>JAHDVF020001359.1:0-711015 GCA_022606425.2 Lepidostoma basale
TCGTATTAATTATTTTATATGGAGTTTTACATCATTGTTCAAGAAACAAGTAATGTTTTCTAGAAGTTTAATTATATTTAATGTGAATGACATGTTTGGTCTATCGGGAATAAATCAAATGATTAAAATAAAATTTATTTATTTATTGTTTCTTAACAAATAATGTACTCTCTATATATTAAATATTGCATACAATTAAAAACGTCTGTTTTCTAGAAGTTTTATTATATTTTATGAGAATTACATGTTTCGCTTTAAGAAGGCATTATCAAATGGAAATAATATTGTTATTTTGTACGTACCCAAGAATAACAAAAACATGTGTTGCAGATATAAATGTTTAACTTATACGAATAATTACAACTGTTTTCTAGAAGAATTTATTATAAATGGGAATGACATATTTCGCCTAACAAAGGCATTATCACATTTGATAGATAATTTTTTGTTTATTATAATCTAATGGCTTTACTGAAATCTCTTGATCGAAGTTCATTTTAAATAATAATGAAATAAAACGATGTTTTTTAATTACTTCCACTTTTGTCTTTATATCGACAGTGACCGGTTTTACCAGGCTTGTTGGCATCGACAGACTGGTGGTCTGTCAATTCCAGCGAGCCTGGCGAAACCAGTCACTGTCGAAATAAAGACAAAAGTGGAAGTAATTAAAAAACATCGTTTTATTTCATTATTATTGTTTATTGAATTATGACGAAGAATTCCATATTAAATTAGGAATACGAATGAAAACGTCTGCTTTCTAGAAGTTAAATTATATTAAATGTGAATGACAAGTTTCGCCTATCTAAGGCATTATAAATTTTTATTAGAATCTAGAAAGCAGACGTTTTCATTCGTATTATTCGTATTATTCGTATTTGTAATATTTATTAAAATAAAACGTATATTGAACAACGAAATTTAACCAAGATATTCAAAAACCGACATTTATACTGACTCCTAAAGAGACCTATAATGTATTGTTATTATCATGGACAGAAAAAGTCACAAAATAGGAAGTACTGCGACGAATGAAGAAAGAAAATATATATCAACAACATAATCGCAGAAAACTGGAATACTTCGGGTTCTCTATGAGAAACGATTAATGCGAAGTGCTGCAACTGATTATCCAATGTAAAAAATGAAGGGGATATGATATGTCGGGATAAGAATAAATTCCTGGCTAGAAAACCTTCGAGAATGGTTCAGTTGCAGAATAACATCCCTGTTTAGAGCTGCTGTAACAAGGGTAGAATAGCCATGATGGTGTCGAGGAACAAGAAAAAAAGAAGTAGATCAAAATGATACATATAGTTACTTTATTAAATTAATAATACAATGAAACCACTCTTCTGCAACGATAACATAAATTTGAAAATCCGTCAAAGAATGAACAAATGCTATGTGTGGTCTGTTTTATTGTATGGATGTGAAACATGGACATTAAAAGTCAACTCAATGAACAGAATGGAATCATTTGAAGTGTGGCTCTATCATCGAATATTCGGAATGCCCTGGACAACATGGTTACCAATACCGAAGTCTTGAGGTGAGATAGAGTTGACAGGGAGCTGTTATCAACTAGTAGTATCAATATTGAGAGACGCCGAGGGCCCGGTGGGAGACATCTGTCTGTCCTGGCTGCGAAACGTAAGGGAGTGTACCGGTATCCGAAGTGTAGAGAAGCTGTTCCGAGCAGCGCAGGACAGGGACAGGTTCGCCGATGTGATCGCCAACGTTGGGGGGACCCAACAGGGCACTTAAAGAAGAAGAAGAAGTTAATAGTAAATTATTGTATAAAGATAAAAAAATTATGTTTGGAAGCGAAACATGGAACTGAAGATCTCTTAGACGAATGTGTGGATACTCTGTGTATGAGAGAGCGTCGAATGAAAATATAAGAAGTGAATGCGGTGCGAATGAAGGCGTTATGAACAAAATAATGAAAGGATCATTAAGGTGGTTTGGGCATACGGAAAGAATGAATGAAGAAAGAATGGTAAAAAAATATATGTTAACGATGTAAATGGAACCAGAAATAGAGTAAGACCGAGGAAAACATAGCACGATCAAATAAATCAAATATTGAATGTCGACCATGCGAGGAGTCGACGCGCGTGCATGACACGATGTATGAATGTTGAGGAAGCAAGAGAAATATGTCAAGAAAGAAACGTGTGGCAGTTCATTATTTCTGCCTACCCCTTCGGGGAGACGGCGTGATAGTTAGTTAGTTAGTTAGAAAAACAAAAATGCTTTAGAATCGTATATTTCGAAATGTATACTAGAGCCCCTGTTAAGAAAAGCAGAAACACAAATACACAGATAAGATTAGGCGTACATAGATATCCCGGATCCAAAGTTTAAACGAACTAAAAGTTTAAAAGTAAAATAGTGGATGCTACCTTAAGCCACCCTGTTTATTTAGTTTATTCTTCGAGCAAAAGAAAATTCTACAGTTAAGTATCGATTTTGTGCGCTTGGGTACAGGATGTCCAAAGATATATTAACTAACTAACTAACCGTCACGCCATTTCCCCGAAGGGGTAGGCAGAGAGGATGGATCGCCACAATGCTCTGTCCTGGCATACCTCTCGTGCTTCCTCTACATTCATACATCGTAACATGTACGCACGTCAATTATTCCGATTTCGAATGTGGCCACCTTTTAGTAATTAATTAATTTGGTCATGCCATCTTTTCCTCGGTAGTCCTCGGTTTCTTTTTTCACTCACGCTGCTTGTGTACAATATTTTAACTCTCTCATCCATTCTACTCTCATCCATTCGTTCCATATGTCCAAACCATCTCAGGGATGCTTGTTCATGTATTATATATTATGCTTATTTATTCAATAAAGTACAGCGGAGCATAGAAGTAAGATGGGGTAGATTAAATGTGGTCTGGCACCCCCTTGTTGTTGCCGTCTTTAAATGTAAGTCCCGGATGGACCGGGGACAGGCCCAGGGAGTGTACGAGCGAGGCTGACAAAAGGGCGCCGCTACGCCCTATAACAGCCTCGGGTATGTGGCGGGAACTTCTATGTTCCTTTAAAAAAGATCATTTTTTAATTTTATCCATGAGGCAGTCATCTGTCTTACATTTCTTTCTTATTTCATCGTTCTAGTATTCTATCATACAACGTTTTCCCGCACATTCTTTTTAGTGATCTCATTTATACGGCGTTAATCCTGCATTTCTTTTTTTAGTATATTTTACGTGTATACTAAAAAAAATACACTATCAGAACCAAACATCTTCTAAGAGTAGCATAAATTACAACATATCGACCTATCGTGGGTAGCCCTTATGGGTAAGATACCCAACGAAGATATTCGCAGATCCTGTAAAATTAACGACACGGTGAAATGGAGTAGGCAGAGAAAACGATTTTGAAGTGACCAATTTTCCCGAAATTGGTACTAGGGCAGGATGGCGAACCTTTTCCGCAAGTGGGTCAAATTTCTTTAAAAAACAAAAGAAGAAGCCGGCTAGGGGTGGGCAAAATGAATTATCTCAGGAAACGTTGACGAATTTTTTTTTTTGTACACAACAGGTTGTTTGAACCCAATTACTGTTTACAATTTTTATTTTTTAGCTATTATATTGATTCTCGTGACATGTGATAGGTAGCCAATCTATCGCCATTTTATTGTCACGTGAATTCTACACCAGACCAAAGACAATGTGACAATAACACTGCCATCGCCGGGAATCGAACCCAGGACCTTCGGCATGGAAGTCAGAGCTCGTAACCACTCTGCCACGAAGGTCGTCGTTTAGCTCATTCGTGAAAATCTGACCGTTTGATTTTTCGAAATGAGCAAAAAAAAGGTAGCCGACGTAAAATATCCATGAAAACGACCTAGAATGGCTGAAACTTGGACAATGAATTCCCGTGACTGAGCCTGGATTGACCTTTGAAATGTGGATACCGACGACATCAAATCAAATCAAATTAGTTTATTTACGCAAAAGACATTATAAACAGCAGACGACCTTCGTGGTCGAGTGGTAAGTTCTTTGACTGCCACACAGAAGGCCTCCGGTTCGATTCCTGGCGATTGCAGTGTGATTGTCACACTAACAATGTCTGGTGTAGAATTTACGTGACAGTAAAATGGTGATAGATTAGCTACTTATCACATGTCACGAGAATCCATACCCTTTATATCGATTTGGCTCGCGCTGAAATGATGGATAGAGCGATTATACAAAATAATAATAATAATGATAATACATGTTTAAGGCATCTTGGAGTACAGGACATGATACGACCAAGTCCATAATAAACTCAAAACAAGAGTGTGACTATTTGTAATATGTAGTATATTGAATGTCGGCCATGTGAGGAGTCAGAGAAATCGACGCACGTGCATGACACGATGTATGAATGTTGAGGAAGCGAGAGAAATATGTCAGGAAAGAAAAGTGTGGCAGTCCATTCTTTCTGCCTACAGCTTCGGGGAGACGGCGTGATGGTTAGTTAGTTAGTTTAGTATTGAGTTTCTTTGGTCACTTTGCCAGGAGGGATGTGGGTTACCTGAAAAGAAAGTTCAAGTTCAAAATAAGTAGAGAACGCGAGTAGTAAGCGCAGTGGTATGACCAGATTGAGGAGATAATTGGGGGAGATAGAGCCCATAACCAATCGCTAGTGAAAGAAATCTCATGAAAACAGACATACTCGTACATAGTCCACTATGAAAGTAATGCGCATGATTTTTTTGTGATTCGACCAGTCGCAGCGGGGTAAAACGGGTCGGAAAATATGGTGGGAGTCTGCCCTTCCAATGCAGCCAGTCGCCAGATTCCTCCAAGCAGTCTGAGTGGAAAAACGTACTTGAAGTGTGTTTTTCGACTTTGCAACACGGCGCGATGGAGCGTTCGCTTGAGATACGCTATTTAGTTTTGTGTGCGGCTTGGAAAAAATGCAACCGAAAACTTCTAGATGCTTCAAGAGGCCTTTAAGGACGACTGCATTTCAAGCTCACAGTCCGGGGGGTGGCACAATGCGTTCCAGGAGAGCCGGCAGAAGTTCGCGTGAGAGTTGACGTCAATGACACTGTCAAGCTCCACCATGACAATGCCCCCAACCACATGGCCTTCATCGTTACCAACTTTCTAGCCTGGGGCAACACCTCGTTGCTCCCCAGCCCCTTACAGTCCTGACTTGACTCCGTGTGACTTTTATTTTGTTTCCCCGACTGAAGAGAGAGCTGAAAGGCAACCATTCGGAGTCCGATCCAAAAGCATTTTACATCATTCCTAAGAGATATTTATGTCGAGGAGTTTCCGGGTGCCTTCCAGGTATGGCAGACACTTCTCCGCAAGTGTATTCTGGCTGTATGCTGGCGGAGAGTATTTTGGAGAATTTTAGGCATTTGAATGGACCCTGTACAAGAAAACTATAGAATTAGCGAAGTTCTTTATAAATATGTTTATTTCATTAGTGTAGAACCATTATCTGATACTTTTTGTACATTGTTTGAATCAAAATTCACACAAGGCGGTTCAGGCGGTTCAGGTCGCAGGTAAAGTGTCCCTTTTTCTCATAGTCGAATCTGGAGTTCCCCAGGGATCTGTGCTGGGACCTCTTCTATTCGTAATGTTCACGAACGATTTGGCCAAAATTATAAAATCCTTCGGCTTGTTGTCGCATTTCTACGCTGACGACCAGCAAATATACTCTTTCTGTGACCCACTGATACAAGTCATCTCAAATCTTCGACAGTCAACTGCATTGACACTGTATCAAATTGGATGGCTTCGAATAAACTCAGACTAAACCCATCAAAAACATAATTTTTTTAGGCTGCTTCTACGAAGCACCAAAACTTAATTGATCGCTCCCCAGTATCTACATCCGACACATATATCTCTCCTAAAAAAGCAATAAAACTTTTTGGCGTCCATCTAGAGACTGATCTTTCATTGAAAACTCAAATCAATAAAACAGCCAGCAATTGCTTCTTTCATCTAAGGCAATTAAGATCCATAAAAATAAATGTTCCCATTGACAGTTTTAAAACATTAATCAATTCCTTTTGTCGTGTCCCGACTAGATTACTGCAATGGACTCTACGCCAACATCCCCAAATAACAAACAAAAAAAAATCCAATCTGCATTCAATGCAGCAGCAAGACTGATAAGGGGTCAGCCAAAAAGTTGTCACATAACACAGCATCTTAAGGAGCTCCACTGGCTGAAATGTCCAGAAAGGATACAATACAAGCTCTGCTGGACGGTCTATAAGGCGTTGCATGGAATGGCACAAGCTTATATATCTGAACTCTGTATCAACGAGAACCCGAATGCTAGACAGTCTACATTGCGATCAGCTTAGTCTTCTGCAATCGGTAGATTGGCTGTGCCAAAACGCTGTCCAAGCACAAACTTTGGCAACCGAGCCTTCGCGCCTTCGCGGTAGCCGGCCCTTCAGCCTAGAACAATTTTCCAGCAGACCTTAAGTGCATTGAGAATCAATCAGAGTTTAGATCGAGACTCAAAATACACCTTTTCAAATTATCATTTCCTGACAGGAAGGGTTGATTGACTTCGTAAGGTGCAGCCCTCATACTAAATATGTTTATAATTATTGATATCATTATTTTTATTATTATTATCTAGTTGATAAAACGGAGCATCTTCTACAGCGCCCTTGAGATGAGTAATTCATAAAAATGGCGCTCTATAAATTATCCAATTTATTAGTATTATTATCAAGATATTTTCATCTAAATTTAAGCCCTTGGATATCTCCACTCCCTGTAGAAAGAACTTACGATTGGAGTTAACTTTCAAATGTTATTCGACTGGAAAAATTGAAGATCAAGACGATGACAAAGAGAATAATTATGTTAGTTACTTTATTTACGTCGTAAAGTTACAAGGTTGATAAGTTAGGTAATTTATAATAAATTGATACGGTAGATACTTCTGAATTTGATATTCCGTCAAAATGTAATGCATATTTACATAAAATTTATATTACTGAAAATATTATCTGTAATGACATGTTTCGTTTGCTGGCAATATCAAATGCAGTGAGAATTAAACGCGTATCTGTTAATATACCCTAGCTAATGTAGCAGAATAAGGTTCTTATTAAAAACATTTTCTTCTTCTTCTTCTTCTGCTTTATTTAGGACCGGGTCCTGTTATTTCTCGGAGCCTGTTCCTGGGATGCAGATGTCCAACTGTCTCACCATCTTTTAGGTGGTCTTCCTACGGGTCGATTTCCTGTTGGTAATTTATTTGCGGCTATATTGATTACCCTTTCAGGACATGCTCTTTCCATATGATCTCTCCAGTAGCGTCTTCTCAGTCTTCCCCATCGCACGATATCTTCTGCATTGCAGATCTTTCTTATTTCAGAATTTCTTATTCTGTCTCGGAGTGTCGTTCCCGCAACATATTGGAGAGTCTTCATTTCTGTGGTTCTTAGGAGATTTTTTGTTCTGATGGTATTGTATGGATGGATGTTATATGGAATAGAAACGAGAGCTGACAACACCACACACCACCATCAGAATTTTTTTTTAATACTTTTAATTGTTTTTAAATCCTTTTTTGTCAAAACCAACTGGTTTTACTCCCGCCTCCCGATCCCTACCACGGGGTTACAAAACAAACTGAGTTTTCACTTTGTTTTGTTATAGTACAATTCTTAATAGTTTATGAGAATGGCATGTTTCGCCTTTCTAGAGCATTATCAAAGGACATTTGATAATAACTTAGAAAGACAAAACATGTCTTATCACCCTTATCACTATTTACCGACCCTTATCACCCTTATCACTATTTACCGACCAGGATCTAAATCAACCTGCGCTAAATTTTACGAAGAATTCTCGGAACTTCTACAATTCGCGGCCAGCCTCTCTGAACATTGGATGATTGTTGGAGACATCAATATCCGATTAGAGAGAACCTCATCGTCTAGTGATAAATTCCTAGACATGATGGAATGCTATGGGTCCAAACAATGGGTTACCGAGCCAACACATACCGCAGGTGGATTACTGGATATCCTCATCTCCAACAAAAATGCTGTTAACACTCCGGCAAGTGTTATAGATATTGGACTTTCGGACCACAAAATGATTCGTACGGAGATCCCTTTCCATCCACCACGACCCGTGTTTCAAACTTTCACTTCACGTACATGGCGCTCTTTTAATTTCGAAAAATTTGAAAGAGACTTGATGAACTCACATGTTTGTGAAAAATATAATAACAATACCCTCGAAATGTCATTAGATGAATTAGTTCAAACCTACTACAATGTTTTTACTTCTCTTCTCGACAAGCATGCTCCACACTCGACAAAAACACTCCGGGTGCGAGTGTCTAATGCATGGTTTGATGAAGAATGTCGTAGAAACAAGAGACTAATGCGTAGGTCTGAACGTATGTACCGAAACACAGGCCTAAGCTCTTCAAGAGAAGCCTGGGTGAGATCGCAGAATTCTTTTAGAGACCTGATCAAGAAGAAAAGATCGGAGTACTGGAAATGTAAAATTGAATCGGAAAAGGAAAATCCCCGACATCTCTGGAATTCCGTTAAATCAGTACTCGGAAATAATCATCAAGAAAAGGCCTCTACCAAGTTATCTCCTCAGGACTTCGCCCAATTCTTTGAAGATAAAATCGCTGTGATTCGTGCAACGACTTCATCTACAACACCACCAACTTTCACGACATATGAGGGAAAACTTCTAACTATATTTAATATCACAACACCTCAGGAAGTGATTAAACTTATCTTAAACGCACCTAATAAGCAGTGTTCGCTTGATCCGATTCCGACATGGCTTCTCAAGAGATGCTGTCACCATGTTGCTCCATTTTTAGTCAAAATTTTTAACAAATCTCTACTAACAGGACAAGTCCCCTTTTTGCTCAAGAAAGCTATTGTTTCTCCCATATTAAAAAAACCTCAACTAGATTCCGAAAATCTTAGTAACTTCCGGCCCGTCTCAAATCTACCATTCATCTCTAAAGTTCTTGAAAAAATTGTAGCCTCCCAAATTTCAACTCACCTTTCGACAAACAATATTTTGTCTAAATTACAATCCGCCTACAGACGTTTCCATTCAACGGAGACGGGATTGCTTAGAGTCATGTCAGATTTAGTACTGGCAAACGAATCAGGCAAATTAGCACTGCTTTCCCTTCTGGACATGAGCGCTGCGTTTGACACAATTGATCACTCATATCTTATCCAACGATTAGCGATCACGTATGGTTTTAGAGGTAATGCCATAGACTGGCTAAATTCATATCTGTCGGACCGTTCACAAGCTGTGCAGCTAGCAGGTAAAAAATCCTCATTTACTAATATCCAATCTGGTGTGCCACAAGGCTCTGTTTTAGGACCCCTTTTATTTATCATGTTTACAAATGACGTTGCCAAAATAATAGAATCCTTTAGCCTCCTCTCACATTGCTATGCTGATGATCAGCAACTTTATTTTTTCTGCAACCCTGATGACACCAAACATCTTACGTCAATAACTGTCAACTGCATTGATGCCATATCCAGATGGATGGCATCAAACAAACTTAAACTAAATCCATCCAAAACGGAATTTCTCTGGACTTCTTCCACAAAGCGTCAACATCTTATCGATCATTCCTCAATTTCAACAGCTGACAATGATATCGTTCCCAAAAACTCCACAAAGCTTCTTGGTGTTTATCTTGACGCAAATCTGTCTCTAAAATCCCAAATTAATAACACGGTCAGTGCTAGTTTCTTCCACCTAAGACGATTAAAATCCGTCAAAAGGAGTATTCCCCATGACACTTTCAAAACTCTTGTAAATTCCTTCGTTGTGTCACGACTTGATTATTGTAATGGAATTTATGCAAACATTCCAAAACAACAAATAAACAAACTTCAATCTGCGTTCAATGCAGCAGCAAGGCTCATTAAAGGCATTCCAAAAAAGTCTCATATAACACAACATCTCAAAGAACTTCACTGGCTTAAAAGTCCAGAAAGAATCCAGTATAAACTCTGCTGGACAGTCTTCAAAGCGCTACATGGAATGACACCAAGTTATATATCTGAACTCTGTATAGCGGACAGCCTAAATTCACGGAAATCCACACTTCGCTCGGCGAACTCCTCAGCAATAGGAAGATTAGTTGAGCCGAAGCGTTGCCCCAGTACGAATTTCGGGGATCGAGTGTTCGCGGTAGCCGGTCCATCAGCTTGGAACAATCTCCCTTCACACCTTAGATGCATAAATGATCCGACAGATTTCAGAACTAAATTGAAAACCCATCTTTTTCTTATTTCATACCCAATTTAAACATTTATACTTTGTTCTACTATACTTTTAAACCAATCGTTTTTTAAGCGCTCACATTTAGATTTTTAGATTTAAAACACGTCTTAATGCGCCCTTGAGGTGATTACATCACAAAAACGGCGCTTTAAAAGTTAGCATATTATTATTATTATTATTATTAAATACACTTGGTGATTACTTTCTGACGTAGAATTCACAAGTCTGATACAGAAATTGCAAAAAAAAATAAAAAATTCAAATGTCACTTAGTGAGTTTTACCTTTGAAGTGACGATATATACGAGGCATCTCCAGAAAGTAAGTGTACCGAATTTTTGTAGGTTACAATTTTGGGTATTTAAACAAAAAAATTACGTAGTTACTGTAGTACATAATTATGTAAGCTATTTTTTGACATAGTTGCCATTCCTCTCAATGCAGGTGGTGAAGTGGAGTATCAACTTTTTGATGCCGTCCTCGAAGTAGTTTCCCGCCAACCCCTTTGTCCACTTCTCCACCTCCTCCTTTACCTCCTCGGCGGTTGAAAACCTTTTTCCACCCATGTGCAGCTTCAGAGAGTTAAAAAGATAGTTATCTGAAGGTGCTGGGTCAGGGGAATGCGCGGAATGGTTCAGGACATCCCATTTAAATGAGGCGAGCAGTTCCTTCTGGCATTGTCGTCCAGCAGGCAGACTCCCTTTGTCAGCATACCTCTCCTCTTGTTTTGAATTGCCCTCCGCAATTTTTTTAGGGTCTCACAGTATCTTGCAGAGTTGATGGTCTCCCCTTGTGGCATATATTCAATTAAGATTATGCCTTGATAGTCCCAAAACACGGATGCCATGATTCTTGGCTGAAATTGTGGTTTTGAACTTTTGGCGGAGGGTGAAGAGGTGTGACGCCACTGTTTAGTGTGCAACCCAAGTTTCATCTTCAGTAAAGATGGACCGGAGAAATTCATCTCCATGGATTTTGCAGCACCTCAAAAACTCTTGCCCGGCGCCGCGTATTTCGCACTTGGCGGGATATTGGATTGACATTCTTCACGAAACGTGTTGTCGCGTCGACACTTCTCAACGTACTGACCTTGAACCGGTCTCGTTGCGGAGGGGAAGGGTCAGGCTACACGTAAGTGTAGCCAACATGTCAAAAATAAAATCCATCCGGTCGTGAGAGCCTCAGTACACTTACTTTCTAGATATGCCTATATATATATATATTTATTATTATTATTATTATTTTTTTCCATTTAAATCAGTTAAAAATTTGAACATACCTTAGAATAAAAGTATTGAACAAATTCACCACCACAGTGACCAGCCACTAGTACTAGTGGGCAGCATTCACATTGTGGAGATCCCTCGGCTAAACTGGGAACCGTCAAATTAATATTTAGAAAATCAACAAGGGAGAATAGAAGCCTAAATATGCTAGAAAATGTCGTCATTTGTGTCATTAAAAGAAAAATTACTCGTCAAATAATTCTTTATATTTCATAAAAAAAAAACATTACAGTCTTATTTCCTTTGTAACCAGATATGCGGACTTCTTTAAACTTGAAAATGACAGTAGAGTCTACTTTTTCCAAAAAGGTACACATTACAACACTCTATTTGCCGCGTCTATGGTAAATAAAACAATCTGTGAGTGGTGGATAATCTTGGGTCTAATTAAAAGTAATATGAACACTATGAACTTGTACACAAGCCACCTTAATATTATATTTATCAACAGAATTATCCAAGGAGTTCCGCAAACCAGGAGAGACTTGAGGTATTGGCTTGAGTTTTACTTTTGTAATTCGGAATCATCATTACATTCTACCGAGTCTACTCTTGGCCTTGCTGTGTATAACTTTCCATTAGGAATAAATAAATAAATTAAAAAAACTAAATTTAAGAGAAACTACCCAGATGAGCACCTCCAGGGCCCGCAAACTGGCGGTGGCACAATTGGAGAGAGAAATAAACCTCAAACTAAGTACAGGGGTAAGAAACATTCGAGTCTCCGCGCAAGTCAGATCATACAGCTGTGTGGCGGGAATACAATTACTCTTGCGTGGGTACACAGGCTCCAGAATTGAGTACACCATTTTATTATTACTATCAATACATCGAGGGAGCATTTCAACATATGTACAGTACAGAATGAGATACATTTTGGTATAAAGGGGTACTAAGAGCTAGGCGCCCGCAAGCCAACGGTACGATCCGTGCCACACTCACACTGTTCAGTCACCGGTCCGTAATCCTATTATGTACACCAAATATTTCACATGGAAGACTTCTTATCAAATATTCTAAAATTCCAATAAACAACTAGTCCAAAAACCAACATTAATAGATTAGAACAAACAAAAACTACACAATTGTCCCGAGAGTGGTAACGTTCATCCACACGTGGCTCTTGCATTTTGTCAGCTTCCCAGCAAATACCGTGTGCCATCACGAGTGCGGCAGGCGCAGCGCGGGCGGTGCGAGGGAGACCTTCCTCGGGGGACCGGCGGGGGCGGGGGCGGGCGGCACGCTGCTGCTGATGGCCGCCGAGGAGCGGTTGTGGCGCATGTGGCTGCGCACGAGGTCGCTGTTGACCAGCGCCGCCATGAGGCTGAGCTCTCCGGCCAGCACCGTGGCGCAGATGACGCGCGCCAGCTGCATGCTGTTGTGCGCCGGGCTGCTGCTGTGGGCTCCGCGTACCCCCAGCATCTCCAGACACGCGCTCTGCCCCGGCAAGATGGTGCCACCGCCTACCCGTACAGAACAGTGTGCGATGTAGTTGCTACTAGTACATAATTGTTTCTTCATCTCCATATTGAACAAGTGCAAGTCTGACTCACCGACAGTGCCGACCTCGAGCGAAGGCATGGTGCAGGTCATGTAGAGGTCCTCGCCGCTGTCGCCCGTGGGCTCCATGCTGGTGCTGCAGTTGCTGCTCGTGACGTTCTGCGCAGGGTCCTGGCCCGTTGCGATGAAGATAGCCGTCACCATGTTGGCTGCGTGAGCATTATTCCCGCCTGTGGAACACACCTTCCTCATTGAGTATCATACTCTATCAGACGCCATGTCACATGCGATGAGTGGCAAGTGAGCGGAGAAAAGACTTACCGATGGCGCCGGCCAAGGCGGATCCTGACAGGTTTTTAAGTTTATTACATCTAACTAAAGTTTTGGCATCAGTTTTAAAAATATTGTTAAGAGTATCTCTTTCGATGACTGTCTCACACACAACTCTTTTGCCTCGGCCCTTTATCCTAGAAGAACAAAAAACATTTGTTTTACACTATTATCCACACTTCACTATCCAGCGCACGAGCTTGCACCTGAATCTTGGAATTTTGTTCCCGAAGATGGCACCGAGCTCCACAAACTGGTCAAAGACAAACATTACTGGATTTTAACTAAATATACATTTTAAAAACATTTTTTGTGAAAAAAAATTATTTTCATTATTTACAATGAACTACCATGAAATTTCAAAACTTGTTTTTGCCAACTGTATTATTCATTATGATTGGCCGGAAGAAGTTGAGCAGACTGGAAAAAATAAATTACCAATTGATTGCAGCTGGTTTTTTGTCGGAACAATAATTTCCCGATAGACTAATGATGACCATGTCCGGAAAGTGCTGGTGAATATGACGAAGGGCCATCTCGGCGCCCTTGGAGACCATGTTCATGCCCATGGCGTCGCCAGTGGTGGCGCGAAAGCGAATGTAGAGCTGCGGGCCGTCGATGGCGATGTGAATCTCCTGGAGGCGGGCGAAGCGGCTTGTGGCATCAAAGGCTTCCTTAATTTTCTCAAAATTTTCTTTGCTCTCAATCCATCGCCTCGCATCACTGCAAATACGGTTTCATTGTTAAACCTAAATTAAAGAGAGTTTGAAAATGCTAAGTGATGGAACATAGGCGGGTGCGGACACTCACCACGCCCTCACGACGCTAGGGAAGCTGACTACGGGGGCGCGGGTCATGCCGATGTCCTCCACCACCGAGGTCACCCCTCGGGCGCCCAAGGCCTTGGCCCCACGGTTGGTGGAGGCCACCAGCGCCCCTTCTGTGGTGGCCATAGGCACCATGTACGGGATCCCGTCTACGATGAGAGGCCCTGCGAAGCCCACAGGTATTCCGACATAGCCAATTACATTTTCGCAACAAGTATTCAGCACCTGCAAATAAAACAAAAAATATTAAAACAAAGGATATAATGAATGAATATCAAGAGAGATAAAATAAGAGTAGTCTTACCTTAGAGTAGTCGTAGTGTAGGTAGGGCAGTCCGTCGAGGGCGCTGCTGAATCCATTGCTATGCGAGATGATGTCCCTCCTTAGCTTCACCCCTCTCAGGGGGTCTCCCACTGCACCCTCCAGCTTGTACATAGGGATGTGGCCCTTGTTGACCAGTAAGATCACCTCGTTATCTGACAGACCCTGGGCTCCCATTTCCGATCGGTATACCTCCAGGCACTCCGCTTCAGAGCGAGGGAAGCGGGGGAGACTATCCACGCTGTTTTTCTTTTCAATAATCGTGACTGTACCATTATCCTCTGTTTGAGTTTCTTTATCTTCAGATTCAAAATCAGAAAGGTCAAACATGGGCTTGCTGGGCTTGCTGACCCTCAGGCCTGCCATGGAAGAGATGTGCTCGTCTCTGGGTTCTCTGGTGAATGTGCTCATGTTGTCGCTAGTTTCTTCCTCCTCGTCTTTTTTCACCGACAACAGGAGTTGATCGCTGAGTTCTTCCCTATCCTCGAAGAATATGAACTTGGTGGCCAAAGCACACACGAGAATCAGGATGACCCAATGTTCCGCACTCACCGTGAGCCACCTGTCCAAGAGTAAACCCAATTATTACAAGTATTCCGCAGATGTCAAGTATCCAATGCCAATATCCTGACCACCACAATAATGAGGCAACAGAGTAATGAGGTGATGAGTACACGCACACACAGAGAAAGCGGAGAACTTACTTCATGTAGGATGGGACAACAGCTTCCTCGGTGCCATTGAAGACGGTGTGCGGGCCGTTAAGGGAGGCTCCGGGGCTACCGTGCACAGATTCTCCCTTTAACCACCTACCAAATATGGAAACCCAAAACACAATTAGTCACATGTAGTCGCGATGCCAAAGTCAAAGGGAATATGGCTCGCACTGCCTTCGGAACCAAGGTGAGACTACCAACAGATAAGCGAGCTCCTTCGTTATACATTGGAATACAGATATACATCAGCGGGACAATACAGCTCATAGATATTCCTAGCAGATAGGCGTTTCCTGAAGCCATTCAATCTTCGGGGAATAAAGGGCGACAATAGACTTGGATGGGTTCATTACAAGACAGGTTAGGAGCTCACGTTTTTGTTATCGGACCAAAATATACTTTAAATAACACAAACACAAGTATGAAATGAATACACACCCAGTCCCGGATTAGGAGGCAACCACGTGTGTGAAGGTCAGCATATTATAGGACAATACAATGACATTTAATGCCACAACATAGCAATTCTGGTTCACTCTAATTGCAAACTAAAATCACATTTCAACGAAAGAAAAAGCAACAATACAACGCGATATAATAACAAGCGGAGGGCGAAGGCAACGCACCGGTGGATGTGGACCATGAGCAGGACGGCGAACATGATGAGCTTGACGCGCTGCACCACCGGGTTAGGCTTCTGCTCTTCCTCGGCCGCGTGCAGGGCGCGCAGCATGCCCTTCCCGCCAGCCTCCCCGGCGCCCTCCCCACCGTTGGACAACTGCAAGATTAGGAATGATGAGTCCTGCCACCAGCGGGGTGATTGACCGGCGAGCGGAGCGGCTCCACACTCTTACCTCCGAGACGAGCGAGAGCGATGCGGGGTAGAGGGTCATGAAGACCACGTAGTTGACGAGGACGGAGACGCAGGCGTAGGAGGAGAGGGCCACGAGGCGCGGCACGCCGCTGAGCACGCCCACGCCCACCAGCAGCGCCTCCACCAGCGTGTCGAGCGTGAGCGGCGGGCCCAGCAGCGCCACGCCGCGCGCGATGGACTCGCGCACCTCGCCCTGGCTGCCCGCCGCCAGGGCCAGCCGCGCCAGCAGGGACGCCTTGGACACGTCGATCAGCAGCACGAACAGGAACAGCGCGTCTCTGCAACACACCCGTACAATATCGTACAACAGTAAATACTCGTAATATTCTTCCGCGGCTGTGCCGGCCCTGGCCGACCGGGCGCCGCGCAGCCACCGCGCGTGAGCGGACTTTAGACCGGCGCGCGGCGGACGATTGAAAAATGTTATAATCTGGGTTAACCATGTTGAAATTTCAAGAAATTAAATTGGAGACTGGCGGTGCTGCACTGGCTTTGGTACACAGACGACGTGTGTCAGTTCTGTGCTGGAGCAGAAGCGACCTGATTCAAGTGGGCGTCGCTCGGGAGTTCGTCGAACTCGGGATCGAGAACTTTCATATATTACGTGACGGGAAAGGCGGTTTCACTTTCGTAGGAAGGCGCCTCGCAGTGGCGCGCTGATGAGTAGCTGTAGAGCTACCGATGTCGGATGTCGCTGCTGGCCGTCCGGTGTGAAGGAGTACGAGGTCAGTCAGATTCATGGCGCATGGCACTCGACAGGTGCGCGTGCGGCCGGCATTCGTGAATGAATTAACAAGCCCCACGTGGACACTGGTGTCGGGTTAGGCCAAGAAACCAGTTCTCAACAGGATGCGGCGATGGTTCATTAGATGGCTAAATTGTTTTATTTCTCAAATCAGAATGATTTTAATAATAATGTGATTATATAACTCACTTGAGGTCGGAGATGTCCCCGCGCAGGAAGTTCACCACGGAGGAGGTGAACACGACGCTGGAGAACACGGCGAATATGGCGGCGATCACTGAAAAACACCCACCCACCCACTATTATTATAATATTCGGAGATGCAACTAGTTGAAGATTACATTCACCCCAGTCACCCTGTTACATGAAAGATGCAAATAATTGTACGCATACTCCGGTGTACCGCAGGGTTCTAAACTTGGTTCACCTCGATTCATAGACGATTTCAATAATTTCCCTGAAGGTGCGGTGAAAATAGGCAGAATTGTCAACTCAATGTTTCAAAATGTATTCGTTTGTTATTTTCCGTAATACGAGTTGTACGACGTATGTACCTGGTCATGGAAAGCGATGCTTCAAATGTCACTGTCAAGTTGATCAGTGGTCGACAGCCGTTGAAATATTTAGTTAATAGAGGTTGATCTAAAAAAGCGGAGCTTATAATAAAATTACTATTTTTTTTAAATAAATGGAATGAAGAGGTAAAATGAATTTAATCGAGGCTATGGAGACTGCACCCTCGATTTCAACAATTATATATTGACACTCGAATTTACACGGGACAATACAAGCATTTGTGATAAATAAATAACGTCTAGGTTGCCTAAACGAGGTCACGACACCAGAACATGTTGAGAAAATTCACATTAAGGTAATGGAGATTGAAAGTGGTCACCAATCTCAGGTGAGGCTACAGGGATCTTAATCGAAAGGATGCAGACAGTTGTGGCGCGATTGCTCACAAGCAACAACAATGACACACTTGTACGCAACAACCTTGGCCAAATGTTTGTCTACGTTATACAATTTAAAGGACTTTTAGCATCGATTTAAGTATACTGTGGACGAAACATCGTCACAGTTAGGGAATCCAATCCCGCACCATTTTTTGCGGGATCGGTGATGCGGGATCCGCGGGATTTGCGGGACTGGAATAAAAATGGGCGCAGTCGTCTTTCTAAATATTCATTCGTCCCGGTTCCGGCGTCATTAATAGGTAATTAAACAACTTTCTTTACGGAGCTCATGATTTTGTCTCCCTATAGCGTATTACTGATAGGGTTGAAGAATCGAGTTTTTTAAGATAACTTTGTTGTATTAGAATCACCTGTTAATAGAGTCGGGACTTAATAGAGAAATACTGGAGCAGTCTTAGAGCAATGATAACGAGGTTCAACCAAGTCAAACAGCGCCTATCTAAAGCTCTTATTGATCTTAAACTGACATCATCTTCATTTCCTTTCACCGATGAAGAATTTATAACATTGACTGATATTGAACATGCTTTAGAGCCAGTAAAACTTGCTGTACCTAAATGTTTTATGCCGCGATGTCGCAACTTTAGTTAGTGCAAAAACCACATTGTGTTTCATGATCAACAAACTGAAAAGCCAAAATAACGGACTAAGCGAGGAACTTGTAACGTCTTCATCTCGCCGGATCATTATGTACGCCGCACACCAACGACTGCCGCTGCCGTGTTGCTTTACTTGGAAAATCCAACCAAATATATAGAACAAGATTCAGTCAGGAAGATACATTCATTGTTCTAAGTAAAGTACCACTAAGGACAGAAATTAAGAGTTTGATTCAGAGGCTGCTATTAGAGGCGCAACCACAACCCCAAACCGAAACCCAGCGAGTTGAAGACGACGACGATGAAGACGACAACGTGTCATATCGCATCTGCCAAGAAGTCATGAACCCTTGCCTACATTAGAAGATGAAATAGAGCGCAGTCTCCGTAATGAATGGGTAGCCGAGTCTTCACATATACCCGCCCGACTCCCCCGAGCAAATTCACTTGACCTGATAATATTGAAACCTGAGGTGACGTTTTTTGAATGTGGAGGCAATTGAGCAAAGTACTTGGAAACTAACTAACTAACGAACACCCCACATTGTTCTATTCTGACATAACTCTCGCGCCTCTTTTGCATTCACACATCGTGACATTTGGAAGCTGCTTATAACTATGTAAAGTCGGTACCGCCAACCAGTGTTGAAGCTGAGCGGGCGTTTTCCGCCGCCGCACAGTGGGGCCAAAATATGAAAACGTGTCATTAACTCATAGAAGCTATATATATAGCTATAAATCAAAGGATTTAATGTAATTAGGTAGGTTAATGAAAATAAGAGACAATGTCATGAATATTAACACTTCATTTTTCCAATAACAATGAAATATGTGTCAAATACTGTCTTATTTTTATATGCTCGTTAAAGTCATTTTTTATTATTTTTAATAACGTAAAATGCAGCTTAGTTTTACATAATATATACGTTTCTTGAAAGAACGTCCATTTTACCCTTCATAAATACACACCAATATTTTTTTTACTCGTTATCAGATATTTCTGAGACACCATCATTGTCATCGGATTCATCATTTTCGCTTTGGCTGGAGGACCCTGTAGATGGAGGTATTATCAGATCCAAAACGTCTTTGGGGAATCTAGTTAGTTTCTCTTTCGGTAATTTCCTCTTACTAGTTATTAAAGGATCTGATGAGAGTAAAAGAAAATTTAAAATATCCCTGTTTGAATTCGTTCTGCTGGATTTCCTCGAGTGGTACTCCCTAAACTTTTTAAAATCTTTGTTACGTGCTTCCTGCGCTTCTTCGGTTAATTGACCTATCGGCAATATTGGCGTTTTTATTATTTCAGGTCCGTGTATTAAATATTCGTGAAGTGTGGGTGGCATATTACACCACGGATATTTTTCTTCAAAATATCTGGCTGTATGTAACGCATACTCCCGGTATTTTTCCACACTAATTTCATGACCACATGATATAACTTTTAAAATGGTGTGCATTTTTCTTACTAATTCTACATCTAAATTGGTTATTTCTGCAGACACCTCTGCACTTAAAAAAAAACGCCTGGCGGTATTTCCATCGTTTGTGTTACCAAAGCCCGGCGTGGTTTGTCCACGATCAAACCTAGTTTTTCTTTGAACTGAGCTTGAATTTTTTTCTTAGTTTCTTCAACGATTTCCTTGTCTGTCCCTCGAGCTTTTATAGGCAGTTTGTATGTCAAATGGAGAAGACACTAATCCACCCGTGCAAGACCAAAATGCCGAATTCTAAATTTTCTGTTTTTATTTATTTTGTTAGCAATGCATCTATATATTATAATTCAATTGTTTAGATGTGGCACCACGTATGTAACATTTTTGGGTAGAAGAAGTATGTGTGAAAGCATTACATACTTTGCCATCAATCATTGCGAATATTAAATGATGTTTGATTACGATAACGCGCCCATCTAGTCTGACTATGGTTGTGGTAATATTTTTTATTTCTTCATCTACCCTTCGTTTCTCTTCCAAAGGTACTGCTGTGCATTCCTTAATAAATTCTATTTTCAGAGGTCTGCAAAACCTCGTTGAACCAGGTCTTGGATTTTGCCAAATAATTTTGGCACCAGACACTAGGCGTAAGGGGGCAAATGATATGATAAAAACCGCTGCATCATCGGCATCTGCGTCAAAAAAAGCCTGTTTATGTGAACTGTGCCCCGAACTTCCATCAACTCCCCATTTGGAATATAATATCATATTATTTAATTCTTTGGGTTTGAGTGTAAAAACAACATCTTGATGGGTGATAATTAAACGCTCAATCGTGAGATTAAGCATGATCTGCAAATCAACATATACCAAAGTATCCGTGACATGTATATTTTCTAGCTCTGGATAACATCGTCTTTTTTAGGCCTGTACAGTTTTATACGAAGGATATAAGTTTTTAGATTTCAACTTAATAGCGTTATACTGATGTGGAGGCAAGTTCGCTTCTATTAAAAGTGCTAAAGCATCTTCTGCTGACATGAACACGTTTCCAAAAGACTCCCTGGAAGTTTGATAAGATTTATCTGAACCTGTTGGAACAGATAAAATACCTCGAACCAACTTTGAGGCATCTGCCTGTCATGCAGCTCTAAGTTCCATTTGTGTTGCGTAGAGTAAGTCTGGCAGAGATGCAGAATTCCTCAGATTAACCGTCTTTTGCCGCTTCACCCTTTCTGTACTCTCCTCAAAAGGAATCATCGGGCGACCGCCACATGTTTTTGTAGCGCGAATGAAAGAAACGGATGTATCAAGCCACGTTTTATTAACATCGAGAAATCTTTCTTTCATCCAGTGAGCTGATTCCCATCATGATTTATAATCAAATTTAAACCGAATAAAATTTTTAACACACGTAACACTTTTTCCTAACTCATCAACACACCCTGTCCGTTTTATGATTTCTTTTTGCAGGAAATCAATCTGATCCTCCAATTTTCCTTTTCCGAAACTCTTCATAAGCGTTATTAATTGATGCTTTGTCATGAACAAAGTGCTGGAGCTGGTACCTAGGTATGCGAGAAAAGGAAAAACAGAATTAGATACAAAATTGGTGTATTTTTTTTTCATTTTTGATTATTCGAAATGTGCTGTTATTATAAAAAGGTGCAAAAAGTGGCAAAAAATAACATCATATCAATAAAGTACAACAATTACTTATTATAAATCAATTAAAATACTTGCGGAATTCATCGGGATTCTATACTAAATCTCTAAATGTTTTTTTAATATTACAAAAACCTCTGTATCATTTTAATGCGAAATCGGTTTAATTTTTTTACACTTAAAACAAGCCGTAATTACAATTAATTTAACTCGAAAAAGAGGATACATATCTGACGTGTAAGGTTCCATACTAAAATTTTAATTTTTTTATCAATAATACAACTAAAGAAATGTTTGAAACTAGGTGTTGCGCTGACTTGAAATAACGGATGTGTAACCTCTACGAGTAATCGGCTCCGATTGAGGGGTGCTAGAGCGAACGTGTCACAGTCTAGCTTGTCTATCTGCTCGTGATCATATGCTAAATTTATCTGAGTCATCATATAATAACAAAGCGTTTAATGAATCATAATTTTTATTTTTTGGGTTATTGTATGAGAAATCTGAATCCTGCCCCATTGTGCGCCGGGTAAATGTGTAACAAAATAAGATCGAATTTAAAAAACGAAACTTAAAATATTTTATCATTTCTTCGGAAACACAAAAAGTACATTTAATGCAGCACTTCATACATTTATGAACATAACTGCTTATAACAAAATGTATGATTTTTTTGCAATCCCGCAAATCTCGCGGATCCGCGGGATTGATGACCTCGATCTCGCAGGCTTGATACCCTAGATAGATACCCTAGTCACGGTACACCATAGACCGAGCAACTACGATGTCCTTATCAGCCAACAAGGTCATGGCCAAAGTTTTTAAAGGAACAAACTAAATCAATTGCCTTTAGGAAACTACGTTCCTATTATTGGACCTTTCCACCAAGACAATGAACGGATAAGAAATGCTTTCACATCCGCCATATTCTTAGAGACGACTGACGATATTATTCCGGTCAGGGGAAGAAGATGGATCAGAGTCGCGCAGGAGCCCTACATGCAGCAGTGAAGAGATGGCGAGGTAGAAGAAGAACAACTGTACTAGTGCACAGAATGGGGAGGAGTTTAATACTCCCCGAGGGCACTACCACCTGACGAAACTGTCACCGCTATTGTCTGAAGCGCCATCAGTAGAGCGCTCGCCCACCACTCTGGCCAGAGGGGGGGTTCTTGTTCATTGTTTTGGCCGAAACACTACGATACGTTAACATTATGAACTGTTCAATTAAAAAAACTTTGTTTTATGTATCCCAATTGTATTTTATTTTACGCGACAGCTGTTTCGTCAACCTACGTTGACATCATCAGGTGTTACAATTGTAACACGTGATGATGTCAACATGATGATGTGATACATAAAACATATTTTTTTTAAATGAACAGTTCATCTATGTTTGGATTACAAATTAAAATATTAGTCAATTTTTATTTTAGAAATAACTGCTCATTTAAATTTGAATACTCTATTTTGAAAAGAGACAAAAAATTATACTTATTTGAAAATTCAAGAATTTTTTTATAATACTAGCGGATAAATTGTTGAAGATAAAAGCCCAAGCAGCAAGAGATTACCAGGAAGGCCGCCAAGAGATTGATGGCCGAGAGATGGCTGGACATCATCCCAGGACAACTCATCTTTGGGACGGCCTGCGATCCGTCATCCGTCATTACTCTAACGAAGGGATAACACGGACCGCCACACTGTTCGACATTTCATATTTGATTGACTTGATCGTGCCACGTTTTCCTCGGTCTTCCTCTATTTCTAGTTCCGTTTACGTCGTTTACATATACTTTCTTCACCCTTTCTTCATTCATAATTTCCATGCGTCTAAAGTTTAGAAAACGATTTCTAAACCATCTTAATGAACCTTTCATTATTTAAAAAAATAAAGTCGAACACTTTTTCACTTTTAGATAAACCACTTTATTCGAGTTAGTAGCGCCAACCGGTTTCACTCTGAGCAAGCTTCCTCACGGCTTTACACAAACTGTCCAGTTCAACTCAGTTCATGTGTGGTATACGTATAACTATATACGTATATGGAAGCTCGCTACAGATAGAGACAAACCGATTGGCGATGCTAATTTAATAAAGTGGTTTATACTCTTCTTCTTCTTCTTCTGATTGTAGATCTTGCGATCTGTTTATGCAGGATATCAACTTTCTTCCTGGGATGAAGACGACCAGCCTTCTCTCCATCTCTTTGGTGGTCGACGGCCCTCTGGAGTTTCTTGCATAACGATCTTAGAAGTTCTATTTGGTCCCTCCAGAATCGTCTTCTCTGCCTACTTCATCTCACTATGTATTCAATCTTGCAGGATTTGCGAATTTCTTCATTGCGTATCCTATCTTAGAGATTCGGGTTCTCCCCACAATAGGTTTCAATGTTCTCATTTCTGTTACTCTTGAGAGATGTTTGGTTCTGACAGTGTCTGCTCTTGCTTCGATTCCGAAGGTCATTATGGGCCTGATGCATGTTTTGGTTTATACTAAGTGAAAAAAAATATATATATTTTTTTAATTATGTCAAACCACCAAGTAATGGCTTCGAATCCAAGTTTTCATTATTTTGTTGAAAATACTTTCATTCGCACTGCATTCGTTCATTATATTTGCCTTAGAGTATCAACTCTATCATATACAGATTCACTACACATTCGTCTAAGAGATCTATTCTACTACATACACGAGGCTCAATACAAGAACACCATTGTGCACTGCCCTCCTCCGGCGTGGCGCCCTCGTGACTGCATGACTGCAAGAGGAGGGTCATCGCGAGATGGCGCGTGCGCACAATACGTAATACACGCTCACTTCTCAACACTTCCTAGAAACCCGCGCGAATACATTCTTGTCAAATTGATATTTCCACCTTGAAACGAGCGGTAACCACTTTTGGAAGAATTTCTCCGATTGCGGAAGATCAGACCAGGAACCGTGACGCACGACGAAAGAGAGCGGAAGGTCGCCGGGCGACCGGAAGCCGCGGGACTACCTCACGAAATCAAGACGAGCGAGAGGAGAAAACGTTGCACAACACTCGGGTAAGGTTAAAGAACACGTAACATCAACAATGGGTAATTCAGAAAATCTTCTCGCAAGTGCTAACACCATTTCAGGGTCGGCAGCCGGGCGGGGGGTCCAAGATTAGCACTGCCTGTCTTGTCTGTCGGCGCTGCAGGACGACTTGCGGGAGTAACACTGGTGCCGGTGACACACTTTTCAGTCGAAAGTAGTGTGCGCGAGAATTCGCAATTTTCGTTACGAAATAAAATAATGTTAGCGCCAAGGACAACGCTGTGAAACACGTTCCCGATGCAAAGAGATTATGCGTTCTTATGTGCAAGCAAATGTGATACACACACCACTTCACACACGACGGCTCCCACTTGAATGGCTTCCAACGTGGATCTACCCTATTCCCTCTACCGAATACCCTAGCAAGGCGTGTGCGGCGCATATGACAATATAAATGGTGAATATATCCGCTCGCGATCACAGCATCCATGGGCGGGCGGCTCCTCGCAACGCGCGTGCGAAGAGCGCGACACGACAGGTGTTGCCGTCTCGATCGTCAGTCAGTCAGTCGGTCAGCCGGCCAGAGCGCTCCGGAGGCTGCGTCCTTGGCTCGAGAATGACACGAGGCAGGGAGTGGAGCAATCAGAGTGAGAACTTTGCGCGCAAGCGCCGACTGCAGTAGAATGAAATGTATCCGATGACTTCCTAAAAAGCCGACCGAGTGAAAATGGCCAGGGAAAGTGGTGCCGCGGTACGTGACCGATACGTTTACGATTTCAATTCTGCATTCCGGAGAAGCGCGCCGCTCCGCTTCGCGAGCAGGCCGGCATGGCACGCGCACCCCTGCTCTGAGAGTGGGCAGCAGTGATGCGCGGTTACCGCACGTCTTGCGCAACTCTCAATGTTGACTAGTCGACTGCTCACCCTACATCACCTCAGCAGCCTGATCGAGTGAAGACGTTTCCATGCACCACACGAGGTATTGTACTGTACTGTGGTATAGTATGTACCCACCTACTCGTGTAATACTAGAGGCATAGGCATGCAGCGGGCACGTGACGGACTGCCATTTGGAAAAACATTTCTGCGTTCTGGCCGTTGTTTGAATACTTTTCGGAATGAGATTCCGTTTACACAATAGAGGATATACCGCGGTGTAATCCCACTCTTTGAATTTAATATAATACTATACGTAGATATTTGGTAAGTATGTTTACTCAAATACTCAAACACGTTGCGAAGATAAAGAACGATGGGTTAGTGTGGCATGTGTTGCAGGCAGTCCGCGAACGGACAAAAATAAATTCCTTAAAAGATTTCTATATTATGGTAAAATACATTGTTGTTGCTATTCAACACCGGACAAATACTTCAGCAAGCTTTTAGACTATCGATGACCCTTGCATCTTAGAGGTACTGCAATCGTACAAAGTCCAATTTTGGCTTTACAGGCGGCCCCTCGACTTTCGAACGTTCGACTTTCGCATAATTCGCTATTTCGCACTTTTTCGACCGTCGTTTTTTGTTCAATTAACGATCGTTCGGGAGTCGCTCACTTGTGTCTCACGTGCAGTCGCTCTATCTCCGTTTATATGTTTGAAAGAAGTTCAGTCTTGCTTTGCAGTACGGACTGACACTACGCGTTTTGCCGGTTTATCTGTTTATATACAGTAACTACATAAGTGTTTATATTTCGCCCTTACATTGGATTAGATGAGCCGCGTTCATCTGAACCCTGAAGAATCTCAGGAAACTATCACAAATGAAATAGTTTCAACGATGAATGGAGTAAACTTGGACCTCAGCAACCAAGATGTCGATGAATTAATCGAATCGCATTCAGAGCCTTTGTCCAATGAATACCTAATTGAACTGCAATGAGGCCGAGAAGAGGTTGAAGTCGTAAAGACTTTGACAATAAAAAAAATCATAAATAAATTTTTGGCTATCATGGATGAATGTGATCCCAATACAGAGCGCATATCTCAAGTACGCAGGGCAATCGAAAAAGACACGGCATGTTATAGAACTCTATAAAAAAAATGGGAGGGATTTAAAAATCTCTTGACAAATTCGTAAAGAAGAGTCCTAATTCGTTTCGTTATTATATTATTTATGCATGTATGTGATTGATAAATAAATACATAACTGAAAATACTCACCATTTTGGTGTTTTTTTTTACATGACCTCGACTTTCGCACTTTCAACTTTCGCACACATTTTCAGGATCAATTAAGTGCGAAAGTCGAAGGCCGCCTGTATTATTGTGTTCATCTAAGACTTTTCAATATAGGCCGATAATACACTATTTTCAATTCAGGCAGGCGTCCAACCTGTTGAGCACAGTATACTTCTCTGGGTAGGGCATTAGATACCTATTTAATAGAACGAGTGTCTTCACATAAACACAATCGTTGTGGAAATATACTAATAATTCTACAATTATGTTACTCAGGGCACGACAATAATCTAGGTGTGCAGACTAGATTTGAGTTATAGAAAAACAAACATACAAAATGAGAGAAATGAAGTAGGTCTCCCCAAATCACAACAAACTGTTGTACTCGAGCCGCGATTGTTAGAGTGAGGTAAACAAGTTTCGCGTGCGGCCATCGCAGCGATCCCTTCTGTATGTATCTATAATGTATCCGCAGTAAGAAGGCAGAAAGGCCGCGGAGACTTTCCTCTCGAGCGCGAGCGGCGACGGTTGCCGTCCGATGGCCGCCCGAGTCGCTTTCTACGTGACGCGGCGTGACGCGAGCCTCCGCTCCGCCCGGCAACCTCTCTTGCTGACGTCCGCGCCATTCCTACACTGTAGCAGTATAGCTGCATCATACATCCAAGATAACGAGAGGAACAAGAAGAATAAGTAGTCTCCAGGTCGTTATAAAAAATATTTAAATACTTTTTCGTCAATTTTAAATGTCTACAAATAGTTGTAATTCACGAAGCCTGCAAAAATTTCGAATTGGAGAATTTCCCAGTTTTAAAAAATATATATCAAACCGTGTGTGGGTAAACTATAGCAAGAGCTGGCAATATAACGTCTTATTTTAATTTGGTTTTCCTAACACATTGAGAAGTATAAACTCTACAGTGAAAAAAACCTCAGGGTTTCGTGCTAGGCCCATTGTTATTTAGAGTCTGAATAAATTATATGACGAAGATATCAAATATTCCAATAGCCCTTTGTTTGTCGACGACTCGATCTCCCTTTAACCTCCGATATATTCTATTATAGATAAGGGTAATAAATGAATTCAGTCGGGGGTTTATTATATAAACTCCAATGCGATGGAACACAACGCGCAATTTTAATTTACGAATAAAAGAACACACAAGATGTCACTCTAACAATAACTTTACGGAAATCGCTAACCACCTAATTGAAAAAGGACATTCGTTTAACCCTTAACGTACCGTGTTCAAAACAAAACGCTCGCTCCCATGTGGTCAATTCAGTTTACCGCTAACTTTATCTAAATATCAAGCATATGACTCGATGAATCAAAATTTAATTTATGTCATCTTGTAGGGAATTTCATTAGGAATAGATCGATATCTATAACATACATGGATTATTTGAAAACATATCATTATTAATTTTTTTCTGGAACCATGCGATTTCTGATATGGAATGCGTCACAGCATACGAGCGACTGACACCAAGTATAAACTTGTCTTGCCCCGCCGCGCCGCGCCGCCGGCGGGCGAGACTTTACGAGATTTTACGTATGATAAAGGCACCTAGGCAAAATGTATAGTACGTTCAAGACAACGAGTACGTATTAATATTTGTCCCTTTTGGTAAAGTGTTAATATTTTCACAGTTCTGATATTATTAAGTTGCGTGCTGCGTTTCCGTCCACAGTCGGTATTATTACGTACCTATGAGAAAGGCCAAACATATAATTTATAATACGTTCAAAACAGCGAGTAAGTATTTGTCACTTTTGATAAAGTTGTAAATATTAGCAAAACAAATTCTACCTTAACACGAATGAAGGTGAGGGCAGTCTTAGAAAAAAAAAATTTTTGGGATGAAGGAAGTAATTTTTTGCTTTTTTTTTATTACGAAATATTGAGAACACTTCAATGGAGGATTACAATTTTTTTTATAATATTAGGGTCCATAGGTTTTAAGAAAATCAACTTTAAATTGGCAGTGGAAACTCAATTGACCACATGGCAACGCGACGGTTAATAAAGATAACGGAGTTGTTCTTCTTCTTGTCCTGTCACACCTCCGTGGTGCATAGGGCCTCAAGGAACCTTCTCCACCCGACTCTATCGCACATCATCCCAAGTGAGGCCTGCTACTTTAATCTCGTCCTGCAGGGCTCTTCTCCAGGTGGCTATAGGTCTGTCTCGCTTCCTCTTTCCCCCCATAGGGGACCAGTCTAGTGTGCCCTGGGCGATGCAGGCTGGGTTCCGTCTCGTTTTTACACGTTAAAATAGTATTATAAATATCAATAATCTTCAGTTTTTATAAGTTAAAAAATCCATTCAAAATAAAGATTTTTTAATAAACAACCAAATAAACTTAACTTCAAGTCCAATAATAGATCTGTCCCCTTTGTTCCGCAATGCTTATTGAATAATTATTACCACTACTTTTACTTCTAGACTTGACTCCAACTCCCTCTCCCCCTCTTTTCATTTAGTATATAAGTAAAGATTTTGCCTCATTTTATTGTTAACATTTCTACAGACCAGAAAGGCGCCTATGACCCGAAACAAAACAGTGCAAAAAAAGTGTTCTGAAAATACGACGTTTTTAAAAATGTATTTAAATGGAAAAGATTTCAGTTATTAGGAAGTCCTGAAGTGATTGTATAACTCCTTGGTCGGAAGTCGGTTGAAATTGAGTACACTGGTGTGCGCATCTGGTGAAACAAAATACTATCTAGTGATACAGAAAGCACAGAAAAATGTTAGACATAGGAACAGTTACCCTCACAGCGACAACACACTGGGTAGATTAAATTAATCTACCTAAGGTAAGGTAAGGCTTGCTTCAGATGTGAACGTTCTTCGCAGTGAGATAAAAACGAGAGAGAAAGTAATTTATCTCTAATTTGATAATTTCAATGATTGAATACAATAATCTATTATAATACATAATGAAAGTGAATAGAGGAGATGACTGGCTGGAGTCCTCGAATGAATGTAATAATACTCGTATGTTGAATAATGCGACGATACTTATGCGCATAATAGATTGGAATCACCAATACCATAAGTCTCGTATTACAGGTAGTGTTTGTAATGCTGGCAGGACCCTCGGAGAATTTTAAATGATTTTAAACCGTTAAAACAACTTTGAATTGTTTAACAAGACGAAGTGCGAAGTCCTCAAGGTTGGCCTTTGTACTCTGTTGTTCTTGCTTCATATCCGCGCTGTCGGTTCTTGCTATCTTGACTTTTAATTTACAATACGAGTCGGATATCAACAGCGACATTGTCCGAGGATTTCGAGCAGCCAGCTCCCCGGCTGCCGTGTGTTGACTAGGTAATATCACCATTTCCTATCGTACCCCAAAGATTGTTAAATGCATGAGGCAACCTGGCGGCCGATGGAGGCAAACGGCACACATTCGTGCATCGGACGTGAAATTTGCGCAACGCACGCTTAACATAACGTTGAGTAAGGACTCGTAATTAATTACACTCGATCGGCAAGTGGGACCTAACCTACACACAACACAAACTAAAGGTGGTCAATTGATATTAGAATATATTTGTTATGCAACGCCCCTGTATCGGCGTGTCATCTTACTGCATGTTTGGCGCTTTAATCTCTCTTTTGTGTCAAAAATCTTACATTTAACGTTTAAAAAGACCGAAAAAATAATAATTGTGGTGTTGCCACCGAATAAAGAACAAAACTAACCATAATATATTATAATATGCAGAGAGTTGAAAAGAAGGGGTTCACACTCACCGAGCACGTTCTTGGAGCCGAGGCGGCTGAGGTTGCCGTACTGGTAGTAGGTGTAGAGGATGGCGATGCAGCGCACGAGGGTCATGATGATGGTGTCCACGGCATGGTACTCGGCCTCCAGGCCGCCGCACTGCTCGCCCCAGCCGCCGCAGGGCGCCAGGCCGGGCGCGGGCGGCGCGGGCTCGCGCTCCACGGCCAGCGCGCAGCCGGCGGCCGCCACGGTGCACACGATCACCTCCCACGGGTGCGAGGCGCACAGCAGCCCGTGCAGGTGGAACAGGCGGGACAGCATGCCGGCGATCTGGCGGGGGGCACAGTACACTACAGTACAGTACAATACGGATCTTCGCTCGCCTTGGCTTACTTGCCCGGCCGGCGGAAAATTGCGGTGTACACTCGTACTACTGCTACTCGACTAAAGTCTTTTAGAGACGAACATTTTAGCATTGATCCGGGCTTAGCCCAAGCATTTATACTACCTAATAATAAATTGATAAAGGAATAAGTCGGCGGTTAATTAGAGCGAGGGCCCCGCGCTGAACTTGACTCCGGCAGCGAGCGGGCCGAGGTTGCGTGTGATTGAAAAGCGAGTTCATATCAATTGAGCCCCGGAGTGTACATCACCAGAGCTCCAGCGCAGCGCGGCGCGGTGCTATTGAACCGCGGAGATCCTTGCTGACGATTGACAATGACCCGCGCCGTGCACCACGTACGTTACACTTGACCAGGCGCGGTGAGCAGCCCCCGCACTACTACAATATAATCATTAGTTACTTTATATTAATTAAAAAGTCAGTCTAAAAGTTGTTTATTATAATATTTTATGGGAGTGAAACGTTTCGGCTTGCTAAGGCATTATCAAGTATGGCAAGCGAGGCAAAACATGTCGAGACAAATATGATACCTTGTCGTGGGGATATGCGAGGAGCCGCAGAGAGACGGGGAAGAGCATGTCGCAGGGACCTGGGAGACCTGGGCGGGCAGTGGCGCTGGGCGGAGTGGCGGGCCAGGTCCGGAGGCGGGCTATTAAGCCGCTCGCATGACCATAAACAGCCAAGTACATTCACGCGCACTATAAAAGGTGCCGAGCGGCGGAGTGCTCCCGCACCTGATATGCACCCTTTATCATCGCGTCGTGCTCTCGTAAAACTCCCGCTCGTGACGCGCGATCATTCCGGGCGAGGCGACGGCAATAAATACGCGAGCACTCGTAAAGCTAGTAGCACTCGACAATATATAAAATCCCAAATAGCAGCTAGTAGCATGACCGGCCAGCGCGTGCGAGTGGAAGGAGCGTGTGTGGTGACCTTATTTAGACGAAACGTTTTAATGGCACGACCGAACTGCACGGCCCAAACAATCGATTCGGCTCGATTCTCCAATCAACCAGCAATAGCAATAACACTCGAGTAGGAGAGCAGTTAGGACGGCCCGATATTTAGGTTATGTCGCGATTCGTCATCGCGCCAAGGCCAGCCCGTCAATCTTCATCTCGATTGCGCCGCAGACGCATCCGACAAGATCTCTCTCGTCCTCCTCGCGCCGCGTCATTCTATGAATCCTTGCTGGAATAAGTTAGTGGAATACCTGTATGTTGGGAATAGCCCGAGTTGCAGTAGAATCCTTGAGTGCAGTCCTGCAGTGGACATCGGCACTCGGCTAAATACTCGTATTAAAACTACGCGGGCAATAACAATAGGCGACACTGACGTCACCGGTGGTAAAGGCTTTCTTATCCAAGTCGTGAAATAATAAAATATAGAAAAGACACGACCACATCGAAGCCGAGATATGTATACCATAGTACAGGCATGCACATGCACAACACGAGACCCCCGGCCCCGGCCGTGCTGGTCTAGTTCAAGTTTGGTCTTATCTCTGCGCTTGCGTGAACATTGTGACGTAGTTCTCTGCTCCTAATTCTCTTCCCTTCATCTCCCTTCCCGCTGGTCCTGTCTATCTCTTCTGCAAAGGGCTCTCGCCGTCTCTTGCTCCACCCTAACATAAAACTGGATGATCCCATAGCAAATTTTCCAGACCGTAATGCATTTCAACAATTCCCTGTCGCAATTAGACCACGGTACTCGGATAAGAAACAATTATTTCGACTATCAAGTATATTATATTATATTATTGATACATTAGTGCCGTTAATCTTCGCGTTTTTCGAGAAGTTTTCAAGGGCATTAAAGACACAATCAGAATACAAATTGAACACAACCACACGCACACAACCCTGCTGGTACGCCTATTTTGATATTAATTTGATCCGGGTAGACATTAGCAGTTTCAAAATAAATCTTGAACTTCAAGTACTGATTAACCAGGAAACAGTAGTGAGTGGGCTGGCCATGTAGGAAGAATGCCAGAGGGTAGAACACCAAAAATGATGAAAAGAGATCAAGAGCCAGACCGCGAAAAAGATGGGCGGATGGCGTGGAAGAAGATTGGGAGAAAATGGAAAGAGCTGGAAAGATGAACAAATAAGTGCGGGGAGAATTTCGGGCCAAGTACAGAAAAACTATTAAACGAGCAAGCGAACGGCGAGATTAAACAGCATGTCCTAATATTTTATAAAGATTTATCCGGGGATGATTTACTTGAAAGATGCTCAGATGGCCATACTCAAAATGCTAATTAATCTTTTTAGGCGACAATTTGGATACTGTCTCCAATGCACCTGCATTCTGGACTAAAATCATTGAAATCAAAATGCTGCTGGGATATTTAACGAAGGCTGCACCTATTAGAAAACACTGCAAGGCGCGAGGAGCGAGGCAGAACCGAATAAGTCTTTCTTAAATGTCCCAAAACTGCAGCAAGTGGAAGATAACCAGATTTTTGAGAAAGACGAAAAAATTGCCAAGCACACTAAAACGCGTCTAACCTTTATATCTGTCAAAAACTAAACTAAAAATGCAAAATGGCTGATAATGTTGGGGACGGATCGGGAAGTGAAATGCTAATATAGTGTAACTTTTAAGTGTGAATTACTAATTATATAATGTATACACACGTACATACGGGTATTATAATGTTTATTCTTCCATTTTCCTTGTCGCTACATAATAACAGTTTCTTGTGAAGCATTCCATGTCTGCGATGACGTGGATTCGCGTAAATCTATTAAACGTCCGATAGTTCACGATGTTATTATACATGCGCTGTCCAATGCGAGTATAAGAGACTGAATGCTACCTCAACAACAGGAAACAAATGGTACGAATCAATAATGTTCCATCAAATCCTGTAGATGTAACGCCAGGCGTGCCGCGAGGAGCCCGCCTTGCCCCCATAACTCGCCGTGCTGGTTACTTGCAGATGACAACAAAATTCTTAAAGTCATTAATACTTCAGAAAGTAATGAGATTTATCACCCATACAACTTTAGACAATATACGTATACTCGTACAGCCATCAAATGAAACCACCACCCGCGACCTAGGAATTGCACTCGACTCCAAACTATATTTCACCACACATCGAGCTGGCTGTCGACAGATCTTATAAACTTCTCGGCTTTATCTAGTTTCCAATATTGAGCATACACTACAGCATCGTTTCTTGAAAGAGAAGAACATCCCTACTCCGACCTGGAAAGGCTACTGAATATTTCACGATTATGATTTAATCTCCTTTTTTAAATTATAAACTCACACTTCGATACATCCTGTCTTCTCAAAAATATTAAATTCAAAATACGCACCCGAAATCTAAGGCAAATTAAACTATTTCACGAAAATCTGCATAAAACAACCTACGGATATAATGCACATACCATACAGGTACCCAGAATTTATAAACTTGCAAACTCTTGCCAAGACTTGGATTTTTTGTAATATAACACATCTAAATTATTTTCTGCCTAAACTTAAAAAGTATCGACTTCCACTAAAACCATAATTTCTGCAAACCAGCTCAAATTTCTACTACTTGTCACTACTTGTACCTTGTAACCCTACCACAATATAATAAAATATGTCCCTCGCTAACTGTTAGTTGTGTTCATATTGCCCATCTCTAGTGTATTTATTAATATGAATCCTTCCTTACCTTCCTGCGCCCTCCATCTCGGGAGTTCTCGCCACCTGCGAGTGTGCGAGTGTGCGAGTGTGCGAGTGTGCGAGCGCGCTACGGAGCCGGAGCGGAGGTGGCGAGAACCCGAGATAGGTGCTCGCCAACAGGGGTTTTAATTAACATAACGTTGTAACATCGCATTTCCGGGAAATCCCGGAAAGACTGCCAGCTTCGCAGTTGGAATCTCAGACGCAATAACAACTCCGACAAAATATTTTAGCAGTTTACAGCTATAAGCAGATTTTAGTTCAAAAATGATCGTTTAATTATTCGCAAATTGTATAATACCTAAGGTATTTTTACATTTCGTAAGCGTCGCAAAGGTCGAGTCTGTGTCAGTGTCGGAAAAATAAAAATATAATATCGGAAGATTACACCTTTGAAAGAAAAGTATTATTTCAGCATCCTATGTGCCTGCGTATACGCGGGTGCAATCAACAATGCTGAGTATCCAGTGCTGCACGATATTTACGTTTCTATTTATATTATATTATACGTATCATACTAGGGCTGAAGTTCAAAGCTCAACAACTAGCACGATTTATTGATTGGAGGATAAAATACATTTTATTGCATAACATGTATATTCGTACATGAAAACGAGAAAAGTATTATTTAGTAATGCGAAGTAATGAGAAAAAAAACGCTGAAGGCCCCAGAGCGAAAAGCTTGGAAGTATACAAAATACGAGTGTGTTCTGAAGGGCAAGCAGGCGCTACTCGCACGGGCGCGGGCGCCAAGACGAGTCCCTCGGCCGAGCTGGCCATGGCAGATGACTCCAGAGTCCAGCGGTAGCAGGACCACCTCAGAGGGGCGCGCGACCGCGGCATAATTGATGTATGTCGTCTGTCATCTGATCGAAGACATTGCATAAGCGAACTGTTTGAGAAGAAAGTTGAGCGGATTGCACAAAAACACAATTTTGGGTTACGTTGGTGATGTTGCAACGTCTCGGCGGAATCTATGCTCGACCTCAGTCAGCGTGGCTCACCACTCTCGCCCCATCCCATCATGATGCGGCGTACTCCAGGACCAGAACCCGCTTCGGCGCTCGAAGGTATACGTCTATCGTCTTCATGTTTGGAAGAAGGATAAGAAACTGGAGGAAATATGTATTTTATAATACTGATTGAATACGAGAACCAGAAAGTAGGAAAAAAGTTCAACAAACATATTATGATATATTACCTAAAATCTATGTGTATATAGAGTCGGATTTATAAAACGAGTTTCCCTTCCATTGCTATATCGAGAATTCTCATAATAATATAACAACATGCAACTTATAATTCAATATATATATTTCCACTGCAAGATTTCAACCAAAACATTTGGTGGAAGGACTTGACGAATAATAATGAAATTAAAATCGATAACAAAATATTTAAATACCACGTGTAACTTATTAATAATTCATAAAGTGGAAAAAGAAATCAAACTTACGTAAGTGAGATATTATTTGTAAGAAGAGCACTAGACGAAATATCGTGCTCGGTAAGCGGATCGCGAGCGCGGGAAACCACCTCCAGTTACGGACAGCGCGGCGCGCACAACAGGACGGCGCGGCGGGTGGCGCGAGACTGGCTCGCTGGCGATGGCGTATGGCGCACTGGCGTACTGGCATGGCGCGGCGAGCCGACCGGAGACGGGCCACAGGCGCAGGCGAGGCGGGCCGGCCGCGGCAGCTCCTCCCGAGAGGTGCTGGTGCTGGTACCCTGGGACTTTTATTCCCTTCTGTCTACCATACGAGTATACTTGTATATGCCTGGGAGTACTTAAAGGAATCGAAAGGATGCACGGTGGAATGACGAAGTAAAGAGTGCGGTTAAAGAAAATAAGGATGCGTGGCTTAGTATGATCTCAATAAACAAGAATGATATCGATAAATATGAAAGAGCGAAAGATCTGTATAAAGTATGCAAGACTAGAGTGAAATCGGTGGTGAAAGCGCAATAAGGAGAAGCTGAAGGAGGAAGAAGGATTCAAAATGACGAATCACTTCCAGGACAATATAAAAATGTTTTGGAAAGAAGTGAAGAATGTCCAAAATCCTCCTGATAGCGGATACGTGAAAGCAATTTTGGATAGTGAGGGAAGTATGTTAACGGAAAGTAAGCTCATACAAGAGAGGTGGATGGAGTATTTTAAGGAAATGTATGGTGGTGATACAAGTCACGATGAAAGCATTAGAACTGGTGTAAGCGCGAGAAGTATAAATGGCAATTGAAAGATCCGTGAAAGCAATGAAAAGTGGAAAAGCTGTCGGGTGTGACTGCATCGCTATAGAATTTATCAAAAACGGTGGCGAAGTAATTTCTGGATATGTAAACTGTTCAACCAATATTTAGAGGAAGGATATACCCCACTCGACTGGAGGAGAGCAGTAATCATGCCTCTGTACAAAAGAAAAGGATCTCATATGGAATGTGGAAACTTTGAGTGTTACTGGTTAGAATTTTTAATAGAAAGAGTACGAAAGATGACGAGTGACATAGTTTGGTATGTGTAAGGCGCCTTTATGAATGGTACAGGATGTATGGATAAAAAAATTGCACTTTAGTAGTGACAGAAAAGTTTCTGGACAAAAACCGTAAACTCTTCTGTGCGTTTGTCAATTTGCAAAAAGCATATGATCGTGTAGATAGAGTTAATCTGTGGGAAATATTGTCTGAATATAGAATAAACACAAAACTGATCACGGCAATTACATCGCTGTACACGGAAAGCACTGCTAGTGTCAGAGTAAATGGAAATCTGTATATGATAGAGTGTCAAATGCAAGTATAAGAAGTGAATGCGGTGCGAATGAAAGTTTTATGAACAAAATAATGAAAGAGTCGTTAAGATGGTTTGGACATATGGAATGAATGAGTGAAGACACAATGGTGAAGCAGGTATATGTAAACGACGTGAACGGAGCTAGAAATATAGGAAGGCTGAAGGAAACGTGGCACGATCAAATCAATCAAATATTAAATGTCGGTCACGCGAGGAGTCGGAGAAATCGACGTGCAAGCATGACAAGATGTATGAATGTTGAGGAATCGAGAGAAGATCGAATCGATGTCAAGACAGAACAGTGTGGCGTTCCATTCTTTCTGCCTACCCCTCCGGGGAGACGGAATGATGGTTAGTTAGTTAGTTAAAATACTTGTTTTTTTCATACCTCTGACTGCCCCTAACCCCTTAATTAAGACGCGACTGGATCCGATTGTCGACTATTTAGCTGGGGCCGCGGCCGTGTGCCGGTACTAACGCAACGCGGCGAATGTCGTCTATCATCTCTGGTTTATCGGCCTAGACTTAAGACTCCTCATATCCCCGCATAGAATTATACAAAGATGTTAAATTGTACAAGATCTTAGAGGCCAATTCAGAGGATCGTTACGCGAAATAATGCGCTCTTCGAGCGTTTCCTTCAACAAAGTAATCTTTAACCGTGGAACTGCAACGTTCTGGCCGGCGTCATTTTTGAAGAAATTCATTTCACCAGCCCACAAAGCACGCTAGACAGTGGCTTCTTGTCTAGCGGCGCGCGGCGTCTCAACACCGACTTGTGGGTTTTCTTCACTGTAAATGTGACAATTTTGCTTTGTTTATGGCTGCACCCCTTTGTTTATTATGGCTGGTTGAACTAAACGTAGACCGGGACGGGAGAACCAATCAATGCCAACAGACTGATGAGGTCATCTTTCTTATATTTATTGATAACCAATGTTGACATTGGACCTTCATTCTCTTGTAGTGTAGGCGCATAAATCCCATTGAAAAATGGTTCATCTTTATTTATATATACTTAAATTTGATTAGACCAAATCCCCTTCCTCGCGCCAGAAACATCTTATTTTGGTAAATACGAGTATAACATTTTCCCCGGCAGCATTAATTTTTCGCATTACCATTTGATTACCTGAGTCAGCTTTCAAAAATGTAGAAAACCCCAGATAAGCCTTAACAAATATTTCAGACTAGCTGACCCAAAATATTAGGTCCTTACATATGAAATTGGCGTTTTGTATGGGAGGAACTAAAGTTGATTTTTTTTAAATATAATATATTTATTTAATCAAAGTATGTACCATTGCTATCTATGCACTTTTGCCATCTCATAGGTAGTTCATCGATCCCTTTACTAAAAAAAACATTCGGACGGGAATCAATAAAATCTTTGAAGTCGGTTTGGACTGCCCCATCGGAGTTGAATTTTTTCCCTTGCAAGAAGTTATCCAAATTTCGAAAAAAATAGTAATCTGTTGGGGCAAGGTCCGGAGAGTACGGTGGATGTCTTAGACATTCCAATTGAAGCTCTTCTAATTTGGTAGCCGTCTGTTGTGCAGTGTGTGGTCTAGCGTTATCATGAAGCAGCAGTGGCCTAGAGCGATTAACCAGCCTCGGTTGTTTAGCAGCTAGCTTTTCCATCATGGTTTGCAGTTGCTGACAATAGACATCTGCCGTAATCGTCTGGCCAGATTTAAGAAAGCTGTAGTGAACGACACCAGCACTAGTCCACCAAACGCTCACAAGTAACTTTTTTGGAGTCAATTTTCGCTTGGGGCATGGTTTGGCTGGTTCGGCAGGGTTCAGCCATTGCGATGAGCGCTTCCGATTATCATACAGGATCCACTTTTCATCACAGGTAATGATTCGATTCAATATCCCTTCATTATTGTGCCGGTTGAGTAATGCAACGCAGCAGTCAACGCGCGTTTGTTGATTTGCTTCACTCAATTCGTGAGGTACCCACCTTTCAAGCTTTTTCACCTTCCCAATTTGCTTCAAGTGGATTAAAACAGTTTTATCACTAACACCGCAGCCTGCAGCTAACTCGGACGTGGTTTGCGATGGATCCGCTTCCACAATAGCCTTCAATTCTTCATTATCAACTTTGGTCTCCGGCCGTCCACGGGGCTTGTTCTGCAGGTCGAAATTTCCAGAATGAAAACGTTGGAACCAAAAACGCACTGTGTTTTCTTTTGCGGCACCGTCGCCATACACATCATTAATCCTTCGAGCCGTTTCTGCATCACTGGTGCCACGGTGGAACTCGTACTCGTAAATAACGCGATATTTCAAGTTTTCCATTTTGTAAACTGAGTGACGCAAAGAAAAAAAAACAATTGAGGAAAAAACAAATTAATTATAATTTTCGAAACACAAATACTTGAGTAAATAGCTGTATAAATTTGAATTTGGAATTCCTAACCAAAGAGAAGATATTTGAGATCAAAGTTGCCAGTACGGCAAAACGCCAATTTCATATGTAAGGACCTAATATATATTAAACAAATATAAAGTTCATAAAGACCCAAAATATAAAGTTCAATATATAGGTGCAAGAATGTGTGTATTCTAATTCAGTTTATATCTATCAAACAATTGTTTAATCCAAACTAACTCGCTGTGAATTTTAAACTTGAATAATACTAATGTGAATTGAACAATTGAAGGCTGGACATCACAAAGGTGCCAAGTGTACATAAAGTCAAAAATGAGTTTCTGATGCCAATTGGTCTTAAACATAAAGGCCAGTAACTGTGCAAAAGTGCGTAATGATTGAATAATATAGTGTAGTTGAAACGTCACCCTAAAGATGCCACTCGTGGTACATGACATATGAATTTTACAATCGAATTAGATATAGACAACAGCCTTAATTTTTTAGACCTATCCATAACAATAATATATAATAAATTAGATTTTAACATCTTTAGAAAATCCTCCTATACCTCTTCAATAGTCGCTACAAAATATCAATGGAGGAAGTTTCACTTTTTAGATGGCATTTCTGATAAAATCAGAGGACTTCTACCCAGTGATATAAAAACTGCATTCTACACCCAAAAGAATGTGGGACAATTTCTCATAAATCCCACAGATAAAAGAAATATATTTGATCTGTGTGGAATCAACCAAATTGATTGTGAGGAATATGATCACTTGTTCGAGTACAAATAGAAGTATATTCTCTGAAATGGCGAATTAATTTTGACCATCATTCAGAAATAAAAAACACATTTTTTGCACTTAACAAATAATTAAAAAAAATTAAAAAATTAGAGAACCTAATAATTTAAAAAGTTTAAAAAAAAGTGAAAAAAAAATATCATCAACATTCAAATTCCTGCTTATTCCCCTATAGTGTATAGGTAATACATTAAAAACATTTTCATATTTATTGATTGTTGAGGTTTTTGTTTTGTAAAACTCCATTATAATTATTATATAATAATAAACGCGAATGTTTAATGGTTTTACTTGATTTAATTCATATAATTACTTATATGAATAGCAGTTACAAATTTGTTTCGCCTTGCGAGAGCATTTTCAAACCGACTTGTTATTGTTATTGTTACTGACATTTCAGGAAAAGAATCACTTTTGCCACCACTAAAAAGTGATCCGTTTCCATTTCGGCTCCCCTGAAAACCCTCGTATCAAGAGTATCCGCCCGCAATCTAGAGTCAACAATGACGTAATCTATAATTGACCTTTCATTTCCTCTTTCCCAAGTATATTGATGGATTCTCTTATGATCAAAAAAGGAGTTCGACACAAAGAGACCTTATTCCATGCACACTCCAAGCAGTCTCCTTCCATTGTCGTTTATTCTTCTATCTCCAAACCTTCCCAGGCAATCCTCATATCCACTCCTTCGAATTCCCACCCAACCATTCATATCACCTGCAATTATTAACCTTTCATTGACTTTCTTGCACATCAATGTCTCGCTCACCTTATCCCAAAACTCATCCTTGATCGCCTCATTTTCGTTGTTGACGGGAGCATAACCAATTAACAGGAATACTCTCGTTAACCCGATCTTGAAGCGAATCCACACGAGTCTTGGACTAACACATTCATACCCTTTCATACATTCTATCATCCTTGGAGCTAGCACCGCCGCCACGCCCTGACATGCTCTGTGGTCTTTAGGTACTCCCGACCACAGAACAAGCTTATCTGCATGTTCCTTGGATCCACACTCTTTCATCATGCATTCAGTCACACATAAAATATCTAAACTCTTATTTTCTATCTCTACACACATCTCATTCATCTTTTCTTTCATACCCCCTCTAATATTTAACGTTCCAATGCGGCATTCCACTCTCCTCTGTTCGCCTCCTCGGGAGACGCGGCGTGATGGGTTGCGGACCTCATCGACACCTGTAAGCATATCTCCCGCACACACTTACTTCCTAAGACATTATTTCCTATATATTATATTTCTATACATAATTACTACAACTAAAAGTACATAAAAATAATGATATGATATAATAACTAAAAGTACACATAATAATACAACGAAATGTCTTTTCATCTTCGGCTAGTCCGGCGAAGACAGCGTGGGAACAGGACAGGGAACAGGACATTGGAGATATGATATTGTCAATAATGGACAAGAAAATCAAGAGTTTTGTTTCTCTAAACATCACGTTAACAGCGAGTTCGTTTGGATTAAACAATTATTTTATAGATATGAACTGAATTAGAATGTACACACATTCTTGCACCTATACACATGCCATTTAATCCAATAAATTAATTTATATTGAACTTTAATTGTATTTGTTTAATATTTTAGGGTTACTTATAAGTAATGTCGTCTTTTTCAATGAAATTCAAAACAAATTTTCTTATACTTTATTTAACTTTTCTTATATATAATAATTCCCCATATTATCGTTAACCTTCTGCCACCTTTCTTTCAAATCATCCACGCTCTTCTTCCAAAATTCAGCGGGTTTTGACTGAAAATAGTCTGAAAGGGCTGTATTCACCTCTTCCATGGAATTGAAATTTTGATCTCTTAGAAAATGTTCCATAGAACGAAATAAGTATAAATCGAATATGGAGGATGCAACAGGGTGACCCACCCAAGATCTTGAAGTTTTTCACGCATTCATTTCACAACATGAGGTCGCGCGTTATCGTGCTGAAGAGTAATGGTGCGTCTATTCACCAAAGCTGGCCTCTTTTGGGACAGTGCTTCATTTAATCTACCCAACTTATGACAGTATAACTCTGTCGACACTGTCCGACCTTGTGGCAATAGTTCAAAGTAAATGATTCCTTTCGAATCCCACCATACACACAATAACACTTTTTTCAAATGCAATGACCGTTTAGGGGTTGAAACAGCCTTTTTTCCCCACGTTTTAGCCATTGTTTTTTTTCGTTACGTTTGAATAGAAAACCCATTTCTCACCACCAGTCACAAATAAATATTTGACAGTCAGCGCAACAACGTCTAGACTCCAAGAGCCATTCGAGATGTGGGGGAGCTAAACTATATATCTATTGCAACACGAGGCGAGACCTCGCGGAGTAGGAGTAGGGGACCAGTCCCGTGGAATACGAGAAAGCCCGCATAGTTGGGCGAGCGATTCACGAGCTTGCAGTGTCCGGTAGTTATTAAACGAGCTTTTCATATTTTTCAAAAGATTTCACATCGATCTTACGAATTACGATTCTTTATATTCCGCATATGTGCTTTTATGTGTAAATGAATTAGAATAACGGTTTTGTTATCGTTAGACGAATAAAGAATATTTTCATTAATTAGAATGACTGAGAAATTACTCGTACAATAACCAGCATTTATATGTATAAAAGTATACTTAGGCACGTGTTTGGCCGATTATTTGTGAAGGTTACGCCATCGCCATCGCCATGAGTCTGTTTGTCTGTGGTGTAATAATAATGTGAATATCTCGGAGGTAGAGTAGAGAGGCTACTTACTGGTGCTGCGCCCGTTATTGGTGGCCAAGGAGAGGTGGCCGAGGCGAGATGCACCAGGAAGCACCGGGACGCTGATTGCTCGATTGGATGGGCTCGACACTTGTACACACTTCCGCATCGAGAGTGTCTGTTTCTAAGCGCGTCACGAGATTTGTGCAAAATCAAAGTAATACTCGCTACAATAATAATCAAATGAATTAAAACTTGTTTTCCCATATAAATAAAAATACTTTTATCAGAGTCAAACATACTTTGTTAGATTTCCTCGAGTAACTTTTGCGACTGGTAATGGGTGACGCCAACACACTTCGCGCAGATACTTGGGAACGTCTACAAAGAGAGAGAGATAGACAAGGACATATAGGTGACCCACCACACACCTGACCAGCGCAATGCGAGGGCTCACACGATACTGTAGAAGCAGTTATTCTACGAGTATTAAGGGGAGGAAACCCTTATCTTTTTCCCTCATATTTCGAAAGCATAATATATCGTGAGAATATCAGAAAGAGGAAGGAGTTATCGTAATTAGTCATGACGTATACTAGTGGGTCAGGTTTCTAGTCGTAGCGCTTGGGGTCGAACAACCTTTCTTTCACAATACCTTTGTATACATTTTTTTGTCCTATTAGTTTCGAAAAAAATATCAAAACTTGAAGATTACTCCATTTTACTTGGCGACGAGATTAAACATCATGTTCAACTTATTTGTAAAGAGTTATCCAGCGATGCACTTACGTGGATTGTTAAGAATTAGCCGGTCATAAGTCAAATTTCAAAATCGATGTTAAAAATACCAAAAAAATCCTAGATCCAAAGAAATGTCCCAGTAACAATAATTGACTATCCTCAACCTCGAATCTTTTACCGTGTGTGCACGCAGGTGGTTGAAACATGTCCGCCTAACGAAGTGCACGTCGTCATTGTTCTTAGCGCTCTCAGTATAAACATTTAACAAGGCGAATTTTGCCTTGTCCACCTAATATTTCAAAGTTATCGTTATGGATTCGAATAACTCAGGTAATGATCAATATTTTTTGATATGTTTAACATACTTTAAAAGTTATTTTATATTATTTGTAGAACCTCAAAAAAAGGTGGTCTAGTAATGAAATTTTTACTTAATTTTCAAGTTTATAAGACATTTTATTATATTATCGCATCCTATCGCCTAATGTTTGTTCCTGTATTGTATACATCTTATATTTGACTAATTATTGACATAAAGTTTGGCTGCGGATAGCTGCGGTTGACCAAATTACAGCTATTTTTTTAAAAAGGATGACATCACTTTTTTTTAACAACTTTTTCTTAAAATGTAATAAAGTGTGATTTTCTCTATTTTAGGTATATCTGATACATTGGGTACAAAAACCGTAAGTTGTAAATATCTTTACGATCAAATGCAGCAGCAAGATTTACCTAATTTCGATGAAGAAATTAAATATCTAGAAAATCACCTATTGTCCTATTGTGTTGACACTCCAGATAATCTAAGCAGTTTCAAACAAAGATTTGCATATTTTAAAACACCAATGAAAGAAAAATGGTCGAAAGCCCTTAGAAAAGAGGCAATGTTTCTTAAAACAACATTTGAACTTTCAGCAAACAAGCAAACTCGACCAGGTCGGCCTTCTAAATCATTTGAAGATTCTAGTAAGAGGACTAAAAGAAGAAAAACGGAGGAAATACGTTCTTCGCTTAATAAAGAAGTAATCGTTCATGCAGCGCAAACAACATTACAGGCTCGAGGGAAAAGGGATGCTTCGAAAATACTACGGGAAATATAACGATTTGATGAATATGCCATGGCAACTGCGAAATTGTATGTCGAGTTATATAGTTGGCACCCAATGACTCCGACCTTGCATAAAATATTGATTCATGGTGCAGTTGTAATTGAAAATGCCTTATTACCCATAGGACAGTTGTCGGAAGAGGCAGCAGAAGCCAGAAATAAGCACTTTCGATTATACCGCGAAAACTACGCAAGAAAGTTCTCGAGGGAGGAATGCAACCTTGATATACGTATATATTAGATTATTATTGAGTTCAGATCCACTATTAAGTAGCATGAAACAAACAAAAAAACGATCAAACCAGGTTCATTTTGCCCTGAAACAATGAATATGTTACTACCAGCTGACCCTAATACCGAAACCGATATTTCAGACATGGATCAAGATTTGCCCATAAATGTATAAACAAATTTAAAATACTTATTTGCACCTCAATTATTAATCTGTTACTAGATTTTTTTTTTGTTTGTAAAATTTGTAATAAAAAATAAAAAATTTCCTCGAGATTTAGTATTTATAGATATTTTTGGCTGGGAAAAATTTTTTTTTTACTAAGGACAATTTTTTACGATTATATTTATGATTTGAAGTCAAAATACACCGTAAAATAATTTTGACCGCCTAAATCATTTAAATCCACCTATGTGCGATGATTTACTTGAAATATGCTTGGGTGGCCATATCCAAAATGCTTATTAAAGTTTTAACGCGACAGACGTCCAAAGCAACTGCATTCTGGGCTAAAAATCATTAATATCTCACCCTAAATTGCTGCTTGGATATTTAATGACAGCTGAATCTCCATTCTGAGAGTTATGAATAAGTTAAATATAAAAGTGAAAACACTGATGAGGCGCGAGTAGCGAGGCCGAACCGGATGAGTCTTTCTGCAACAAAAGCAGCTCGTGCTCTCGTGCAGTCCGAAAACTGCTGCAGCTACTGCTATAGCTCAAACATTTATTGACCGATCTGTAACATTATCGGAAGGATGAACTTCAAGTTTTAAATATATCGCGTATATAAATATTTTCTTTGGGGTAAAAATTTTCGAAAATTTGAATATTTTATAAAAAAAAATAAAAGTTTAATTACAACCGATAGTTTTATTTTTTCTTAATTTTTAAAACACATTCTCTCAATAAATAAATAAAAAACCTAAATTTATTTTATCTCATAAATGGTTAATTTTTGCTTGGTGACTTACGTGACATAATTCATCGGTAATAACATCCTAGAAGGAATAACCCTGTATATAATAGTGGTGCAGTGGAAATACATTACGTCTTTTGAAAATAAATAAACACAAGCGAGAAGAATAAGGCGAGACAGAGTGAGGATAGATGGACCCAGAAAATAATAAGGTGGAGACCATGGGAGAATAAGAGAAGCGTCGGCAGGCCGCAAAAAAGGTGGGCCGACGACATTGCTACCGTGGGGGGGGGGGGATGTGGCTGCGGCTGGCAGAAGATAGAGACGAGTGGAAGAGAAGGGAAGAGGCCTATGTCCAGCAGTGGACCGATAAAGGCTGACGAAGAAGAAGAAGAAGAGTAACTAGCACGAGGTGTGAATGATCAAGAGCGCGCGCGGGTAGAGTATGAGTATATCGGTATTCAACATCTTCCTGGTATGGTCATCCACTATAACACCCAACGAGTTATGATCTTCCCGAGACAGAGGCGGGTGGAATCATTGACGAAATATTGTTTAGACGATAGAGGGCCACCCGAAATGCAGCAGTACAGAATGGGATACAAGAATGGGAGCATCGCATCGGTAGTAATCGCATTCACTGACACTGTAACATACATACTCGTATTGCGCCGCGCCGCCTGTGCCACGTGCGTCTTACACCATAGGCATTACAAATTAGGGTGGCCCTTACTTTTCAACTTTGTTTTATTTTTATGTCTCACCCCCTCAGTTTTTTCCAACCGATCTAAAACTAATTAGATTATTCAAATAATTCTAAGTGGTGCCCCAAAGGCTGTGAAGGTCATCATTTATACCTGTACAATAAAAACTGTTTTTCACAAATTTACCCGAAAAAATAAAATTCTATGCACGTTAATAAACTTAATAATATCAAATATATACGACAACACAATAGTAAATAACCCAACAGCACCAAAGGAAACTTATTCCATTTTGCGTCGCAGCTCTGGTAGTCGGCGCCGGCGCTTAAACTTAGCCAGTACTGCAATATCTTCCAAATGAAACGGTAGCACGTAGTTTGTTAAACACATATTAGCATCTGATTCACTATAAAAAAGATTTAATTTATGTACAACTCCCTACCCATTTGCTAAAAGCAGACACGTCTAAAACGTTTTTGCAAAAAAAATATATGTAATAAAATGTCGAAATCTAACATGGCAAAAGCATATAAAGGTACGAGTATATCTGCATATAATAAAACGCTACGTTTGCAGACTTATCTGGGGTTTATTGACATGTCTCAGAAATATTCCACCAGCCTTTTTCCAATCAACTGGCAATGCAAACAATTAGTCCTGCCGGGGTAATATTTATCAAAATAAGATAGTTCGCGTACGAGGAAAGAATTTGGTCTAAAATAATATAAATATAAATTAAATCAAGATGAACCATTATTTCAATGGGATTTATGCCCTACCAGATGGTTGCCATTGATTGGTCCCTTTTTGTATAGATTTAAATACATAATGTTTTTTCCTCGAATTAGCTCCTAGCCAACCATTACGCCGACTCCCCGAGTGGATAGGCAGATAGAATTGACCGCCACACTGATCTTTCCTGACATACTTATCTCGCTGCCTCACACGGCCTTGGATTATTTAAACACAAATACTGTAATAACTATTATTGTACTTTATTTCATTTCATTTGCTGTAAGGTATTTTATGTCGTAATTTTTTTCATAAAAAGTTCAATGTTCAGGAAAAACAGAGAAAACCCTAAATATGATATTAAAAGCTTATTATCTCATTAAATAATAAAATTTTATATTACACGTAAATAAATTATAAGTAAATATACATTAAAATAAGTATATTGGTTTTTTTTCCCACACAAAAAACATAACACTATCCTATGAAATCACAGTTTTGTGGGAGTTCTATACACTTTTAAAAGACTGCTGTAAATAACATATCTGCTTTTGGCAAATAGGTACGGATGGCTTATAATATAATAATATCATATTTGTCATTTTAGTTTTCTACATTAGCGGCTTTTGAAAGAAAGATTTTTTATACATTATTCGGCACCAAACTGCAAGATTTTAATATTTATTTTAAGTATGTACCACCGTGGTTAGTTGGTTAATAGTGCAAACAAACATTTATTATTCCTGGTATGTCTCAATAGACATACCATAGTAGCTAAGTAAGTGTGTTGATGTAAAGGTGGGTACTTGTGAGATCTCATCTTGAAATATTAATCACACACCAGCCGGGACAAAGGTCGGAGATCCTTTGAAATCAACTAGCTGAATAAATATGAAGCGCATGCATCCACGTGGAAGAATGGAAGGCGGGAGTAACTGAGGAACTGCGCTGGCCACACCCCAGGCTGGCCGAGGCCCCTTGACCCCGAGCACACAAGGAAACAAATGAATGCCTGTATGTACCGAGAAGGGTACACTCAAAACATGTTTAACAAGTACAATTATTTGAACAGAGCAATTTCCATAGAAAATTCAGATACAAATATTGCATAAGTAAATATGTATGTGCGTAGACAGACTGTCATGGTGGGTAAGTTTTTTTTTTGAATTTATATACTCTTTGACCGACATTATGGAGATCATTGCAAACTGCCCTGAAGATGGAATCTGCAATGATCTCCGAACCCACATTAGTCGAAGAGAAACCTAGACATAAAATAATTGTGTGTTGTATTGCACTATTATGGAACACTATTGGTGGGATTCTACACAATTTGGGATAGCAGTAATGTCGCGAATTGGGTGGATTCAACTTAATAACACGTGAAAATATTGAGTAATTTGGTGACTAATCAAAGTAATGTTACGCTAAGAAGGGGTGTCATCAAAACGGACTGTGCAATTAAAAAACATTTATGCTTTGATAAAATTCAGAGAAGATATTCCAATTATAATTTTAAAAGATTTGAACTTTAAATAAAGTTAATTGGATAGATCTGTGACCGAACTGCAAATCGAAAATTAAAGGAATTAATAAATGTTCTAGAATATATTGATGATTTTAAAATGTCCGATTCTATTTGGTTAGTATTTTGACGAGTAAATGTATAAAATATTGACACAGAACATCCACTAAATGCTATTTCGTACTTGGACGTACCACAGGTACTTGGAAATTACAATAAAAACAACGGGTTTACAAAAGAATATTAACAAAATAAAATGATTTTAATACCTAACCTCAAAATTGCATAACAATACAAGGATAACTAAATATTCTGCGAAAATTATTACTTATATAAAATACCAAATATTAGTTATGTGATTTGTTCACCTCAAATCAAATGCCGTGGTATTTTAATTAATAGATTTATATATAATACATATATCATGTTGGTCGATAAATAATAATGAAAAACAATAATATTATAAATCAAATTACTAATAAAGTTGTCATACCTCTTCGAGATAAAACTTATTCAAAAAATATATTAACTCGATGAAAGACAAGTTAAAAATTGATCACTAAAATACACTATTTTCCTCATTTTGATTTTAAATAATTCAGTGACTGAACGTCATACGCAAAAATTCTCTTCTCTAAACTGTCACTTTCCTAAGCTTGACTGCCACAGATTCATAGACATGAGTCTAAGCAATGCCGTCTTGAAAGTATTTACCAAACCGTAAGCACATAGATAGTATTTGCAACATGGAGCTTTTCTGGGCCGTTAGTATATGTCTCGTGGTATAATCTCGTATTTTATTTCGATTATAAATGTGAAGTTAATCTAATATTCGACTACAATCATATCATTACTCCTTATGTACGTGTCACAAACATTTTATTATAATACATTTGTGTTTCCGCAGTGCCATTATTTCAATTTTACTCTGTCTAACCTCTCTCCTCGTGCCGGACCATTAGTAAAGTATGTGTATGCGTGTCCTTCAATGTGTTTACATTATAAAAATACCATTAATATATCGAACACACACTGAATTGTATAATATAGTTTGTATACAACTTTGGTATGTAAAATGTTCAAAGTAATCTTTCGATGTAATCTCAAAATTCATAATACATTAACTTCAAAAATACGTAAACCTCAAAATAAATAATAATAATACATTATACAATAATATTGATAAAAATATTTATTGTTTAAAAAAATATTTATTTATTGTTGTTCTATATTATATGTTTATTGATTGTTTCGAAAAAGTTGTCATATTGATGTAGCCGTGTTTTATGAGATTGCAGTAAACAAATTTTATATGGCAGAAAATACGTTTTCTCTCTGAAGGCTGGTTTAATCTTAGTTAAGTCTAATTTTATTTAGTGATAATAATTTAAGATAGTGAAAAACAATAACAGCTGCAAGTGACAATTTTGTGAGTGGCAACACTTTGGGGGCGGGATTCCACCCCACGTGATCTCAACCCCCACCCTGCGGGAACGCTCTTACACCCCGGACCCCGGCGAGGCAACATCTCCCCCGGTTTGATGAACGGTCGAACGCCGGGGAGATAATCTGAACGAGGAGGAGATCGCGGAGTACGTGCTGCATGGCGCCAGCAATAGCGCCCGCGCCAACTGACAAACAACCTCGTGCAGGGCCCATGAAAGGCCATTATCACCATTGGGGCCTGATGCTGGCCACCGCTGTCGCTATGAAGGAGACCCGTGCCGACGTTTACACGTATTTTAGTTGCGTTAAAACCAAGTAGAAATCCGCGACGATCAAACGTGCCTCCATTTTAGAACTTATTAAAAATCTTTTGAAAACGAGCACAGTCCACGCGCCAGTACGAACTGCATTCGAATCTCTTGAAAAAATGTTTACACGCACAGTTGGAACAAGAGCAAGTAAAACTAATTTTGGAACATAACGTATTTTTATTCTCTACAAATATTCATTCATACTCCTAAGGTCTTTAGCAATTTAGTATTTAATCTCTACACATCCACACGGAACGCAGTCTGAACTGTACGTGTAAACGCTTCATTAGCAGCGTTTACACAGGACAGTTTGATGCGCAGTCCAAACCCCACAGATCCATCCGCGGATCGGAGCGCAGTCCACAGATCTGCACTATCTGCAATCCGAACTAGGGATGGGCAAAATGAATCACTTAAAGGATCTGAGCTGAGCCGACTCTTTTTAACAACTCATGGTTCACCATTTTGAGTCGTTTGTTAAAAATGAATTTCTGCAAAGTTTGAAATTATTGGAGACCTTTTTTTTTTTGCTCATCAACCTAAAAAAATTATTTGGTGACTTACACCTCTTTATGGTTTTGCTCCCGCCGGAGCTTCGTCAGGGTTACAAGATGAACTAAATGAAAATCAGAAAACAACACAATATACAAAGCGTCCAGCGGCAGATTTCCCATTTGGGGGGTTTTGGTATTGTGAGCATTGCGGATTCGTGAATTACTATGGAGCGTTGGACAGGAAAGCAGCATGCTTACACTATTGAGGCGTACCTAACCAATGGCTTTTGCCTTTCGCCCATAGTGTCAGTTTTGTGCTTGCTTCAACATACGCCGTGTTTGTGATGCTCTATCGACAAACTAATTGAGAACTGGGTAGCATGTAACTGGTAAGATTTTACGTTGTGTTTCGCGTCGGGGTCACCAATATAGGATATCACGTCGGGGTCACCAATATAAGATCACGTCGGGGTCACCAATCTAGGATGCTTAGTCGGTGTGCTCCTATGTGAGTCAATGAAAGACGTGTTTACTGTCGGAGGTTGGTTTATTAACTGATGTTCGGGAGTAACTAAGGCCTACGAGAGGACGGCCCCTACACATGGTTTAGAGCAGTGCTCCGCAACTGGTGTGCCGCGGTCAAATACATAATGAAAAAATATTTAGTTTTAGTCGGAAGTCGTGAATTGGGAAAGAGTCGACTCTTTCGTAAATCAGCTCAGGAGACGTTGACCTGATGAAAATGTGCAACGCATCAGTAATTCTGTACTTGAAAATCCGCAACTTTTGATCCGCAAACGCTCTACGGTTTTGGGCATCCCCAGGTCGACTTTGCAAACGATTCTAAAGGAGAAGTTAAAGTTCCACTCCTACAAAATTCAAGTGCAGAAGTTACAAGGTAATGATTATGAATCAAGAAAATCTTATACCGAATAGATTTTAGAGAGATTTTCCACTGATTATCGAATGGGGAACATCTTCTTTAGCGATCAAGCCCATTTTCATCTTAAAAGTTATGTCAATAAACAAAACTGTCGCTACTGGGGTTCAGGCAATCCGAGAGAAATGCATGAGATTTCACTGCACAGTCAAAAAGTCACTGTTTGGTGTGCCGTTTCAGTGAGATACATTATAGGGCCTTACTTTTTTGAAAACGAGCGAGGCACAGCCGTAACCATCAATTCTGAAAAATACTGCGAAATGTTTGACACGTTGAGTTGATTCTTTCTTCAATGGAAACACATGGTTTCAACAAGATAATGCAACTGCCCACACAGCCCTGCCATCAATGAATGCGGTTAGGGTATTATTCCAAGGAAATGTGATCTCCAGATTTGACGACATCACCAGGCCCGTAAGATCTCCTGATCTTAGTCTGTGACTTTCTTTGTGGGGCTATCTCAAAAGTCTCGTCTACAAAAATCAGCCTGCTAGTATCGCACAGTTAAGAGAATATTCAATAAACATTATTTCCAGTGCACTGTGTAGGTGTGTTTTTGAAAATATGCGGAATAGGTTGGAGGAGTGGATACAAAACAATGGTCGACATTTAGAAAATATAATCTTTAAGGAATAAAATCCACTTTTGTCTTCTCTTCATAATAATAAATAGTTTTGATCTAAATGTTTTTATATTATAAATGTTCAAAATCGGAAATCTGACGCTGTCCTACGACTCTTGAAGAGTTTTAGTATTTTTGACAATGTGGTTAGTTCTTGCACCTTATACTCGCAGCAGTCCCTTTCATCCAGTTTAGCTAGTCCTACTCTAAGAGTCTTACTCCGGCTGGTCTTGAAGTATACAGCGTCTTGATTTCTCTGGCTCTCACAGAGCTCGTTATAGGGGGCTGCTGTATCATATGGCGGATCGCTTGTTTACTCCTTTGCATCCGAGTTCCTGTGTCCCGGGATCATTCTTAGGATCCATATTCTTAAACCAATATATTAATTATTGTTCTATTCATGATAACCAAAAAAAAAAAAAACTGAGAGCGGTAGGTAGAGAGAGTGGACGCCAACACTACTCTTTCATAACAAACCTCTTTAGCTATAGTGCAGCTAGTCATGCAGCGAGTATACTTGCACGTCGATTCTTCTGACTTCTAGCCTGGCCAACCTTTATACATCACCGCAGTCTGGTGTTCCTGGACAAGAACTTGGACTTTAGGGATGTCTTCCGGAGGCTGCAGCACGAAGACATTTTCTAAAAGTGATATTATATTTTATGGATGTGACAATATTAATAGATTTGATCAATGTTTTGTTAGGCTGCAGATGTCGCTCGAGTAAAACTGTTTATAAGCTTTCATCTACGTATATATTTTGTGGTTGTAAAATAAAATGTCATTAATTGAATTTTGGCCTTTATGGAAAAGAATATAATACTTATAGTAATGAATTTTTCAATACCAACAAACAACCATTTTCACACTTAATGATTTTGTTTGGGACTCAACATTGCTATTGGGTTAAATAGACTAGTAAGTGACTTTTAGAATGATGGTGATTAGTGTTTTTGTATTATTGTATATTTCGTGTTGATTTTACCAATGAAGACCCCGGAGGAAAAATATTAAAGAGTGAACCGGAATTCGGAGGGATTACCTTACAATTCGGTAAAAATTATAAGCTTTCAACATAAAAATGTATTACAGCATCCTCGTTTTGTGCCAACTTATACTTTTTCAATTTCAATTTATTAAAAAAAATTATAAATATTACAGAATAATAACAAATTCAAATTGTTTATAATCACACTATACAAAATAATATTAATAATTTTAAAAAAAGAATTACAAATAATATAATAAGAAAACAAATGAGAGCAAGTAAGAAAAAAAGAAAAACCGAAGACAATTAAAAAAATATTCGAGAACAGTTTGGTAAAGATAAACATTTTTGTATAATACAATAAGAAGAGAAGCAAATAGCAATTTAATATACATGTCGCTATTATTTGTAATCTAAGCAGGATCAGGTTTTTCTTCAAATATGTATATTTGGATCTTACTTTAAAGTTACGCAAAAGGAGAATTAGATTTTATTTCATTAAAAAAAAAATTGCACACTGAACATGACATGGAGAACATGTATCAAATTATTGAATAAACAAATTTTGAATGAAAATATAGTTTGAGTATTTGTCAAAATGCTTCTCTTGTTCTTTTGAAACCAGTCTTTTAGAAATATATATGAATAATGAAAATAAAGGAAGTAATAAATATGTCTTAATGTTTTTTATTGTTTCTTGAACAATGATGTAAAACTCCATATTAAATAATTAATATAAACGAAAACATCTGTCTTCTAGGAATTTTATTATGTTTTATATGCCTTAGAAGGGCGAAACATATCATTCCATTTAAAATTTAATAAAACTCCTAAAAGACAGAAATTTTCATTTATATTAAGTCTTTATGATATTTTAGTTTTATTCCATTGTTATTTAGATTCGTCCGGGTTCGACCGCTTACATGTTAATAGATATGCTGATATGTTTTAAATACCTTTTATTTTAATTTCAGGTGACTTATAAATAACAAAGTTATAATTAAATAGGGACAGGTTCACCGAGGTGATCGCCAACGTTGGGGGGACCCAACAGGGCACTTGAAAAAGAAGATAATTAAATAAATGTTGGATATAAGTGTTGGAATCTAAAATTAGATTTTTATTATTCCTATTTGAAAATAAGGAATGCCAGTTTCTCACCATTCCAACATAACAATAAATATATACTCAGTAAATGATTATTTCAGGTTGTAGACATTTTACCTAATTTGGTAATTGGTGCGGGAGATGCCTATTGTTGGCGATGAGTTCATCCAATCACATCGCGTCTCCCGCGGGGTGAAAAGAGAGGGATGGAGTACCGCATCGGTTAAAGTGTGGCAGTCCATTATTTCTGCCTACCCCTTCGGAGCGACGGCGTGATGGTTAGTTAGTTAGTTAATTTAGGTCATTTATCAATTGAAGTACATTTCAGTGCCTGGAATGTGATAAACATGGTCCCAGATAATAAGAATTTAAAATGTATAATATCCGCAGTTATCAACAGATTAGAGTTGGTCTATCGGGTGTTCCAATGCAGATAATTTCAATGACGCCAGCCTAATAACAGGGCCTGTGCTACCAAAGGTAATTACCTGAAAAATCAGTGAAAAAAAACTATGCTTGTGATAATACAGTTTCAATTCAGTATCAGGCAGATATGTATATGGAAGATACGGGCAAATCCTGATAAGATAGCAAATAAATAACCAGATTCCATTAACTTTTTTTTCATTGTGCAATTATGGATCCTCATAATCTGTTAATTAAAAATAAAGTCACAAGTGGAGTTTATAATAATTAATATTTAAATTTCAGTAGTGAATTTATTTTATCTTTCAGTAAGATGAGCTTCGCTGTGCATGCTCTATTAAAGTGAACATAGTACATATTTATTGTTATTCTATACTATTTCTTACATTTAAAAAAATGAATAAGACAAAAAAAAAGGTTTTGGTTCCAAATCCTCGCTCAAGTGCCAACTTTCTCTCTTCAATTTGTTATGCGTAAGATATAATACCTCAACTTATACATTCATTTGTGATGTTATGTAAGGATTAAGTTTTATTCAGTTTCGGTAGTTCGCTGCCATCTTCTGGGGTTTTTTTGTACTATTATTTACAATGAACTTCTACCAAGCTAAAGGGTGGTGTTTAACTGATATTGTTTCACAATCAACAGAAACACTATGATACTTCAACATTATTAAATGTTTAAATTTGAAATACTGTTATTTGTACGTATCAAAATTTATTTTTATAAGTTTGTCACTACAGCTGTATCCCCATCCTATGTTGGCATCCTCGGGTATCGCAAACATCTGACTGAGTTGACGAAACTGCTGTCGCAACAAACCCATAAAAATAAATTGTGATATGGACGAGGTTAAGGCAGCAGGCCTCACTTGGGATGATGTTAGGCATCAGGCATGCGATAGAGTCGGGTGGAGAAGGTTCCTTGAGGCCCTATGCACCACGGAGGTGTGACAGGACAAAAGAAGAAGAAGAAAGATGTACAAATAACAGTGTTTCAAATTTAAATATTCAATGATATTGTTTCAGTTAAGGTTAAGGTTATTATACACAGAAATATATAAATTATTCTAGTGTATTATAATATAAATATCTCTTTGACTAATTCCCGTAGGAATGGTGTATAGGTGTGTTTTTAGTAAATGCTCTTTAAATAAGCTCTTTGATTACATTTAGTTGGACTATACCAATATTCAAGACTGGCTTCAACAGAGATTTGGAGACGTCGGACTTGTATGATGTTCTGGACGAGCATTCTTCAGGTACAAACTATCCCTTCCGTTTATATTACGAGTACATATTACAATAAAAATGGAAATAACCCATTTCAGTCACACGGTAGGTGGTGAATGTCATGTCATATGACAATTAGTATAGATATAACTATCATATTATATGTAATCTGAACATCAACTTTAAGGTCGTTTGGGCGAGGAATTCTCACGACAGTGGAATGAGCAGCTGAAGACAGGGATCCCCAGTTTACCCCGAGTCATATTGTACTGCTACAAATGGGAATTCTTGCTATACGCCTCTCTTACCCTCATATTGGATTGCGGAGTGAGGTAACATCTATAGTCCTCGCCTTATTTTCATATTAAAAAAACTCTAATTATTTGTTTTATATGATCTGAGTGTGGGGGTATGTTGGGGCATGCACTGGTGAAAATCAAGAAAAAGTTAGATAATCTCAATTAATGCACAACCTCCCACAGAAAAACATACCAGCTTAACAATTTCAATACTTGAATCAAAAACTCTTCTTCTCCTTCCATGGCATTACAGCCCATGTCGAGCTTAGGCAGATTTTTGCCGAAAATTTAACAGATTAAATTTCACCTCCAACTCTCTGTCATATCCTGCAACCCTCTAGTTAAGCACTTCTAGTAGTCGGGTCCATCCTTTTTAAATTTGATCTACAAACTTACCGGCTGCTGCTCTTTCAAATGGTTAGACTGCAACTTGTATTTTATATGTATAAGCAATAAGATTGTCTTTGGAGATAGCAGATAGAAAGTAAACACTACTCGTAGTAACCGTGTACATAATGAAATATTTTTCCAGGATTGTACAACCAATCTTACTGGGAATGTTCATTTCGTACTTCAGCCCCGAGCGAGGCATCACGAGGAGCCAGCTGTACGGCTGTGCGCTCGGGATGATCTTGTGTGCGCTCGTGGGGGTCGTCATGACTCAAAGTATCTCCATGGCCCTCATGCACCTGGGGCTCAAAATCAAAGTGGGATGCAGCTCCTTAATATACAGAAAGGTAGAATATAGCTATACTATGCTATGTTGGTTGTGTTACGTCAGTTGCAGGCTGCACCGCCCAGTGTAATCTGACCAATTACTTGTTCTAGTCGCTGAAGTTAAGCAAGTCTGCTGTAGGAACAACCACAGTGGGACAGGTGGTCAACTTGCTCTCAAACGATGTGGGCCGGCTAGAGAGGATTACTTCTCTGACCAACTATATTTTTGTGGGACCAATGTCTACCTTGATTGTGACAATATTAATTTGGAAGGAGATCGGTCCGGCTTCTTTAGTCGGCATTTTAATAATCCTAAGCGCTATACCATTACAATGTAAGTTCCTTCGTTTAGATATATTCTATTTTAACTAATATATAAACCAGTCATGCTTTGAAAACAAAATTGATTGGCTTCTAGTTTACCTTGGGAAGAAAATCTCGACGTTTCGCACCAAAACAGCCAACACGACGGATGAGCGCATGCAGAGGATGAGTGAGATAGTTTCTGGGGTTAAAGTGATAAAGATGTATGCGTGGGAAAAGTCATTTTACAAATTGATTGAAATCGTAAGAATGTAAGGTTCAGGTCTATCCTTATCATTACCTTATCAGTACACGGAGGGAGAGGGAGTGACATTTAATTGATGAATACACTTATCTGTAACACAGGAGAGAAATTAAATGGATATCGGGATCATCGTACATCCGGGGAGTAATCACCTCCCTGAGCTTGTTCCACACGAGGTTCTCGCTGTTCTGCTGCATCCTGTGCTACGTCTCCTTCGGGAACCAAATTACAGCGCAGAAGATATTCGTTGTGACCAGCTTTTATTACCTGCTTAGTCGGAGCATGACAATATATTTCCCGAGAGGTAAAGCCAATCTTCCTTCTCCTGCACAGTTTCTAGCCAAATTGATTTTTGTTCTTACTACTAACTCCATGTGTATGTTTCGTGGTAGCTATCTCGCATGTTGCTGAATTCTTGGTGTCAACAAAAAGAATCAACAGATTTTTGCTTCATGAAGAGACTTTTAAGCCAATAGCCTCATCCATTGGCAGACCGAAGGACACATACACCAGGAAGTCAGAAATCAGCAAATTGTTTGTGGAGCATCCTGCAGAAGAAGTCACTTTGCTTCCACTGCATACCGGCGATAATGTCAGACAAATCAAACTCAAGTTTGACTTTACGGATGCTTCATCCCGGGTGACCACACCGAGTGACGAAGCGGGAGACCCGCTCACCGAGGACTGGAACAGGTCCGACAATTACCTAGATATTGTGCTGGAAAATGCTATTTCTTTGGATAAAGTTTTCGTCAAGTGGATACCAACAAACCAAGATTATAATTTAAGCAACATCTCCATAGACATCAAGAGTGGAAGGTGAGTTGAAGGTGAGTGATATGTGCTGGCCAGTTCAAGGCCGCTGCAAGTGTCTGTTGTTGCTTGAGCACTTCTGTCAGTTTTGTAGCCATCGTCGGTCCAGTGGGGGCGGGGAAGACTTCTCTACTCAACACCATTTTAAAAGAGCTCCCGTGCGAGAAGGGTTCTATGGACATTTATGGCGAAGTCTCTTATTCATCTCAAGAACCGTGGCTATTCAATGGTAAGTTTATTTCTTTTTCAATATGTTATCATAATAATATTTTCTAGGTTTTTAATTCTGTTAATCTTTCTACTGATTTATTTTAGGAACTATCAGAGAAAATATTCTCTTCGGGTCCAAAATGGATCCGACGCGATACAATAAAGTTTTGCAGAAATGTGCTCTGGTCAGAGACCTGAGTTCCCTCCCTCGTGGAGACAAGACGCTGGCCGGAGAGGCCGGCTGCAACTTGAGTGGAGGTTCGTTGTTGACACGTTTCCGATCTGTTTAAATCAGAGCTGATTTAATGCGAGGTCATCATGAGGCACTCATTGTTTTAGGGCAAAAGGCTCGAATCAACCTAGCTCGCGCGGTGTACCGCCAGGCAGACATTTACTTGCTGGACGACCCCCTTTCGGCTGTGGACGCCCATGTGGGGCGCCAGCTGTTCGAGGAGTGCATGGCCGGCTACCTCGGCGGGCGCACTCGTCTGCTGGTGACCCACCAGCTGCACTACATTCGGGAAGTGGACAGGGTGAGTCCTGTTTTCATTATTTACTGTCTCAGATACACGTACCCGTAATCTGACCTCTTGTGTCTTATTTCTAATAAACCTTACAGATACTCATAATGAGTAATGGATGCATCGTGGCTGATGGAACGTATGCCCAATTAGAGAACTCTAATCCAGATTTCCGTAAACTGCTTCTGATGCAAGTGCACGATGAGCCGGAGAATGTCCATGAATTGGAGGAAGACTCAGAACCGCGAGAAAGGCTTTACTCATACAAATCTGTGAGGATTTAAAAAAAATTCTTTTAACATTTATTTAATGTCTTTTCATTATAAAAAGAATGTTGCTTTGTTTGGCGAGTGCAGTAGTTGTAATGGGTATTCCGTGTCTAGGATGACTCTGAAGACGAAGGGGTGAGGGAAGAGGGCAAGTCAGGGGCGGTAGCCGGGTACGTGTATCGGGCATACGCCGCCGCAGCCGGCTCTTGGCGGCCCGTGCTGCTTGTGCTGCTGGCAACCATCGCAGCGCAACTGCTGGCCTCCGCCGCCGACTACTGGACCAGCCACTGGTAGAGTACAATCTGCTTCCATAGTGCTCACTGTAAGCACACTCAAACTCACTCAGGTCTATATATGGTTATTTTGTACCAGGGTCAACATGGAGGAAGTCACCAACGGCCAAAGACAAAATGTGATGCAAAACATAAGTGCTTATTTCACAATGAATTACGAAAGTGTTCTGGATACAGTGACTACAGAGTTCAGCACGAGCAACGTGGCAATTAATCCGCCAGGTTCCACTGAACCTCCCAACGCTACTTTCTTCATGACGGAGACTTCCGTGTCCCACCTCACATCAGGGCCAGCTTCTACGCTTGATGCAGAAGAGAATCTTGTAAACATGAGCACTGGCCTCGTGACGACTTTGGCGTCTCAACATCTCAACATGTCCGCGCTAAATGCTAGTCGAGTTGGATCGAATTTCTGCTTCCAAGAGTTTCCGCGCTCTTACTATGTTCAAATATATTCGGGTGAGTTTGGTACTACATGTATATACACTCACTTTCCCCATTTAACCTTGCGTCACCCAATGTGTTGAGGTGCGCTGCTCTTGTGTTTCCAGTAATAATCGGTCTTGTGATCGTCATGGCGTTCACGCGCTCCCACCTGTTCTTCTGGGCCGCCATGCGCGCCTCCGCCTGCCTGCACCGGGACTTGTTCCGCTCCCTCTCCTGCGGATCCATGCGCTTCTTCAACACCAACCCTTCCGGGAGGATCCTCAACAGGTTCTCCAAGGACATGGGGACTGTGGACGAAGTTCTTCCTGTTGCCATGATCGACGTTTTACAGGTGAGCTCCTCTCCGGCTTTTCTGTCTCTGCGAAACGCGGCGCCCACTACACGGTCTTGTTTGTATCGGCAGATCGCTGCCCAGATTGTGGGCGTGTACATCATAGCCGTGTCGGTAAACTTCTGGCTGCTGGTGCCCGTGGTGTTCACGGTGGGCGTGTTCATCATCCTGCGAGTTTACTACATCTCCACCTCCCGGAGCATCTACCGCCTAGTGGGCATCAGTGAGTGACTCCGGTTTAGTTATCTGTAATATTATTGGTAGGGAATGGATGTATAGATATAATATAAGGTGTTTGTACTTGGGCAGCCCTGAGCCCGGCATTGTCCCACCTGAGCGCATCCCTGCAAGGAGTCACCACAGTCCGGGCCTTCGGGAACCAGCGCGCCTTGGAGAAGGAATTCGACTCGTTGCAGAATGTGCACACTTCCGCCTCCTACATAGGCATTGCCACGTCCCGTGCCTTCGGCTTCTGGCTGGACTCCGTGTGCGTCCTCTTCATAGCCATTGTTATTCTCAGCTTTGCCTCCACTTCCATGGGTGAGTGTTCGCCTTCACGTTATGTTATAAATTCATATTTTTGTTAATTAAAAATACTTTGACCTTTCCTTACTGATGCTCTGTAGCTAGTACATGTTGCTTATGATCATTCTAGTATTTATAAATATACTCATAATTAACACTGGGTTAAGTTTTCTTGGTAATGCTCCGTTGCGCATTTACGCATCTGTTGAATCAATTAACTTTATAAGAATAATAATTTTATAAGAAATTAATGATTAATCATAAATACATTCAAACGCATATCAAATGTGCCGCGTTGTATTGAAGTGTAAATAGTAAATAATATACTATTACACTTCTTCTTCATCCCCTTATTAATGGTAACTTTCTACATTACGGGAGATTTTTCTCCTTATTTTTAAATACTATTAAAAATAAAGAGAAAATCAAATAATACAAATCAAATAAACTTAAAGTCAATTTTTATCCTTCCTTTTACAGGATTTATGGCTTTAAGAAACCCATAATGAGGCCGCATATTATGTGATGGTGAGGATAATGCCCCTATGTATGGTTTTAATAAATAAAGTGGGTTTTCAAACGTGAGCATTTGGTTTTGCCTATAAGTGGATGGTTTTTCATGCTTTTTAGCAATTAGATTTGGTAATAATAATTTCACTTTTGACTTCAACTCTTCTTGATACCGTCAACCATGATGACGTCTTTCATATTCGTGAAAGTAAGTATGTTCAGAAGACAAATACCCTTGACTTTGGAGAGTACTTGTATTCCTAATGTCGAACCATCTCTCATGCGTTCCTGGTAATAATACTAAACATTTATTATATTTTACGAGACGGAGGCAATCTTCATGCTCTTTATCTCCGGAATGTACGGGAAAAAGTGCAGATTGAAATACATATACGGTATGAGGCAAACTGTTTCCTCTTCAAATAATTAATATTTTTAATTGAAATTTCTGGGTAGAAGTTCATTATAAATAATGAAAACAAAAAAAAATTTGATACAAAATGTCTTTATTATTATATGTTTAGTGTGCTTCCACTTGTATTTATCGTCGGCCGGTTTCGGTTTTGCTGACCATAAGATGGTTGAGAAACCGGCTGATGATGAACACAAGTGGAAGCACACTAAACATATAATAATAAAGAAATTTTGAATAATTTTTTTTGTTTTCATTGTTTCCTCTTCCTCGGGCATCTAATACAAAATATAACTAACTTGGGGGAGAAACCATTTTTCGACAGCTTATCCCGAAGAACATCATGGTTGATGGTATCAAAGGCCTTAGAAAAGTCATTATAAGAGCAGTCAACCTGGTGACCATTGTCACATATTCTGTGAAAATCATAAGATTGGTTTCTGTAGAGCGAAGGGTTCAATTCTATGGAGAATCATTTTATAAATAATAGATTCATAGAGTTTTGCCGCAGCAGACAGTATTGCTACAGGTCTGTAGTTCACAGCTGATTCTCTCAGGCCACTCTTGAAGATGGGACTGATCTTGGAGATTTTCAATGAATCGGGTAGTATTTACTGACATTTTCTGATTTTCTGTTGAACGTAAGCCTCACCAGGTGATCTTAAATTCAAGGTACACAAACTCTTTTGCATTTTTCATTGTGACTTCTAACACGACTACATTCAATTGCTGTCCATTACGGTCTACGATCCCCAGTTAAGTCTTATATTCTGCATTCAGCACACTCTCCATGGCTGTCAGGGCTTCTACAGTCTCCTCCTCACTTTCAGCAATCAGAGCGATATCGTCCACAAACCTTATCTTATCCATCCATGTATTTTTACGCCTTCTTTATGACTCATTCCTTCCCAATTATCGTTTCTGTCTCTCCCCTATTTGGGTGTCTTCAAATAGCATCACGAACACAGTTAATACAAAGTGTTTACAGAATATCTGTACTCAAGCTTTCTTAGTGAATGCAGTGCAAATGAAAGTGTTGTGAACAAAATAATAAATGGGTCTTTAAGATAGTTTGGAAAGAATGAATGAATTAATGAATGGTAAAAAACGTATGTGTTAACCATAAAATAATCAGAACGTGACGAGGTCGGAGAAATCGTGAAATGTGTGCATCACACAATCAATGTATGATGGTCAGTTAGTTAGTTGAGTTTTCTTAATATTTTCAACATAATGAGACATTTACTTTTCAGTTTTCCTGGGAGGCAACGTCGGACTTGTGCTGACGCAGGTCATGACCCTAACCACCATCCTGCAGTACGGACTGAGGATCAGCACACAAATGGAAAATGATATGATCAGCGTTGAGAGGCAATAACTTATTTAAACACCATATTGAAATTCTACAATAAAGAGAAACCATTATGATATGTAAAAAGGAATGATATTTCCCCAGGATTCTGGACTACACTGACATAGAACATGAACCCCCAGCAGTGACGGAGGTGGACAGCAAGCTGCCACCGTGCTGGCCCCAGAATGGCCGCATTCAGTTCATCGATGTTACTCTGCGCTATTCTCCCACCAAAGCACCCGCTATTCGGAATCTGTCCGTGACTATCAGCTGCCGGGAGAAAGTTGGCATAGTTGGCCGCACAGGTGCTGGCAAAACTTCAATTGTCAACGCTCTGTTCCGGTGAGTCCTCTCTTCTCCGCCCAATATATCATATCAGTGATAATAACATCATGGTACTCGAGGTTTGAAAATACTTCACTCACATGTGACAGGTTAGAGTACATAGAAGGCGCTATTGAGATCGACGGAATCCAGACGGACCGAGTCGGGCTGGAGACCCTCCGCAGCAAGCTGTCCATCATCCCACAGGAACCAGTTCTATTCTCCGGGTCGGTGCGGGACAACCTCGACCCCTTTACTGAATACACTGATGATGCTCTGTGGAATGCGCTAGAACAGGTATAAGAAGTCCATTATTACCAATGGAAATAGACATTTTTAAAGATATAGATTGTACTTACAAAGGATGGGCACGACATAGGAAATTTTCTTCGGGTTGGGATTTTGCAGGATTTTAATAGTTAGCTTGCCTTCTCTATTCTGCTGGCTTTAAACCGGAGACCGGCCAGCCAGGAGAGTAGAGAATCCGCTCGGCCACCGAACTATTGAATCTAGTGGCAACATTTCTAATAAGCAACGGTGAAAATTTTTAAGGTTTTTTGTATAAATTGACTGGCAATTATGCTTATTTCCATTGACTATGGACGACTCTTAGGGGGTACTACCATCGTCTAGACTTTTCATAGATCAGACATAACATACTTCATTAGTTGAGGGCTGTGTTTGAATAGTGGGGGTAAATAAATATTGTCAGCAAGCAGAATGATTGCTTGTTCTGCAGGCTGGAAGGGACTGATGGCACGTGTCTTGTGTGTGTGCTAGGTGGAAATGAAAGGAGCAATTAGTGAGCTCACAGGCGGTCTGGAGGCGGGGGTGTCAGAAGGGGGCGCCAACTTCAGCGTGGGGCAGCGCCAACTCTTCTGCCTCGCGCGTGCTCTCCTGCGCAGCAACCACATTCTCATCCTGGACGAGGCCACCGCCAACGTGGATCACGAGTGAGTCACCAATCCCTCGCAAGTATGCAGCGGGTGCCGCGCTTATTACATCCTTTAGATATATTATTTTCTGGCCACACTAGATCAGAGAAGCCATACTCAGCAAGATTGTGCTTGTATTTCAGGACAGATTCTCTGATTCAGCAAACCATCCGGAGTCGATTTGCAGACTGCACCGTGCTCACTATCGCCCACCGCTTGCAGACTGTCATGGACTCTGATAAGGTGTGTGAGGTGGGCTGGAAGGTGGATTACATTTGGTTGCCCTTCATTGTTTAAGTTGGTGATTCACATGTACTTGCAGGTGCTGGTGATGGATATGGGCAGAATGGTAGCATACGACCACCCCTACATCCTACTGCAGGATGAGAGCGGGCCCTTCCACGCCATGGCCCGTAGGTATGGCCTTCAACGGATGGAAGCTTTCGTCACAACAGCCAAAGCGGTATTCCACATGATTATAAATATTTTACTTTATTCGATGATGTTTGGGATTTTACAGAACTCTGTATTCAATTTTAATATCTTTTATTTCAGAGCTATGAAGCTTTGCAGAGAAGGCCTTAATGAGATAGTGCAGAAAAAACTCCTATAGCTGCATATGATATTTAGAGGCAGAAGGGGGAAACACGCGGATTGTCTAAGTGTTGAGCTGTACAAATATGTTGTCTATATAAATAAATATATTTCTATTAAATGTTCAATTTGCAACAATAATGTCACAATTTTTTATTATACACTTTTTGAGAATGTCGCGACAGCTATTTTGCCAACAGAGGCATCATCAACAACTGTTTGTAACATCCTGGACTTACTGTTTCTTGAGCAATGATGTAAAACTCCACATTCAATATATTTTTTGGGATCTTGGATATATATATTGTTATCTGGTGATGTCCGAACCGTTAGTCAAAGGAAATAAAAAGATATACAACATTTAAAGTATGCTCCATCTGAAGCTACAACCTTTGCCCACCTTTTGGGCAAGGATCGAAGTCCTTGAGCGAAAAATCCTTGATCCTTTGAAGCCAACTATTCATCGAGAGCATTTTTGATGTCATCGTAAGAAGCGATGATGGTACCAGCAAGAGCTGATTGCATCGACCGGAACAAATGGTAGTCGGAAGGGGCAATGTCTGGCGAATATGGCGGGTGGGAAAGCACCTCCAGGGTTAAGCCACCAAGGGCCTGGCGTTGTCGTGCTCCAGTATCATTCTTCGTGTCTATTTTCAAATTCTGGCCATTTTTGCTGAATGGCACGCTTCATGCGGATTAGTTGGAGTCGGTAACGATGAACAGTGTGAGTTTCAGATGGTTTCAGTAGCTCATAGAAAACCAGCCCCTTTTGATCCCACCAGATACACAGCATAATCTTCGAACTATGAATATTGCACTTTGCCATTGATGAGTGGGGTGAACCTTTCGGTACCCATCCTTTTATACCCTTAGGGTAGGATGCCCCTTATTTTTCAAAGTTTTAATTTTACAATGCATACCCTATTATTTTATTCATTTGGGCCTAAAACATCCGAAAACATGTTTTTTCCTTATTCGGAACAGTGTAACCCGTGCCGACTCGCGAAAAGCCCGAAAGATGTCCATACAAGTTGCGTCACAGGAGCGGCGCGTTCTCGTTGTTTTTATCATTTAGTCTCGGCTTCTCGGGTAGTTAACACGTATTGTTTTATATTTCAAAGATGTCAGTGGAACTAAGAAGCAATAAAAAAAGTATTTTCTTCGTTGGTGAAGTAAATCACCAAATAACAGTTGTAAACTACTATCTAATCTTCGAAGTTAAGTTGACTGTTAATGAAAGCGCAAATCTTGCCATTCTGAAATATATTCTGAAAAAAGGCTAGGATACCTACTAGAGCTGTTCCTAATTGTGTTAAGAAGTTAATGGATCTTTATCAGGTCTGACGAGAACTGCAAAAACTAGTAAGAAAATTCGGGATTTACATAGGCGCCGCGAGGAGAACTTTTACCTTGAATTAGACAATTTATTCGATATCGCACACGCTGAAGCTCTTGAAAGAATAAAAGTCGAAGAAGATAAAATATTCTTCCAAAAGCAAAGAGAGCCAGGGGATCCTGGATGCTTAAAGGGTGTTGACAAAAAGTTGGCTGAAATTGAAGGCCAGGCTGAGAAAACTCGCAGAAGATAAAAAGAGACTTAAGCAAATGCCTTCCGAGAGCTCATTGGAATCTGCTACTTTACAGAGCTTTGATACACATTAAGCCATAGAAGAACAAGTTGTTACTCTTTGCTTGCCGCCATCATATTTACGAACTGATGCTCAAAAGTGCGTTTGAATCCCAAAATCGATTATACGAGATGATTATAGCTGAGCTCATTGAGCTCGCTATTGTTTTTCTTGGATGGAGGCAATGAAAATAAAATAAAAATCAGACCTCCTGGCCCAATGCATCAAGCACGATGGATGGTAAGAGCTATTTACTCTTTAAAAATACGTTTGCTGCAGTCCAAGTTTAAAATATGCGCTAAGAACATAGCTTTTTACCTTAAGCTTTACGAGATGTTTCTTTACTTATTGTGGCAGTTTATGTGTGTTTATGAAGGCTTGGATGTAGTTAAAATAGAAAAACTCCAAATCGATGACGTCAAGGAGAGTTATACGACGAAAGTGAATGAGAGGCTGAGTGGTCGAGAATCTGAATTTATAAGTATTGACGAGATCTGAAACAAATTGAAAGAAATTCTTTGTGAAACAGCGAAAGAGGTATGTGGTACATGTGTGCAAGGAAGAAGGAATGGAGATGCTTGGTGGGATGACTGTGTAAAAATTCTAGTCAAAGAAAAGAATAATGCATGGTGTAATATGATATCTGTGGATAAAAGAGGTTGTGAGAAATATAAAAGAGCAAAAGAAGCATACAACGTTTGTAAGATGAATGTCAAGTTGAAAGTGAGAGAGAAAAAGGATAAACTGAAGGAGGAAGACGGACTCAAGATGACGAATCACTTTCAAAACAACATAAGAATGTTCTGGAAGGAAGTAAAAAAAGCCCGGAATCCTCCCGAAAGTGGTTGTGCGAAAGCAATTTTGAGTTGTGAGGGAAGAATGATTACTGATTTTAACAGTATACAAAGAAGATGGATGGAATACTTTAAAGATATACCTATATGGCAGTGAAATGACTGAGAGTTCAATGAGAAGGAGCGTTACAAATGTGAGTTGCACGAATTGCGAAAGAGATATGACAGAAATAAGTTTGAACGAAATAGTAAAATCTGTAAAATGTATGAAAGGTGGAAAAGCTGTTGGTTATGATTGTGTCGCTTTGGAATTTATTAAAAACGGTGGGCCGGTTCTTGGAGCGTGGTTATATAGACTCTTTAACCAGTGTTTAGAGGAAGAATATACGCCGCTCGACTGGAGGAGGGCTGTTATCATACCTCTATATGAAAGGGGTCTCGTATAGACTGCGGAAATCACCGGGCAATAAGTCTGTTAAGCGCCGTTGGTAAACTCTACGGCCGAATTTTAATAGAAAGAGTAAAAAAGACGACGACTGAAAGAGTATGGGATGTTCAAGGCGCTTTTATGACCGGAAGAGGATGTATGGATCAGATTTTTGCACTTCGAACGCTCGCGGAGAAGTGCAAAAATCAATTTTATGGCCAAAAACCGTAAGCTTTTCTGTGCGTTTGTCGATTTGCAAAAAGCCTATGATCGAGTGAACAGAGATATACTGTGGTCAATCTCGTCCAAATACGGAGTGAGCACAAAACTGATACGGGCGGTTGCTTCTCTCTACGGAGGGAGCACTGCCAGTGTTAGGGTAAATGGGAACATTACGCCCTGGTTTGATATCGCGAAGGGTGTTAAGCAGGGCTGCGTGATGTCTCCATGGTTGTTCAATCTGTATATGGACAGCAGTGGCGTGCCTAGGGTCAACCAGTAAGGCAAGCCCGTCCGACTTTTTTGTGTTATAATATTAGTAGAGGGTCACGATTAAAGAGTTTTATCTTTCTAAATTAATTTCGTGAATTTATTGTTATCCCTGTTTAGGCGCATTTTAAATCTATACAAAAAATAATTTTCTGCGTTATCAAACTCATGTTCTTGTATAATATAATAATGTATTTACAGATACAAGAGGAAATATAATTAATAAGAAATAAGATGTAAATAGACAATAATAATAAATTTGTTAACACTGAAACAAGAATTATAAATAAATGTTCGTAAAGAAATTGCATAATCCTTCTTATCATAGCATTTCTGCACATAACATAAATGACAGATAACATTCTGACAATAGAAATGAAGTTCGTGACACATCGAATAGTAACATACTTCAGAGTGATAAAGCCCGGCTTCAAATCCATACAAAAAATTGTAGATATCTTCTCATATATATGCACCTAGCTATATGATTACAAGCCAAAAATACATAAGTGCGACAAAGACCCTTTTACATTTTGCATGCCCAATATGAAGCCCATCGAAAACATGAAACAAAACATGTGGACGTAGGCAATTTCGCGGGCATCTTACCTACGGTATGAGTGAAATAAAATACGGCGAGTATGAGTGGAAACATACACTTAAGTCATTTCTGCGCATGTCAGCGGAGTCATTTGCAACGCAATGAATTAAATCGCTTTAACTCGCGCGAAAATTCAAAACACTATTTTATTCGTACACAGCTCAAACGCCCAAAAAACATCGTTTTATTGTAGATTTATTAAGGCAAGCCCGGCTTTTCGGCTTGTATGGAAGTACCGCCACTGATGGACAGGTGTATGAAAGAACTTAAAGGTATAAATGCTGGTGCTAAGATGAGTTATCTGTCTGTAAATTGTCTGCTTTACGCGGACGATGCTGTTCTCATTGCGGATAGTGCGGACGAATTACAAGTCTTGGTGTTGAGAATGTATGAGGTATGCAAGTCAAATGATTTAATGATGAATGTCGGAAAGTCAAAGGTGATGGTTTTTGAAAGGGAAGAGCAAATGACAGTTTGTAATATAAGTGTGAACGAAGAGAACTTGGAACAGGTGAGGGAGTTTGTGTATTTAGGTAGCATGTTCACAGCAGATGACCGAACGGATGATGACCGAACAAAGTGAATGGAGCTTTAAAAATAGTTATTGGAAACAAGAATTTATCAACGAAAGCGAAAACGACCGTTCACAATGGAGTTCTGGTCCCAACTCTAATGTATGGAAGCGAAGCATGGAACTGGCAGAAGAAGGATGAGAGCAGAATAAATGCGGTAGAGATGAGGTCCCTAAGACGTATGTGTGGTAGAACGATATACGACAGAATCTCAAATGCTGATATAAGAAAGGAATGTAGAGCGGAAGAAGGTAGGTATTATGAACAAAATTATGAAAGGATCGCTGCGTTGGTTCGGACATATGGAACGCATGGATGGAAAAATAATGGTTAAGAAAGTAGGTATATGTTAATGATGTAAATGGGGTACGAAGTCGAGGCAGACCGAGGAAAACATGGCATGACCAAGTTAATCAAACGACTAGAGTGCTGCGATAGGTAATATATGGTAATACATGTATATTCAGATATCTCGGATTATTCAGATATCTCGGAAGCGATGTAACCAGCTCTAATGACCTCCCCTGAGAAGTAAGGTCACAGGTGGATAGGGCTGCAGCAGTTGCAGGCTGCCTGAAAGATGTCATATGGAGAAACAAGGACATGAGGACTGACAGCAAGGTACGCATCTATAAGACCTGTGTGCGACCAATCCTCACATATGGCATTGAATCGAGGGCAGACACTGTCAAGACAAAGAGCATGCTCGGGACAACCGAGATGAAAACACTCCGCGCTATAGCTGGCAAGACCCTACGTGATCGAGTTAGGAATACAGCAATCCGAGAAATCTGCGAGGTCGAAGATGTGGTCAGATGGGGACGTCAAAGACGGCGATACTGGCATCAACACGTAGAAAGGATGAGCTCAAATAGGATACCACACATAGCTCTCCATGGAACGCCAAACGGACAACGCCGACCAGGAAGACCCCCAAAACGGTGGAGAGAAAGCTGGAGTTCAGCGTCTCAAGAGGACCCGCCTGAAATAACAGACTCCTGAGTCTACCAAAAGGGAAGAAGAAGAGAAGAAGAATGTATATGGGTACATATGTTTTTTTAAACCATCACGATAGTTCCTAATGGTGCGACGATAATACATCCATTTACCCTGACCTATGTCGCAATTATTTTACACACAGTAAATAAAAAATAAATAAATGCTTAACAATTTGCTCGACGATAGTGCCTTTTGGTAAAATTAAATTCATATTTAAAAACCTATAAGAGTAGAATTTTCGAGTAATATTATTAAAGTATAAAATGTCATTAGAAAAATCGTCTTCGTTTAATTGCGACGGTTTAATCACGTGGTCATCATACATACGCGAAACATGTACAATAGATATTTTCCGATATCGAGCTCTGACCGGCTGTGTGCGCCTGTGGGGTTGCTGCATCGTCCACATCGAGTATGATCCATCGCAAGGACGCTATGAACTGTGCGGGTGACTGGCTTACTTTGCTATTTGTTATGTATGAAACGTTATGAAGTATTGATATCTGCGCAAACTGAATCGGTTTGAAGCAGAAGAAAAGGGTTTGAAGCAGAAAACATTACAACTAACTGCTGTCATCGAAGGGTTTTATCTTTGAATACGCTAGTTCCAGTGCGGTGCTACATGTCTACAGAAAATTACTTTTATCTAGTATCTTATCATTGTATTCCGATAAACAAATTGAGCAGAATAGGAGCGGCGCTGCCACCGGCCGGCGGCGGCGTGCCCGCTGACTACTCGCGCAGCCAGCTCGCCACGGTCTACCGCGAACCACAGTTGTCGCTGTACAAGTAAGCGCGTACTCTCTCGCTAGAGTAGAGTCTGGACCGAGATTCACGGCGTCGCCGTCGTGTAGGTATTTATGGTACATTTAACCAGTTGGTTTATCTCACAAATAATAATGAATATATCCATTTAGGATAGTTGGGAGCCCAGGTTCCCGCACAATGCACGGGCCGCCCAACCCGCGCGCCTCGTGCGGCCCGTTCTCGGCTTTCACTTTATGGTGAGACTGCGGTCATCCCCTCATCTCATCTTATCTTCCCTCCCGCACCTATACAGCAGACTGTATTGTTTAGGTGGACCAGGACGATATTCCTGGAGTGCCGCAAGAAGCCCTTGGGAGAGTCGAATATCTTTGAACCTCTGAACGAACATGCTTCTGGTAACATTGTATTTATCTATCTTTCTTTATATTATATTGTATCCGTTGTTTATTTATGTACGAGTATTTGAAGATTCGGACTATTTTAATTTTAGTTTTAATTGGTAATTAAGACGTTTTTATTTATTTATAGGTTATTTGGGCGAACGCTTCGCAAGCGCTTGGGAGGAAGAGAAGAAGGGGCCAAATCCCAAACTGTACAAACTGCTTCTGAAATTCTTCAAGCGGGAAATTAGCGTATATTTTGTGTTTGCCCTGCTCCGAGAATGTGTTTTGAGGTAAAGTCGACCTTCTCTGACTTAATCTATTGTATCAACGCGTCAGTGTCGCCTTCCGAACGGTAGCGATGGCCTGCACCTGATGCCAGACTCGCCTTGTTTAGACGCCATGCCTAGTATTGACGCCATGTCTATATTTCCAGAGTGTCTCAGCCGCTACTGCTGGGCGCGTTCATGTCCCACTTGGGTGAGGGGAAGGGCGGACAGGACGGAAGGAAGGCGTGCGCGCGGGCGGCGCTGGCACTGGCGGGCAGCTACTGGGCCTACGCGCTCTGCGCGCACCCTTGCGCCATGGGCGTGGCCCACCTCGGCCTCAAGTATCGAGTGGCCTTCAGCGCGCTGATATACAAGAAGGTGGCCATCACTTACACATTTGTAATATTACAATTTACATGTTTCGCCTGTCTGAGGCATTATCAAATGACTTTTTGAAAACATTCGACAATGCCTTAGACCGGTGAAACATGTAAATACTCGTAATATTGTAAAAGAACCTCTGCCCTGTGCGGCGGCTTTACAGTCGCTGCGGCTCTCGCGCGCCTCGCTGGGTCGGGCGCTCACCCTGCTGTCCACGGACATGGCCCGCTTCGACCTGGGCACGGTGCTGCTCAACTACCTGCTTCTCAGCCCGCTGCAGGCCGCGCTCATGGCCGTCTGCCTGTGGCGGGAGATCGGCGCCTCCGCTCTCGTCGGGCTGGGCCTGCTGCTGGCGTTGATTCCTTTCCAATGTAAGTAGGGGAGATGTAGGCAATGGGAGTCAGTTGGCAATGGGAGTCACCCCTTTAATTCGAAAACAATACGCGTGATGGCGGTTTCAGTGACGTCATATGCTAGCTGTTTGCCGGTAACATCCGCGGTATGCAGCTTACTCAGTTCGCATCACGTGCTAGAGAGTGGTAGACGTAACAAGTTTTCGGGCCCTTCTGATCTAATTTTTCGAGTGGACAAATCCGAAGGTAAGGATCAAACTACTGAATGTTTCTTTTTGCGCTTGTGATATGTAATGACTAAAGCATTTTAGATCGTGATTTCAAACTCATTTTACCACTATCACTTTTACTTTTATGTCAAGGTAGGTTTTTTCTCTTTTTTACCGATGTAGGCAATCGGAGTCAGGTGACCCTTATTGTTAACATTTCCTGTCTTCGATAAAATAATCTTATTTTTGGTTTGTAGATACCGAACGTTCATCCTAGAAAGGCAAATAAGGCTAACTGGTCTATAGCTAACCTGAAAAAGGCCGTGGAGCTCATCGATGAACAAGGTTATTCAATAAGAAAAGCCGCTAAAACAATGAACATCCCATTTTCGAGTCTTCAGAAGAGGTACGCGAAGAAAATAGATAAAGAAGAAAATTCTGCAGGAATCAAACAATACTTCAGCGTCAAATATGAACACTGATGACTTGTACCAGGACGACAAAAACGATGATGCAGAAGATTCTGACAACCAATGTCTTGTATGCGGCGAATTCGGGCGAGATAATGAGATGTGGTTCCGATGCACTTCATGTGGGCTTTGGGCTCATTCAGATTGCACTGGGTGGGACTCAGCTTGCAATTATGTGTACGATTTGTGTTGACCCCCATTGCCAACATACTGATCACCATTGCCAACAGATGTGGGCAATGGTGGTCAAACCTGTTTTTTTTTTAAATGATTATTGTTCCAAAAGTAAAAAGCCAAAGTGATTAAAGGTGATCTCAATTAATAGTTTAATAACTAAAGTTTATAATAAGGCTAAAGCAATAAATAGTTAACTAATAGTTTGGTTTTTTTTTCAATTCTCGCTTAAGTGACTCCCATTACCTACATCTCCCCTATTATTCTGAAGTCGCCACTGCGGGTGTGCGGTGGGTTGCCTGTGTGTGTACCGTATCGCGCGTGTCGCAGTCTGGGCGGGCGAGAGAGTGTCCCGGCTGAGCGCGGAGGCGGCGGAGCGGACGGGGCGGCGCGTGCAGCTGGCCGGCGATGCCGCGGCTGGCGCGCAGGCCCTCAAGCTGCTCGCCTGGGAGGGGCCCTTCGCCGGCCTGCTGGGAGCTGCCCGACGGTGAGCGGACCCAGTACTAATAAGTCACTGGATAATGTTATTTATTACGCAGTGAATATATATTATTACACTTTGGTTTTCAGGAGTGAGATTGACCAAATAAGAAGGATATCTTATTTGAAAGGAACTCTCGCTTCCTTCAAGATGTTCAACACGAGGCTGTGCTTCTTCCTGAGCATTGTGACTTACGTCCTGTCAGGAAACGAACTAACAGCGAACAAAGTGTTCGTCACGGCGTGTTTCTATGAAATTTTGAAACAAACCATGACTTCGTGGTTTCCTGATGGTGCGCAATAAAATAAGAATCATAGTAAGTATCGGGTATTCATATTTTTCAGTATTTGTTCAAGTATCCGACTTACACAGCCATCGTGCAGCTGCGAGAGCTGACCGCGACTCTCGGGCGCATCGAGGCGTTTCTCTCCCTGGACGAGTACAACTCGGCCCCTGTCCGCCCTTCGTGCAAAGAGGAGGATTTTCGGGCGGACGAATCACCCCGCTGTCCGCTCGTCGCTGCGCCTGCGCACCACTCCGGAGACGCGGCCCGGGAGGTGCGCACTGAGGCCGGCAGCACTAGTGCCGTGCTGCTGAGCGACGTCAGCGCCAGGTGGAACCTCGAGCGGCCCGAACTCACCCTAGACAGCGTGCGACTGGATGTCCCCAAGGGGCGGTACGGTTCTATTCATTCGGATCTATGCGACTATCGTGCGCCGCTCGCTAGCTAGCCTCACGGGTCTGTTGCTTCCAGTTTGACCGTTGTCTGCGGCCCGGTCGGCTCCGGGAAGAGCTCTCTGCTGTGCGCCATGCTGGGCGAGCTTCCGTGCATAAGCGGCCGCGTCACCAGGTGTGGGCCCATGTCGTACGCTGCCCAAGAACCCTGGATATTTCCAGGTGAAGCTTGTTTCCTCGGCTTACTGTCGTACTATTGTACGCAAATACATAGACATTGGACAAGTAATTATATTTATTTTAGGTACCATCAAACAAAATATTTTGTTCGGATCTCCATGGGACGAAGCTCGATACAGACAAGTATGCATGGGATGTGCTCTAATTCCGGATTTCAATCTATTTTCTGAGGGTGATTTGACCTTCGTGGGAGATCAGGGCAATACGCTCAGCGGAGGTATATAATTTAGTCAAATATTACGGAGCACGGCCAATCACGCGCACCAATGCTCACGTTAAAAGTGTTTCGTTAAGGTCAAAGGGCCCGCGTGAGCCTGGCGAGGGCGCTGTACCGGGAGGCGGACATCTACCTGCTGGACGACCCCATGGCGGCCGTGGACGCGCCTGTGGCCCGGCAGCTCTTCGCCGACGGTGTCCGAGGGATGCTTAGAGACAAAACCGTGGTCCTCGTGACACACCAGCTGCAGTACATTACTGGCGCGGATCTTGTGCGCATCTCTTCTAGTCCAATGAAACCGTCAATGTTTTAAATCGGCACCTTGATTTATTCTTTATGAAACTGTGTTTTGCAGGTCGTAGTTTTGAAGGAAGGCAAAGTGCAACCCCAGAGTGAGAATGCATGTTTGAGAGAATTCTTCAAAGAAACCGTCGATAAGTCTAGGCCTACGAAAAATATTTTGATCGATTCTCAAAAGGTTCGCAACCGTCAGTTGGTCCAACTACGAGTAGATACGGTCTCTTGGCGGGCGGCGCACTCGATCACGTGCTCGAATAATTTGCAGAAGCCGGCAGGAGAGCCGAGCAGGCGGGCCCCCGAGAAGAGCCGGGCGGGCGCAGTGGGCACGCGCGCGTGGGCGCGCTACGCCCGGGCGGCCGGCGGCGGCGGCGCTCCCCTCCTCGCAGCGCTGCTGACCGCCGCCCTCCTGACCCAACTGTTCGCTTCCGGATTTGACTACTGGAACAAACACTGGCGAGTCACACGTTACTGCTCATTTGTTACTTCTTGTAAGATAGCCCACTGATAAAGATCCACCTTCACATCCAACTTTGCAATACAATACGGGTAGTTTATTGAATTCCATTTATCCGGTCTTAATATTTTTCTGTTGCATTTTATTTATTTCGCTTTTTAGGGTAAACGGATTAGAAAAGTCGAAATTTAAAAACGTGAGCATTATATTACGAAACGATTCTTTACGTGTGGATGAACCATCTTCGAAATGGATTGGATTGGACTATGACATGTCCGCAGCCCGTGCGCACCCGATGGAGGACGGAGGCCTCACGGGGCACACCTTCAGCTGGGCCCTGCACATGTGCGTGTACACAGGTAACATGGCTACCTCTACCTCCAGAGTACGAGTATAAGAGTGTTTAACCCCTCGGAATGCGCCATGTTGCAGGCTTGCTGGCGGGGCTAGTGGGCGCCGCCCTCGGTCGGTCCCTGCTGTTCTACTGGATGGCCATGAAAGCTTCCCTCGAGCTCCACAGCCAACTTGTGTATTCAGTTCTTCGGGCTAAGATGTTGTTTTTCTACACAAACCCGTATGGTCGGATTCTTAACCGGTTTTCTCATGACATCGCCTCCATCGACAACATGCTTCCGCTCTTGATACTGGACGTGCTTCAGGTATACTTGCGTTGGATTGTAGTATTGTTTCTTGGTTCATTTATTTTTATCGTAATTAGAGTGACTTAAAATATGTAGTACACACGTAGCTGTAGGTAGGTACATAACACTTATTCAAATAAAATAAATTCTAAGTACCTACATATTTTCAAACAAAAAACATGACTTCGACCTAAAGTAAATTTAGTTTTCTTACAAAAGCGTCGTATTAATCGAAGTATCAATTAAAAGTAACGAAACTCCCGCTGGTTGTATATTATCATATTATAATAATATCTGTCGGACTGTGTTCAGAGCGCGCTGCAGCTGGCCGGGACCGTGCTGCTGGTGGCGCTGGTCAACCCGCTGCTGCTGGCGCCGCTGCTGCTCCTCTCGGCGACCATATACGCTCTCCGCGCCTCCTACATCGTTACGTCCACCAATATCAAACGTCTCGAAGCAATAAGTAAAAACGCATTTGATTTTTATGTAATCCAGATTATGTTTTTCTAAACTAATGAAGTAACACAACAATAGAAACAAGTATGAGAGTCTCCCAAATCTTATGTAAAGTGTTGTACTCGTATTAATAAGAACACGCGGTTTTAGCCAGGAGCTCCGTGTTCTCCCACGTGAGCAGCACGCTGCAGGGGGCTGCCACCGTGCGGGCGCTGGACGCGAGCCACCGCGTGCTGCGCGACTTCCACGCCCTCCAGGACCTCTACACCTCCGCCTCCTTCATGTTCATGGCCACCTCCAGGGCCTTCGGCTACTGCCTGGACCTCGTCGTTACGCTCTTCAACACCATCGTCACCCTGAGCTTTCTGTATTACAGCGGTAAGGGTCAGCGGTATGCTACTGCATATGTATAACAATAAGATCTCAGAACTCACCAATGTATTCATGCTTCAGACGGCATGGAGAGCAGCATCGGGCTCGCGGTGACACAGGTCATCGGGCTCACCACCATGTTCCAGTGGGGCATCCGCCAGGCCACCGTCCTAGAGAACCAGATGGTGAGCGTTGAAAGGTAACAGCTGCCCGACTTCTCTCTACCTCGCGCACTTCTCGACTAACTGAAGACAGTTCTGTTTTGTTTCAGGATTCAGGACTACATCGATTTAGAAGAGGAGGGTACTTTAAATCTTCCCAATGCCTTAGATCTTCCTCAAAATTGGCCAAAAGGGGAGACAATCATTTTTAATAATGTTAGTTTAAAGTATTTCGAGGAAGATAACAATTTTTCGCTAAAGAATGTTTCATTTACAATATTACCGGGAGAAAAAATCGGCGTTGTCGGTAGAACTGGCGCAGGAAAAACATCACTCTTCAACGCCCTGCTCAGGTTGGCGCCCATCGATGGATCCATATCCGTGGGAAGTCACGACATCCAGTTTCTGGGATTGCACGATCTACGCGGTCGCGTGTCGGTTATCCCTCAGGAGCCCTTCCTCTTCTCGGGAACTGTGAGGGATAATCTTGACCTCCGCGGGGAGTACACGAATGCTGCCATATGGGACGTTTTAGATAAAGTGAGTATTCGGCGTCACTTATTCTATAGTTCATTGTAATAGCCGGGTGTGTCTTGCTGGGCTAGCGCGATCTCCACAGGGTATTCTGTACCCCGGAGGGTTTCGATGGCTTTGTGAACTGTTTAAAAATCTCAAGATGCACTCTTCATTCTGAATTCATGAACACCTGGCGGGAGTAGGTGCACCGCAAGCCAATTACAAAGATTAATCATCTCCCAGGGCGTAGTTATCGTCCGATAGGTAATTCAGTGAACTTTTCAGGTGGAGCTGAAGGGCTCGGTGGCGGGGCTGGGGGGGCTGGGGGGGCAGGCGGGCGAGGGGAGCGCGGGCCAGCGCCAGCTGCTGTGCCTGGCGCGAGCGCTGCTGCACGGACACGCGCTCGTCCTGCTGGACGAACCCACGGCCAGCGTGGACCGCAGGTCTCGATATCGCTTCTTCAAATGTTTCTTCTAAAGACAACTTACTATTATATTTAGCATTTCTTTTGGTATTCTAATTTCTTCTAAAACTATAGTGGTCTGTGTAGCTGAACATTTGTTTTGTATCCCAGGACTGACGCCCTAGTCCAAGGAGTGCTGAGGAGAGCATTCGACGGCTGCACGGTTATCACCATTGCGCATCGGCTGGACACGGCGCTGGCGGCCGACCGCGTGCTGCTGCTGGAGGCCGGGCGGCTCCTGGAGCTCGCCGCCCCCGGGGAGCTGCTCGCGGACCCCCGAGGGGCATTTTACCACTTGGTCAACAGTGTGCAATGAAACGTAAAGGAGCACAACTGACCGATCTACATACTCGTATTTTAACTAAATAAATTATACCATAAAACCTTTTTTCTTCTCGATATTATGCGGCAGACACTCCTCTAGAACCGCTCTAGAATAAAAATATTCGAAACATGAGGGGCGATGGGGCTTTGAAACTGATTTAGTATACTAACTAACTATGATTTAGTATACCTTAGTATTATATCATCTTCTGTCCGCCATTGAACTCGATTACTAACATACTCGTACTTATCCTATGCTAAGTTATACGTTATTCTAGAAAGTTACCAAATTCGGACAGCGGAGGTGAAGATGGTGAGAGTCGGAGAGGAAATGAAGGAGGGATTTGAAGTCATGACCGGCCTAAGGCAAGTTGAAGCAAGTCGTGAGAAATGTTCAATGAATGGAAGTGGGCACTACTATTTGTGGTACTCATGATGTTACTGGATGTGCAGACGATTTAGTACTACAAATGACTTGAACAGTTTGTACTCGCAGTTGTAAGACACCGCAGCCCGAATCGGATTGTAAGTCTATATCCATGAGACTATGCGGAGGAGTGTTTCCAGAATGAATGGCCTAGCCTAGATATTTGCATAGAGGTGGACAACATCGAACAAGTGAAAGAGTTCAATTTTCTCAGTACAGCTATGACGGAAGCCAAAAGAATCTACTGTTTGAGGATCTAAATAATGACCCTGGGACCCTGGAACCTAGCAACCCCTTACAACGAGCACCGTGTGGCTCTCACAGTGAGTCAGCTAGCACGGATTGGTCACGTATGCCGAGCCGGAGAAACCAGATAAACCAAGTCATTGTACTCGCCCAGAGCAGCCGGGGCAAATGCACTGCTGGGAGCGAAAAACACAGAATCGAGGAGCTCGGAAACTCTTCCACATTTGTACTGCCGTCTGGGTAAGCGGTCTATAAGACCATGACGCGGCTCTTTCCTTATCGCCGTGATTTGATTATCCGCTGTTTGCGGAGTTTAACGTTTATGGCGGGAAATAAAATGACACCCGGCATAATGATGGAAGGCAATTTCAAGTGTCTCGCAGTGCACTCTCGCTTCTGGCCGCGGCGGCGACACCGGCGTGCCTCTCCTCCTGAGTTTATGTGCGGTGCGGTGCGGTGCAGTGCAGTGTAGTGCGGTGCAGTGCAATGATTTAACACAGCTTGTAGAGACTTCTAGGTTTCGTTAATGTATGAAAAATCCCTCCCCCCCTCCCCTCATCCCGAACAATTCTGTATTCGCAACTAAAGAGTCTTATGCGGTAAGTTCAAGTTGATGTGCGTAGCATTAGCGCAACAAATTAATAAATCTAATAATTGATCTCTGAGTCTAACAAATCGATGTAAGTACAGGTAGGTTGCGGAGTGCATTGTTCCAGAATTCCACTTTGATGGGATGTACACAGCTGAAGTACATATTTCACGTTTATGTAACTGAGTGTGATAGTGATACAATTACTGCGGAATTCGAGTCGATCAGTTGCGTGTGACGTTTTCTTTATCCATGGCCGGAAGCACTAACGACCTCTCTCTCTCTCTCTCTCTATTAGATAATCCCACCGGTGCCCTCCCACCCTCCCGCCCTCCCGCCCGCCAGGCTCGCCCCTGACCGTGACAGTGCGAGTATATAATATATTATGTAGTACGAGTGCCGACCGCGGCCCTCGGTTTGCTGCCGCCAGGCGCTTATCCAAGAGAGAGAATGGGATGTAAAAGGGTGGCGTGAAACAATTGAGGGCTGCGGACTTTACAAACATGCTAAGTGGCTCGGCCATAGAAAAAGTAAAAAAAAAAACTGTATATTGAATAAAATCCAAGAAGTAAGTTCTATATGTTTTTATGTAATTGTACACAGGGCAATTATTTTTGCCGTTTAGTAAAAACCAACATTCATATAAAATATATTATATCTCCACAAAACATTAGAGAAGCATTTAAAAATTGTATAAATAGAAACGTGTTCTGGAGCAAAGTCGTTTTCCTCACAAAGGTGCTAAGTGCAAGTATTACAACAGTGTCAACCATCGTTTGATACAAAAATGATATTTCTACATTATTTTTTGCCACAAATCAATATATCTATATTTAGTCCCGAAATATCCCATAAGTAAGATCTGAAATTAATTTGTTTTAAGGAATTTTTCAATAATATATAAAACAAAGTCAAAAATCAAAAATATATATAAATCGAAGCGTGCGCGGGAGATACCTATTGGTGGCGATGAGGTTCGCAACCCATCACACCGCGTCTCCCGCGGAGCGAAAAGAGAAGGATGGAGTGCCGCATCAGTAAAAGTGTGACAGTCCATTCTTTCTGCCTACCCTTTCGGGGAGACGGCGTGATGGTTAAGTTAAGTCAAAAATCGCGTTAGTTACACCATTTATAACTCGAGAACGGCTAGACCAATTTTGAAGATCTTTGATTTGCTGGATTTGTCTCCGTTCCGGATAACAGAATAATTATTAAAACATTTGAAAAAATCACCTAAATGATTTACAATTAATTAAATTTGTCATACATTTGACTAAATTTGACTTTTGACTAAATAGTATAAAACCAAAATGGCGTATATTTTAGTTTCGGTATCGCCCGTAGGTGGTGTATTGTTGATGCCAGATGTCAATGTGAAAGATTTGAGGTTATGTTTGAATCGTCGCCGGGATTTTTGGTTTTCTTTATTAATTTTAGATTAAGCTTGCCCAAAGTTATAAAAATCAGTATAAGAGAGACTATTCTAAAAGTTAAACCCCTTTTGTGAAGGAGAGCAGATAATATTTGCGCCATTAATTCCATTCGAAAAAGATGATAGATGAGTGTTGTTATCCGTAGAGATTAAATAACCGATTTATGATTAGTGAATAATAATAAAAATACGTATTGTATATTTTGTATTGATTTTATAGGTGTATCTGTGTACATTCGGTCCAGAGAATTGTTACCATAGGAAATGCAGCCGCGAGTACTTAATAAACGAAATATTTGGCTAGATGAATAATAATAATATAATTAGGCTAATTTGTATAGCGCCGTTTTCGTGAATAGCTCACCTCAAGGGCGCTTTGACAATGTTTTTAGTCATGAGAGCTGCATGTGACACCAGCAATCAGATAACCGTTGTTTACATTTTATGGGATATTTTGAAAAGGTGGGTTTTTAGGTAAGATTTAAAGTCTGTCGGATTGTCAATGCATCTGAGGCGTGCAGGAAGCATATTCCAGGCGGACGGACCTGCCACTGCGAAGGCCCGATCTCCGAAATTTGTCCGGGGTTGCGCTTTGGCTCAACTAATCTGCCTATTGCCGAGGAGTTTGCTGATCGAAGCGTAGATTGCCGCAAGTTAGGGCTATCAGCAACACAAAGTTCAGATATATAGGCTGGTGCCATTCCGTGAAGCGCTTTAAAAACCGTCCAGCATAGTTTATACTTGATTCTTTCAGGACACTTGAGCCAATGAAGATCTTTTAGATGTTGTGAAATATGCGAGTTTTTTTGGAACACCTTTTATAAGTCGTGCTGCCGCATTGAAAACGGATTGAAGTTTGTTCGTTTGTTTCTTGGGTATGTTGGCATATATGCCGTTGCAATAGTCGAGTCGAGATACGACGAAGGAATTAACAAGCGTTTTTAATGCATCAGTGGGAATATTTCTTTTGATTGCTTTGAGCTGCCTTAGGTGAAAGAAGCTGGCGCTCACTGTCTTATTTATTTGGGTTTTTAATGAGAGATCTGCTTCGAAGTTGACTCCAAGAAGTTTTATGGAGTTATTAGGGATGATGTTAATTCCGAATGTTGATATCGGAGCATGATCGACTAAGTGCTGGTGCTTCATTGAGGCGGTCCAGAGAAATTCCGTTTTGGAAGGGTTTAATTTTAATTTATTTGAGGCCATCCAATTCGATATAGCTTCAATGCACTTTAAAGTTATAGATTTTAGATGGCTGATGTTATGAGGGTCACAAAAGAAATAAATTTGCTGGGCGTCAGCATAGCAATGAGACAGCAGACCAAATGAATCAATTATTTTGACAATGTCATTGGTGAACATTATAAATAATATCGGGCCTAGCACTGAACCTTGCGGAACACCAGATTTGAGGGTGAAAAAAGACGATATTTTCCCTGCGACCTGAACTGCTTGTGAGCGATCCGACAGATATGAAGTTATCCACTCTATTGTATTGCCTGTGAAACCGTTAGTAGTCTCGAGCCGTTTAATGAGGTAAGAATGATCGATGGTATCAAAAGCAGCACTCATATCTAATAAAGAAAGCAGTGCTAACTTGCCCGATTCATTAGCTAATACCAGATCCGACATGATACGAAGAAGTCCTGTTTCCGTTGAATGATTAGGTCTGTATGCAGACTGGAATTTTGATAATAGATCATTTGCTGTGAGGTGGGAATTGATTTGGCTGGCTACAATTTTTTCTAATAATTTGGAAATTAAAGGCAAATTTGAGACCGGACGATAATTTACTAGATTTTCAGAATCTAATTGAGATTTTTTGAGAAGGGGAGTGACGATAGCCATCTTAAGTGGTTCGGGGACTTGGCCGGTTCGAAGAGATTTATTAAATATATTTAACAATATTGGGGCAAGTTGATGACAGCACTTTTTTAGTAACCATGTCGGGATCGGGTCAAGTGAGCATTGCTTGTTTGGCGATCCTAAAATTAGTTTTTTTATAGAAATTATATTAGTCTCCAGAAAAGTAGTTATGTTACTTCCTGTGTTCTTAATAAAAGATGGTGGTGGGGATGATGCGGTGATGATGATGAAGACGAGGAATATCTTTTTTCAATTGATAGGGACACTGAATCATCAAACTCTTCAGATGATGAATATGATGATGCTAATGATAAAAACGGAGTTCATTGATGGATCACACTTATTCAAAATTATGTTGTCTGCTATTTAATTGTTTTAACGTGCTTTGATGAATGTCGGAAAGTCAAAGGTGCTAGTTTTTGAAAGGGAAGAGCAAATGACAGTTTGTAATATAAGTGTAAATGAAGAGAACTTGGAACAGGTGAGGGAATTTGTGTATTTAGGTAGCATGTTCACAGCGGATGGCCGAACGGACAGTGATGTTGAAAGAAGGGTTGGTGCGGGTAACAAAGTGAATGGAGCTTTAAAAGTAGTTATTGGAAACAAGAATTTATCAATGAAAGCGAAAATGGCCGTTCACAATGGAGTTCTGGTCCCAACCCTTATGTATGGAAGCGAAGCATGGAACTGGCAGAAGAAAGATGAGAGCAGAATAAATGCGGTAGAGATGAGGTCCCTATGACGTATGTGTATTAGAACGATGTACGACAGAATCTCAAATGCTGATATTAGGAAGGAATGTAGAGCGAAAGCAGGTATTATGAACAAAATTATGAAAGGTTCGTTGCGTTGGTTCGGACATATGGAGCGCATGGATGAAGAAAACTGGTTAAAAAAAGTATACGTTTACGATGTAAATGGAGTAAGGAGTCGAGGTAGACCGAGAAAAACATGGCTTGACCAAATAATCAAATATTAAAGGTTGGTCATGTCAGAAGCCGGAAGAATCGACGTGCGTGTATGACTCGATGTATGAATGTGGAGGAAACTAGAGAGGTGTGCCAGGATAGAGTAGTGTGGCGGTCCATTCTCTCTGCCTACCCCTGCGGGGAAACGGCGTGATGGTTTGTTGTTGTTGTTGTTGTGTTGTTAAAATAATAAGAATGATAATAATCATAATAATAATTAAAACAGTAATTAGAAGGAACAATCATACATAATATAAAGTCAAAAACGATGAATCTTAATATATTAAAGACGATAAACATTATAAGGAAGCAGATTACATTAGTAAGAAAGGGACAAAAGTGGAAGGTAGTATTAATATTTTTTTGTTAGATTGTATAAAGGAAAAGTTTTTAATGTACTATTATACATCTATATATATAAAACAAAGTCAAAAATCGTGTTAGTTACACCATTTATAACTCGAGAACGGCTGGACCAATTTTGAAGATCTTATATTTGCTGGATTTGTCTCCGTTCCGGATAACAGAATAATTATTAAAACATTTGAAAAAAATCACTTAAATGATTTAAAATTAATTATATTTGTCGTACGTTTGACTAAATTTGACTTAATAAACGACGTATAAAATCAAAATGGCGTGTATTTTAGTTTCGGTATCGCCCGTAGGTGGTGTATTGTTGATGCCAGATGTCAATACTCAATGTGAAAGATTTGAGTTGAGGTTATTTTTTAATCGTCGCCGGGATTTTTGGTTTTCTTTATTAATTTTAGATTAACAATGCCCAAAGTTATAAAAATCAGTATAAGAGAGACTATTCTAAAAGTTAAACCCCTTTTGTGAAGGAGAGCAGAGAATATTTGCGCCATTAATACCATTCGAAAAAGATGACAGATGAGTGTTCCGTGGAGATTAAATAACCGATTTATGATTAGTGAATAATAATAAAAATACGTATTGTATATTTTGTATTGATTTTATAGGTGTATCTGTGTACATTCGGTCCAGAGAATTGTTACCATAGGAAATTCAGCCGCGAGTACTTAATAAACGAAATATTTGGCTAGATGAAGACGAGGAATTTCTTTTTTCAATTGATAGGGACACTGAATCATCAAACTCTTCAAATGATGAATATGATGATGCTAATGATGAAAACGGAGTTCATTGATGGATCACACTTATTCAAAATGATGTTGTCTGCTATTTAATTGTTTTAACGTGTTTTGATGAATGTCGGAAAGTCAAAGGTGTTAGTTTTTGAAAGGGAAGAGCAAATGACAGTTTGTAATATAAGTGTAAATGAAGAGAACTTGGAACAGGTGAGGGAATTTGTGTATTTAGGTAGCATGTTCACAGCGGATGGCCGAACGGACAGTGATGTTGAAAAAAGGGTTGGTGCGGGTAACAAAGTGAATGGAGCTTTAAAAGTAGTTATTGGAAACAAGAATTTATCAATGAAAGCGAAAATGGCCGTTCACAATGGAGTTCTGGTCCCAACTCCTATGTATGGAAGCGAAGCATGGAACTGACAGAACAAAGATGAGAGCAGAATAAATGCGGTAGAGATGAGGCCCCTAAGACGTATGTGTGGTAGAACGATGTATGACAGAATCTCAAATGCTGATATTAGGAAGGAATGTAGAGCGAAAGAAGGTATTATGAACAAAATTATGAATGGTTCGTTGCGTTGGTTCGGACATATGGAGCGCATGGGTGAAGAAAGAATGGTTAAAAAAGTATACGTTAACGATGTAAATGGAGTAAGGAGTCGAGGTAGACCGAGAAAAACATGGCATGACCAAATTAATCAAATATTAAAGGTTGGTCATGTCAGAAGCCGGAAGAATCGACGTGCGTGTATGACACGATGTATGAATGTGGAGGAAGCTAGAGAGGTGTGCCAGGATAGAGTAGTGTGGCGGTCCATTCTCTCGGCCTACCCCTGCGGAGAAACGGCGTGATGGTTTGTTGTTCTTGTTGTTGTGTTGTTGTATTAAATTCATTTATTTATAATAATAAAATAATAAGAATGATAATAATCATAATAATAATTAAAACAGTAATTAGAAGGAACAATCATACATAATATAGAGTCAAAAACGATGAATCCTAATATATTAAAGACGATAAACATTATAAGGAAGCAGATTACATTAGTAAGAAAGGGACAAAAGTGGAAGGTAGTACCTATTAATATTTTTTTGGTAGATTGTATAAAGGAAAAGTTTTTAATGTACTACATATATACTAAGGGGGAATAAGCTGGAATTTGGTTATTTATAACATTCGATTCACGTGCCTTTGCTTTAAAATTTTCTAAATTTTCTAATTTCTCAACTTTTTTTTAAATTGTTTGCTATATGCAAAAAAATGTGTTTTTGGAATTGAAATGATGGTCAAAATTCACACAATGATTCTGTTTTTGTATTAAATGTTGTGTTCATATAACCTCTTCAAAATGATCGACCCGTCTTTCCAATATACACGGCATCACAATCCTCACAATTAATCTGGTAGATTCCACTTTGGTTGAATATATTGTCGCGAAAAAATAAAAACACAATTATGATACATAAAACAAAGTTTTTAATTAACAATTTATAATTCATTTTAAGTATTAATGCAGGCTTCCACGTGAATTATATTCCATTGTAATTAATAATTTTAATTTTGACTTTTGCACATTTCATGAACTTAATTCATATTAATTATTAATTATAATTCAATAAAAAGGTGAATTAAATTTAGCTAATAAGTTAACACAACATTTATTGATTCTGAGGCGGTACGAAGTTCGTCGGGTCAGCTAGTATTATATAAAATTTATATAATACTAGCTCTTATATTGTTCTCCAGATTAAGATCCTATTTTTATTCTGTCACTCCAAATAACCAGCTTGCCTTTCTGAAATACTCGTACATTAACATTATTAACGAACTTCAATATACACGAAGCAATTTAGCTGCCACTTCCTCCACTGCATCCACATCTCATTCCACATACACATATTAGAACACTAAACGTATAGCACGATAATTGTAAGCAGACGCCTGTAAAACATTTCACTGTGTACCAGGGCTGAAACGAACATCATCGTACTTATTATATCTATCGAAATGCAATGAACGTTATACAACCCGCTTATTGAGATTCGGAAATATTTTTGTAAAGATTCTTTTTTTTATAATATTTGTATGAAACTGGGTCACGGGAATTTATTTTAAAGCATGCCTTGTAAAGTCTGTTACAATTTAAATTAAGGCTTAAATATTCGCGGCTACTTTGGTTTCTGGTGTAGTGGCTTACTTGCCAGGGTAGCGACATAATATGCATCACCACCGTGGTCCTCTCATCTGTTATTTAGAAAGTTTCAATCCTGGGATTGGTTTGCAGCAATTTCTTCTATTATTCTCTTCCATTCTTCCCTGTCTTGTGCGGCTCTTTTGAAATCTGCATATGATGAGCAGCGCACGTCCACCAACAGGTCCTCCAGGTACTCTCGGCGTGGGCGTCCCCTAGAGTTTGTCCCCTCGGTCATACCCTCCATTATGGCATGCAAGAGACCTTCTTAACGTAATGCATGGCCGATCCATCTTGCACGCCTTTGGGACAAGGTCCTGAGCAGGTGCCTTCCTCCTTCGATTTCTTGAAGAACTTCCTCATTCGTGATGTGGTCTCTCCAGGAAATTCCTAATAGTCTTCTATAGGACCACATCTCAAAAGCCTCTAGTCTTCGCTTATCTCTTTCGGATAAGCACCATGTCTCGCAGCCGTACATCAAGATACTCCATACATAGGTCCTTGATGAGGAGTATTCTCAGTTTTAGGTCTATATTATTTGATTCTATTATTATCTGTGTATACTACCAAATATGGTTGACAGCCTTCTGCAACCAACAGCAAATATTTCTTGCATTATTATCTGGAACTGTGTAATACCCAACAGCTTTGGTTTTAATCCCAGTACTCTTCTTTCTTTTTGCAGGTCCAGGATTTATTGAAGATAGCTACTTTATAGTTATACAGGTATAACTATAAAGTAGCTACTTTATAGTTACACAGCCAAAGTACCTTGATCATCTGTATTTGACTCATAATGTTTAGTGAGCAGCTCAAACTTTGTGTCTTCATTCAGTTGATAACAGTCATGCAGACAGCACAGCACGTAGCCTGTGCACAAAAAAAAAATATTATAAATAGAGAATTTAAATATTATATAATGTTCGTAATATTATATATAATTTAGTTGAAACATACCTTCAGAACCTGGTGGTAATTCTGAGGACATTATATCATTTTTGTATGTTATATAAGTATTTCCTCTATTTTTTGCAATTTTGTTCATGCTTAAACGTTCCCGTGCCATTTTTACGTTTTTTTTTTAAATTATTATTCGTATTTGGTTTTCCATAAAAAATGATAAAAATAAACAAAAACCTAACAGTAACAATTTCTAATCACGGTGACAGTTTTGATAGTTGGCACCTTCGTAAGGAAAACAGCAGTAGGTAGTATGTAGCACGGGCGCCATCTTTGGGACGAAGTTTGAACTGCACAATATTATTTAATCATTAAGCACATTCGCACAGTTATTGGCTTTTACGTTTAATATTGGCATCAAAAGCTTATTTTTGACTTTTTATACACTGGGCACCTTTGTAATCTCCAGCCTTCAATTGTACATGTTCACGAAAAGAAGTTTTTAGCCCGAAACCGAATACTTAAATTGAATATAGAAAATCACGTCGCTTTACGAAGAGGCACCGCCAGAGTAAATGGGGACAAGTGCAACTTGTCGAATGGAACACGGTCGGGCATCAGTCAGGTTTGCGTCGGTCCCTGGCGCGAGAGATGCAGGCAGGTCCCGTATGCAGACATTCAACTTGGCCTACCGGTTATAATATAAGGTATGACCTTCCATCACGATGAACGTGAATAAGTTCACGGTGACAAATGACGCTTGAAATTAACATCAGATCAAATTAGTTAATTTGGGTAGTGTTTTTGTAAAGGGTGGACGGACGAAGAGAGATATTGGAAATAGTGCAGGTGGCTAATCAAACAATAACTAGAATGGAGCCCTCCACCGACCAAGCAACAATGCTCGCGGGGCACGCGGGCTGCGAGGCGGAGTTGAGGCCTTCCCGTGTTGACCCCGCCCCGTCGCTCTCATAAAGTGCTTCGCTAGCAGACCGGGCTAGCCAGCTGTCACCGGAGTGCCCATAGCCCCAACTCCTGCCTCCGTCACGTCGCTCAAGTGAACATGACGTTTCGAGGATCTGACGAGTAAGATACATCCCGACTGACCTCGTGCCCGTGTTCAAGTACACACCCAGAGCGAGACCCTCTCTCTCGCCGGACTCTCACCGCTCCCGTGTTCTCCCATGTTCTCCAGCAAAGTTCGAGATGAGATGATAGTGTTCATCAAAAACATTCTAGATTCCCCTATCCCAATATTCAAGCCCATGGATCTCCTACGAATTGGTGATATTGCAATTCGATCGCTGGGCTTCGGATCACTGATCCAAACATCCAAAAACAAAACAACCTCGCGCTCATCAAGCCCAATAATAACGCCATTGGAAAACTCCCCTTCCGCCCGGCGCTCAAACTCCCCCTCCCTAAAACCACCCACCCCCACCCCCACACCCAACTCAGGATCTCCATTCCATGTTAATAATAAGCACACTCAACGTCGCTGATAAACTCCTAATCTACAAGTCGGTCATCAGACCGATAATCGACACCCGCAACCTTAAGACACCCCACCGTCCGTACATAGGATACACACTCAACAGGCGAGGGAGCAATAGCGCTGAATCTCCCGGAAACCCAGATCAGTGAGAATGAGAGCGAATATCAATATCAGAAGAAAATGAACAAAATCTTGATGGGACCACTGGCTGTAAAACGTTGCTTCATCTGGAACGAATAAATTAACTACAAGTAATGAAGAAAAAGTACGTAAATGATATTAAGAAAAAATGGCACAAAAGAGGAATTAATTTTTTTTAAATCAGCCATCTTAGAATGGGTACAATAAAATTACATGCAAAATAAGATAGTATTGTTTAAAAGAGAGTAATGTCAAAATTAATGCTGGATAATCAAATACAAAGTTATTTAAATACAAATTTGATATAAAATAGCTGAGAAGACGACGCCGTGTACAATAGGGTGGGCCGAAAAACATCATTTTTTTTTTCGAAGTTGTAATAGCTCGGAAAAGTTGCGAATTAGGAAGACAAACAAATGAAAAGAACACAAAATCAAAATCGGTTCACACCTTCCGGTCGCGCAGAGGCCCTAAAGTTTTACAAAATATGGAAAAACGTCATTATTGCGATTATTTTTTAAATTTGTTATTCTAGTTATTTTTGTAATGTAATAGTTTTAAACGTCTTCAACTAGAGCCTTAAAACATTGTGTTTTAATTTGGTTTGGATCAGCTGATAACTTTTAGGTCGCGCATAAGGTCTAAAATTTGCCAAAATATTGAAAATTTTACATTTTTATGTATTTTTTTAAAGTCTTTAATTTACTTTTATTTTAACGTTCAAGTATTTTTATTTTAGAACATAAGAACATATTACGGAGTGATTAAATCAACAACTTCCGGCGCGCAATGACCCCAATGCCACAGACAAACTGTGCCTAAAAAGGATAGGTAGGCCTATGACGCCATGACATGATAACAGTAACAACGGGCATGGTTCTTTTTGACTTGTTTTATATTTAGAAAGCTTAATTATTAAAGTTACTGTATAGTTTTAACAATAAACATAGGCTAGGTACTTTAACAAAAAACAGAGTTCTGAAAAAATATTACATGTTAGTTGAATCTATCCATTAGCACTCTTTTCTATTTTGTAGCCGAAGGTACTTTGAAGTCTGATTTGCTGGTGAAGTTAGGCATAGATGATCTGGACAGCAGAGTGGTTCTTATAAATCCGTCTCGAGATTTAGCTCCACAGACCTTTCTTGAGGCTTCCGTGACGAGTTTTACACAGCGTTCAACAGCCTGCGTGTGAACTGGGAATTTCTTGAAAGTAATGTTCCAATCAGGGATTGAGTCACTTTCGATGTGTGATTTAATCTCCTCGTCACTAATTTCTGCCAACAATGGGGGAGAAGATAACTCACAGTCGATCCAGTTGATCATTCCTGAGTATTCTTGTGCATTGAAGTTGATTTTTGACGGCATGAATTTTCGTATGGTTTTCCTTCTTGCATCTACCTGCCTTGCCTTTAGAATTCTTCGAAGTCCGAGCTCTCTTGTGTGTTTCTTGTCATCTTGCGTCATGGCTAACAGTAAGTGTTCAGGGTGGGCAAAAAAACCATTACGTTCGATCACAGGGTCAACAACATCAAGCAAAGGTTTTGGCAAATATCTGGTAGATTGTATTGCTTGGTAAACAAGTTTCGGGCCGTCTGTAAAGAGTTGACTTCTTTTGATAGTAAACCAAATTGGCATGTTTGCTTCCAATATAAACAAAACTAGTTCTTGAAGTTCAGGTGTGGGGCTTTTTTCACTTATGTACAATCTGAGTGTTCTATTTGCTTATGTCAACCACCTCGAATGTGATAAGTGCCCAGGATCTCGAACAGCCAAATCTTCTTTACAGGATCCTGATTTTATTGCAACGGAAATATCAAATCTACTTCTGTCTACTTCCGGGATCTGACAATCAGTACTCTGGAAGTGAACTACCGGCAGTTTTTCACAGTCAACTAACTTTTCACCGATTGCCCCTTTAGAAGTACTAGGCCTCGTTGTCTTGATCTAGGTGCAAGAACATATGACGGAACGGCAGCTCATTGAAATGCAAGAGGCAAATTGCCCATTGTAAAGGTTTCCTTAAATATAGTTCAACTCGGCGAATCAGAACGGTTTTCCAACCTGTATTGACAGCAGTACCATCACATCCGATGACAATTAACCCTTAACGTACCGTGTTCAAAACAAAACGCTTGCTCCCATGTGGTAAGTTCAGTTTACCGCTAACTTTATCTAAATATCAAGCATATGACTAGATGAATCAAAATTTAATTTATGTCATCTTGTAGGGAATTTCATTAGGAATAGATCGATATCTATAACATACATGGATTATTTGAAAAACATATCATTATTAATTTTTTTCTGGAACCATGCGATTTCTGATATGTAATGCGTCATAGCATACAGGCGACTGGACATAAACTTGTCTGCGGGTATAAACTTGTCTGCGCGCAGCGGCGGGCGGGGCGAAGATAAAGGCACCTAGGCAAAATGTATAGTACGTTCAAGACAACGAGTACGTATTAATATTTGTCCCTTTTGGTAAAGTGTTAATATTTTCACAGTTCTGATATTATTAAGTTACGTGGTGCGTTTTCATCCAGTCGGTATTATTACGTACCTATTGAAAAGGTCAAAGATATAATTTATAATATGTTCAAAACAGCGAGTAAGTATTTGTCACTTTTGATAAAGTTGTAAATATTAGCAAAACAAATTCTACCTTAACACGAATGAAGGTGAGGGCAGTCTTAGAAAATATTTTTTTTGGGATGAAGGAAGTAATTTTTTGCTTTTTTTTTTATTACGAAATATTGAGAACACTTCAATGGAGGATTACAATTTTTTTTATAATATTAGGGTCCATAGGTTTTAAGAAAATCAACTTTAAATTGGCAGTGGAAACTCAATTGACCACATGGCAACGCGACGGATTGTCAAGAGAAATACCACGCTCAGGCAGGTAAGAAATTAGACTTAAAAATATCTTCAGAGCTTCTTTTTGCTGAATTTGGCGTAGTTTCCTTAAATATAGTTCAACTCGGCGAATCAGGACGGTTTTCCAACCTGTATTGACAGCAGTACCATCACATCCGATGACAATTAAATTGTCAAGAGAAATACCACGCTCAGGCAAGTAAGAAATTAGAGACTTATATCTTCAGAGCTTCTTTTTGCTGAATTTGGCGTAATATGGCCATATAATAACCAATACGGCTATTACAATTAAATATTAATTAGTTATCAGATACCAAAAAATGCGTAAATATGTGACTTTTTCAATATTTTAGTAGATTTTGGGGCTTATGCGCGACCGAAAAATATCAGCTGATCCAAACCAAATTAAAACACAATGTTTTTAGGCTCTAGTTGAAGACGTTTAAAACTATTACATTACAAAAATAACTAGAATAACAAATTTTAAAAAATAATCGCAATAATGACGTTTTTCCATATTTTGTGAAACTTTAGGGCCTGTGCGCGACCGGAAGATGTGAACCGATTTTGATACTGATTCTTTTCATTTATTTGTCTTCCTAATTCGCAACTTTTCCGCGCTATTACAACTTCGAAAAAAACTAGTGATTTTTTTCGGCCCACCCTAGTGTACAGCTGATGAATGCAAAAGATCATTTCACCGTGGACAATAAGTCAACTTACCATAAATAAATCAGGGGATATATTTTGTTTTATTATATATTTAGAGTTATTATTCAATTGTACACAGTGTCGCCTTCTATGCAATAGTTTATTTTATAATTGAATAATTTAAATATCGTTCAATTTTGTTATCGCAGCGGAGACTCGGTAATTGAAGGACGGTATGGCTACTGAAGGAACTCGCCTATCCAACCCAAGAGCAACCTGCACTCTGCTTTCATCGCTAACGTTCGCGTAAGGAGAATGAACCTTAGTTTAAGAAATAATTTGAAAATTGTTGACTAACTCAGCGGGTGCAATTACAGATGGACTCGGACTATCTTTAAAACTGGTTACAAGAGGGCTTTAGAAATCAAAGACATTTTTTATCCGTTAAAGGAACACGCTTCAGGTATAATAAATCTATCTTATTTTAGACATAACTCCTGCCATAACTTGCCGCTGCCTCTTAAACTACTGATCGTCGTCATGCACTCGCCTTTTCAGGGGAGTTAGGAGAAAAGTTTTTCGCTTTGTGGGAAGAGGAGAAGTTACGGAATAGACGTAACCCGAAACTGCACAAGCTTCTCTTTCTGTTTTTCAAGCGTGAAATAACTATTTACTTCGTACTCACCTTCCTCCGAGAATGTGTTCTGAGGTAAGTAGCGTGTTAGAAGTATCTCGCATTACTTACGCTATTAAACTAATTCATTCGTGTGCCCAAGAGCATTCAACTTTTTCCTAGCAAGGCAAAACATGTCACTCCTTTTAAATGTTTTAAAGATATTTTCTCATTTCTGAAATAAGCTCATTCGTGTCAACAATGATCAATTGCGTTTTCAGGATCACTCAGCCGTTATTACTAGGAATGTTCATGTCCCACTACGAAGAGGAGACCGCGGGAAGCTCGAGTCCGCTGTGGGCGGCGCTGGCCCTGGTGGGCAACTACTGGCTCTACGTCTTGGCGGCCCACCCCACCCACATGGCCATATCCCATCTCGGCCTCAAGTACAGGGTGGCCTTTAGTTCTCTCATATATAGGAAGGTGAGCCTTGCTTCCGGATAACGTGTATTTTTACTGTGGGATTATTAAGGGTGTTTTTTTTAAAGGTGTACAAATTCAAAATGAAAAAAACACATTAAAATAATGTTAATGTCTATGATATTGGCTTTATTTAATAGACAATTTTATGCCATTATTGTTTAAATATAATTTTGGACATATAAGCGCCACGGCTAGCTCGAATGAAGCGCAATCGTGAAGTTCAATTTTCGACAACTTTATCGAGCAACTGGGGCCACATATCGGCAATAACAAGGCGAATGTTTACTTCCAAATGGTCCAGCGTCTCTGGTTTATCAGCATAGACTAGTGACTTCACGTACCCCCAAAGAAAGTAATCTAATGGTGTGAGATCACTCGATCGTGGAGGACTCTCTCCATTGACCGTAACATTCTGCAGGCATCGTCTTTAAAAAAAATATAGGCCAATGATTCCACCTGCCCATAAAGCACACCAAACAGTGACTTTTAATGATGTAAGGGCGTCTCGACAAAGGCTTCTGGGTTTTCTCACTCTTAAATCGGCAATTCTGCTTATTGACGTAGCCATTTAACCAAAAATGTGCCTCATCGGTGAACAAAATTTTGCGTTGAAAAAGAGGATCAAGCTGACTATTGTTTTCGGCCCATTCACCACCGTACCTAAGACGCGCATAATGGTCACGCTGTTTCAACTCTTGCACAAGCTGGATCTTGTAAGCTTTTAAGCCAAGATCTTCCGCAGAATCTTCCACAAAGTGGATGGGCACAGCTCCAATTGCTGTGCACGACGGCGAATCGACTCATTCAGATTCTCCTCAACACTACGCTCCACAGCAGCAATAACTTCTTCTGTGCGCACTGTGTGTCGTCTTTGTGGATGCGTATTATCCACCAGAGTGTACGTGGTGTGAAAACGATGGACTTGCTCGCATTGACAATCGTTTAATCGACATAATCGTCGAATGTAAAATGGACGTAGTGCACGATAAGTTTGGCGAACCGAAACATGATTTTCAAAATAAATTTGCATAATTTGCAAGCGCTGTTCTGACGTCCGTCTATTCATGGTAAAATGGCAAAACGTATTGACTACAAATCAACTGTCAAATTTCAAATTGACAGTCTGTAAAAACAATGTTGCCAGTTTAAAAACCAAAGCTCTAAAAAAAACACCTTATATTATGGAAGGCTCCCTACCTATGCCGTAGACGTTGCGGCTGTCCGGAGCTGGCCGCGCCCAGGCGGACACCGGCCGAGTGCTGAACCTGCTGGCTGCCGACATGAGCCGGCTGGACGCGGGAACAGCCCTGCTGAACTACCTCGCGGTGTCTCCTGCGCAGGCCGCTCTCGTCGCCTGCCTCCTGTGGCGGGAGATCGGGGGCTCGGCGCTCGTCGGGGTCTCTCTTCTGGTGGCTCTCGCGCCGATACAAAGTAACTCGCTTTTACCACCTCTAACACCTTTTAGTAAGACGATATTTTAATATGCGGACGTTCATTATTTTTAGTTTGGATGGGAAAAAAGATTTCGCTGTTACGTTCCCAAACAGCAAATTTAACCGACCGCCGTATGCAGCTCACGGCCGAGGCCATCTCGGGAGTTGTGCTGATCAAGATGTGTTCCTGGGAGCGGAGGTTCACCCGCCTTATCGACTCTGCCAGAATGTTAAGTCACGCCAGCTCTTCCTGTGATGTGCCTTATTATGCGTGTGACATGTCGCTTATTAATTGCTCGTGTTTTAGGAAAGAAATAAGAAAAGTTCGGCTAACTTCCTATTTCAGGGGAGTCACAGCATCTTTCAGAATGTTTAATTCGCGACTTTGTATATTTTTGAGTATCGCATCCTACGTTTTGCTGGGAAATGAGATAACGTCCCGGAAGTTCTTTATCGCCGCAAGCTTTTACGAAATTTTGAAGCAAACGATGACATCGTGGTTCCCTCTAGGTACGTCCTTAGGATCCTCAGTTCTGTTTATGAATCCTCGCGAATTTACTAACACTAATTTCCTTCAGCTATTCAGCAATACCAAGAGATGGCCGCAACTCTTCGACGCTTCGAAGAATTTCTCTCCCTGGAAGAAACACTCGTAACTCGCGCCTCTACCCGCGCGCGGCCTATTGAAGTGACGAGTATTTCTGCAAGCTCGGTACGAGTTACCGACGAAGCCACAAGTCTTCTGACCGAGTCGGATATTTTCGACACGAATGCGTATACGAGTACAAAAATCGAAGACAACATTATCCAAATTAACAATTTTAACTGCAAATGGAATACTCAAACAACGGAATATGTGTTGAAAAACATTAATCTGGACATCAAGAAATCTAGGTACTTGAAACATATTTTCTCTGTAATTACTGAACATCATATTTGTGTAGTTCTAATGTGAATGTACTTTCAGTTTAGTTATTGTATGCGGACCTGTAGGATCGGGGAAGACTTCTCTGTTGCTAGCGACGCTGGGCGAGCTCGCGCCGGGGGGCGCGGGCGGCGCCATCCGTGTGGGGGGCGCCGTGTCCTACGCTGCTCAAGAGCCGTGGCTATTTCCCGGTCAGGATTCTCACACAGCAACTCTAGCGCATTCCATTTCATTCCGCGAAACAATACTATAGCTGCTTATTTTTTACGTAGGTACTATCCGACAAAACATTCTATTTAATTCGCCGATGGATGATTCCCGTTATAAGAGGATTTGTGAAGAGTGTGCTTTGGAATCCGATTTGAAGTCGTTCTCTCGGGGAGATCAGACGGCAATAGGCGAACGCGGCGTCACACTGAGCGGAGGTAGCTAGTCATTCTATTATCTGTTTTAGTTCGGTTACTAAATAATAATATGCTAAGCCCGGAACTTAAGGCCAGAGGGCCCGCGTGAGCCTGGCGAGGGCGCTGTACCGAGAGGCGGACATCTACCTGCTGGACGACCCCCTAGCGGCCGTGGACCCGCCCGTGGCCCGGCAGCTCCTCCGCTGCATAGAAGGCTTACTAGAGAAGAAAACAGTCCTACTTGTAACCCATCAGCTGCACTACATTTCCAAAGCGAACCACGTGAGTAGTAGCCGCCTATCGTGTATACTGAACTGTCTTGTTGCCCTTCTAATCTTCCAAATCCCGTTTCTTTTAGATCGTCTTCATGGAAAATGGCGCCGTACGTTCTCAAGGATCGTTCGACGATTTTAGGAATCGGCATGGGTCGCTCGGTGACTTTCCTCAGACGAGTGAAAATAGTGCACATTCTGCCGGATCAGCATTCGGAATGAATAAGGTGCAAGTTGAACCCACTCGTCAGCCTGCCGTCAGCAGGCGTGGGGCCGTGCGGCCGGCGGTGTACGGCGCGTGCCTGGGGCGGGCGGCTGGCGGCGCGCGGACACAGGCCGCCTCGCTGCTGCTCCTGGCGGTGCTCACCCAACTTCTCGCCTCTGGCTTGGACTTCTGGAACAAATATTGGTAGTGGGAATTTTATTTTGTCTTTTTCTTTTTCCTTTTCTCCGAATACATTTTGGAATTAAATTTTCGGATTTATTTATGTTTCAGGATTTCAATCGAGGAATTTTTCTATGTGAATAAAACAATACCCACTTTTAGTGCAAATGCCTTTCTTCCAAGTGCGGAGAAAGTGTATCGGATCCAAATTAGTCGCCCCCTGTCCTTCGGAGTTTATGCAAGTAGGTCATGCGATGTTATTATGCTTCTGACAGATGTTCACAATACATTCCAAAGAACATTCAATTTGTAATTTTTTTAATATTGCCAGGATCAATACTTAAACAAACGTCATTGTTAAGTCACGTATTTAATTTTTAGGTATTGTGCTTACTCTGATTGGCGTGACCTTGGCAAGGTCCACTGTGTTCTACAGGCTGGCTATGCGCGCCTCGATAGAGCTGCACCGTCAGCTGGTTAGCTCCATCATGCGAGCTCCGATGTCATTCTTCCACACGAACCCTCCTGGCCGAGTCCTAAACAGGTTCTCGCATGACGTGGGGACTGTGGACGACCAGCTTCCTTTCTTGGCGCTGGACGTGCTCCAGGTGACACATTCCGCTCGGCAGTTCATCGACGACACCACTGGCCGTAAGCTCGGTCGGATATTGTGTGATTACTGACTTTTTGCTCTTCCAGACTCTTCTCCAAGTGCTGGGCGTAATTTCCATCGTGGTGGCACTCAATAGCAACTTACTTCTCCCGATCGTTGTTCTGACGACAGCGATATACTTCCTGCGGAATTTCTACCTCTTGACGTCCCGGAGTGTGAAGCGTCTGGAAGCAATTAGAGTATATATATATATATATATATATATATATATATATATATATATATATATATATATATATATATATATATATATATATATATATATATATATAAGTATATATATAAAAGAGAGCAGGTATATACATAAGAAAGAGAGAGTATATATATATATATATAGCAGAGTATATATGTTGTTATTATTATTATATATATATATATATATATTATTATATACATATATATATATATACATATATACATATATACATATATTATTATTATACATATATATGATATTATTACAGGCTATATATACATATACATATACATATTATATATTACATATACATATATATATATTATTACATATTATTATTGCTATTACAGTTACAACAACAGGCGCGACATTATTATTACATTATTACATATTATTATTACATACATGTTGGCTATTACACATACATACATACATATACATATGCTAGAGTATATATATATATGGTTGGCTATTATTATATATTGTTATTGTTGTCATTATATATTATTATTACGACATATACATGCATATACATATACATATATATATTATTATTATTACATATATGAGACATTACAACATTGCTATTACATATTGCATATTACATATTATTACATATTATTATATTAGCATATATAGCAGCAGAGCATATAGCAGCATATATATATATATATATATATATATATATATATATATATATATATATATATATGTTGTTATATATATATATATTGTGTAAAACGTAGAGCAGGACTATTTACTAAGGTTTATCATAGATGGCGCTAGTATGTGTCACAACGTACCTACTCATGAACTGCAGCGCAATATTAATTTAAAAAAAAGAGTATTGTTGTATTAACGTGTAGTTTTATCGAGAAGTATTGTTGTATTAACTTGTAGTAGAGTTATGTATATAAGAATGTAGTTTTTATCGAGTTGTCTTAACGTGTTGTTCTAACGAGTTGTAATTACTTATACTTTTGTTTACACAATAAACGAGTACCTTCACGAGTGCGAGGATTCATTTTTAACATGGTGCCGAAACCAGGGAACAAGTGAGACAGAAATAAGTGTTGTGAACCAGTGACAAAAACATTGGATTTGTAAATTGTAAGTAAAAGTGAACTATTCTGAGAAAATATACTGAGAAAAAATTCTAATTAAAATTGACTTGTAACAATTTCGTGACTTAGCAATTTTTTGGACTTTAAATACTTGTTACAATTTGTGAAGTGATTCAAATTGGACTTGCAAAACTTTTTAAATTTATATGAATCGAAAAGTGCATTGAATATTGGTGACGTTTGAGAACTTAATTAATTTAGTAACAAACTAGAACTTACTTTTAAAAATAAAAATTTGTGTACTTGAAAATCAAAATGGAAAATTTAATTGAAGGTCAAATGGAGATTCTTGAACAATTGAAAAAGGCTGAGCGGAATCTTAAAAAAGCAAGTTACGAGACTCGAGCAAAATCTAGTTATTTAACAGCTAGAATGGAAACGTTGGATAAATTAGAAGAAGCATTTAACAAAAATCATTTTAAAATTGTCGCATCGATTACAAAAGAGCAGAAGGCAACATTACCATATTTCACTGATGATGTGCAGGATACGTTTCAAGAAGGTGTTATCACTTACAAAACCCTTCTTAAGGATTACCTCACTATGAACAACCCAAGTACTACTAAGGCAAATAATACGACAGTGCCCAAGACTAAGGAAAGTACTTCTGAGGCTCACTTGCCGCAAATTAAACTTCCCGTTTTTGCAGGGAAATATACCGAGTGGCAATCCTTTTACGACATGTTTGTTTCATTAATCCATGAAAACAGCTCACTTTCGCCAGTACAGAAACTACATTATTTAAAAACGAGCTTATCTGGAGAGCCTGAACTGCTGTTGAGAAATTTTCCGACTACCTCAGCAAATTATCAAGAAGCATGGGATCTATTAACCAAACGTTATAACAATAAAAGGTACTATTAGCGACTGCTGTTGTTAAAACATGTTGTAAAAACGGTTCTTATTTTGTAATTAGGGCTTTACTTGATCAAGGCTCGCAAGCCTCCTTTGTTTCTGAAGATACTGTGCAATTGTTAGGTCTGAAACGAACAAATGTAAATGGTAAGGTGTCAGGTTTGGGAGATGGTCAAATGGTGGTCAAACACGTAGTTAGTCTCAAAGTCGAATCGCGTATCGAGCCTAGAAAAATAATACGAGTTAATGCATATGTACTAAAATCACTTACTTCGGTTTTACCCTCACGCGAAGTACCGATCCCCGATTGGCTGGAGCTGACCAATTTACCTCTTGCAGATCCAGGATTCACCTCACCAGGTAAGGTTGATTTATTACTCGGAGCTGACGTATATGGAGAAATATTGCTAGATGGGATTAAGAAGAGTCAATACGGAAACCTAATAGCACAAAACACTTTATTCGGGTGGATTTTATCTGGAAGAGTATCACAAGAACTAAGTACTGAAAACATTAAAACCTTACACGTGAAAATAAACGAAGACGAGATACTAAAAACATTTTGGGAAATTGAGAACGAGCCTAACAGTATTGAGAAAAAAATAACTAGAGAAGAGCAACTTTGTGAAGAGTTTTATGATAAAACTACAATAAGACGTGAAGACGGGAGATTTGTTGTAAGGTTACCGTTTAAAACAGCCGATCCGCAATGTCAGTATGGAAAGTCATGCGACATAGCTGAAAGGAAACTACTTGCATCAGAGAGAAGACTGAGTAAAACTCCGATACTTTTAAACGAATATAATAAGGTTTTGGAGGAATACATTACTTTAAATCACATGAGACCAGTTCACAGTTACGAGATTAACAACCCTAAGGCAGTGTACTTGCCTCATCATGCTGTCGTACGCGAGGATAAAGATACGACGAAGGTTCGCGTAGTGTTTAATGCCTCGAGTAAGGGATCAAATAATGTGTCACTAAACGACGACCTTCATATTGGACCTAAACTTCAGCAGGACTTACGTCATCTCTTACTTAGATGGCGAAGAAATCCTATATGCATTGTTGCAGATCTTGTGAAAATGTACAGACAAGTACATGTGAATGAGAATGATGCTGATTTCCAGAGGATTGTGTGGAGACCTAGACCTGATATGCCAATCCAACATTATAAACTGTTGACGTTAACATTTGGCACAGCTTGCGCACCATATCTTGCCGTGAAGACACTGCAGACGTTAGCAGAACTAGAGAAAGATCAGTTTCCATTAGCAGCACAGATAACAAAACTTGATTTCTATGTGGATGATCTCATGACAGGTTGCGAAACTGAGATTGAAGCCTTACAAATTTACGAGTCAATGAGTAAACTAATGAATCATGGTGGATTTCAATTACAGAAATGGAGCAGCAATAATAACAACTTTTTGAACCACATCGAGAAAGAAAAATTAAGTAATGAGCAAATCATGACAATAAAAAGTGACAATATGATGAAGGTGTTAGGGATTTGTTGGAACAGACTGACAGATAATTTTGAGTACAGAGTTAATCTAAGCGATCCCGAACAACCTATTACTAAACGAAAGGTACTTTCAGACATTGCCAGGCTATATGATCCTATTGGTTGGATTGCACCGGTAGTGATCACTGCTAAGGTATTCATACAAAAGTTGTGGAAAGCAAATCTTGATTGGGACAAAGAGTTACCAAACGAATTAATGGTTGAGTGGTTAAAATTTAGACATAATTTGAAGCAGCTTACAAATATTTCAATTCCACGTTGGCTCGGCTCAACCAAAGGATCTAAACTTGAACTTCATGCATTTTCGGATGCGTCAAGTGTAGCTTATGCAGCAGCAGTGTATTTGAGAGTGGTGGATACAACTTACCACGTACACGTGAAGCTTGTAACAGCTAAAACTAAAGTCGCGCCAATCGAGAGGGAGGTGTCAATACCAAGATTGGAGCTTTGCGGAGCGGTGTTAGCTGCAAAACTCATACATGAGGCCTCACAGGTGCTGGACGTCCCCAAGCAGGATTTGTACGCGTGGACTGACTCAACCGTAGTATTAGCTTGGTTACGTGGGCCAGTTAATAGATGGGCTACTTATGTGAGTAATAGAGTATCACACATTCTAACAATTATGGACATCGAGCAATGGGGACATGTATCAACTCTCATGAATCCCGCTGATTGTGCATCAAGAGGCCTTAGACCCAACGAGTTGAATAGTCACAAACTGTGGTGGAACGGCCCGAGATGGCTTTCAGAACAAGTTGTTAATGTAGAGAGCCCTGAAATACTTGATACACATGAAGAAGAACGAATTAAATCATTCTCAACGATGAACAATGAGTGTAATTTTGTGTGGATGAAGTATTCAGATTTAACTAAAATGTTAAAGGTTATTTCGAGATGCCGGAGATTTTTAACACTAAAGTTGTCGAGAAATGAGAGGACAGCATTTTCAAAGTTCGTTTCAACGGAGGAGATGAACCAAACTTTGCAAATATGCATTAAACAAGTGCAAGATGTCGAGTTTAATGAAGAAATTATTTCACTAAAAGTAAGGGGTTATGTTGCAAAACAGAGCGCCTTATATACTTTTCATCCGTTTTTAGACGAAAATGGCATTTTGAGAGTTGGTGGACGCATAAATTTGGCTAATGTGGACTATGGTCAAAAGCACCCAATTATTTTGCCCGCTAAGAATCATCTGAGTACACTAATAATTGCAGATGCCCATAAGAAGACGTTACACGGGGGACCTCAAGTCATGATGAATTTTTTGAGATCCAAGTTCTGGATATTGAGAGCACGAGAGATGGTTAAAACATATTATAGGAATTGTACACAATGTTTGAGATATTCAAAGGCGGCAAGCAACCAATTGATGGGTCAGTTACCAGAGGCCAGAGTTAAACCAAGCCGACCATTCAAGACCGCAGGAGTGGACTACGCAGGTCCTATTAACATTAGATTTTCACCAGGGCGAGGAGCTAAATCTTATAAGGGATATATATGTTTGTTTGTGTGCATGGCGACTCGCGCGATTCATCTCGAAGCGGTGACCGATTTAACTACCAAGGGTTTTATTGCTGCATTTAGGCGATTCGTTTCACGAAGAGGTCACTGTCAAGATCTCTTCAGTGACAACGGTACAAATTTTATCGGAGCCGAAGTTATGTTAAGGGACATGTTCAACAGCGCCAAATCTGAGCTACCTAATGAAATAGCCGAGATATTAAGTTTGGAATCAACAAAATGGCATTTCATCCCTCCAAGAGCCCCAAATTTTGGTGGACTTTGGGAGGCGGGTGTTCGCTCTGTGAAAGCTCATTTAAAACGAGTCATAGGCGATAATATTTTAACCTTTGAAGAGATTTCTACTTTGTTGGCACAAATCGAGGCGTGCTTAAATTCGCGACCATTGACCATTTTAAGCGATACTCCAGACGATCCTCTCCCCTTGACACCTGGTCATTTTTTGGTAGGGGAACCATTAATAAACATAAGTGACGTTGACCAGTCAGATCACAATGTAAATGTTTTAGATAGATGGAAAATGTTGCAAAAAATGTTAAATTCCTTTTGGAAACGATGGTCGAAAGAGTTTCTAACCAATTTAAATCAGAGAAATAAATGGTGTACTAAGAAACCTGAAGTTGAGGTAGGTGATATAGTTATTGTAAAAGACGATAACATTCCACCGGCCAAATGGCTCTTAGGGAAAATAATTGAGAAACACCCGGGACCTGATAATGTGACGAGGGTCGTAACTGTAAAATTCAAGGGAGGTTCTTTTAAACGTCCTGTTAATAAGCTTTGTGTACTGACTAAGTCAGTATGATTACACACACATTGTCACGGTGGGTGGTAAAATAAAAAAATAAATAAAAAACTAAATAAATAAAATAAATTGTATTTAAGTTAGCTAGTTAAAATATTATTGTACAATTATATGCAATTTACGGTGGTAGTATTAGATAAGTAAATAGAGAACCTTTAATTACGAGTTTGAAGGACAAGTCCTTGGTGGGTGGAATGTGTAAAACGTAGAGCAGGACTATTTACTAAGGTTTATCATAGATGGCGCTAGTATGTGTCACAACGTACCTACTCATGAACTGCAGCGCAATATTAATTTAAAAAAAAGAGTATTGTTGTATTAACGTGTAGTTTTATCGAGAAGTATTGTTGTATTAACTTGTAGTAGAGTTATGTATATAAGAATGTAGTTTTTATCGAGTTGTCTTAACGTGTTGTTCTAACGAGTTGTAATTACTTATACTTTTGTTTACACAATAAAACGAGTACCTTCACGAGTGCGAGGATTCATTTTAACAATATATATATATATATATATATATATATATATATATATATATATATATATATATATATATATATATATATATATATATATATATATATATATATATATATATATATATATATATATATATATATATATATATATATATATATATATATATATATAATATATATATATATATATATATATATATATATATATATATATATATATATATATATATATATATATATATATATATATATATATATATATATATATATATATATATATATATATATATATATATATATATATATATATATATATATATATATAATATATATATATATATATATATATATATATATATATATATATATATATATATATATATATATATATATATATATATATATATATATATATATATATATATATATATATATATATACATATATATATATATATATATATATATATATATATATATATATATACATTATGAGTGCGCTCCCTGCAGCCAGAAGCCCCGTGTTCTCCCACGTGGGTAGCACGCTGCAGGGGGCTGCCACCGTGCGGGCGCTGGACGCGGGCCACCACGTGCTGCGCGATTTCCACGCCCTCCAGGACCTCTACACCTCCGCCTCCTTCATGTTCATGACCACCTCCAGGGCCTTCGCCTACTGCCTAGATCTCATAGTTACACTCTTCAACACCATCGTTACCCTGAGTTTTCTGAGCAACAGCGGTGAGTACGAATCGGGGAAATATAATATTTAAATATTTGAACAGTATGTTTCTGTATAATACAATTTTTATCAATCGATTTATATTGCAATAACTTTGATTAGAAAACATCGAAAGTAACATCGGCCTCTCCGTGTCACAAGTGATTGGACTTACCACCATGTTCCAGTGGGGCATCAGGCAGGCGACGGTGCTGGAGAACCAGATGATAGCCGTTGAAAGGTTTGATCGTTACAAAGTCTATCTGCGTAAAACAGGATTTGCGGTGATTTAATGTTAGTCGTTGTTTTTTAGAATTCAAGAATACATCGATTTGGATCAAGAGCCTCCTCTGCTTCTTTCTACTGATTCAGCGTTACCTGAAAACTGGGCCAAAGAAGGAAAAGTAGAATTTGAAAATGTAAATTTACGATACACGAACACATCCAACTATTACTCGCTCCGTGACGTTTCGTTTGCTGTTCTACCCGGAGAGAAGATCGGCGTCGTCGGCCGCACCGGCGCCGGGAAGACGTCCTTAGTCAACGCTCTGTTCCGCCTGGCCCCTTTCGAGGGGAAGATACGTATCGATGGAGTGGACATCACCAGTGTAGGGCTGCACACTCTGCGGAGCAAGATGCTCGCGATCCCTCAGGACCCCGTGCTCTTCTCCGGGACTATCAGGAGTAACCTGGATCCGGACGAGCTCTTCAGTGACGAAGCCATCTGGAAGGCTTTGGAACAGGTGGATCTGAAGGGCTCGGTGGCGGGGCTGGGGGGGCTGGGGGCCCAGGCGGGCGAGGGGAGCGCGGGCCAGCGCCAGCTGCTGTGCCTGGCGCGCGCGCTGCTGCACGGACACGCGCTCGTCCTGCTGGACGAACCCACGGCCAGCGTGGACCGCAGGTTCGCCAAGTTTGGATAAATCGTTATGTTATTATTCATTAAATAGTTTTCTTTTGATTTGTTTCCCATTTTAGAACCGATATTCTGATCCAGAAGACAATTCGTTTTGCATTTCCCAAATGCACCATCCTTACGATAGCCCACCGAATGAGAACCGTATTGGATTCGGACAAGGCGAGTACTGGCTGCATCTGGGTAGTTTACCCGCAATACTGGCTCATACTGATTCATCGGCTTATGAATAAAATATCTTCCAGGTTTTGGTGATGGACAGGGGCACAGTTACGGAATTCGGAAAACCAAATGAGTTGCTGAAAAATGAAAATAGTATCTTTTTCAAAATGGTAAAACAGAGCGGAATAAATTGGAATGATCAGCTGGGACATGCTGATCCGCAAGACTGAGTGTGGGTGAGTGCATCGAGGAACACTTGCCTCTCTCCTGTCGCTGGGCGGGTCCTCGATTAGCGTTACACCGAATATCTCATTTTTACACTATTTTCGGTACTCGTACTTGCCTTCTTATGCGTGTTATGTATGGAAATAAACTTCGAAATCTACACACTATCATTTTCTCATCTACAATACTTGTTTTGTAGTAGGAGAGAGTCTACATTTTCTTGCAAGGATGGTTGACAATACTTACACATACTCTGCCAGTCGCCCGTGGGCCGCTACCAGCCGTCTGCACCGTCTCCAACATTGGCTACTGCCTACTATCTGGTTTATATTCAATGTGTGCCTAATTTTGTTTATAAAATATTTCAAATGACAACAGTATTAAACGAACCCCCACCTGATCGCTCCATTTTTTTTATTTTCCACCTGTCTATTGAATATCGACTTGTTCCGAAGCAAAAAACTAAAAGTAAATATCCCATTCTCTCATATGTCACATGTTATTTATTATTATTTACTTTCATATAATAGAGTTAAAACTCGTGCCCGTAAATTTGTTATATAATGTCCCCCAAACTGAAAATATAATGTAACCACTAAAACATAACCTTTGTTGAAATAGTTTCCCAATACCATTTTTGTGTTTTGTGCAAGTTTTATTATATTTTATGGGATTAACATGTCTTCCCTTGCTAAGCCATTCTCAAATGTCTCGAGAATCATTGCTCAGCAGTTTACATATTATATATTTACCATATATAGAACAGAATAAGGAGTTTAACAGTTATCTCAACTACCTAATTCTGCTCCATTAGCCCGGGTATGAAAACAGCTAGTTATTTATATTTGATTCTCCCCATGTGCTAGTGTAATGTAATAATATAAAAATTATATCATCAATATTATAATTTTTTTCAAGAAACAATACATATTAAGTTAGTTAATTAGGACGCTCGATTATCGGTCACTCGATGTATGGTATTAGGGCAGAACAGGGCACGCAAGCCCCGAAGTAAAACACCAGGATGGCATGGCGTCTAGACTACTTTATTTTCTCTTTCACAAGAGCGCAGCGTGCAAGAATATCACACCCTAATTAAACAAAGCTATGATACTACTATTACAACACAGATTGTTATTTTTCAACTTGTCAAATACTCTACAAATAAATAAATATCACCATAACTTATTATAGATTTATTCGATATTCACTTTAGGGATCTTTTGGATATTGTCAGAGAGAGAATGGAAAGGTTGGCCCGGCGAGTCGCCGCCCTTGGTGGCGGTTTCAGGATCGTCCAACTTGTCGAGGGACTTCTCTTTGGGCGTTTCGGTGACTTCCTTTGGTTTTTCGTAAACATCGAGTGTCCTGCGACCGCCGGGGGCCGGGCGCGCGCTGCGGCCCGACGGGATGGCGTGGAAGGCCTCCGCCAGGTCCAGGTTGATGTCCTCCAGCGGCGTGTCCCCGTTGCGGATGTACACGGGCACGTAGCCCTTCATGGGCGGCAGCAGCTGGCGCGCCGGACGGCCGCCTGCAATCACACCAAGTAGAAACAACAAGAGATTAACAGATTAGTTCATTTCCACGCGCTGTGCAATATGTACATTGTTGGTAATTATTGTACAATTCCTAATCGTATATTCGTCATTATTATGACCTCGCATTGCGGTAGAAAAAACGTATGAAAACGTACGCTGACGCCGGAGATGTTGCCACGGAGTCGAATGTTGCTTGGCGGTGAGTGGCGGTGAGTCGCGCTGGCGGAAGCGTGCGCGAGATGTTTTTATAAGGGACACACATTAACGATGACCTCAGAAAGCTCGAGATGATTGTACAGAGAGGAATGTATTTGTAATAGTCAGCTTATCCACTACATTCTGTTATTTTGACAAGATGCTTCATATTATTATATATTAAAGTGGAAATCATTTCTTCCAGCATGCCCTGCGATACTGTGTAGCGAGGCACCGGCCGACTACTGGCTGGATATTAATACACTGTATTCCATCAGCCAAGCCATCACCCTCTCTTGTGAGGATGATGTAACTGGAGAAATACTAGAAACAAGACAAGCGCACTATACACTCGCTCCATCTCTCCCTCTCTCCCTCATTTGGTCGGTTATACGAGTATACGAGTAGGTATATCAAGTCCGACCCTCTTCGGAGAATTTCCTCGTAAACAACAGCGTGCTGTACCGTAAGGTCGAGGGTCACCCGCGTGACTGAAGAAGGATCTCATCACTAATCGAATGATCATATTTCTTTATAAAAAAACACGTTCAATGATTTTACATGTTTGTATCTACATAAGATTGTTAAGGCTATGGAGCAGTATTTTACAAAATGTTTTTGAAGCTAAATAAATTAATGAAAAATGACCCTGCGAAAGAGCGCCTTTCGATCGGGAGTATCCGGAGATCCTCGGAAGACGAAACCCTTGTTCCGCACTTTCAGCATAAACTATATAGGTAACGAGCATAAAAACTCGAATGAATTTTTCACGATATACCTATATAACGATACAACAAATTATGTGAAATTAAAAATACAACCCTTCCTGCCTCGGTCTATGGAGAAAATACACTTTTTAAAGAAATATTATTATTAAGATCAAATAACAATTCTAAACTGCCTTGTGTGCTGTGCTCTTGTCGGTAATATTAGGTACATTAAGGTACCTACATTATCGGCAACTGTGCTGGAAAATGTTTCATTCCTTCTTATCTCGAGTTTAATAACGGCCTGCCGTCACAGTGCACTTCCGATATTAATACACTAGTACCTCCAATACGATCAACCGTTTGTTTTTGTTAATTCTGTTGACTTGACATCGATTGCGTGTTCTGTTGTATCGAGAAATAGAATTGTAATTACCAGAAAAGCTGCAGAAGAGCAGCAGGACGGCGGGCACCAGAAGTCGCGACATCTCGGGGTGGGGTGGAGGATGCTTGCTGGAAGCGGGAAGCGGGCGCACGGCCGAGCAGCGAGGAGAGACAAGAGCAGGAGCAAGAGCAAGAGCGGAGGCGAGGCCGCGACACGCGACTAGTTCGGCAAACGAGAATGCCAATGGCGATGACCGCGGCACAGGTTTTATACGGAGACGGCGCGCGCGGCTCGCTCCGCCACCTCGCACCCGACATTTGCACAAGGAATATTCTCGAGGGGCCATATCATATCATATAATAATTAGGCTCATTTCTATAGAGCCGTTTTCGAGCGCTTTGTTTATGTTTTTAGTGTGAGAGCTGCATTTGACACCAGCAATCAGATACTCGTTGTTCATCTTTTATGCGATCTTTTGAAGAGGTGGGTTTATCGATGAGATTTTAAATCTGACGGATTGTCAATGCATCTGAGGCGTGCACGGAGCATATTCCAGGAGGACGGACCTTTCACTGCGGAAGCCCGATCTCCGAAATTTGTCCGGAGGTTGCGCTTTGGCTCAACTTATCTGCCTATTGCCGATGAGTTTGCTGATCGAAGCGTAGATTGCCGCAAGTTAGGACTATCAGCAACACAAAGTTCAGATATATAGGCTGGTGCCATTCCGCGAATAAAGCGTTAAAAACCGTCCAGCATAGTTTATTATGGATTTTTTCAGGACACTTGAGCCAGTGAAGATCTTCATAGTAGATAAGATCTTGTGAAGTATGAGAATTTCTGCTGCGACACCCGTAGATTCCCTCTAAAAGTCGTTGTCCGTGCCATAGATCACTGTGAATGGGACTGTATTGAGATACGCAGATTGGTGCTTCTGGACTTTATATTGTGTTCGTAATTATAATACAGTGTAATACAAACATACAATTTGTTTCTTAAAGATAACAAGACAAGGACATCGTTAAACTGTCTATATTCAAGAGCAACTCTCTGGAGAACAGACCACATAGGTCTACAATAAGGAAGAAAAAGAAGAAGAAAGTAGGTATTGTTTGTTTGTAAACTTAATTAATACGTCTTTTAAACTTAACTAATCGATCCTTACTATTTCTCAATAAATGGGTAGTTATATTAAAATACGAATATACTGTATTGGTGTACGAGGTTTTCGCAATTCACCCACAAGCACAAACAGGACCACTGGAATCTGCAGATTGCTCACTTGAGCCGTAGAGTCATCTTTGTCTGTACATCCCAATAACGTAGTTTTTACTTTTCCTCGCTTCTCTCTGTTGTTGTGTATTCGTTGTGTTCGATCACTCTTCGATCAGCAGAGTTTGATCACCCGAGTACCTATCGTTGTTTTCTATACAAAATAAAATATTTATTATTTTCGTCGTTCGAGCTGCGATGCAGTGCAGTGTCGCGGGGTTGTGTTTTAAGTAGTAAAGGACTGATTTATATTGGCACCCCCCAGTCCTTTATCGCAGGTACCAACTTCTACAAATTATCTGGCATCATGGAGCATCTTAACTAAGTCCAGGGTGCTTGAAAACTCCCGTTATCTACTAGAGAAGTCTAACCAGAGACGTCCAAATCTTTTTCTCAACTTAATACATAGAAAATACTTTAGATTATATTACCTTCAATTTTTGCATCGGATTGGTTGAAAGGTACCAAAATTATTTAAAATATTTAGTTTTCCCGCAACATAACATGTTATGAATAATGTCTTAAAAATAAATACATGTACCTTTATTATCGATGAAAGGCGTTCAAATCGCCTCCATATCTCTCGTCATACCAAAAAATATTTACAAATCATATCTAGTACCACACATTGCTCTTATATGAACGTAGAATAAGCAAGTATCATTAATATCTCAATTGTGGTCCGCTTCCAAGATCTCAGCCCGAGATATGGAGGGACAGAAATAAGACGAATGTAGGTCGCCAGAAGTGGGAGGTGTTGCAGAAGTAATGAAACTTTCAATACGAGTTCAGAAGGAAAGTCTACACATACAGAAAGAAATCTATCATTATTATCTTTTTCATCACTGAGCAACTTTTTCGGATCTATCAGTTATTAAATAATATAATATAATCTGTAATTTAACTCTCGCTAAACAAAGCAATCATTTATTTAATTTATGTTTAAAAAATCATTCCACTAGATTATAATATGGCACCATTCACAAGGGCTAGGCCGACCAGACGTTGTCTACAGATCTACAGTTGTTCAGTGGATAGCACCAGTCCCCCGGGACGCCGGTCGCTGTGCAAATGACGACAATTGTTCAATATCCCCTAATTATTATATTATTATGGCTTGCTTGTATTGCACTTGCACCGATCGCAGTGCGGCTCGTGCCTTATTACGGGCACGTCTCGTTCAGCGGTGGGAGAATCTCCTTACCAGTACGATGACAGCTCGATACTTCTCGGCAGCTTCCTGGGCTTCATCGTTGAATCGATGAAATATTTATTTACTTGCGAGTATCGCGCCCGGTTATACAGGATTCTTTATTAAGCAATATTTTGCGCCATGTATTATTAACAAGGCTATTTTCTTAAATTATAGGAAAAAACATTTAAACTAGAAGTACCGCGGACTCTGCTGGGATTCTGCTGCAAGCATTGCACAGTGCTGTCGTTACCAAGCTATTGGGGTCCTAGTGATTTTCATAATATAATATGATATAACGGAAGTGAAGGTTAGAGGTAGTAAAAATGCGAAAGTTTGTGAAATGTCGTATAAATGAGATCGCTAATACGACGAAGAAGTCGCAGTCAGGTAATTGCGTCCCCGTTAAAATTTGGAAAGGGTCACTGAGATAGTTTGGATATATAAATGAATGGTCAAAAATACATTAAGCAGTGTGAAAATAAAAAGAAGTCGGGTAAGGTCGAGGAAAACGTGACTAAATTAATCAAATGCTTACAGGGGAACATGTGAGAAGTCTGAAAAATCAACCAGAGTTCGTCTCACAGTGTAGATGAACTCCACAGAGCTGCGAGGTTTGTCAGGATAGAACAGCGGGGCGTCCCATCCCTTGTGCTACCTGGCATGGGCCGACGACACGTGTGCCTACTATTGGAATAATGAGCTGTTTACGTCTCAAATAAAAAGGTGTGTAGTTAATTCATAACAGAGCTAGAGTTACAATAAATGTCGCCATTCAGAATATAGAGAAAAATATACCATCACAGATGGAAAATTCGTCAAACCTCGTTTTGGTGCGGGAATTAATTTACAAAAAAAAAGTGTTGATCGAATTCATGTAACTTATTGACTGGCGAGTAGAGTAGAACAGAGTAGAACAGTGCCCTTGGGTAGGCACGGCACAATCATTCAAACGTCCTCTGGGACACGATGTCACCGGTATGCCATGCCGCGCCGTGAGGAGTTTCATCAGATAGGTCATTGCTCTAGAGCTAGAGAAACACCTTCCCAAAGTATCGAGGGGATATTTTCAATAAGGAAATATATTACTACCCGCATTACCTTTCGAGAAGAAGCAGCCTTATATTATTCGTTCCTCAGATTGAAATGAAATAGTGTGAACAGTGAATCTTCATTATTTATTTATTTTTAAATTACAGAAAATTCATAAAATAGGTTTGGAAAAACATTTCATTTTTAACATTAAATTACATATATTAAGAAGATAATTCTGAAAATGATGTCCTGGCGTTACAGGTGATGTGATGAACGGTGAAGATCCCATTGGCAGAATAATAGTGGATTAGACTGTTTTAACATCACCTGGAATACATCATTTAGATGAAAACATCACCATAGTACGAGTACAACAAATAAGAAATAATATATTTAAAATAACCAAAATTTTCATTCTAACCAACTAACAAACCATCACGCCGTCTCTCCGAAGGAGTAGGCAGAAATAATGGACTGCTACACTTTTCTCTCCTGACACACTTCTCTTGATTCCTCAGCATTCATTCATGCACGCAAATCGATTTCTCTAACTCTTCACGTGGCCGTCGTACTTTTTTACTATTCTTTCTTCATTCATTCTTTCCATGTGTCCAAACCATCTTATGTTCTTTTCATTATTTTATTTATAACACTTTCATTCGCACTGCATTCACTTCTTATACTTTTATTCGACATTCTATAATATAAAGTGTTTCCACACATTCGTTTGAGAGATCTCATTTCTACCTCACTTATTTTAGTTTCATCCTTCTTTTGTCAGTTCAATACATAAGGGTCGGTACAAGAGCACCATTGTGCACTGCCTTTTTTTAAAATATCATACAAACTCTAATAATTGCAAACACAAATGAACCCAGGTCCTCGAGATAAAGAGCCAAATGTAGATCACTAGCGGAGACCTTAGCTGAACTGATGACATTGATTATGGTATGGCTGTTACCCATTACCTGTTAAGTTAAGTTGTCTTACAATAAGGTGCTCGCTTGGCTCATTATACTCGCATGTCAAGAGGGGGAGATTTTGATACTATTCTACTCTAGAGACATTTGCTCTGAATAATATAATTCAGCGTGTGTGCGGCAAAGAGTACTGTTCATTGTTTTTACGGGAAAATGCAATAAAACGTCTTTTTAGAACTCTGGCTGTAAACTATGCGAGGAATCTCCATAAACTTACTTGAATGATCTCAGAATGGGACCCGTCCGTGTCCTAGGTAGGGGGACACATCCGGAGCGAGAACAGCAGCTTGTTCATTTGAGATTTGCTGGAAAACAATTGAAAATCAAAGAAGGTTAAAAAAACTGGTAATTCATTTCTTTTTCGTGATAACCGTTTTCTTTTCATTTAAACATCAAATCATAATCAAAATGCAAGGCGAATGTATTTAGTTAAGATTATAAGCAACAATGGGTACCGTTTTGATTACGGGAGGCGGCGTGCCGGCTTGGTCCTTGGCCGGCCTGTAGTAGATGCCGTCGGGCAGGGCGCCGCCCGCGCCGCCGCCGCCGGCACCCACCCGCTGCAGGAAGAACAGCGCGGGCACGCTCCCCGGCGGCGGGCCCGCCCTCCCGTCCAGCTCGTTGCTGCCCGACCCTTGCCTGCCGGGGTGGCCCGGCCGCACCAGGGGCAGGATGTTGATGGAGTACACGTCGTCCCCGCCCTGCGCCCCGGAGAGGCTCCGCTCCTCCGCCCGCAAGGTCTGCACGCGGGTGATCTCCGAGTCCGCGCTGTCCGCGGCAATCGCCGCGCCCAGAGAAAAGATCAGCGCAAATATTTTCAAGTCCATGGTTGTTCCTAGTTTGACGGTCGTGCCGACTGACGCCCGCGGCCGGAGCTCTGAGTATTTATAATATAACACGATATGTCTGTTTATCTCACGGTCGTGAATAGAACTTGTTTTTGTGCATCAAAAATAAAGAAGATCAATCGAAACGTGTTCACCTGTCCGTGTGCTGTGTGTGCTCGTGCTCCCTCGCACAATTGCGCTGCGAGGATACATACGAGTACCTATAACCACACACGTGCTGAGGTTGGCTTCTTCTCCTCTCGAATGTTTTCGCACAGATTACTGACTCCCCATATCGGCATACCAGCGGTGATTACTCGGGGAAGTCCCTGGCCGCCATATCTTTCTATGTAGGTGTAAAATAAATCAATCTACATATGTACCTACCTATAGGTACGTGCTCAAGAGTTGTGTAAAATGCGCACCACGCTTAGGCGAAACGATATTAAATGGGTCGACGCTGTACCCAAATAAACTATTGACTTCATTGTTTTTCAGTGATGAATTATAGCGATTAGATCTCGTGGCGTCTCTCTCGGCGGAACTCTTCTCGGAATCGCAAAAAAATATCACGACTATCATACTCGTAATTTCCGAACTAACAGCTCGCCGTGACGGAATGCGCTGATGCTGATGCGTTGTGATGGTGTGTCCCTCCGACTGAGGGCTGTGTATAATGTACATAATGGCTGTACATAACCATTATAAAAACACCAGGAAGATTCTTCATCAAGGGGATCGCTGAGATAATAGCTTATTCGTTGTTGTTGTTATCCTACATACCTACGTATACCTGTATGTGCGCATTAAGTCTTTAAAGGCGTGCAATTCATATAAGAATTTGATTACACTTTACACAATTTTGATTATTGATAAAGATTCGTGAAAATGATTTCAAAAATCGGTAACTGATAAGTTAAATAAAAAATGGCGGTTGCTCTGCGTTGTACATAATTTTATTTAAAACAAATTAGCAATCCCTCTTATAAAGCAAAATCACAACAAACAATCTTTATTATAAATCATAAATATTATACAATTAGTAATCCTTCCGATAAAGAGTATCCACAATGAACAATCCATCTGATAAAGTGTAACCACAATTGGCATTCCATCTAAAGCAGCAAACATAATCATAATTAACAATCCATTTGATAAAGAATAACCACAATTAACAATCCACCTGCTAAAGTATTATCACAATTATAATAATAATTCCAATAAAATCACAATAAATACAAATATTGTGTAGTTTAATTATTTAGAAACAGTAGACGGAAATAAATATATCAAATTAATCTATGAACTAACCAAATGGTCCAATTGCTCCGCCATTAATCGACCCCGTTAAATTGTTTCCGAAATAACGAATGGTCAATATCAATGATCAATGATTAAAACGAAATAACGAATGGTCAATAAATTGAATGTTTATGCCATCAAATATTCTCAATTGGATTGTTCCCGACCAGATGCGGGGGAACCTCTGCTACTGCGGTGAAATGATTGAATCAACTACTTTAATCATGCCGCGCTTTCTCTCTTCTTCTTCTTCTTCTTCCCTTTTTGTAGACTCAGGAGTCTGTTATTTCAGGCGGGTCCTCTTGAGATGCTGAACTCCAGCTTTCTCTCCACCGTTTCGGGGGTCTTCCTGGTCGGCGCTGTCCGTTTGGCGTTCCATGGAGAGCTTTGTGTGGTATTCTATTTGAGTTCATCCTTTCTACGTGTTCATGCCAGTATCGCCGTCTTTGACGTCCCCATCTGACCACATCTTCGACCTCGCAGATTTCTCGGATTGCTGTATTCCTAACTCGATCATGTAGGGTCTTGCCAGCTATAGCGCGGAGCGTTTTCATCTCGGTTGTCCTGAGCATGCTCTTTGTCTTGACAGTGTCTGCCCTGGATTCAATGCCATATGTGAGGATTGGTCGCACACAGGTCTTGTAGATGCGTACCTTGCTGTCAGTCCTCATGTCCCTGTTTCTCCATATGACATCTTTCAGGCAGCCTGCAACCGCTGCAGCCCTATCCACCTTTCTCTCACTTTTCTAAATTTCTTTTTTGCATTCTCTTAATCCCATTTTCTCACTTAGATGAAAATAGATAAAATAACTCTCAAGAAAATCACGTCAGTTCAGAAGAAACGACCTGAGAGATAGCAGGTTCCAGATGGCAGGAGATTGCAAATGAAAACTGATTTTTAATAAACTTCAAATAATATCGTCTTTGTTTTTCGGTCTTACCTACCTTAGTCGAATATTTGAACCGTTCGATATTACTATCCCGTGCAGCAACATATATTGTTCAAGAGGAGAAAAAACCAGCTAACCTAGTCTCACAGCACACTTGGCTTGTCACGTCGTGCTACGCAGGTTCAAGGACCGCCACCCTTGGCCTTGCCATCTGAGTAGGACCTTCGAAGCATTGACGACAAGTAATAATATATGGTATATGTATCTGCAGAAACCCTTTAACATTGTTGCTTTCTATAATTGGTGCACAATTGAATATTCTATTTTGACACTGAATACGTTATTGGTGGTCATTTTGAAATCAGAATATTATATATTCCACATTAAAACATGGACGAATCGTTGAAACTATTTCATATAAGTGATGAGAAATATTTACAAATAAACATTGCATAAATCTGTGGAATACAGAAGCACCTAAAAAATGTATTATAATGTATTGTATAATCCGTTCATTGGCTTGTTAAAGTTTAACTTTATAACTCAAACAGTGTAGCAATAATTCTAGACCGAGCCTAATATATTCTATGACACAAATCAAATAACACGATGAGTACATATCCAGAGGAAATAAATACAGTTTCTCATTATGTTTCTTTTATTAGAACTCCGCTGCTTCTTCTGTTTGTAAATTGGTAGTCATGTACTTGTTTGTACATTATGTTATTGCCAATAATCGATAATCGATCCAAAACAGGTGCTCGCACCGGTAATAGCTTAAAAATAATACTCGCACATGACTCACAACCAATGAGTGATAGAATAGCATCCATAATGAGTAGTCGGCAAAGACGGCAGATCATTATCACAGCTTAAAACCGTGAGCAGGGGCCGCCGCGCCGTAGGTAGGTGCGGAACTGATGGCTCACACCTCTACTCTTATCACCTGGTAGGCACTCCCGCTCGGGCGCCTCCTGGGCGGGCGGAACTGCTGCCCTCTAGCGGGGTCGGGCGGAACTAGGCCGGAGGAGAGCCGCTTGCTGTACTGCAGACTGCGGAGCCGGCTATTGTTGGTAGGCCCGGGGAATACTATCGGAGACCCGAACCTCTGCCCGTCTCTGCCCGGCGGAGCGGGCCTCCTTCGGACATCGCCCACCAGAGGTCGGCCCGCCGCGCCAGCTCCGGTAGAAGATTGGCTGTTTGCGGCGCTGCCTGACAAGCTGTTGAACCCGCTCGGGTTTTGATTAAAGCCGTTGAAAGATTGACTGCTGGCGACACTACCAGAAAAGGAATTAGAATTTTGACCCAAGCCATTACCGTTTTGGTTTGCGCCGGCGAACGATTGACTATTTGCGGCACTACCGGAAAATGCATTAGAATTTTGATTAAATCCATTTTGACTAAATCCACCACCGGTAGCTTGGCTGAAGCCCCCATTTCCGAAGGATCCCGACCCGCTCTGGCCGTTGGCAAACGATTGCCCTCCTGGGAATGAAGATGAGGGTCTCTGTCCCTGCAGACCGAAGGAGCTGGCGGCGCTCTGGCTCTGAGCGCTGCTGCTGGAGAAGCCCTGGCCGAAATGACCCCCAGTCAGGCCGGAGGAGGACGCACCGGAGGACGAAGAGGATAGACCCGCGAGCCCAGCCGAGAAGCTCGAGGACTGACTGCTCGACTGACTTCCTGATAATGATGACCTGGAAGAAAAAACACCTCATCACAATGTTGAATAATAACCCTTCTTGATTTCTGTAAGGGGACTTAATATTTCTTATTCTCATTCTTTTTCTGATAAAATAGCATACTTCAAGAAAACTGCATCCTGTTAAATCACACCCTGCCTGCTCTTACATTTGACTGCGCTTTCCACCTCCATTCTGCCATACAGCGTGTGTTGGGATTACTATGTTACTCGTATTATATTGTAGTATCCACAGCGCGAGAGATACCTACTTACGACTAGGTACCAGGTGAAAATATAATATTTCCATTCACTTATTATATAAACATATTTTGGGTGAATGATATCATTTTTCATCTATAATACATTCGTTTTTACTTTTCTATTTGAATTATATTGACCGACACTTATATTTTGGATGGATGACATCATTTTTCAGCGTAAAAAACTAATAATCATAATATCTGTACCTTAGAGCCAGACGGATGCAAAGACCATTTTTCGTAAAATGACTTTTTTATTGAATAATAATGACAAAAACGTTATCTTTTATTTGTAAAAAGACGGAATAGCTTCTTGCTATGGTTAAGAATTTAAAAAATCAAAAGGATGTAAAGACCAAAATGATCATAGAGCCAGAAGGATGCAACTCCATATACGAGTACATGGATTTGCATCCATTTTTCTTGGATGCAAATCCATGTATCCAAATCATTCTTCCTTCTGCCTCTAAAATCTGTGGATTTGCATCTTTTTTTTTGTCTATGGGTGACGCGCTTATACTCTATTCTCACGACGCGTGACGCTGCAATTCTGTACCTTAGAGCCAGACGGATGCAAATCCAAATAGTGAGTTTTTCAGCAGAGCCAAAAACAAAAGTATGTTTTTATTTATGCCTTTTAATTCATTGAAAGGAATTATATGTGATGTGTTTTTTTATTTTATATTGTAGTTCACTTCAAGTACTTTCATTTTATGTAAAAATACATTAAATAAAACGATGTTTTTTAACTACTTCCACTTTTGTCTTTATTTAGACAGCGACCGGTTTCGCCAGGCTCGCTGGCATCGACAGACTGGGCAAGTCTGTCGATGCCAGCGAGCCTGGCGAAACCGGTCGCTGTCTAAATAAAGACAAAAGTGGAAGTAGTTAAAAAACATCGTTTTATTTAATTATTATTTAAAATGAACTTCCATCAAGAGATTTCAGTAAAATCATTTGATTATCTTAAAAATACATTATTTTATTTTATTTCTGGACCTTAAAAAATACAAATAAAAACAGTCTTGTGGATTTGCATCCTTCTGCCTCTAAAGTATGTGGGAGTTGGTGCCAAATTATAAAATTATACTTAACTTGATTTAAATGATTTGAATTGGGAAAATCTATCTATCTATCTATCTATCTATCTATCTATCTATCTATCTATCTATCTATCTATATAAATAAAAGGCAATCTTCCGGGTGTGTGTCGACTATTTCTGAGGTTATTCCTGAGCTGATCCTTTTGAAATTTGGAGAATGGACTAAGTGGAATTCAGCGGTCGTCATAGGCATATTTTTGTTATTAATCGAGCTCTAATTAACTTTATAAATTAATCAATTAATTGAAAATTTTCGTAGTGCAAACGAATATAGACCTTAATGTTCGTATCACCTGAGTATCAATCTTTTGAGTCTATATTCGTTTGACACGGTCTGAGAGAATTCAGTCTCCATGTAATTTTGTGTAGTGGCAACAATGTGTTTTGCTTTCTGACAGTCCAATATATTGCGTTTTACTTTGGGATGTATAATACTTAATACGTTTTACTTATTACGTACTAAAATAATTGGTTGTTTAATTGGTACAGTCTATTTTATTGGCCATATTTTAATGTACATTAATGTAGACAGGTAATTATACTTTTTAATTTTGGCGAGTATAATTTTAACGCGTCATTTTGAGGTTATGAACGAAATTTTATTTTTTCGTGTGGCTGAAACTTATTCGTTTCTCTTACGTTCGACGGTGATTACTTAATGATATTCGTTTTCTAGAATTCTAGCCGTTCGATTGGTCACGTGGTCTCTGAACTGTCAAACTCTTCTTCTACGTCGTAATATTTTGTAGGTATGAAGTTTCGGTACTTTTAGGTTATGAAGTTTCTGGGATTAAAAGTAACGTCGAGGCTCTCTAAAAGAATGTGAAGAAACTTGCTTCCGTAAGTATAATATAATATTTATATTCCTAATTCATAAATATATTTTCAGTTTATTCTATTTTGCCGTTTTCTTTATACGCATACTTTCGTCAGGGAAATTGTTACATTACCACAGCAACGGTAAGAAAGTTCTAATGATATACAATATGAATTACAATATGAATGAATGACACAATTCTAATGACTTTTTCCGTTTATTTCTAGGAAAATAAAGTAACAGATCAGAGATGGGACGAAAATTACCAATGCAGCGTGCAAAATAACTTCGTTAAAATGGAATTAGATCAGTCAAACAACGGATGATCAGTGAATTACATGTACCCTGGAGTAGCGAATGAGAATCGGCTCATTTTCACATTACACATAAGCTATTCTTAGTAGTTTTCATTCATATATGAAAATTACATTATTAATTTCAGGTAAGGTTTTTAAATTTACAGTTTATAGACAATTGATTTATTCGTTTTACTAACGTGTCATTTTAGGTTATGACGTTTCGTAGTGTAATAATTAGTTATTTAATTGGTATAATCTATTTTAATAATGTTATTTTAATGTAAAACTATTCTGGCAGGGCGAAAATCTATATCTTTGGGATAAGATATTAAGTTTTGATAAAATAATTCACTAGAGGAGCCTGGTGTGAGAGACCACTGGTCTAATGGGGATATTTTGTATTGGGATTGAAATTATTTTGTTAATGAGCCATATTGGTGCATCTGCATGTTGCAATTCTACTTTCTTTTCCATTCCACTCCATTAAATTCTACATTATGCTGAGATTTAAAATATTCAAAGATAATTAAATTGTTTTCAGGTTATTTCATTTGCTTAAGGATGGGGAAGACAACGCAGAAGATAATGGATTGCGCATGTGCAGAGGATGGGGAAAACAACGCAGAAGATACTGGAGTTCGCATGTCCAGAGGATGGATCCCACACCTCGATATATGCGTAAGAATATAGACAATTTATGTTTACTACTCCATGATACATTCTCATCTGTCTTACCTTTCCTGTATTTGGGGCTTTATTACAAAGAAGAAAGCTACTGAGATTCAGGTGATCCAAAATCGGGCTGTTAGAAATATTTTCCGTCTACCGTGGTACACTCATGTAAGGGCCCTATATTCTCAGACGAAAATAATTCCATTTCAAATCCATCCAAAATTAGAGATCACTAAAACTATACTACAAATAATAAAGTCATCAACGCACTCTAATACTCGACCAATATTCAATACGGACGTACACCAACATGATACGCGCTCACAGAATAAGAAGCATTGGGTTCAACTAGATTCGGTGTAAAATCCTTACAATTTATAGCCTCTACAGAATTTAATAAACTCCCTAATGATTTAATAATGATGTCGAACCAAAAACTTCAATCTGATCAACTTAAAAGTAATTTTTACATTACATTTTTACATTACACATAAGCTACTTTTAGTAGTTTTCATTCATATATGAAAATTCCATTATTAATTTCAGGTAAGGTTTTTAAATTTACAGTTTATAGACAATAATTAAGCACATTCCCAAACGTGCCACCTACATATCTGAATTTTGTGTTGCTCGGGCTTTCACAGTAGCAGGTTATCACGCCGTTTCCCCACAGGGGTAGGCAGAGAGAATGGACCATAACACTACTCTATCCTGGCAAACCTCTCTAGCTTCCTCCACATTCATACAACGAGTCATACACGCATGTCGATTCCTCCGACTTCTAACATGACCAACCTTTAAAATCTGATTAGTTTAATTAATTTGACAAATTAATCAAATTAATCAGATTAAAAGGTTTTATTTGTTTTATCGTTTTTGTAAAGAATTTTGACAGGTGTAGAAATAAATTTTTCATTTGTTCCAATAACAATTTGAATAATTTCTTCAATATTATTTTTAAGTTCTTGCTGGTTAAGTGCCTTATTATAGATAATTTAAAAAATGGTGGATACGTGTAACATAAATTAAATAAACACAAAAGTCCGGATTGTCCAAGTCAACATGTGCAACATCGAAAAAAACATGTGTTATTACATTATGTGCTAAATTAAAAAACAGTGGATACGTGGAACATATTATAAATTAAATAGACAATATGTGCACCGTCTAAAAAGAACATTTTGTGTAAAATTATTTTTATTTTGTTATTTTATTTTATATCATTGTATTTTATATTATTTGTTTTAGATTTATTTTGTGGGTGTTGGACGATCGAAGTGTGCGCGGGAGATGCCTATTGGTGGCGATGAGGTTCGCAACCCATCACACCGCGCCTCCCGCGGGGCGAAAAGAGAAGGATGGAGTGCCGCATCAGTAAAAGTGTGACAGTCCATTCTCTCTGCTTACACTTTCGGGGAGACGGCGTGATGGTTAGTTAGTTAGTTAGTTAATTTGACAAATTAGCCTAATTATTATTATGCATATAGCATGAACTGCCTTTTATATGAAGAATATCTTCAGCAAACAAGTGAAAAACAGTTGTAATTCATTCATTGTATGGAAATTTAAATTTTGCCTTATGCGCCTCTTCGGTGTCCGCCTTATGGCAATTCAAATTTTTTTTTTTTTAATTCCAGGGCCCAAAATTGATGAATCAAAGATCGGACCAAAGTTGCCGATGCAGCGTGTAAAATAACTAATGTTTAAATGGAATGGGATCGGTCATAAAGCAAGGACAACGGGTGATAAGATCTTCTGGCCTGGAGTGGCGAAAGAGAAACAGCTACACAAATTCTGGCAGATCACAAGCAAGATGGTCTGATGACATTAAACGAGTGGCAGGAGGTCAATGGCGCAGAGCGGCGAGGGATACAGTTGTGGAAGTCGGGAAGGGAGGCTTTTGTAGTATTATCATCTATATTACTATTCCACGCCAGCGGACTCGCAGTGCCGAAATCACGATCGTAGAAACTTACTTTATTGGCTCTGATGTGAATTTCATGGACAACAAAATCAAGAGTTTTGTTTCTTTAATATAATGAATGTTTTCTGCAAATGTGATATAATATTGTTTATTTGATTATTAAATTTCATATAAAATATTCAAAAAATAGTTTTTCAATTACATTAGTAATATGTATTCAAGTTTATAATTCACAGCGAGTTTGCTTGGATTGAAACTTTGTTTTAAAGATATAGACACACATTTTTGCATCCATACACATGGCATTTAATCCAATAAATAAACGAATTGTTATTGAACTTTAATTGTATTTGTTTAATATATATTGGGTTTATTTATGTACTCGAATTTAGCAATAGCGAAGCGTTGCCGGGTCAGCTAGTTATAAATAAATAGAGATTGGGTGTTTTTATTGTTTATTTTAAAATTCTGTCATAAAAAATATAAAAAAATTCATACATAGAGGGAAAAATGAGTTTTATTTGAAAAAATGATTGTGATTTATTTTTTAATTTTTAGTTTTATCTGTTTCTGGATCGTCTGGAGGCTATTCAGGAACTGGTAAATTCAGGTGGGGTAAATTATTATAAAAAAATGTGAAAAAGTTTCGGTATCCACTTCAATTTTTATCCACTTATTATTTTTGCAATTTCTAATGAATTGTTCCCAGTCATGGGGTATGAACATTTTATATGAATTTTACATGTGAATTTCGAATCTTTTTCTTGGTCCGTTCAATTACTGAATGCACAGAATCTACTTCCAGATGAGTGTGACCTCGAAGAAGAAATTTATGCTTTGCAACAAAATTTGTGATTTTGTGTACCTACGTACAAAATCATTTATTTTATTAAGTCCGAGGAGAGGGTAAATGCACACGTCGTGTAAAAAGTGAACGTATAGGTATCTATAATATCGAATGGACAATAGAGGAACCCTGTAAAGCGTCAATGTTTATAAATATAAGATGTGTCAGCAGGGTGCCAGAAGGGTGACAAGGTCCGAGGGGCGCGCGATCTGCCGCAGTCCGACGGCACGTGAGCGCAATGTGCGAGGTGGTATGGGCCGGCCTTGCTTTGTTCTAACTACTCGTATTATGCATTCTACGAGTACATCCAAGAGACATTCAGGCACACCTTGACCTAATCATTCAACTATTTATCTACCACGTCTGCAGAACCACACTTTAATTTAGAACATCTTTTTGGCTACTAAGCAGAGCGCCCAGTCGAGTATTTAAGCTGATAGACATGATCTTTGTTTAAGGGGAGCAAACCCATCACAATTTTTTTTAAATCGTTATTTTTCCCCCTCATATTTCGACAGCATAATTATATTGTGAGAATATAGGAAAGAGGAAAAAAATTATAATAAATATTTACGAAGTTATCGCAATTAGTCATATACCGTATACTAGCGGGTGCGGTATCTAGTCGGGGCGCTTGGAGTGGAACAACCTATCTTTCGCAATACGTTTGTATAATATTTTTGCCCTAATAGTTTTGGCAGCGTATTTATTTACAAACAAGTGCGGGGAGAATTTCGGGCCAAGTACAGAAAGCTATCGCTTTGAAAAAAATATCAAAACTTGAGACTTGATGATACTTGGCGATGAAAAATGAAATGAAATGAAAAATATCAAAACTTGAAGATGACTTGAAGATACTTGGCGATGAGATTAAACATCGTGTCCAACTAATTCCTGAATAGTTATCCAGGGATGATTTACTTGAAATATGCTTGGGTGGCCATACCCAAAATGTTAATTAACCCAAAAGTTTCAACGCGACAGACGTCCAAAGCAACTGCATTCTGGGCTAAAAATCATTTATAATAAATCTCAGCCTTAATTGCTGGTGAGATATTTAATGAAGGCCGCGTCTCCATTCTGAGATTTATAAATGAGGTAAATATAATTTTTCGCACATAATCCAAAGTTTTCGGCGAAAAAACTCCCGAAACCGAACCGGCCGAAGGCCGAACCGGATGAGTATTTCTACATCAAAAGAAGCTCATTCAGGCAAGTTTTGTCCTTCTGCTGCATATAAGTATGTCTGTAATCGATAAATATAAATATATATTTTGTTTCAGATCAATAGAAAATGCAGTGCAAGTGCAGAACTTTTCGATGTTACGCAAAAGACGCCTTAACTTGCAAGTCTCATATTTACTTTACTCGGTTCGCTAAACTTCGTATACGTTCGTATGTAGCACTGAATTTACGTGGTGACATTCTTAGAAATCAATTAAATAATATATATATTTGGTTTCAATGCCTCTTTATTTTGATTTTAGTTTCTTTTGGAACGAAACCGATAGTAAAAAAAAAACATAAAGTGTTGTTAAAAAGTGTTCATTTATTTCGATAAAACTTATAGTCATAAAAGTTATTTCTTGTATTTTAGAACGTTAGTCCATCGTATCATATAATGGTCGATCAATTATTTTCTGACCATTGTACAATATGGTATTCTAGCATGTATCGCCCATCAAATAAAACGTTTGTTCCAAATACGAAATATAATTAGCCATTGTTTCGGTTAGCTCGCCTCGCCCGACCATGGCTACACTCGATACGATAGTTGATCGAATTGCGCTTTTCCCTGATCTGGCCGATATCATTGAACGCTGAAATTTACTGACTTTGACGATTCCAAAAATATTATTTAGTTATAATTTTCACAACAATATGACATTCAATATATATTTTTAGTTTTCAAACCTTTGATCTTAGTATTCGCATGTAGTGGATACTTGCCGGTATTTACATAAAGTTTAGCGCCCGACATTTAACGAGCGAGTACACACCGCCCACGTAAGACACCCGCTTACGACGTACACTTCGGATTGTATTTCCCCGGTCAACCGAGTCATCCGAAAGCCCTCACGATGGAACCACCTGTAGAACTATAAACCCGAAGTGTAGGTCCGTTCATTTCAGAGAGATTGTTTGCAATTGAGTGAGTGACAGTGCGTTTACAAAAAAACTAACACTGTTTTCATTTTATTTTTTTTTAATAGAAAAAAATGCATAAAATATTCATGCCTATTTTATTCAAAAATTGATAAAAAAAACAAACATGTTTTTTTTAAATAAAAATTCTCCTAGCTTCAATTGTTATAATCACAAAACTAGAGTCAATGTTTAACGTTTTATATTGATTTTTCGTGGAAAACAATTAAGGGTGTGACTAATATCCAAAATAATACTGTAGAATTTTAAAATCTAGAGGTATTTGTTTTTTTATTTAATTATTTCAAATATCTGGTGTGCCCGGCTAATGGTGTCTGTAAATTCCAATTTTTCTGGCAAATTTGTGTTTTTATCGGAAATTCAAAAACAAAACCACAAACACAAATTTATTATTAATTTATTTTCCTAATTTCGAGTACCGAGTATTTTCAAATCAAATCAGTTTATTTCATCAACAGACATTACAAAAATTATTTTTAAGGCATCTATTGAGAACAGGTAAAATAATATATTATGTATAGTATAGGTACTACCAGAAACGCATAAGAGACGGTTCAACATTAGGAAGACAGGGTACTCTCCAGAATTAAGAGTATTTGCCTTCTGAACGTATTTTAGAAGCTAATGCCGTATACTCCGCCTACTAAGAGCCAGGAACCAATACCATAGACCAGGAGACTCCCTCGGGCGGGGCAGTGCCATCTTGACGTAATAACAAGCCGCAGGGTTCGATTCAATGTGGCCGACGGAGGAGGCCTTCGCCTCAGCTGTCACTTTAGCTGTCATTCGGTCGTACCTTTCATACAGATTTGTTACGATGAATCGATGTTTTTTTTAATTATTTTTTTAATTGTATTCGATATATTTTAAGAATGCAAATGATTCTTCATGACATTCCTAGTAAACTTAAAATTTCAATATTTATTAATAAAGCTTTACGAGCGAAATAATCGAGCCTGCAATCAAATCATATGCATTACTTATTTTAATAAATCTGATTCGATGGAAAAAAATATGGAAAATAAAATAATGTTCATTGTAATATCTCAAAGAAATATTTTTATATAATTTTAATACTTCACAGCCTTGAAGTTTTAACCCAAGTTTCGCAAAATAATATTATATCATTTAATTGTTATGCAGAAATTGCATGACAACACAAATTATTTCAAATAATTAATATTGAAAATAACTTTGTTTAATCCACTAAGTACACGTTGATTTAATTAAATAATGGTTTTATCACAAAAACACATATGTTTAAATTTAATAACACAAAAAGCACTCGCTTCTAAATGTCAAATCACACGCGATACTGAAAACAGGAAATGTATCGACTGTAACTTAAATTTATAACACAGACATATCAAATACATATATATTCACACCTTTTATGAATTCTCGTAAAGATTTTACCAGAAATAATGTAAGAAAACCTAAAAATTTATCGAAATACACTTGATAAACGAGAGCACTTGCTTCGGAGGTTAGAGTGAAGATAGTATGCTCCGAAACATGTCGTGTTTTTTAATAATTAGTGGATTAAACAAAGCTATTTTCAATTTCCTAAGTATACGTTGATTTAATTAAATAATGGTTTTATCACAAAAACACATCTGTTTAAATTTAATAACACAAAAAGCACTCACTTCGAAATTTCAAATCACACGTGATACTGAAAACAGGAAATATATCAACTGTAACTTAAATTTATAACACAGACATATCAAATATATATATATTCACACCTTTTATGAATTCTCGTAAAGATTTTACCAGAAATAATGTAAGAAAAGCCAAAAATGTATCGAAATACACTTGATAAACGAGAGCGGCCGGTACGAATCCCTAGGAGACTCAAAGAAGTGCAAGGCCTCCTCCCAAGTCAAACCATAAACAATATCAAGGAACATTGCGGCTTGATATAATGTCAAGATGGCACTGGGCGGGGCGGTCTAATTAATCCATGCGTAATCCGGTACAATGGGGTTGATTTTATTAATCTCGAGGAAATTAGAAAATTGATTTTCTATATATTATTAGAAAAATATAAGTTTTTCCATCATGATATAATATTATAATAAATTGGATGATTTATTATAATATGACTATTAGAAGGGCACTGTGTTCATTTTTGTTATCGAAGTTCTCGGTTGAAATTCATTCGTAACTATTGCAAATAATAATTATAATATTTTTTTAAGATAATCAAAAGATTTTACTGAAATCAAGAGATGGAAGTTCATTTTAAATAATAATTAAATAAAACGATGTTTTTTAACTACTTCCACTTTTGTCTTTATTTCGACAGCGACCGGTTTCGCCAGACTCGCTGGCATCGACAGACTGGTGACAATATTGTAAACTTAGTCCTTTATATACATACATTATCTTTACCTTTATTACCTTATATACGAGTACATACACATCTGTATGTATATAAAGGACTAAGTTTACAATAGTGTCACCAGTCTATCGATGCCAGTGAGCCTGGCGAAACCGGTCTGTGTCGAAATAAAGACCAAAGTGGAAGTAGTTAAAAAAACATCGTTTTATTTAATTATTAAATAAAAAATATGTTCGCAGAAATATGGAATTATTAATTCTATAACGGAATGCGGATATTAAAACTACGTTTAGTTGATCAGGAAGATTGTGCAAACGATGTTTCGAATCACACATTATTTATGTAAATTCCCAAAGAAGACTTTGGTATTAAATAATAGACAAACTTGGCGGATAAACGTGTTTCTTCGTAGTAGCTATTATGACGTACGGCGCTATCGCCTGTTTAACTAATAATTCAATAGAATGAAAACGGATATTTTCAACAAGTTTTATTTTAATTTATGGGAATCACATATTTCGCCCTTCTAAGGCATTATCAAACGGTTTAACCCAAGCCTGCTGGGTTAAACCGCTGGGTTGCTGCCAACAGTTTACTCGGTGGGAACAAAAATCGATTTTCTGGATTTTTCATAACCCGAGTATCCCGTTAGCATAAAACTGTTAAAATACTTTTTTTTATTTATCATTTCTTCGAAGTTTAAGCTTGATTTCACGTATTAAAACCCGATGCATAATGTGAGGTCGTAATCTTAATATTTGATTAGAGGCGTGAATATCGTAATACTCGTAATGTGCCGTGCATTATGTAATATGAGATGCCTAGCCGCCCAGCGAGGGAACTGTGAAGGACTGAAATGTAGAAAGTTAAACCTAAACCCCGTGTTTGGGGTGTTCGTCAAGAACAAAATAATATTCCACATCAGTAACACATGTATTAGCTTTAAAAAATACGAACGTATATTTTCTATTGCACTTCGTGATATTCCTTCAACGTGAATCAAAAAGAAAATAGTTTTAAAAATGTGGCTTAACTCACCCCAATAATCCCTGACTGCCCCCGAAACTCGAAGCCTGGCTGGAGGTCTGCGAGACCTGGAAGCCCTGGGCGGCTCCGCCCACCGACAGGCTGTGGCTGCCCGCCTGGCTCCCGCCCAGGCCCGACAAGCCATGGGAGAAGGACGCCGTGAAGCCGCCGCTCCCCGTGGGTACCACGCCGAACCCCGCGTTTACTCCGAACCTGGGGGACGCGCTTTTTCCGGGTGCCTTCCCGAATGTGATTTCATTATCCTTTAGCGTGCTTGGATCCCTCTCCAGGTGTTCCAGCACGGGGAGGAGTGGCGGGGCTAGCGCGGGACTCGGTTCTCTCCTAGTACTATCTTCTACGAACACGATGGCATCGCTGTCCGCCGCGGCCGGGGCGCCCTGCCGCACCAGCGCGACCATCGCGAGTACTATCAGCGCGGCGGCCATCGCGGTGTCTGGCGGAACAAGTGCGACTCGGAACTAAGCTCTCTCCGGAGGCGGGCGGGTATTAAACTCGGCCGAGAAGGCCGGACTCCTGGCGACACGCGCTCCCGCCGCTCCTGCGAGGCCGCCCGTGCCGCCCATATAGATGAAGATGTGACTAATATCCTTCTGAATTCCCCGCTCTATTAGAATAAGAGCGGCACCATTGTTGGAGAGTTGAGTAAGCCGACAACGCGGTGCGGTATGCGACGGTGCAAGCAGTGCGTCGAGTACTCGATATGAAACACGATCAGGCTCGAGGCCTTATTTCCAACCCACGGCCCAGCGGCTCAGCTTTTATTTATTTGCAATACTTATTAGTCAAGTATTGATTCATTATATTTCTTCTGGCTATTATTAAACAAAATGCAATATTCTCTATGATGTACTTATGCACAATGCAGCCTAGTGTGGCAATTATAATACATAGGTACATATATAATATAAGGCACCACTTGTAAATAGTAAAAAGGTGAGGAAAGAAATCCGTAATTATCCGTATTATTTTCACCAACTCCTCCGATTTTTAATTTGATCTCCGTATATCGCACCTGACTTAGTGCGTTTATGAAAGTATGTATTATATACAAACATGATTTTTACCTCTAATAAATTTACAAAAATGTATGTATCTTCAATACAATGGAACAAACGAGTGTATCCATCAATTCAATCAGACGTGCGGGATGTAGGCAGACCTGGGAGGTGGCGATGGCGCTGGCGTACTCTCACAATTTAGCATACGCCTTACGAAATGTCGATTTTCTATGTCATTAATAATAGACCAAGGTTTATTTCATGAATTTGTATGCGAATGAATCCATTCTGAATACTTAATAGTGCAATTTTCCGGTGAATAAAGGAAATCAGAATCTTTCGAGACACTAAGTTTTTCAGCCATGATATTTTTTTTATATGGTAAACACACAAAGAATAATACAAAATCTCTTTCGAATAGAAGCAAGACATTTCAATTATATGATTAAGATATAAATCAAATCAATTCGGTTTATTTTCTTAAGGGACTACAAACACATTTATAGTTTAAGGCATCTATTTCAGAGAAATAGTTCTACTTTAGAGAGACAAGATACTCTCTAAAATCAAGAGTGTAGAATATAGAACATCTCTTATATAATATAAAACTTTATGAAGCGATGTTCTTAATTTTCTTCTTCAACTTGCTGTAGACTTAAAGAGAATGTTGTTACAGGATTCTCCTTCTCTGGTGCTGAACTCCGGCTATTACTCCATCGTTTAGGGGGTCACCCTGGTTGACGCTGTCCATATTGTATTCTTTGAAGAGCTACGCATGGGATTCTTGTGGGAGTTGATCCAGAAATAGTGCGTAGCATTCTTATTTGTGTTGTCCTTAGCTTACTTTTGGTCTCGACCATATCCGCTCCGCCTCAATACCATGTGTGAGGATAGGTCACACACAGGTCTTATAAATTAACTCCTCCACACGACATCTCTCAGGCAACCCGCCCCAACTGCAGCTTTATCTAGAGAAGTAATGAATTAAATCTCATGACCTGTTCAGAGAATTTGGGTAGTTCGTGAGATTTTCCTTTATTATCATTGTAAATAATTGAAATGTGGAATGTAGTAAGGATATTCCTTTATAATTTTCTAAGCCTTCTTAAAGATGGTAATTGTTATACTTGTTCTATAATCATTAGGGTTCCCAAACTGTTTTGTCCCGTAGATCCCTTGCCAATTTCTTCTATTTTCTGTAGACCCCCTGTATTCCTAATATTGATTTTTTTACAAATTCATCTATAACTATAAAATTAGTTTTTGAAAGTGATACAGAGCTACTTCACTTTAATAGGGTTTACAGTAGAAAATAAATCTTTAAAATAAAATATACGTTAAGTTCAATTTACAACACTGTTATAATATAATAAAATATCACAATGATGTATTACACACGTTTTGAGAATGTCGCGACAGCTGTTTCACCAACCAATGTTGTCATCGGCTGATGAAACAACTGTCGCGATATTCTCAAAAAGTGTATAATAAAAAATTGACACATTACAACAGTGTTGTAAATTTAGAAGTTAATAATGTTGAAGTATTTTTTTTATTATATGTATTTTTTTATTTATTTTTTTTTCGTAATTTTTTAATTTAATGATACTCGTATATTCCTTTATTTTTCTTGCCTTGCTTTTTTTCCGCCTCAATTACTTTTCTGTCTTGTTGATTGTTTTCTTTGTTCATTCTTTGCGTTCTTCCTACTCCCCGAGTCCCTAACATTGTTTTTTTTGTTCACTCGGCCGACTATCTCACCGGAAGTCTGGGACTTTCCTGCTGAGCTGGGGCTCGTTTTTCTCCCTCACGACGATATTATATTTATTTATAAGCTTTTATTATGTTTCTGCTTCCTTAAACCCTTCCCGTGTTCTAAATGTAAAATTGCCTTCCTAACCTCCCCTGCCCGCATTTGCCTCCTCTGATCCTCACTTGACCTCCCGCTGTTATGTACCCATGAAATAGTTTCCAGTAGCTCTGTTTTTGTTTAAAATTTTATTTCTCTGTATTGTGTTTATTGAATAAATTTACATTTCGGCGGGACATAGAGGAAATGGGTAGTTTAAATGTGGCCTGGGTCCCCCTTGTTTTTATTTAATCACAAAACCCCAGTAACGTAAGTCCCGTGTGGACGACGGACGGGCCTAGGGATTGATAGAGCGAAGCCGACGAAAGGCGACCCCCATTTACTTCTCATGCACCCCCAATTTTTTTCCAATTGTCGTAGACCCCTTGCAAGTCAAAATCGACCCCGGGGGTTCGATACAGACCACTTTGGAAACCACCGATCTTTCCAATATTTTATTAAATAGTTTAAAAAGCTCAGCTGAGCGATAATAAGAATAATCGAAATATAAAGCATAGCAAATAGGTTCCGCGAGAAGCAATTAAAAGATTTTGTTACCTCAACTCGGCACAGGTGCTATTAGAACTATGTGTGTGTGTGTACACATAACATATATGATACATATGTATGGTACAATGCATAGTAAAATATTATAGAATAGAATGTCTATCTCGGATGTAAGAAGCGAAAGCTGGCGAAAGCGTTGTGAACAAAGTAGTGAAAGGAAAAATAAGGAATAATATAATGTTTGGCTCCTTGGGAGGCAAACTTTCGAATGAAGAACTAATTGACGCCGGATTGAAGAAAATATGGCACCATCAAATCAATCATTTTTTAATCGATAACTTTGGAAAATATTAAAATTTGCTCGGCCTGTCTGCCTAACCCTCGAAGAAACTTTATGCTGGTTAGTTAGTTTAAAAAAATAATAATAATAATAATTTTGAATATCTACAGATAGGTGATCATATTTCGGTGAAATAAAGTTTTCAGGTTTTTACAATTTTTTTTTTACTCCAGTGTCAGAAAATGTGAAAAATGTTAATTTAATTATAAACTAATAATTATTAATTATTCTATGTATTTCGGTCCCGCGTTACATAAATCAAGCTGATATTCACTAAGTTTTTAGATATGATCTCCTGGAAAGGCATTAAAGTTAATGTCTTAGTACCAGCTAAGTACAAATGCATAAAGTATAATATTATTATATATATGCATACCTATACTGTCTCAAATGCACATAACATTAAAAAACTATTACAAATGTTTTTTTATTAAAGGGTTTAGCCTGATAGTTACTATGAAATAGTGAACTATTTTGGCACTCATCGTCTGTAATTAAATATAAACAAAAAAGAAGCAAGAATATTTATTATATTATAACATACCTACCTACCTACATATGTCTGAATATGAGAGGTGGGGGTGTTGGAGTAATTTGGGAAATATAAACCATCCTACAGGTAGACAACTAGCGTTGAAACGATGTTTTCTTAATTCCAAGGCTCGACAAGTACTTTGCGTGGAAATTGGAAATAAGTCACTGGTGTATTTGCGTATTTATGTTTTTTAGTCAGCAGTCCACTTGTACTACGTAATGTGTCGATATTACATATTCGCGGCGATCTAGTGAGCTCGTGCCAACTGTGCGAGATTCAACTGCCTGATGAGTGTTTAGAAAGTGATCTGGATTCGGAAAAGTTATTTCTCCATTGGCGAATATCGCTAGAGAAGTATGCCGCGTGATGTAACGAGGAGATATATGCGCTATTATGCGAAGAGCACAGTTGAGGTTTATACAAAATTGTGCAAGAAGCAGCAAATACCGAAAACGCTCAAAGTTTGAGAATGCCCTCGATCGCCATCCAGGCGAAACAAATTTGTCACAATTTATATCATTTTTATAAATTAAATTCAAGTTAAACCACTAAACAATCGTGTTTACTATTATAAATTTAATTTAGAAAACGCTCAAGTATATTTTTACCCCTGTGACAGTTAGAACATTTTCAATAAAATTGTTTATCATTCTACAATTCATTGTACTATTTTTATCGACTTACAAAAAGCTTTTGACACTGTGAACCATCAAATATTACTCGAAAAACCTCAATACAAGTAATATATACGATTAAAAACATATGTTTTCTAGAAGTTTAATTACATTTTATGAGAATAACATGTTTCGCTTGCCTAGGGCATTATCAAATTTGTCATTCGCATAAAATATAGTCAAACTTCTAGAAAACAGACATTTTCATTCGTATTAATTATTTAATATGGAGTTTTTATACTCAGAAAAACTTAGACAATTCCGAAGTTACCTACAAACAGATTAACAATGAACTAAAAAGTGTGAAGTGCTGCGCAGCATTCTAGCATATATACATCTTCCAAAAATTTGTCAGACGTGGTGGTTGTAAGAAGGGCAGATTGGGGAATGTTGTTAAACATAAAGTGATCGCTTAACGCAACCAATGACAGGTCATAAGTCCTGTAAGCGCCTCGACCACCATATGCTGTTCACAGAAAAACAATTTAATCATAATTAATAATAATCATAATTAATATCCCTATAAATTACAATTAGTTTAAACAGATAGTTAGAAATACGAAACACTGTCAACCGACGACTACCATCCAAAACATGTCCGTGCTAAAAAAAATCGTTAAAGTATTATGATCAAATCAAGTATTTTTATATTTATCCGAATACGAATTCAAATATATAATGTGTATTTTCGACACATATTCAAACGAAATGTGCGAAAATTGGACAAAAAATTATCGATAAAAATGCGATTTTTTTGGAAAGGTTGCCTACTTAAGAAATAGGGGTGCTTTATTATTATTATTTTAATTGAAAGACTAATCTTATTTTTTTACAAATTTTAAATTTTTTTTTATAATAATAAGTTTCTGTTCGATATTGTTAGTTTTATTTATTTTCTTAGCTAGAGACTTTCTAGCTTTCAAATGAGATCACCTTGAAGAAAGTACGCCGCTTACTTGAAGAGAAAAAAAAAATAACTCAAACATTTTTTGCATTTTTATCGATAATTTTTTTTATCTAATCGTCGGTTCAAAGGTAAAACTCATTAAGTGACATTTAAAAATAAATAAAAAATTGCAATTTCTGTATCAGACTTGTGAATTCTATGTCAGAAAATAATCACCAAGTGTATTTATTAAAGAATAAGTCTGATACAGAAATTACAAACAAAAAAAAATTAAATGTCACTTAATGAGTTTTACCTTTGAACCGACGTAATATTTGGTTTGATCAAGTGTCGAAAATACCCATTGTAAATGTATAAGAAATTTTATTCGGTGTTTTCAATTTCCACGCAAAGCTTGTTAATGATAGGTGAGGTATCTAGAAACACTTTTACGTGCTTGGCCGGTGTGACCACAGATGGCGATATAAGAGGAAACGATTTGTTGAAAGTAATGAACGGACCAAAGCCATCAGAAATCAGAATGTCTGCGACATAAAGATAAATATTAGGTATATTAGGGTACTTTCCTTCGAAATACAAAACGTGATTTAATAAAAAAAGTATTACTGTAATTTATACGAACGAAAACGCATTTCCGATAATGCCGTAGAAAATCAAAACCTGTCAATCTCATAATTATAATGAAACTTGTATAAAACAGACGTTTTCATTCGTATTAATTATTTAATTAATAAAAAGAAATATAAATTGTATATTTTTTATGTATATTTAGTTAAATCCACTGATGTTTTTTTGTAATTACCAGAAGTAGCCAGCGAGCTGCCGAAACCAGTCGAAGTCACAAACGTCAGTGGATTTTAACTAAATATACATTTTAAAAAGATTTTTTAACAAACTTTTTTTTTCATTATTTACAATGAACTTCTACCATATAATACAATTTTTTATATTTATTTAACTAACTAACTAACTAACCATCACGCCGTCTCTACAAGGTATAAGGTAGAAAGAATGGACTGCCACACTATCGATGCGGCACTCCATCTTTCTTTATTCGCCCCTGCGGGAGACGCGGTGTGATGGGTTCCGAGCCTCATCGCCACCAATAGCCATCTCCCGCGCACACTTCGATCGTCCATACAAACAATCAATAAGTATTAGTGTCTCTACAATAAACAAGTAGATTTTTATTATTATTATTCTTACTTTTCATACATCCCGACAGCGGAAACCCATCCTAGGAAGGAAAATGGCCAAGCAAACATTTCTATATATTGAACCACAACCGTCAGTGAAGAGACTTGCGCTGCTGCTGCGTGGATCCAGTACCTACCCGTATATCCTACCGCTATCATAGTGTTGGCTGAAGAACATTTACTCGTACATGTAGGTAGGTACATATAGTATATAGCGGGTAAACGTAAACAAAAGAAAAAACAGATGGAAGTCGTGCGAGGCTATACTCTAAAACAAGACTACATCCTCTAGTATGACAGCAATAGTTAAGTTATTTAAAATTAATTGAAAAAATAGCACGCTCGTGGCCTGGGTTTGCCCGGGTAGGTAGGTCTATTCTTTTAATATGTAACTTTCTTGGGAAGTTTTTACCGCGAATAAACATCCAAACATATTTGTATTTTGGGTTTATAAACCAAGAATGTGATATTATTCCTGAAAACTTTCGTATCATTCGATGGTCTCGTATCGACTCTTGTGTATAGAAGTTAAGGGTGGAACTAGCGAAAGAAGGATGAAAACTGTAGTATCGGCGGCTTTCCGTGCAATTCTCGTATTCCTACAACACTTTAAAATTTTACCGTAATTCAAATATTTCTAATATATTATTTTTTTGTATTTCATTCATTGTATAGCGACGTTGGAATTATGTGTGGCTGGAGTGGTGTGACGTACATAGAGTGCCAAACGCCGATGTAAGAAGAGAACGCGGGGTGAACAAGTTGTACAAAAAACAAAATAACAAAAGAATCATTGAGACGTTTTGGGCACATGGAAAGAATAAATAAATAAAAATTGTTAAGAAAGTAAACATTTGCGATGTGAATGGAGCATGAAATCGGGGTAGACCGAGGAAATTGTCGCTACCAAATCTTCTTATTATTCCTTCTCCTTTTATACCTTTGGTCTGTTCCCGTATTCAGGCTGACCTCGCATGGGAAGATGACTCCCAGCTATGCCTCCATCTCTTTGGCGGTCTTCCGGGGGGACGGTGGACAACAGAAATTTGATGCGACACAACACAGCGTGTGGGATTCTGGAGGGATGCACCCTCTGCACGTGCGTATTCTTAAATATCCACCGAGTAAGAAGTAGAAAATAATACATTTGCGTGCGTGACACGATGAACAATTTTTGTGAATATTATAGATAAAAATGAATGGCTGGATAGAAGAGTGTGGCGGTCTATCCTATCGTAAAAACGACGTAATTGTTAATTAGCTCTTTGTATCTCATTAATGTACAGTAAAGCAAAATGAACAAATATGAAATTATTCGTTAGTAGGTGGGAACGCCGCGCAGGGAAATAAGTTCTGAAATGTTAACGATAGTAGCTTCCGATACATCGTTCTGTCTTCGCGGGTCCTCCCGCGGGTCAACTCCGCGAGCAAAAAACGGCTCTCGGCCGGCTGGCAGCCGCAGCCGCCCGGCACATATAAATCGGCCGCGGCTCTCCGGGCCGCAATACCGCCGCGCAGAGGCCAGCTCGCCGCACGTCCTCTCTCCTCCGTCACTGCTCGCCACACCACACCACACCACACCGCACCGCACCGCACCGCACCAGCACTCCAGCCGCTCGAATTGTCTCCTCTATAATGATGTATGTGACGGCGACACTGCTGCTGCTGGCGGTGGCTGGCGGCGTCTCCGCAGGTAACTACAGCCTCTATTGTTCGCACCTGCTTGTCACGTGACACTTCCAGTACGCGCTGTACTCGCGGCCCCGAGTTTCTACGATCACACCGGGTTGCTAGACTGAAATATCTTATTAGAGAAGGCAGGAGCATCTTGAGGTCGCGGACTTTGCTCCGAGACTCGACAACAACACCGCAATAAGTAAACAATAAACATCGTGTAGTATATTCCCTCCATGGCTGCCTAGGTACGTGTGCCAAAATATAGCACTCATTCAACGATTAGTCGATATCCATTACAAACGAAATGTAAATTTTAGTAAACTCTATAGTGCTAACAATTATTATTTAACATTTGCCTCTGTCATGTCACAATTTAATATTTGTGTATTTGAGGCGGTTCCTCTTCGTTGGCGGAGGCGGAGGCGCGCCTGCCTGGGCCGCCCGGCATCGGTCTCCGGAGCCATCTCGAGGTCAAGCAGATGCTCGGAATTACCGGTTTCAGTTGTTCAATAGAGTTCAAATACCCGTATTTGTTTAACAGCGAGCTTTTTCTCTTGAAAATACATTACATATATTGCATCATAATCGGCCTATATTCGTCCACGATGTTGGAAGATATTATATATTTTTTTTTTTTTTTCATATGAAATACTCACTTTGTGTTTAGACATTTAAAATTAATAAAGATGTTAGGCTAATTCGTATAGTGCGGTCTTCAAAAATAACTCACCTCAAGGGCGCTTTGACGATATTTTTTTAGTCATGGGAACTGCATCTGACACTATATACTCGTATGTACAAAGTGTTAATTTTTAATTTTATATGTATATTTATTTATTGTATATTCTCATAGCCATATATAAACATGTTCTCCCGATGATGAAGTGTAAAACCTTCAAAACATGTCGAGAAAAATAATCCAAAAGGAAAAACACAGTATTTTGATTCATAAAGAATTCGTTGTTTTGGAATTTCAGTATTAACCCCTTAAATTTATATAAAAAACGCATATCTGAATAAGTTTCCGGTATAACACATTTCAGAAATAAATGGTATCATAGCAATTTTCAACCGTTGTTAAAAGGTGCCACACTAAATGTTTCGTTATTCTAGATAAAAACTATGTTTTCATCAATACTACGTTTTAATTATTTCAATTTAGCTAAAAAGTAGATCGGATCCGAGAGTTTAATCCCCAAGACCGATACCTAAATACATTACAATATATATTTTTAACTGTCAACCTGTGACATATGTATACCTACTATTGGTTGATTCAGCGTTCCGAATGTTGACCGATGCGATGAGTGGCCTCGCGCAGACATATCAATCTGAAGCAGAAAATTAAACCGTGTACCTACTATAAATGTTTAAATTGCAACTACACCTCTTTGACGAAATATATATTATACTAAACTTACGTCAAATGACGAAAAACTCTCAAAACGAATAGCCTCACCAAGCGGTTATTTATTTAAATGTCTTTAGCTAAACGGTTAATTATTTTAATTTTCTGCTTATATCCATGGTCTTGCAATGTGATGAAGTAAATAATAAAATCATGTTTCGAGTAGTGAGTAGAGAGTGGGTAAACTCAAGAGTGAGGATAGGGAGGCACTACTATAGTCATATCTAATACCGAATCTAACGGAATCTCTAAATGCCTGACAGACTTTGAATCTATTAACCACTTTAACGATAGACTAAAAAATGGAGAAAAAAATCTCCTTCAATATCCTCAACTATCTCACTACAAAACCAGCAATAATATTAAAAATAATGCGTGACTGTGTGACATATACATACATGTGCAGATATGTAACGCTCCGACAACCTTCTTAATATATACCTACCATACGAGTTTATTACAAATGTAAACGGAAAACAATGATTTGGTGTCTATTTTTGATACTCGCGTATAAATAATAAAGCCTGACAATGCCTCGGGAAATACAATAGGCCCCATCATTATAATATGCTAAACAAGATAATCGCCAACGAACAGGTATACTCCGGTATCATGTGTTTGGCCAAGTCCTATGCTCATGGAGTGAATGTATTGTTTTCTTTCTTACAATATTTAAGTAATGACCAATGAAAGATTTTTGTTTTTAAATAGTATCGGAATATATAATACTTTTCATTTAAAAACAATTTGTTTATTTTCCAACAATGTGTTTTTTTTAATATCACAAAAACTTTTATTTTACATTAAATGAAGGACTGGAGGTAAGAGCTCCTGAACCACCTGATTGTGAAGCCCATTCGTTGACTAGGGTAATGGATAATAATATTTTACACGTTTATAGAGCTAAAATAAACTTTTTCAAGTGAAAAATGTTTATCGAACAACAGTTGACTTATATTATTTTAACTTCGATATAACAATTACTCAGTGTATCTCCAGACTCCACTCCACCCTCTACATTTAGTATGTAACCATCCATAAAATCCGGTTGCAATCCTGCGAATTGGTTTGCAACGAGCTTCACTCGTTCCCTCCACTCAGTCCTGTCTCCAGCCAGTCTTTTCATTTCTGTGTAGCTACCACACCGCATGGTGCATATAGGGGTCCCTTGGGCGGCCTCTGCAAATTCTGCCCTCAACCATTCCCGCTGCTGTAGTAATAAGCAGGCCCGCGTGGCTAATGTTATGGCCTATCCAGTGGGCTCGCGCTCGTTGCTAGGCGATCCTTTTGAGCATTTGACTCGTTTCTCCGGCCCTTCTATTACCTCGCTCTTTGGATGTGTTCCGACCAATGGATCTCCATCATGCGTCTGTAGCACCACATTTCAAAAGCAGCTAGACGCCTGTACTCACTCCGGCCAATGGTCATACAGCAGCACACTCCAGACAAAGGTCTTGATCAGATTTTTTCTAATGCTCATATTAATGTTACCCGATTCAAGTATCTTTGTCTTTTCTGTTGAAGGCTATTCTGGCTTGCTGTATCCTCTGATTAAAAATAAATCTAATGTTGGGTCATTACAAATTGTATTTCGGAATTTTAATTCGCAACACAAGGTGGAAGCGAACATACATTATTTAAGAACAAATGCGTTTGTTTACTTGCATAGTTAACGTATTCACAACTTTTATAAAATAAGGAAACGGTTTTTCATAGAAATAAATTTCAAATGTTTTCTAAACTAATGCCTTAATTATACGGGCTATCGGACGCACGATGCATGAAGAAGCGCGCAGCCTCCATCAGAAGCAGGAAGAGCAGCAGGATCCCGCGGCCAGCTCAAGAGACAATGCTCATTGTGCCTGCGCGTGCGCATCACACGATGTCCATAAATCACTCCCGGCAGCGATACCGCCTGTTTTTCAATGTCTCTGTACAGTAGTGGCATGGCGCTCTAGCGTGGGATGAAACGTGATGAGTAGAGCCGAGTCCGCCGCCATGGTCACCTGGAATGTGTTTACAGCCGCTCCAATGGATCTCGGTTTATTTCGTTTCCATGAGAACCACGAAGTTAGGAGACAAACCATTAAATCCACTATCAGCTAGTCATCGCGTTGTATTATAGTAAAATATGTTTCAAAATATTGTAGGTACCTACCTACATTATTGTAAACACGAAAACTGAGATTTTTTATGAACTTAATTTCCACAGATACAGTAAGTTCATACATATAGAGCAGTGTATTTGTATGTATCATATAACTGATAAATGTGTTTAGGAATGAGAAATCATTTCTAAAAATTATTATATAATCCTATTTATAACATTATACGGTGCGTACTTAGGAACGTATCAGTTGATTTTCTACATCACATGCACTTGTACATCACAGGCCATCTGCTCTCCGCGGACTGCAGATATAAATATAGACTGTGATAGAAGAGCGAGAATGAGCGACCGCGCCCCTGACCTTCTGCGGCGCTAAGGTCGCGGGTCGCGGGTCGCGGGTCGCGGGTCGCGGGTCGCGGGCACCGGGTCCGATAAGCTGCACCGCGCACCGGGCTCTGGGAACCGCGCAGCTCGTTAAGTGTCCGTCTAGATTGGAGATCAGCCCCAGGATGAGATATCTTTATGTGAAACGGACTTTATTGCTGCTATATGCGGCGTGCAATTGTGAGATTGCAAATTGCTTCTGTCCATACCTACATAACACAACGTTCAAACCGTAAAGATTCCATTTAGATAAAGTAACTGTTATACTGTCTGAGGAAATAACTAAAACTATAAATAACTTGAATTAACTATACGCACTAATCCTCCGAGTTGACACAAGGTCAAGGATATTCTTGGTGTTGAAAAATATATTGGTTCAATCTCATGATTATAAAATATAACTGTAGCTAGCATGTACAGACAGAAGGGCCAAATAGTTTGATGAAAAAAACCATATATACGAGTATGACCTTAGCCCTATTATTACTACTCTAGTTATTACTGGTGAGGTTCACCGTTCGAAATAATATGCTCATACGAGTTGAACCCTACTCCCAACCTTGTATAGGATGTATTACTGCCGATTACAATTAAGCGCGATAGCCACTCGCCTCAAAAGCATCGTTTCCTCCCACTCGATGATAATAATAACCTCCCGCAATAAGAATAATAAAAGCGTAATTGTTTACAAGTGAAACCGTCGATAATATGTTTGAAACATCAAAAACAAATATAAATAAAAAAAACATATTTTGTAGTACTAGAACCGATTATCTACATTTATTCTAACATCAACATCACAGTAAAAGCAATGTTGTTTCTGAATTACGAGTAGCATGAAGACCACCGTAATTATTATTAACTAACTAACTAACCATCACGCCGTCTCCCCGAAAGGGTAGGCAGAAAGAATGGACTGCCACACTTTAATCGATGCGGCACTCCATCCTTCTCTTTTCGCCTATTATTATTAGTATAAAACAAGAGAGGCTCGGCATCTTGTCCTCACGGAGAGTGTTCTGCCTCCCTGTGAATATGACATAACGAGGGGGCCCACGTAGTTGACTATATGTACATCAGCACGATGTATGGTGTTAACTGCCCCGACACTACGTATTATGTCGATGTGAATCTGACCCCGAATCAATCCAATCAGTCGCCAGACATAATACGTACAATATCTTTCATTGTATACGGAATGTGCGAAGTAGGTACATTGGCAATGAACTTACATCGAACATAATTCTCGAGCAAACATTTGGTTGGTGTATTCGTATGATATAATGTACAATATATACCTACGTATATGATATAGACAACATGCCGCTGTGGCTTCCCAGCTGATCAGTATTTGTTATTTTTAGTTTTATTATTATATGACAGTTTTTTTAAACAAAAGTACTAACATATGAATATTTATGTGTGTATCCATTCTGGTACCTAATTTACGTTTCACGATCGTTCGCAACCTCGGTTGTGGGAATCTTGACTTTGGAGTGTGGAAATCCCCAATTTTAATATATGTACGTAGTCCGTTTCTTGATTCGGCTCAGGTGATCGTTTCTGAGAAACAAATAATAAGTAAGTGGGGGTTTGATTACTAGAACTAAAGATATGACTCTTCGATCCGATAAACATGTTATTATGGAGGTAGCAGATATCAATACTTACAGGTATATCACGATTCGCGGAACTGTCGTCAAATGGGGTTAATTTCCTTATCGTTATTCTATTACTTAGTCTAGGCGGGCTTTGTGGATCCATATCATGAATACAATCACACTAACAGCATGCAAAAGCAGATCATCGTATATAACAACAAATAAAAGTGATGAAATGGAGGTTCACACGAGTAGGTACGAGCGTTTTCGACTTTAGTCCTAGACAATGCCCGTTCTATGGTAGATGGTGGCTTCAGTCTGTTGCCTGCGAAGGTAGGAAATGAAACAAAACCACATCAGGCTTGATGATGATGTCCGCGGGTGTGGGTAAATAATTTATTATTTGCGTTAATACCGATGGACGATATTGTTTTTCTTTAGTTCGGCGAAATTTTTTAGAAGAGTCGTTGTGACATTGCAGTCGCTTCCTTAGCTTATTGCCAGTCACCGGACTATACTTCAGGCTGGTCCAAGTACATGTTAGCCCTCGTTAGGTTGGTGGATGGCGCGCGACGGTCAATAAATTTGAATAGATCTGAGATGGCTATCTATAGACTACGATTCGTTCAAATTCTAAAAATCAGATCCTTCTCGTCAAGCTCGGGTGATTTCCTATTGTTGGCTATAGTTCTTACGTGGATCCTCTAAGCACCGAGTTAATCAAATGGCTTCACTATATTCCGATTCTTCTCCTCCGAGAGAATACATGCAAATGTCCATTCCACCCAGCAATGACGTCGCGCGGGGTAATTAATTTAAGTTTATTACTCACAGAACAGCGCACATCGTAGGTAATTAAGATGTGTTTTTGTTCTTGGCTAGTTTTATTAGTTTTTTTTTATATATACCCTCGCCGTTGTGGTCCGAGAACACGGAGTCACTGTTTACGAACCGCGATGTTTGTGGATTTATTAATGAAATGGTTATTACACAATAATGCGAACATTGTGATTGATCAAATATTTAATTTTTGATTCGCGTAAACTTTAATATATCAAGGTGTTCTGCTCATTTCAGATACTGAATCAATTTTATGATAGTAGAAACAAAGTATTCTTGGCCATATATATTGAATATTAACCATTTTAATTCATAGGTTTTAGTCTTAACCGCCCGCTGACTGTGCACACAGGTGTAGGTATATTCGAAGCCTCTGTATTCACCGCAATGGGCGGGAAGGAAAGATTGAAGCCTTGTTATGGCAACAACAATATCGTTCATTTCTACAATAGTTAAAGTTTAGTCTTCTGGTTTACATATTATTGTTTATAATTTGTATATATATTTATGCATACTTAAGATATTACGATGTCCTTAATTCCCATCAAAATTCTAACGAATAAAAAGAACCTAGTACACTAAGTATGAAGTTAGACTGACGAGTACAACACACGATTGAAACAATAACGAAAATGTTTCTAACTTGATTGTTTTTATATTATATAATTAACGTGTATATATTTTATAATAACTTTAGATAAATATAATATTTTGTGGATGTTGGAAGATCGAAGTGTGCGCGGGAGATGCCTATTGGTGGCGATGAGGTTCGCAACCCATCACATCGCGTCTCCCGCGGGGCGAAAAGAGAAGATGGAGTGCCGCATCGGTTAAAGTGTGATAGTCCATTCTTTCTGCCTACCCTTTCGGGGAGACGGCGTGATGGTTAGTTAGTTTTTTTTTAATATATTTATTGTTTTATTTAAATTTTCAGACGGCCACAGACAGGCGCGCGCATCGGCAGGATCGTATTCCGGCGTCAGCAACGGCCAGTTCTACGGCGGCACCTTCCACACCCCCGACAACGGACCCACCATATTCAACCGCTTCGGGGACGAGCCGTCGGGCTCGCAGGGCGGGTCCTACGGGGGCGCGGGCCCCGGAGCCTTCGCCGGCGCAGGGTCGGCGGCAGGCGCGGGCTACGCGCCAGGCTTCGGGTTCATCCCCGGCGGACCCCCTTTCCAGAACCCCTTCGAATTTAACGACTTCTTCCAAGGGTACTTCAGAACCCTGAGCAATAATCTTGCCGCGTAAGTAAAGATTCGACAATGTTTCTGTTTCTCCGGGGCGCACACTTCCACCGCCGCTGAGGTGCTTCTGACGGGCGCGTCTCTAGTTTGCTAGAGACAATATTGCTTAACCTTGTTTTCTGCATCTCATCTACAATAAACTCTTTCTCGGTGATTTTGGTATTTCTTTGTACTAATATATTATTTGTTAAATAAAGGTGGAAGGATTACTAATTCTTTGCCAATTGGTGAAGTCATGTGGAAAACGTTTTTTCGAACTTTCCTGGACTAATCAATTTATAATAAAATGATGGAAGAGGATCTCTTGTTTTAGGTATAAATAACGAGAGCTAGTGTAGCTTGTTGGTTGTATGTAATAGCCTGGTGGCGGTTGCCTTGCCCTTCCAGCAGGCGCGCGGGTCCGCAGCAGCCGCTCTCCGTCTCCTCGGCGCACTCCGCCCTGCAGCTTCCGGGCGGCCCCGCCCCCGACAGGTATTACCCACCCCCGGGGCAGGATGGGATACTCTACCACACACCCTTAACACTTACACGGATGGAAGGCCGTTAAACTAAAGTCTAAATCTCCACACTTAATATTTTAATAAATACATACGTTATTGGATATTTTATTTCTTCTAAAAGAGATTAAATTTAGCAACTGGTATATATTGTAAAGTTTAATTTGCAATTGAAGTTCACTGGTTTTGTATGTTTGTGTTAGAAAAAATATTAATGCTTCTTTGAAAATTACAATAATACTCCTAATTTTATTTTAGTATGCATGATACAATATATCTAATTAGAATATGAAAATGTAAGTGTGTAGAGTTAAAAAGGTAATACTCGCCTCTCCAGAGCCTTCGAGAAGAATCTGGCCTACCAGCGCGCCGCCTTCAACGCAGCCCAGAAGGCTTTCCAAACGGCGTCCACCAACCGCTTCGGCTCCGCGCCCGAGTACCAGCTGTACGAGTTCGGGCCCGGGGGCTCCGGGGGGGCGGCGGGCGCCAGCGCCTCCCTCGGCCCTCACGGGGGACAGCAGTCTGCCTTCATCTACCCGGAAAATAGCGTGAGTATTTTTTAATCTTGGAGTAAAATTACCAATTTTCCAGGAAATTATATCTGTAATTGACGTATTTCGTATCTTAGGTTAACTTAATGCTTCGGATACAATATTAAAAATAATTGGCGAATACCAATACACCTGTATGTTAAGGTGACACACACGCGCGCAATACTTATTTGCTTTATCCCAAAATTGAGCTTTGACATATTTAACATGTTGATAGTATAGCACTTGAAAGTAAAAAAGTAATTTCGGAAAATAACATAATACATTAAATAAAAAATAAAAAAACCTAATTGAAAAAAACGTCAACAAAAAATAAGAACATTCGTTTTGAGCAATAGCATAAAATAAGCAGCTTACTCAATTACAATTATTGTTCTATTCGCAGTAAAATTCACTGAAATAAATTAATATAATACATAAACTATTTGAAGAATAATGTAATCAATAATTAAATAAAACGATGTGTTTTTTAACTACTTTCACTTTTGTCTTTATTTCGACAGCGACCGGTTTCGCCAGGCTCGCTGCCATCAACAGACTGGTCTACTAGTCTGTCGATGCCAGCGAGCCTGGCGAAAAACATCGTTTTATTTAATTATTATTTAAAATGAACTTCCATCAAGAGATTTCATTTGAATATTGTAATAGTATTAGATCAAATGATGGCAGATGCAAACCAAAAACAAAAAAATACTTTTACTTTCTTCATTTACAGCAATCTTCCAGTATGATAATTTTTAGGTTAAGGTAAATACAATTTTTGTATAATACAATATTTGATTTCACATTCAATAAATTTTGGTCGAAGCGAGGCGATCAAATTTGATCCAGTAAAACCCTCATTTTTCTGTATCCGCTTTCATTGGTCTCTAAACTAAAATGAAGTCCTTCGAAAGAATGATCATCTCACTCATATATTCTACAAAAGAAAGAAGGTTATGTTATTATATATTAACCATAGTGTGTATTTCCCATTCAATTTTGAAATGCTCTACTTATTATTTTTTACGAGTGTTGTTTATCTTACCTACAATAGATTGAATGACATACATGAAGGCAGCCCTTTTTAAATCCCAACATTAAAATAGGTTTCTCTGCAAACCCCGATTTTCATAACATATTGTTACTTCTATTTGGAATGCTCTGAGAATGATTATGACTCACCGAGTGATTTGTCCTGCAGGGGAGCCCCAATGTGAACACTCGGTTCGGGACCCCGAACACGAAGCCCGGCGGCTCGTTCGGAGTGAGTTCCTCTTCGCACTCCAGCTCTGTGAATCTCAACGGTAAGAAGACCACGCACAAGCAGGCTTCCACCTCCATCAACGACAACGGGAAGGTCACCACCTTCGTCGTGAGGGACTGAGCCACATCTTACCTTCCCTAATCTAGAATAAGGAAAGACCTGGAACACGCGGAACACTAATCACAACAGTTTACATTCTAAAATGAATTGCTCCATATTAACATACTCGTACAGTGCGGAATGCCATAATGTCAAATCGGGAGGAAGATTAATTCCCACAACGATTGAGGTACCAAATATTCCTAACACTTCAAAATGGACCAACTTTTAAATAGAACAAGATTCACATGTAACAAATTTGATTAAAACTCCCGCAATGGCCGTGTGTAGAATCCAGAAGTAGGTATTATCAAGCACACCACGAGGGCAGCATGGAACAGTAGCCGCGGGGCGCCGTACAGGTCTCTAGTAATAAGTTTGTCTTTCAATCCATTCGTCGTACAACTTGACATTCATCGATCATCCGGTATGACGTAGTAGGAGATGTAAGGAAGAAGCTGTGGGTGAATTTTTGTGTGATATTATTACCTAAAATCAATTAAAGATTTTTGATATGTATTTATATTTATTTTTTGATTATGATGATTTATTATACAATAAACGTAATTTTTTATACAATTTATTTATTTTAATCGTGAAACGTAAACACGCACATTTTATATTGTAATCATTTTCAGACCCTTCAAGCTAGAGCAGACCTAAAAACTAGTATAAACTAAATATTGACAAAAGGTCATACGTTTCGTACTGGTTTGACAAATACACCAAATTGTTAATTCGCCGCAGAGTGGAGTAGGGAACAGAATACTTGGCTCCGGATTAAGGGAACTTGGGTTCAATTCTAGAGACGATCTGATGCCTTATTCAAAGTAATATACCGTTATTTCTACTCACTTGGACACAAAAAATGAATCGGTTAGGTAAACAAAAACGGGGGCGTTCATAGAATATGAAGATCCCTATGTTTTACTAAATGGTTTTGCGAGTTTATCATCTACCCGCGGTCTAGGGGTGGTCTCCGGGTACCGAGGGCGGGGGCGGGGCGCCCCATCTCCGCGGACCGGCTTCCTGGAGCAGCTGCATACGGTCACGAACCCCGGGGACTGCTCCGGATACTCCTGTCCCCTCCCGCCCACGTTGTAGTGGAAGTGGTCCGCGGGCGGGGGCTGCGCGGGCCTCCAATTGGACGACCAGCCACTAGGAATTCTGACTCCGTGTCCTCGATTAATCGCAAATCCAGCATCGTGCCTCCTATCACTTTGGAAAGACTTGTGAGGATAATCCTGTGGGCGAATGTCGGGTACATCACGTTGGTTGTACCAAGGATCTGGAATGCTGGGATCATTTGATTTCCAATGTCCTTTCCAGTTTGCGGGCTCAAATTTTGGCGATTGCAAATATATTGAAGGGGCTTTATCGCCATGCACATCTGGGTTTATTACTATCGGACCACCCGATCTAGAGCTAGTTAGTATTATAGAAGGTTGCTCTTTGTCATTCTTCGGACCTTTCTCGCCATCCTCGTCGTGATTGATATCTTCAGGTCTTACCCCCTTAAATCCCTTAATAACCGGAACATCGGAACTGTCTGGTTTATCCTGCTGAGTGTCGTCATTCGTGGAGATTATTACTTGAACGTCGCTTATAACCTTTTTCGATTTTGATTCCGTGTCGGCCTCTTTATCTATTCCATAAACGCATATGCGATTTTTACAAACATAATTAATCTCGTCATCTCCGTCCGAACTCTTCTCATGTTGCGAGGGTCCAACATGCTGATTCACAATGACCGTGTTGGTGTAAGCGAGAGGGTCTATCGAGTCTTTAGACAGTGGTTTAAAGACTTGAATGTTTCCTCTTGAAGGTGCATATCTCTCGGGTGTATCTGACTCTCCGAAGTCTACTTTGGGTGCGATATTGAGTGCTCGTCCTAAGGAGTGAAAATGATCTTGTTTGTAAAGTGATAAACTAAAAAGTGATGAAATAGATAAGTGACAATAATAAACCTACTCACCGGTTTTAGCTTGGATAATGAAATAAATCACAAATGCAATAAGTTTATTCTTCATGTTAGCGCGACGTGTGTGAGGTGTGTGAGCACTAAATTGTTTTGACTCTTAACTTGAACTGAATTGCGATGTGCTGTCCTCACATCATCTTGTAAAATCACAGTTAATTGGTCACTTGCTTGCAAAATTATTGTCAACTCAGCCATTGGCGTCTTTACAAGAAATGGGAAATTTATTATTTCAACCCACCGGGTTGATGGAATCTCCGTGAAAACTAATGCAGCTTTTATAGCGAAGATAATCCTTGCATTGGGTGTTGGAAAATGATACCAGTTTAGGCTTAAATAAAATATTATAATAATATTGTGCCAGTGTATTATATTTCTATTTTAGATACATCAGACATCGTTTTTTCTCGAAGTGGTATTCTACCCACCTTGTAACATCTAAGTTAACCTTTAGTGGCTACGTCGAAGATCGGTACAAATCAATAGCGAATGTATTAATGTATTAATAAATGTCCAATTTCCGGTTGAAACCTGTTTGGCACAGCAGCTCGCTGGTCTGAAATTTGCTCCTCCGAGCGTCATTCAACCAATATACCAATAACAAAAAGTATACATACATTCGAGTATGTATCGATATACCTAAGAATGTACTTATGTTCTATTTAGATTACGTAATGTACTCACAAGCTTATTACTCACATGTTTGTACGAACCTAATAAAAACAGACACATACAAGACTGTTTGTTCGTACCTAACTAATCTAACGAGGATTGCTTGTTGAACATCGCATACAAATCAGAGCGGTCATCAGAAGCGATCATAGCAGCTAGAGGCCTGTGACAAGTGACGTCTGCCGAATAGTTTGTTAGGAACAACGTTCTCTCTCCAACTCCTTGGTAGAGACGAGCCTCGCCGATCCCCTGATGGTGACCTTCAGGTTTGATTACATCAATCATACATATTATTGTACAATAAAAGTACTTGTCAATTGAGGATGAACTTATTATAAAAAAAAAACATTTTGTATTTCACAAAGCACTGTTCGTTCCATTAGAAAATCGTAAAAGTACACAACTAAAATATGATCACCCCTTTTTTTACACGTATTTAATAAAGAACTCAAGAATTTGTTTGAATATTAAATAGCACTAAAAATCATCACTAAAGTAGAAATATGCCGACTGAAACAGTGATGGCAATAAGTATGACCTTGTGATGGACGTGTCAAAATCTAAAGTTATGGTATTTGAAAATGAATAATGTATGACGGATTGTGACATAAGTGTGAACGGTGTGAAATTAGAGCAAGTTACCGAATTTATTTATCTGGGAAGCATGTTTACAAAAGATAGAAAAAAAAGTTGTAGGGCCGACCCTTATATATGGAAGTGAAGCTTGGAGTTGGCAGAAGAAGGATGAAAGTAGGATAAATGCCGTAAAAATGAGATCACTAGGAAGAAAAAACAAACAAAAAAATATTAATATTACAAAAAAATCAGCATTCTGATCTGGACAAAAAGCAGACCCCAGTGTGCCTAACAGATGATTTGATCAATTTGATTTTGAATATAGTGAAGACAATATCGACATGCTCTTTAAAGATAACATATCTGATATTGAAATACCCAGTCGGAATTCCGGACCATCGATACTAAAATCTAAAATACTTCGCTAGATTTTTTAATAGCAAAAACAAAAAACCCTGAAATGAAACACCGAATGAAGTTTTAAAATTAATTGACGACTATCTTCTCAGGTTATTTAACATGATATGTTTAACACGGAGAATATCCCCCCAAGACCGGCTCAAATCCACGTTCATCACTCGCCCACAGAAACAACACCCAAAAAAGTGCAACGATTACCGGTTGATATGCCTCATGAGCCACGTTTTGAATATGTTCTTAAAAATCATCCACTCCAGAATAAGAATAAAATGCGAAATGGATTTGGACAACTCACAATTTGGTTTTAGGAGTGGCTTTGGGACTAGAGAGGCATTGTTGGCAATAAATGTGCTACTGCAAAGACAGGGTGAAAAACGCGAATCTCGTCGATATGCATCTAAAGCGTAGTATAGATGACAAAGATGTAAATGTAGTTCAAATAAATGTACTGGAACCAGGAACCTATCATTAAACTTCAGAATGGAACATCGCAGGGTATTCCAATTCAACGCGGAGTTCACCAAGGCTGTGTTTTGTCGCCTATGATGTTTAACCTGTGTTCCGACGCATTCAAAAAAGCACTACACAAGATAGATTTGGGAGTCAAAGTTAATGGCGTCTTTATTAATAACATCAGATACACTGATGATACTGTTATTTGCCACCAATAAATATTAATGACTTACAAGTGCTTGTCAATAGAATCAATGGTGCAGGTGTAATGCTGGGACATGAATAGTAAAGCTAAGTTCATGATATATAGTCGACAGTACTACGCAGAGGCAAATCTTACTTTAAATGGTCTCAGCATAGAAAGAGTTGACAAATTTAAATATCTCGGCAGTGTTCTAGTTGAAAACATCAACCCAAAAATTGAAATTAGATACAAAATAGAGGTAGCACGTACAGAATTCAATAAAATGGGGGAGGTATGACGATAATATTAATTTGAAGCTCCTGCAAAGAATGGTTTAGTGTTAAGTTTGGTCGGTGCTTTTGGATGGAGTGGAGTCATGGACCCTCAAAATCAGCACCATGAACAGGCTAGAGGCATTCGAGATGTGGATAACTCGGAGAATGCTACGCATTATATGGACCGATATAGTTAGCAAAATTGGTGTGCTACAAAAAGCAAGAATAGATAGACAATTGCTGACTGATATTAAGGTTCAGAAAGTGTCCTACCTGGGTCATGTGCTTAAAGGAGAAAAGTACGAGCTGCTCCACTTGATCATTAAGGGCAAAATAGCGGGTCGTCGAGGTGTGGGAAGAAGACGGATCTCTTGGCTCCGAAACACTCGTGACTGGACTGGGATTGGAACAGTCGAGGCACTATTCAGAACTGCGCAAGACAATAACATGCACTCTCAAGTGATAGTCATTTAAAATGGTTTGAACATATGGAGGGAACGGATGATGGAAGAATGGTTAAAAATATATTGACAAGTAGTGTGAATGGAAAACGAAGTCGAGGGAGGCCACGGTAGACATGGCATGACCAAATTAATCAATTACTAAAAGGTGACCATGCCAAATCGGAACAATTGACAAACGTGCGTGTCACGGTGTGTAAATGTGGAAGATCGCGAGAGTAATGTCAAAATAGAAGAACCTGTCGGTCTCCTCTATACCTTCACCTCCGGGGAAACGACGTGACGGTTAGTTAGTTAGTGTTTAACCTTCCAATAATTAGGGGACTTTTAAATAAACTTTAGGCGTTAACACTGTGGAATTCCATAACGACTATTTTTTATTAATTTTAACACTGTTTTTCAACTATTGACATTCAAATGTGGAAAAAACAGTGTTTTAATTCATAAAAAAAATTGTAAGAGAATTTCTGTGATTTATATATCACAAAAAAAATTGGTACGCCAGTGGAAGAAACCTGCTAGTTAAAAACTTGACGTTACCGCGTGTCATTGAGGATCTTCAGATGAGAAGAATGGCGTGGAGATAACAGACCAGGGATCTGGAACCGTTTAATAACGACAACGAGTCCGAGGATTTAAATGAACTTCAGAAATGCTATTTCAATACATAGACAAAATATGTATGTATATCCAGTCATACAGGTACGATTAAAGTGTATCGAACGTGACTTATCAAAATTCAGTCCAGGCAAGTTGGCGATCTAAAGGATTTCAATACAACACCTGCTTAGAATACATCGTGCTCTGCCCAATAACCCCAAAACCTGATTGCGACCAACTATCACCTTACTTTTGACCGATAGCTACTAGACTAACTAACTATTATAACTTTCGTATGAAGCACTTCATTTGTGGTGCGACATTAATAAACATTAATTTATTTAACTAACTAACCATCGCCACACTGCTCCATCCTGACATAATTCTCGCGCCTCTTCTACATTCACACATCGTGACATGCATGATCGTCAATTGTTCCTACTTCGAGCATGGCCGCCTTTTAGTAATTGCTTTATTTGGTCATGCCATGTATTCCTTAGCCTTCCTTAACTTCTTTTATCATTTTAACCATTCTTCCCTCATCCATTTGTTCCATATGTCCAAACCATCTTAGCGACCCTTTTTTAATTTTATTTATCACGCCTTACATTCCTTTCTTACTTCATCATTAGATATTTTATCACATATGTGTATGTGAGTATATTTTGATTAGAAATTGAATATGAATGCTATTGGAAACACAGTACCATTATTGGATTTTCTTTTTAACATGTATTCGAACTGTAAAACCGAAATTTGTTTCACCTTGCGAGGGCATTCTCTCTCCTTAGAATTCCCTCGCAAGGCGAAACAAATTTGTCACAATTTATGTAATTTATAATATATAAATTAAATCTAAGTAAAACCACTAAACAATCGTGTTTACTATTATAAATTAATAATAGTATGTTATCTTTTAAAGCACCATTTTATGATGTTATCACCTCAAGGGCGCATTAAGAAGTGTTTTAAATATAAAATCTAAATACGAATGCTGCAGTTTTTCAACGTTGACCCTAGACGAAGCGGACACTGCTTTATGCAACTCGGTTCGCCATCTCCGAAACAAGACACCTTTGCAACCAGCAAGAAGTGGTCCGTCTCGAGTTCGGCTCCCCTATATACTCGTATAATACTCCAGTGTACAAACAAACCTAAGAATGGTTGCAGACACCAGGCAGTTTATCCTAATTGCGATGATAAAACAAAGAGTTTCAGTACAAATGACACTTTTTGTTACACGTCATCCATTCATTTTATAGATACACATACCTGTACATGTACATAGGTGCATGGAATCGTCATTGCTATTAAAGCCCGAGAATGCACGTTGACACGGGTGTTTAATTAGTATAAAAAGTCACAAACAATATAATTATAAGTAAAGATTTACTTTATAATATTTTTTTCAAAATGAAGAAAAAAAATATTTCGCCCAACGTGGGGCTCGAACCCACGACCCTGAGATTAAGAGTCTCATGCTCTACCGACTGAGCTAGCCGGGCATGTACTACGGGAGGCAAAATAACTCTATATAAAATGTATTCACGTATAATTTAATAACAAATATAAATATGTAAATTAAATACATGAAGCCATACTACTCTTGACAAAAAACATAATTTGTCATCACGTTTGCTGATAAGTAGTTTATGGAACCAAACATTTTTTTAACAAAATTAATATCAATGCCATCTATGAAAATGTATTGTAAGTTTTCGGACAAGACTTACTAGTACTTATTTCTAGAGTCATTTGAAATATAAAATATATTTATTTGAAAATAAAATATAAAATTAAACGAAATACCGTTAATTATAATATGATTTTTAAAGGGCATTACAAATGCTTACGAAGTTATAGAAATACGCGGTAAGATCAAATGTAACGTTTATTCCACTGTGTCCCTCTATGGGCAAATGTTGTAAATTATTTATATTTAAAATGTTTTGAGCCAAGGCCGCTAGGTTTTTTCTATTTGATTTAATAATATTGTAAGAAATTGAATTAAATAGTCATTACCCCGTTCAGAGGGGTAGCCAGAGAGGATGGATCGCCACAATGTTTTATCCCGACAAACCTCAAACTTCTCAACAATATAAAATTCAATATACCCACCAGAAATCTATGGCAAATTAAACTCTTTCACGAAAATCTGCATAAAAAAATATGTATATAATGCGCATATACCTCGTGTCTAGACATCGATTTTTTTTTAATAAATCTGATGAAATGAAATGCCTAAACATAAAAAGTATGGATAATTACATAGTATATTCGTAGTATAATCCCATAATTCGCGCAAACTAGCTCAAATTTATATATTTTTTAATTTGTATTTGTACTATTTGTTGTCAGTACCCTACCACAATATAAAAAATATGTCGCTCGCTACTTGTTAGTCGTGTTCGTATTGCTCAACTCTAATACATTGATCTATTAATCCTTCCTTATTTTATGATCTAAATATTATTAACTTTAATATCATCTTAGCTTCTTAATTTTAACTGTTACTGTATTAAAATGTTCTTAGATTTGTGTCAATTATCCGTATCAACAAAAAAAAAATTGAATTAATTCCGTCAAAAACAAAATAAATAGATATAAACTTATTTTTCTCTACATTCATGCACCGTGAAATCCAAGCTCGTCTATTTTTCCGACTTCTAACTTCACCAGCTTTTAGCAATTAATTAATTTGGTCATGTCATATTTTTCTAGGCCTTCCCAAAGAACATTATTCATTTACATTGCTTTTCTTATATAAAAGAACAATCATTAACATTTATTGGGTTAACGGAATAAGGTAATTATGGTTATTTTTCTTTATTGTTTATTATCAGGTCGTATTAATAATTATTATTTAAAATACATATAAATGTTCTATGGCAATAGTAGGTTCATCATCTACCTTACATGTAACATCTGCATATATTTGTACTTATTGTTTCACGGGGTTGACAGGTGGACAGGCCCATGGAATCCTAGAATCACTCTTTAAATTATTGCAGTAAATGTATTTACATTGAGTAGGTACCTACCCGTACCATTAGTACGTGCGTTGTATTGTGTCTATTATAATATTATAGTAGAAGGGTAGAGAGTTTTAAAAGGGTAGCGGAGTTGTTACAAAAGGCATGTGAATAGGTTGGTATCTACAGTATATATTTTTAATCGTATGACAATGTGATAAATGTGCATTATCATTTATAGAATGTGTAGCTTATCGCAGGGCCGCCTTTTGGTAAAGTTATTTATTTTAAATTATATAACCTAATGTATATACGCACACACGAGATGGAGTATTTTAAGGTAATGTATGGTGATACAAGAGATGATAAAGCAATCGGAGTACTTAACAAATAAGTACTCATGAGATAGAAAGAGCCGTGAAAGCAAAAAGCTGTTGGGCATGACTATGTCGCGATAGAATTTATTAAAAACGATGACGAAGTGGTTTCTGCGTGGATATGTATTATATTTGATCATGTTTCGGAGATACGCTCCATCACAGGTGTAACTATAACATAACATAATCACGTTTGAATAAATAAAATTCTGGTTTTTATTTTCTCAAGACTTTATTTCACTTTACGCGCACAAGTTTGTGTTGTGACACAACCTTGCGCTGCCGCACAATGCGCTGGCGCTGGCATGGCGTGTCTCGCTTTCAAAATATTTCCACTAAAAGCCCCGCCAGCGCCATGCCAGAGCTAAATTTGAAAGCTTTACATGAGCAATCTTGCTGAACCCTAAAAGCCTCCTCCATTACTAGAATTGTGCTACACACTAGATTTAAAAATATGAATTGTGATGATTTGAACTCTCCTAATTACACACATGTGTAATTATTATCGCGAAAGACGTGTACTTCGATAAATATTGATATGTGTTATATACAGGTACTTTGTTATGACACAACACTATTTATTATATAAATTTGAAGGGTTTGGTGGCTTCTTCAATATAAAAATCTCCTCAAAAAAATAAAATAACATTTCTTAAAAACTAGATTATCGGTAGTCAAGTATCTTTACTCATATTTGGTTGTGGGGAGGAGCGAAAATATATCGAAGTTGTTAGTTAAAGTTAATTTTAGAATAGGTTGTATGTAATATTTTCCTTATTTTGAAAATCTCTTTTATCATATTCAATGTTAAGTTTCTAATATATTACCATTACAATATTATTTTCGTTTCATAACTTACTAACCATCACGTCGTTTCCCTGGAATGGCAGGAAGGATGGACCGCCAACATGTTATATTACGCAACGCGCACGTAACACGCACGCTGGTCTATTTTTTCGACGCATTTTAATATAACGACGCATAAGATGTAAGAAAGAAATGTAAGGCGGATGAAAGGGCCACTAAAATGGTTTGAACACGTGGAATGATGAATGAGTAAACAATGGTTAAGAAGGTATATAAAAGTTGTGTGAATGGAAAAATAAGTTGAGAAAGTCCAAGGAAAACACGGCATGACCAACTACCGATGAGAAGAGGCACGAGAGTTATGTCAGGATAGAATAGTGTGGCGGTCTATCCTCTCTACCTACCTCTCCGGGGAAACAATGTAATGGTTAGTTAGTGTTTTCCGTCTCAGGTAAATAAGGGACTTTTTGGTTTATAAATCTCCATATTGATGAGTTTTCTGTAAGGCCAAATACTTAACCATGAAAGTGTGTAGAATGCATCATGGCTGTATTCCAGTATACTTTGCAAGGAGGTGTCTTATATGGGAATGGTTTTATGAAGCAGCGAACACTTAAATAGCTAAATATATATTTTTATGAATTAAAACACTATGTTTTCCACTTTCATCATCGAAAGAACGATATAAACTGTTTATGATGAAGGCGTAAAGCCTTCAAAACATGTCGAGAAAAATAAACTCAAAAGTGGACAAAACAGGGTTTTAATTCATAAAAAAAATCATCATTATGGAATTTCACAATGTTAACGCCTTAAGTTTATCTAAACTTAATATATTTATATGATATAATGTTATAATCTGAAAATTATTAAATGTGGCATTATGAATATGGATTAATTAGTATTTAAAGTCGTCTCCCCAGCTGAAGTGCGGCGAGTGTGGGGTCCGGGTGGACAATGAACGGTGTCCCGCCGCTGCAAGGATTTGTTTTAAAAACAAAAATTTCTCGGTTCTTTCTCATCGCGAGGGCAACCGTTATTACTATTTGGAGTTTTCACGTATATTTCTGCCATTGCAAGGGAACAAAGGCTAGGACAAAACCATAACGGAAATAGGCGGCGCCCCGGGCAGGCGGGCCGGGGAAGGGGGTTGTGACAAAGGGGAAAATGGTACGTGTAAAGAAAGACAAAAATTCCTCTCCCGAACCCGGTCTACAGGGGGAGAGTGGGGGGAGGCAGGCGCTCCCCTTCTCAAGACGGGAATTGGATTTAATTTTATCTCTCCAAAAAATATGCTGCAAATTAAATAAAAGTATAAACACTCTAGGCCTCACAAATCAACCCCTTCCCCCCGCCAAGAACCCACCAAATCGCCTTTCAACAATGTTCCCATCATACATAAGAGGATATATTAATCACGAAGTCTTGAACCCAAAGAGCCTGAACCTGCTTAAGTCAGGAGATCCATGTCCAAGTCCCAATTTCATTCATCGCTTCTAATGGCCAGGCTATTCTAGGCGGTAAATTCACATTGGTGGTTGTTAACGCGGTCTCCTCGGAGATCGACGTCTTTTATATTAGTGAAGGTACGTTCAGGGGACAAATACTCTTGACTTTAGAAAGTATGTTGTCTTCCTAATGTCTAACCATCTCTAATGCGTTTCTGGTACTTTGTTGTATTTTTATAATATTTTACCTGTACTCAATAGATGCCTTAAACATTTTCCTGTTTGTAATGTCTTTTGAGTTAATAAACTGATTTGATTTGATAATGAAGTCTCATTAAATAGTAACCCATGCGATAGAAACAATGTCAATTAGATTTCAAACTTAAGTATGACGACCCGGTAACCAGTGTTCCTAATTTGAAATATAGGCCTCCTCTCCTATCTTCTCCAGCAGGAGCCGTGCCTGGCGCATGGCCGCCCGCCCCTGCCTTGTTAGTCCCAAAGTTCTGGATTAACCCTTTAGGTAATTTCCGAAAGACGATTTTTTCATAAAAAGAAAAACAGTTTTATTTTTATTTTTGTATTATTTTTACTGGTTCATTGGTTGTTTATTTCAACAACAAACAAACAAACAAAACCATCACGCCGTTTCCCCGCAGGGGTAGGCAGAGAGAATGGACCGCCACACTACTCTATCCTGGCACACCTCTCTAGCTTCCTCCACATTCATACATCGAGTCATACACGCACGTCGATTCTTCCGGCTTTTGACATGACCAACTTTTAATATTTGATTAATTTGGTCATGCCATGTTTTCCTCAGTCTACCTCGACTCCTTACTCCATTTACATTGTTAACGTATACTTTTTTAACCATTCTTTCTTCACCCATGCGCTCCATATGTCCGAACCAACGAAGCGAACCTTTCATAATTTTGTTCATAATACCTTCTTTCGCTCTACACTCTTTCTTAATATCAGCATTTGAGATTCTGTCGTACATCGTTCTACCGCACATACGTCTTAGGGACCTCATCTCTACCGCATTTATTCTGCTCTCATCTTTCTTCTGCCAGTTCCATGCTTCGCTTCCATACATAAGGGTTGGAACCAGAACTCCATTATGAACGGCCATTTTCGCTTTCATTGATAAATTCTTGTTTCCAATAACTACTTTTAAAGCTCCATTCACTTTGTTACCCACACCAACCCTTCTTTCAATATCACTGTCCGTTCGGCCATCCGCTGTGAACATGCTACCTAAATACACAAATTCGCTCACCTGTTCCAAGTTCTCTTCATTTACACTTATATTACAAACTGTCATTTGCTCTTCCCTTTCAAAAACAATTTTATTTCAATTTTGTCAAAATTTATTTCAATTGGTTGGATTTTAAGGTGTACCTTTGAACATTGAATGACGCTTAACATTGGCATTCTCGCTCCGGTTATTAGATTGCGTTCTTGGAAATAATTGTTTCTCTAGTACCACTTTCAGTATTATATTACAATCTCTATTTCAATGTAGCACTTTGTTTTATAAGTGAATATACAAATAAATATAGTATATTCAGCATTAATGAAAACGTCCGTTCAAATGTCAAATGTTTGAAAATTGATAAATCAGACATTTAATAATGCCCGCCGTACATGTCACTCCAATAAAGTTTTTTAAGTTCTAGAAAAAAAAGTTTAAAAGTTTAAAAGTTCTAGAAAACGAACGTTTTCATCAATAATCAATATATTGCTTAAAATACAATAAACAATGTCCAGTCATTATTTTCAGAGGCATTCACGCATTTGACAATAAGATAAAGTTATATCTCTGAATGTTCCTTTTGAGAGTAAGGTAAACACATGTCCTAGTATCAAATGAGAAATCTTAAATGTAATATTAGAGATTCAATAAAAATTTAAAACATTTTCTTTTCCATTTTGTTTACACGTACTAGGACAAATGTTTAACAGTTTAATGCTTAATGTTAATTCCATAAACTTCTGGATTTTTTCCGTATAATATTACCCCAGGTAGAGAGACGTTGCCTTCTTTTTGACTCTCCGAAATCGCGTGTATGTCTCCTTTGACATTCGTCACGCCATCGAGAGGTTAATCGTATTAACCCTGTAACCCAAAGCGAGGAAGAAAGATTTATGCGGAATACAGATGACACAGTTAGGTTTATACTCGGCCTTTATTCAGGGCTCGCCCCACTCTCGCCACGGCGCGGCCGGAGCTCGCTGCCCTCCACAGTACCTACTCCATTCTTCATACTCTACTGTCTACTGCGAGGGTGCCATGAGTAGACACTTGCTCACATGTTGATCTGGGGTGTGGATCTGGACCAGCATTGAAATTTTACACAACGTAATTTAGGAGATTAATGTCCAATGTTTTACTCTGATGAATTACTACTCTTAAGATCACAAACTAATCTAATTATCAGCGGTCGAAATCCCCAGATCGTTTTTCTAGAATGAAACTATTTATTTCTGTTTCAGTTTATTTCAAATGCCTTCGACGAAGTGAGGATGAGGTTTATTATAGTTAAAATCCTCCTCGAGTAAAACCGTTTATGATTTTGGCTAAGAATATAACTAATTGAGAATTACTACCTGTCTACGCAGGCTCGGATACTCTTCTCCACCTGTCCCGGAGCCCGCTCCCGCTCAGCTAATTCCTCCTCGGAGACCTCCAACTTCCCTGACGCCGCCCGGGCCGGTCTGATAACTTCTCGCTCACGAGTTACTAACTATACGAAAGTTTAATTCGCGGGGGCAATAAAGGCCGGGACTTGGTTTTAAAAGAGATTTAATAAGAAGTTCGGAGAGTCTTTTAAAAAGAAGTTAGCAAATTGGATTTGTTTTGGATATGATAACAATATTTATAATTCATACTTAAAATTGTCTCCTCGTATCTCATGGTTGGGTGAGGTATTCAACAATATCACTGTTATCGTTAACTTTAACTTCTCAATCTTTTGCGAAGCTCTAATGAAAAACCCAGATCAACCTCCGGGGCAAATCTCATCTTGTAGATGTAACCAAGCGTTATCTCTTCGAAGATATTATTATTTTAAAAATAAATCTAATCGAACTAAACTCAAACTTCTCTTCATCGGGTAGAATAAATAATCAAATTATCTTTTGTATGAAGCACTTAATTTGTAGTGTGACATTATTAAATAAAATAATAATATACTTTTAATATTTACTCTTAACTATTTACTCTCTCACCCTGACGAAGCTCCGGCGGTGTTAACAAATAAAGTGGTTTTGATACAAATACTAAACGTGTATTATTATTTAATTTAATCAAATTATCGTTTGGAACGTTCACAGAACTTTCCTCAGATTTGGTATAATTCGTTAATATTATTATTATTTACATCCATGTATATATATGTTTCTATATTTGACTCGGTCACACAGCCCTCCGTGCCTGGGCGCGATTACCCCTTCCGACGTATTTTATTCTCTCTATAAAACATTTTACGGCTCCGAAAAGTGCGGCAATGATTACGACGGTAAATCAGACCTTCGGAAAATTGGTGCGGAGCATGTGGACAAGGGAACTAGTTCGTATACATAGGTACCTACTAGAAATTTATACAACCCTCGCTATCTCCATCAGAGCTAAACGCTAACCAAGTTATTTCTGTTAAGTCGACATTAACAATCATCTTTATAAATATTAACCGTCACCTCGTAATACTCGTATACGAATAGATTCAAATGTGAAACATATGATTGTGTTGATATAGTTGACTGTGAATAGAAAATTGTCTCGACGAGGACAAGTGACACGACAACAAGCGGTACTATTTCGATTAACCATAATATCGTTACATTATTTGATGCCATTAGATGCTCAGGTGTGTGTGTGTCGTGGGAGGTGCTAACAGGAGAAGGCAGGTCTCCATCTCCAGTAACGGTGGGTTCCCCTTCCACACAAACAGTGGACAGATTTTTCTATTAAGTAGTCCCAGTATTTTCGCAGTCCGGCCGAGTAGCACGACTACCCGCCCGCCCGCTATTGTAATAATAATATGCAAACTTTTAAAGCTCCGTTTTTGACGTGTTTTCAATCTAAAAATATAAAGGTGAACAGTGCATCAGATACATGTAGGTACGAGTACGCTATGGTATGGGGCTATTCGGAGGAAACGCGGCCGCGCGGTATGAACAACACTCCGCGAACAATTCTTGATATAATTATCTGTCGGTTGTTTTTTATATTCATACTAGCTGACACGGCGAACTTCGTACCGCCTCAGAATCAATAAATGTTGTGTTAACTTATTTGTTGAATTAAATTCAGTTATTTATTAAGTTAAAATGAAGGGATTTGCTTTATTGAAGCGAACCGAAATGATTCTGTTGAACTATTATATTTGCTGGATGGGATGCACTCGGGTTGATTTTTTCCGATATGTTAATAGTTATTCTGCTATTCGGGACGGAGACAAATCCAACAAATCCAAGATCATAAAAATCGGTTCAGCCGTTTTTGAGTTATAAATTATGTAACTAACACGACTTTAGAATTTTACATACATATTATTGGCTATTATTATGTTGTTGTTGTTGTTATTATTATTATTATTACATATGTTGTTATTACATATTATTATTACATACAGTTATTACATATATATATATATATACATATATACATATGAGCATATACATATATATTATTATTATTATTATACATATTATTATTATTACATATTATTATTACACACATACATATTATTAGACATACGTATATTACATACGTATTATTATTACATACGTATTACACATGTATTATTATTATTACATGCACATATTATTATTATTACGCATATTATTATTATTATTATTATTATTATTATATTATTATACATACATACATATTACATACATACATATTACATACATACATATATACATATATTACATATTATTACATACATATTATTATTATTATTAATATATATTATTATTACATACATATATATATATATAAAGATTTGTTAGATTACGAATATCAGAATAAATAAAAGTAAACGAATTTAGACTTCGTTGCCCTGCCAAGTGGACGCAGACATTTATTAGTTAGCACAGTAGTATACGATAACCAGAGGAATCACGGAAACCCCAAATATCTGCCACAGTAGGCAAAATAATTAATAATATACTCGTATATTTAAATATATATCTTGAATGATATTTGGATTCGATTATTTATATTAAACATGATTGTTTTTTATTCATGCTATAGGCTTGTAAAAATGGTAAAAAGTAATTCCCATACCGGGAATCGAACCCGAGCCTCCTGGGTGAAAGCCAGGTATCCTAGCCACTAGACCATATGGGAGATGCTCGCAAAGATCAAAAAACAAAACACTTCCTCGCAGGCGGTCAGTCGCGCCTCCCGCGGCAACGTATTTTTATCTTTACGCGCGATTAAATATATATTATATGTATGAACAACGATTGTTTCAATTACTGATAACGATATTTTTAAATAATATCCAACGGGAAATTTCCTAAGCCACTTATAATTGGGGTAAATGAGCATTGTTGTCAAAATTAAATGAAAGTAGTACCTGCATATCACAAGTTTTACTTTTCATGTTTAGCAATCACACATTTATAATGCAAAGTTTATTGTATACATCGAGGACATGTTTAGATTGGTGGCAGAGCCGTGGACCTCGGGAACAAGTAATTTTCAGAACCTTGAGTTCCTCCTCAGGAAAAAGTTACCCTTAAGACTGCCCCCGAGTACTTAGTTTATTTTAGTAGAAAACATTAACTTACAAATAAGACACCGCCTTCTTTTGCATGAGATTAACGAGAATCATCGTGGGCGAAGCTCGTGCGAAGAGTAGCTCCCCTCGACACGAGCCAAGGAACATGATGATGGGCGGCGGACTGGAAGATGGGATCTGAACAACCTTTCGCCAGAAAGTGCTCTCCTACCAACAAAAGCATTCGTAGATTCATATTCATATTTTTGTGGATAAACATTATTGCATTAATCGTCCAAAAGTTATAAACTACAACGAAACTATACATGAAAGGAATAATGTAATTGAGTAAATATGACTAAGCATTATATGATATATATTTCTGGTGAAATAAAATAAAAAAGATTTGGCAAATGTGACAAAAACGTCATCAATATGAAGTAGGTATCGTGCGATGGGGGTGAAGCCGGCCGTTGGGTCGTATTTCGCGATGTTCCCACCCTACCATAAGTGATATAAAGTGCCATCCATTATCTATTGATGAGGCGGTATTGAGTGCGTCGGTCGCGTGCTAGTGTCGGATTTATGTTCGTTAATCAAAAATAATTCCCGATCCACCGAGTTTCCCATCACGTAAGTGTCGGGCGAGATGGCAGCGGTGTGATACCGGGTCGTGAGAATATCAGCAACTAATTTCCACAGACCGTGCACACTAACACACTAGCATGTGCCATGGAAATGGGAATATTTCACAATGCTTGTATGCTCGACACGTCGCATCAAATTACTTCAAATAATGTACTTTTAATAAACACAGCCCGTCCGATTCACTGAACATTACGTGCACCCAGGAGTCGTCTATTACATCTTTAGCAAATTAAAAACAAGTGAATCAACAACGGGCGAACTGATCCGGTCATTGTGGAGCGCCAAGCTCCCAGCAGCGAGGGCCGGCTGACTGTTGGCGAGAGCACAAAGCCCTGTTTGTCCAGACAGCCGGTCGAGAACAGTACTAAACATTTGGAACAGTTGAATCAATATTTACCTCGATTCAGGAATTATTTCTGTCTCCTAGTCCTACTAAATACCTTCGTCGGAGGTTAAATAAATTTGATAAAGTGAAAAACGAAAAAAATAATACGGTTTTCATCTTATTATAGTCAAAACATGTGTATCAATAAGTTCTGGTGATATTCAATGCACTTGTGTCTATTGTATGAGAGGTACTTGGGTATATTCCCGTAGTCAAAGATTACTGGTGCGAGATTCACATATATTATCATCAAGTCGTTGTGACGACTAGGCGGGTTAACTTTATAGGTACCTATTGTTGTCTTCTTCTTCTTCTTCATGTAGCGACATTTTAACAATTGATACCAAAACACAATTAAATACTCAATACCATTTAATGTATACATAATTCGACAATTTATTTGATGAAAGAACTTCCAAATACAGCATTTTAATCTGATACCCACATTAATAGATATATTTCCACTGATGCATTCAAAACACTCGGTAATTCCTTCGTCGGGCCTTGACTCGACTATTGTACCGGTATTTATGCCAACATCACCAAGAAACAAACAATTAAACTTCAATCTGCTTTCAATGCGGCAGCACGACTTATTAGAGGTGTTCCAAAAAAATCTCATATTTTACAACATCTAAACGATCTTAACTGGCTCAAGTGTCCTGTAAGAATCCAGTATAAACAATGCTGGATGGTTTTTAAAGCGTTTCACGGGATGGCACCAGCCTATATATCTGAACTTTGTATTGCTGACAGCCCTAACTTGCGGCAATCTACGCTTCGATCAGCAAACTCCTCGGAAATAGGCAGATAGTTGAGCCACAGCGCAACCCCCGGACAAACTTCGGAGATCGGGCCTTCACAGTGACGGGTCGGTTCGCCTGGAATATGCTCCCTGCACGCCTCAGAATCATCGACAATCCCACTGATTTAAATCTCACCTAAAAACCCACCTTTTCAATATATATCGCATAAAATATTGTATAAACAACGATTTCCTGATTGCTGGTGTCAGATGCAGCTCTCATGACTAAAATATTGCCAAAGAGCCCTTGAGGTGATCTATTCACGAAAACGGCGCTATACAAATTAGCCTAATTATTATTATTATTATTAATATTATACTGCAGAAAATAATAAACTTATGATGCGACATATGATGATACTGTAGGTATATATAATATTGGCTATTGGAAGAACACTGAGAAAGGTCACTTATTTCACAGGTCACAGGCATAAGCCTGTTGCTTACAAACTAGACGTTCTACGAGCGGACAAATTGCATGCGGTTTAGGAATCTACGAGTATGTTCCAGGCTGGGGTGATACTGGACGACGTACGTCATTGCACGAAGCGATGGCCGTAAACCGCGAGCCTTCATTTTACACTTGTAGCTGGAATGTGTTTGCTAATGGTTATTGCTTTTGTACTTTATGGTTGCTTTTACGCGAGAGTTAATCCATCAAGTCCAAGTAATTCTGAAACCCACATCTCGAGCATTCGGGGGCCAATCGAGTGGGAGGAAAGTGCTATACTACGCAAGTCTTAACAGTGCAAGCTCCGCTATCTTCAATCCTGAGTCGCAGTTGGGATACTTATTTACTTCAACATTTTACACCTTACACCTATAATCATCATAAGCTTCGACGGATGTGCCAATATCATCAGATGCCTAGACCAGACGGTAATTAATAGGCCTCGGATTAATATTCTCTAACCTTATGTTAACTAGATCTTATGTGTGATAAACTATTTATTGTACCGCACAATTACATATTTTTATATACTTTCAGGGATATGACTCGGTACATTTTTTACAAGAATTTTGTTTAGACGGGAGAACGACCTCTTGACGTCAGCCGAGACTATTGATAAGAACGTGTGGATTGCGCAAACATTGATGGCACCGTCCGCATGTTCTTCCTGCGAATGAATGATTTTTATTATTACTTCCTACAGTTTTTTCCTGGCTCCTTTTTTTTATTATTACTTCCTATTTTTTCTACAGTCCCCCTTGTCTAATGATTGATTGTATCTCAATAAAGACGAAGATGTAAATTGTTTTTTTGGAAACAGAATATGGTGTTCGAGGCGATTACAGGACTTATGTCCTGTCATTGGTTGGGTTAAGCGATCGCTTTATGTTAACAACATTCCCCATTCCGCTCTTCTTACGAACACCACGTCTGACAAATTTTTGAAAGTTGTATATATGCTACTATGTTGCACCATACTCCACATGTTATTAGTTCAATCTACACTAGCGCCATCAATCAAGAATAGGTGTAAGCATTAAGCAGAAAACTTTATTAATGCAATGTGAAAGGTTATATTTGCTAGACAACGCCAGGAGAATACCTAATACAATCCCCCTTTTCTCTTGGCCAGGTCAATTGATTTTTCAGTTGGAGAACAAATTCCATAACCGAGGTCAAAACGGCGCCATGCGCCTCCAGTTTTTCAACCATCGCTGGAATATTGTGAAAATGAACCAAAATGAAATTTAACTCAGTAAAGGTTTTCGGATTGTTTGACATGGGCATAGTTGTCTTCATCGTCAAAAGGAGAGATCACCGTGCTTAGCGAAGTGAAGCGCTGCTTCGATCCACGCGACGCTTGGGGCATCATCTCCTTGAAAACCGTCAGCTTTCACGAATATTTTGTGTCATTTTTTTTTAACAACTGGGTTAAACAACTGAAGTGCACTATTTTAGGATAAAACACCTTCAAACAGTCTCCGGCTTTCAACATATATGCTGCACTGTCCGATATCAGGGCGATCAAGTGTACGGCAAACACGACCCCTGCTCGCCTGTCCCGCGGCTATCGGGTGGTGGGCCATTAATTACGCCCAATCGTCACACAAAAATGCAAAAATTGAACCAGAATTCGACAAATTCTGTTTACTATTTATGAATTACTCATACCTACGATTTGCAGTGTAGGCAAGCACAAATACCTCTCGACTAATACCTAATTCATAGAGTACATAATTCACTTGAGATCACAATTGCAGTAATGAAAATATTTCCTAAAGAGAGACAGACCTCTCACAGCACTCGCAGTATTAAATCGAATATAAAAATATAGGTTTTGCATATAGATTTCGATGAAAATTGATTTATTTGCCGGACCCCTACTTTACATAAATTTAAAAATATACCCGTATACTCGTATATATGGATTAGTTCGATGTAAAGGAATCCATAGAATTGTTGATTCGGCATTACCTCAACGGGGCTTTCCGTGGAGGAACGTCGAAATTGAAAACACAAATATAGAAAAATGGACCTCTCGATCCCAGTGAGAGATAAAACAGATTAACCTTTCGGGTAGGCCAATCAGATGCATATCAAACGTACAGCACTCTTTCGCACAACTGCACCTAAAATCGGGAATTCCGATGATAGAAAATTCATTCAGAATTCCCCTACAAACACCCCCAGCCGCTACAAGCGCCCAAAATGAATCGTTCTTCAGAGGAACAGGAACACAAATCAAGCCGAGCATAAATAAACGAGCCGCCAAATCACGTTTCCAATTCTAAATTCCCATCAGACATAAGAGGAATACTCACAAGAGTTGAAACTCCATACGCCAAAAGATCCGAGGATAATAATTGTAGTTGCGCGGAACTAATCCCTAACTAAGTAGGTACCTACCTAAACTAAGCGTCTAAGGGCGGGGCGCGGCTTGTGTCCAATACTTGTAATAGAGTTTTGACAAGGATAAGGGAAAACCGACGCAAATCAAGCGGAAACCTTTGTGTCACTTTATGTGGAAGCGCGCGCGCTCCGCAATTTATGAGACTCAATAGCACAATATGTCGCGTGCCGAGAGCTGTGGCCCGGATACTCGTCGCCCTCGGTGGATGAGATTTATAGTCTTCCGCGTTTAATTAGGTGGGTTGTGAGAATTATGATGCACTTCGTGTAAATGTACAGGCTGAAAGAATTACATCAAAATGTCTTCATTGCAGTTGCTTACATCGCCCGTTGAATGACGTGAGATGAGGTACTTGCTATTCTGAATATTCATTAAAAACATTATTGTTTAGAAAGTTATTGTGAGGGTTCGGGGGTGAAATTCACCGTGAAAGGAGTTACGAAGAATGGCTTAGAGCTTTTTCATTCGGAATTCAATTCCAATATTTCAGATATAAAGTCAACAAAAACTTGTATTTACCACATAGGTACACCACGTGACACCCCAACCTGACACTGGAATATAAAAGGCAACTTGTCGGTGCCAAGTGCGGGCATGTGTGTGTACGTATGGTGTATCGCGATGTGTTCTAGGAACATAGAACTACAAATCAAGTCATTTTTGTAAATAAACTTCCCATCGTGTCGTGACCGGCTCAGCGGGAATGCAGATCCGCGAGCATTTAAATAAATATCGGACTTAATTGACCCGAAGCTCGTACGTGTGCCCGCCGTGGATCACAGCGTATTAATCATCCGCCGAGAGTATCCGGCGTGAAACATGGCGCTGTCAAATAGTTGGCGATTCGCTAAGAGGCGTTAAACATAATTTAATACGCGCAGTCGGCGGCTCCACCTCCAGCTCCGGACGATAAATTTGTCCCGCGACTGCGACTTCTCGCGCTCCCCGCCCAACCCGCGCTCCCCAGGCGCGAGGAGTATTAACTAAAGCCGGCAACACATTTTGCCTGATAGGTATACCTGTTCAGGTAAAAATGTCAACTTAACCGAAACTCAACTACGCGAAGGCGTACACGTAGAGGCAAATCTGTGATACTCTTCAGTCAACGGTACAGCGCGACTACGGCGTAGGGTGTGTCGTTTCATTTTGAAAAAAAAACGAAATAAAAGTAATGAAAAATGAATGTTAAGAAGATGCCAATACATTCGCGTCAAGTTAATAAAGGAATTAAATATAGAACCTTAAGATTAACACAAATATTTAAGAATGTATAAAACAACTTTCATAAACCTACTATCAATGGTTCCTCAATTAATTCCAAAGCAAGACACTATCACGAGGAAAGCTACATCGCCACACGAACGAATCGATAACTTTAATTTAAATGACATTACTTTCCACTGCATAATAAACACAATACGTCATTTTTTTAATTGTCCGTTGAGTACCTGCTTGATCCTAGCTATTTGTTATTATATTATAGATAAAATCTACTTTTAATTATGAAATTTAATTGTATCTCAATAGAGACGAAGATGCAAACTGGAAACTGAATATGGATGATCAAGGTGTTTACAGGACTTATGACCCGTCATTGGTTGGGTTAAGCGCACGCTTTATGTAATTACAACATTCCCCATTCCACCTTTGTTTATGATCATGCATGACAAATTTTTGGAAGTTGTATATATGCTCCAAATCTATACTTATCTTCACATGTCAGTTTCAATTGGCCATCTATGTAGATTTGATTACACATGTTAATCTTTTTAAGATCAACCTATACAATCCACCCACTAACGCCATCTATGGAGATTGATTTTTATTTATATTATTGATGATTGAATTAATCATCCACCATGGGTGAAAATCCAGGATTCGTGTACAAGTATAAGTATACATTCACAAAAATTACTTTTAATTAGTTTGGTACAGCGAATTTTCCGGAAATTTTGATTACCTCTTATTCTTACTTCGGGTTATTTGTAGGGGGGAGTTTCCTGCTATTCCATGAATTGACTCCCAAAACTAACTAACTAACTATCACGCCGTTTACCCGGAAGAATATGCAGAGAGTATGGACCGCCACACTGTTCTATCCTGAGATAACTCTCGCGTCTCTTCTATATTCACACATCGTGACATGCACGTTCGTCGATTGTTTATATTCTATAAATTGCTAGAGTTCCTGCTATATAATTCGATAAGTAAATATTTTAAACCTCTATACTGCCTGGGAATAGTTCTCAGGACCTCGTGGTAGGGGTGAGGGGACCAGCAAACCGTTACTTTAAATTAGAAGACGTGTGATTAAAGTTATCGATTCGTTTTGGTTTGCTTTCGGTCAAATGAACTAACTAACCGAGCGGTGCTGTTGCAGAGGGGACCCACTGTGCTGGGAAAATATGTCATTTGTACTTCTACTACAATAATATCCTGAATTCCTCCATTACTTCAAATGTATTCGAAACAGACAATCAATAATTATTTAACACTATATACCCCACGTTTTATTTATAATCTACAAACCAATTTTTCAATGCCGAAAAATCTTATTTTACGCATTTTAATTGATAAAACATTGTTATAAGAGCTATTATATTTATTTATTCAATATTTCCAAGCGTTTTATGGTGCATACAATTTAATTAAAAATCTTATTTGCTTTATAAAATTGTTAAATAAGAAAGTTTAGGGAGAACACCACCAATCTTAAGAAGTAAATTAGCTTTGATTATAATAAATATATTCTAACTACAGTGAGTATTACAACACTTTATTTCACTTAACACAGACATAACCTTTATCAATGTACACAATTTTAAAAAAAATGTGTACATTGATAAAGTTCATAGTAAGTGTAGTTTATTTATTTAAATATGAATCCAAAACACAAAGTGAAGGCGAATACAGAAGAAATAGCTTGGATTTATTAGTTTGTTATAATTGCTGTTATCAAATAAAGTACAGGAAGTAGTAATGTGTAGTACAGCTAATGAAATGGTGTAAATGGCAAAGGAAAACAAAAATAGTTGAAAACCCCTGGTGCTCTATCTGCAGCGCACACTCCACGATCACTCGGCACTAAATTCGATTACACTTCCCATTGGAGCGGAAGCTTCCGCTGCGAACTTTCCGGGGGCGACGGCACATTCGCATTCCATCGGCTGAGCTCGCGGGTTTCATTAGCGACCCCGCAACTCCTGGAGCCCCGTTCACTACTTTAAGGGCTTTAGCTCTTTTAACACAACCCGATGATCCTGGACAAAGCTGGATCCGAGTGGGACTAACAAAACACGCTCTGAGAACATGCCTTCGTTACATAATATCATACATTTAACATGATTACAGAATTCCATTGCGGCAGAATAGAATACGATGCTTAGCTCCCTCAATGCTCCCTCCGTCCTGGCGCCCTGCTTCCCTTCAATTGTTTCTCAGATCTCCTCCACATTATCAGTTCTCGGGGCCTCCATTAAACAGCATCCGTTTTAATCTTTGGATTATGCGGTGACATTTTCACATTTGAGCATAAGTAGTTTAATTTTATATACTCGTATATAAGAACGACTGCTTATGTTTTTTAATACTCACTTAAAAAGCCTAATTTTCCCAATTAAAATAAAAAATGTTGATTTTACAATGGATTATAGAAACATGGGGACCTAATCTCTTGAATGATTCTTTAAAGACTCACTTTTTACCTAAAAAAAATATGTATTTCATAATAATGAAAACGCCCATTTTGTAATATCTTACTCTCGAATGCTTATAAGTTTTATTACATTATATCTTACGGGATTGACATGTTTCGCTTTGCTAAGAGAATATATAATAAAATAAATATTTTATTTCGAGTTGCTCAAGCATCAACATCATTCAAGAATAAAAAATAAAATATCTAAGATTTTTTTATGAATTAAAACAATGCTTTTTTCACTATCCAAAAGCGTTAAAAACAGCGTTTAAATTCATAGAAAATTCGGCTTTGTGGAATTACGTAATAATATAATAACGCCTTAAATATATCAAAAATTAGAAATACCTTAAAACTGAAAAAAATCCCGTCCCAGAAGGGTTAAGGCAATGATACTCATCCTTAAGGGTTAAGGTATGAGAGTTGATGTAGGCGCACGCCTCTCCGCGGTAATGAGCATTTAAATTAACACCGTTTCCAGGTGACAATTACGTTAAGGGAGGCGGGATCCGGCGAACATTTCGTCCCCCGAAATTACATTTGTACAATTATTAAAATCCTCGGGAGTTCTTAGTTACATTCTCAGAACCTAGAGCAAGTGTCTGAGTTTGTGTATTTAGGTAGTGACGTCGAAAGAAGGGTTGGTGCGGGTAACTAAGTGAATGGAACTTTAAAAACTGTTATTGAAAATAAAAAAAATCAATCAATGAAAACAAAATACGGCTCTTAACAATGGAGTTTTAGTGCCAACCCTGATGTATGGAAGTGAAGCATGGAACTGGCAGAAGAGAACAGAATAAATGCGATGGAGATGTAATCTCTTAGAATTATGTGTGGTAAAACGATGTACGACAGAATTTCAAATGCTGATATAAGGAATGCACATTTAAATATCAAATTATGAAAGGACAGTACGACACAGTGAACATGCCAAGCAGCGCAATACAACACATCTTGTAGTTCTTTGTTACAACATGCTATGTCGCTCCACTTAATATCATAAACAACGAGAATTTTATAACTATCTAACCATCACGCCGTTTCACCGAAGGGATCGGCAGATCGATGGATCGCCACATTGTTCTATCCGGACATAACTCTCGCGCTTCTTCTACATTCACACAACGTGAAATGCACGCTCATCGAGTTTTAAAAAAAATTAAATAATGGCCACACCAATTGGAAGTGCCAGATAAAGAGAGAATATACTACATTGAGGAAGAGGGGATGATATTTTGCGTATTATTATGACTCATCCATCATCCATTTTCACCCCAAAAATGTATTTCGAATGCGGCTTAACGCTTGACGCCGTCATTTAATCCTGTATTGTGAAAAAGAACAGTTTATGGCAGCAAGTCCAAGTATCATCATTTTAAATTAAAAAAGGAAATAATGTACTCGTATGCCTCACTAGAAATAGAAATGATTGTCCGCGCACTCAAAGGGGATAAACAGCAACGAAAAGAGTTCATCTTACTAAATCTCGAATAATTAAATTGACGATGATTTTTTTCAAGCGATTGCTAATTTTTGTAAGCTCAAATGTACTAAGAAATCCATTACCGAGTTGATGGACACTTGTAGTCCCTTCCACTTAGCTCTAGGACCAGGGGAGGAGTGACGTCACACTTTAATATGTATAAGAGTGTTCCTAAGTGATGTCTCCCCTTACATAACGTAAAATATTCCTGGGAAAGGAAATTGTCGGTTAACTGCCCCCTTCCCCTCTCCCTGCCGTGGCCCGCTCTAGAATTATAATCATTACGTCGTCAGGTCTTCTTGGTGCTTGTTTCTAGTTTTGGTGAAGTATCATACATTATTAGCGAATTTATTGTTTCTTGAACAATGATGTAAAACTCCATATTAAATAATTAATACGAATGAAAACGTTCGTTTTCTAGAAGCTTTATTATATTTTATGGGAATGACACGTTTCGCCCTTCTAAGGTATTATCAAATGTCATTTGATAATAATATGTCATTCCCATAAAATATATTATAATAAAGCTTCTAGAAAACGAACGTTTTCATTCGTATTAATTATTATTAGCGAAGTTTAAGGTTTAATTACCCATTTTAATACGTCAATATGTAATATGTAAAGTTCTGCTGTAAACTGTTCAACGCGAGACTTCTCGATTGTAGGTACATTGGTGTACTGGAATGCAAGACTACAGCAACAACAACAACAAAACATCACGCCGTAGGCAGAGAGAATGGACCGCCACACTATTCGATCCTGTCACACCTCTCTAGATTCCTCCATATTAACGCAGCAAGTCATTCACGCAAGTCGATTCTTCCGACTTCTAGCACGGCCGAACTATAAAATTTTATCAATTTGGTAATGCAAAGTTTTCCTCGGTCTTGCATGACTCTGTACTCCATTCACACCGTTAACATATACTTTCTTAACCATTATTCCTTCGTTCATTTTATCTAACCAGCGCTGTGATCCTTTCGTTATATTTTTTTCCACTCTGCATTCCTTCCTTATATCAGCATTTGAAATTCTGTCTTACATCGTTTTACCACGACCCTGCGTGTGCAAGCCTACAGTGATCGCGAACAAGATTTTGTACCTCTGAAAAACATAATTAAGTGATGGTGCTTGCGAGAGATTGAAATTGATTGTCCATGAAAACATTTGCTTGAATTTTAGACCAAAAACCATTTCATACATTTTTCATATTTCGTTTTAGTTTTTGAGTTTTTGTAGAGTTTATTAAAATAAGAGTGATCGATTCTGATTTTATCAATAAATGTTATTTTTAGATACAAAAGTTAGGGCTGTGACTCGGTTGAAGACAGTTTTTTTTAATTTTCAATCTGAAAAATTGGTTTGCAGCAGATCCAATAACATCTTTGCTGCTTCTTGCGTTTGCCCTTTAGACCTTTTTAATATGGTAGTTTCCTATTGCGTTCCACATATAATAGGTAAACAACAGGTTATTATACCCAATTACTGTATATATTGTTTTAACTAATGTATGAATGTAGAAGAAGCCCGAGAGGTATGCCAGGACAGAGCATTGTGGCGATCCATCCTCTCTGCCTACCCCTCCGGGGAAATGGCGTGATGGTTAGTTAGTTAGTTAGTTAGTTGTTTTAACTTATTGATTCTCATGACACGTTATAAGCACCTAACTATTTTTCCGCCATTTTAATTGTCACTTAAATTCTACCAGACCAAAAACCACACTGTGTAGCAGTCATAGTTCTGGATAAATCTGAATAATGTTCTAGTATGTATTTTGGATTTTAAAAATAAAAAATAAATCGCATAGCAATATGTAACATAGGTACAATACATATCCAACTCCGGGAAGGGCACTTTCACATCGTGTACAGAAGACTACCTTAGAAGTTGTCTCGTCACAAGCGCTCTTCAGGAAATGGAACGTTTTCCGGCTCGTAATTAACTTCAGGACCATCACCCCGCTGAGGGCTGAGTACACGTGATACATGTCTAGTCTATTACAGTAGGTTCCCATTATACAATCTGCTGCGTAGTGATGCATTTAAGATATTGTTTAATATATTATTTAATATTCTCATTCCACGTGAGACGATAGTTTGGGGTCAATGTTATCGATCAGAGGATGCGACGAGGTGTGTTATGAAGACGAACGAAAGTTGTTGTTATGATTGCGTCACGTCGCAATCCCCTGTGAAGTGCGCGAGTGCTCGGTGTACACAGGTAAACATGATCGGATACGGCCAGAGAACTGTCGGACACCGCAGATAAGTGTTTAATTAATAAGCAAACGCTCCTCGCTATTGACTTCCTACTTCACGCGGAGTGTTCCACGAAGTGTTCTCCGAAAAGAGTTCCCCCGCTTGCCCGACGGACGCCGATCAATCATGGCTCTATCAATATTTAATCTAGCCGAGAAACACCAATGCAAACTTGTTTTTGGACACGCTAATATTTTATTTTATTGAATTACCTCAATTATTTGCGTCATCATACAGATATGGAACGTAAATAAAACTTTAAAACACTCGTAAGAAAAACTCTTAACCGTGAATCCAAAACAAAAGTATTCTTTTGAACAGCGAGGAAGTCATTCATAATATGCTAAAATTAATGTTTATAAAATATCTTGTTTTTTAAAACGTTGTTGTCGTTAGGTATATTTTCCATCCATTATCCATCTGATATTGAATAATGTGACAAATGAGTACAAAGGAATATTCCTAACAGAATAATCCTGACATACAGCGCTGTACTTTAAAATAATGAAAGTTGCTCTTGCCTTAAATAAAAATAATATATGGAGTAGGGGGGTCGTAAAAGCTTATCACCATAATATACACATTTCCCCGAACACTCACTCCCGTATTTGTTATTGTTATTACACATTGCACGCGCGAATCTTTGTGGACATAAAAATGTATCCTTGGAGCCCGGCAATGAGTCACGGTCACGAGGAGTCGCAGTCGGGCCGCTCGATATGTTTATGGGTTGAATGGCGGAATACGTATTGCCGCGACGCGACGTGGAGTTTGCTGCCGCTGTACAAGGTGCACACCATTTAGTGGTCCTGAATAATATCCTCACATTCATAGTGCTTTTAATAGTTCGCAGCTCAGATAATTGGTAGCGCATCTCGTATCTGGGCATGAGCCAAAGGAGCTTCTGAAATATTTTAGCTTAAATAGCTATCATACCGATATTTAATAACGACATATTACCTGAATTGATTTTGTTCGTTTAGGTTTACACTATAGTCCTTCAAAAGTAGAAGTTTCCTAATTTGTTTTAGAAAATTCGATTTTCGAAAACCGTTTACAATACAACCTTTGAGACCTGATTCCATGACTTTGAGAAAAGTTTTTTTTTTACAATTAGATTATAGAAAACCAAATTTAAATGTTGCGATTTCCAGGGGGAAAAGATAAAAATCGCCAGCAATGTAATATACCTATAAAATAGACGTTTTCTGATCCCCCGGTATACGCTTACAAGTAGGGTATGATAAAACTACCCCGTATTACCCAAATACGGAGGTGTTGGAGTGAGTCACCCAATCACCCAAATAAAGTCATTATCGACAAGGGTAGATGACAAATTGTTACGACGTGTGACGAGAATTTTGAAATCTACAGGAATATTGTGACATTGATAATCAAAAACGATGATTTAGCAAAGTGTAACGAAATCGAAAGCAGACGACGGCGACGGAACCATGCTGTGACTGGAATATTCAAATAATCGCTTTTAGTATCTCTTAGTCACACGCTTTAGGTATGTGGAGGAAACCAGTGTCTCTCACTGCCTATACCCCCAACTCACCAATAAGTAAATCGGAGCAAAAAGTCACAGGGAGCTAAATATTTCTTAGTTCGTCTCCTGAATTTATTTGGCAACTAAACAAACACTTTGATGAAAACCGTCGAGGGAACGTTCGGACCATCACTTGACAAGGAACGGGTTGAATCCCCAAGACATTTTAAAGTTTATTAATCTCTATCTCTACAGAGTCGTTATCTGAAAACTCTAAGCCATTTGTGAGTATTTCTTCTCCTTTTATGACACCCTCGCATCCCTAGCGATCAAAGATCTGGACCTACTCTCAATATGGTCGACTGGGACACGAGTTTAACCCCAGGGGCACAGTTTTAACCCCCGCCCTTCGGTTCACAATTGTAAAGTGTAGGGAACATCCATCGAGTTGCCATAAAATTGATTAGTTTTTTTTATCAATTTAGCGATCAAAATAAACAATGATTATATTGTTAACATATTTCACAAATTTCGACTCAATGTAAATACTTAGTGATTTTGATTAGAAACACCTGATTTTAAATAAAATAAATAAATATGTACATATTGGTTCGATGTTCAGATATAGAGATTTCGATGCGGACACTGGGAGTCCGTGTAGAGTGGAGATAGCGAAAATGATAACACATATGCAGTTATTGCCATCTTTCAATTTCTGCGATCTTTAGCTATTAATAGACGACCCTTAGGTGAGATCAGACATACTCGTACTTCGGACGCACGCACACCCTAGACCTGTCACGACATCGTATCAATCTGAGGACAATTCGATCAATCTGGAATTGTCTTCTCCACCACATCAAGAAATACCCAGAGCCTGTCGGTAGTGCCATCGATAATAGTGAATCAGGAAGACTTAATTTGCTTGTGTATCATAAAGGAATCAATATAGATCTCTGACATTTCTGTGGCCAGTGCATGATCAAAACCAAAATATAGTCCACTACGTATAGAAACCACGTTTCGTCCGTAAAAATATTATAGACATACTCAATGCCGGATTGCTGAATGGATGCTACTTTTACAAATAACCCGATGACTTAAATTTTAACAATACTTGAATATTATAATAAATACGAGTAGTTATGATACATATTTATTATTTCTTGAACAATGATGTAAAATTTCACATTGAATAATTGATACGAATGAAAAAGTCAGTTTTCTAGAAGTTTTATTATATTTTATGTGAATGACATGTTTCGCCCTTCTAAGGCATTATCAAATGTTTGATAATGCCTTAGAAGGGCGAAACATGTCATTCTCATAAAATATAATAAAACTTCTAGAAAACTGACGTTTTCATTCGTATTAATTAGTTATGATACACTTTAAACATAATTTATGTTACAACTCGTTAAAAGATCAGAAAAATGTATTTTTTCCAAGAATTTATCGATTCCAACTCTCATGTGCACAGCGCATCCCTACAGAGTTCACATCTCAATAAAACTCGTCTCTGTCCTCCGAACGTGTTAATCTCGCTACTGAATAAAGATGGTAAATTGAACAATTTAGTTTTTCTCCCAATTCTTATTCCACTCGAGATATGCAGTTCGGGGGGACGCGGCAACTATCGAGGGTGAGGGATGAAAGCGCGATCCCCTAAATATAAAGGCTCCCCGATCTGAAGCATTCTGTACTCAACAATGTACATACGCGCATAACTTTTATTTCTTTTCATGTTCCCGCCGATTGAATCAGCATTTATAGTCGGACAATTTCTTTGGTGACTTGGACGACTTCGGCTTGTACAATATTTGTACACAAGCAGAACTGCTACGTTCATTGTTTGTTATATATAATTATTATTGAGTTAGTTCAAATTACTTTTATTAAAATCGTTTTGATTTTGATGATCCAGAATATCCGGAAAAGACCTTAAGAACGATACTACCTAATTAAACAATACGAAAGACTGATTCAGCGAGAGAATTCTGGACAGACGTGGTTATAAAATATTTAGACTTGCACAGATTCTCCCACGACACTATCATAAAAATCGATAATTCTGCAAGAATTCAATGAATGGTACGATTATTATGTCAATAAAGCGCAGATGCCGGCTGCAAAATGGTTTATCTGGATTTACGTAATCGATTAGTTATTTTTTATCCAGCTGTTTTGTTTCTTGATCTAGATAAGCACCTCCCATATGGTCTAGTGGCTAGGATACCCGGCTTTCACCCGGGAGGCTCGGGTTCGATTCCCGGTATGGGAATATTTTTTTGATAATATTGTTTTCTCCAACATTTATTATAATATTTGATTGATTTGATCGTGTCACGGTTTCCTCAATCTTCGGCTATTACCTGTACTGTTCATATTGTTAACGTATAATTTTTTTATCATTCATTCGTTCCATGTGTTCAAACCATTTTAATGAACCTTTCATTATTTTGTTCATAACGCTTTCATTACTGCATTCACGCCTTATATTTGCATTTGACAAATCTCCTTTCTACTGCATTTATTCCAGTTTTATCTTTTATGACAGTTCCATGCTTTATTTCCATATACCTATAAGAGTCGGTACAAGAACACCATGCGACAACATTAACAACCCGATGCGTAATAATCTGATTAAAGTGAGTTTATCTTACACACATACTATTACGCAATTCTCCCTCATCAGAATAACTGTAAAGGAGATATTTACGAGAAGTTTCCTGCGACTGGCTCTAAGATAAATCTGGTCCTAGATTAGTTCAGGATTAAGGCAGCAGTGAGTGGCGGATAGCCATTTATCAACTTGGATATCGTTTGCTGGACAATTGATCCAACCACCTACTATTCTGTACGAGACTGGCCTCTACAGAATTTAGAGTGAGAATGTTAAGTTTCTAATTTTCATTAAAAAAAATAAGAATAATAATAACATCTGTAATATGCATTGTTTTATTCTTGATATTATTTAACTAACTAACTAACTAACCATCACGCCGTCTCCCCGGAAGGGTAGGCAGAAAGAATGGACTGTCACACTTTTACTGATGCGGCACTCCATCCTTCTCTTTTCGCCCCGCGGGAGATGCGGTGTGATGGGTTGCGAACCTCATCGCCACCAATAGGCATCTCCCGCGCACACTTCGATCGTCCAACACCCACAAAATAAATCTAAAACAAATAATATAAAATACAATGATACAAAATAAAACAACAAAATAAAAATAATTTAACACAAAATGTTCTTTTTAGATGGTGCACATATTAACTATTTCATTTATGTTCCACGAATCCACCGGTTTTTTAATGACCAGTTTCGTGTCGTCTCATCTCATTCTTTAAATAATTTTCCTAAATAATTATGGAACCGGTCAAAGTTAAAATGGAAATAATCAATTGTAAAGTATTTTTTCTATTAACACCTTACTTCAACTTGTACCTAAGTTCCTTAATCCTTAACTTGAACTCAAGTCCCGAAGACAACTTTAATATTAAGAAGCTCTGCTGAGCATACAATGGCAGGCGCGAATTCTACGATAACCAGGACACAACCAAGATGAGACGGGCATGCGACCAGTAGTTCTCCAGAATCGAGTATAAGTAGACTATGGGACTGGTTTAGTACGACCAACTAGCTACCAGCGCAGCGGTATAATAGTAAAAACAGATTGCAATTGAATTGCGTTGAAATACCCCATGAACCATGTGTATTATATATTATAACCATGGACGCAATATTTTTGTACATGAACATCTGATATTTATCAAGACTTTACTCATTTTATTTTATCTACAAACCCTGCTACGAACTATGTTTAGCGCTGTTGATTTAGAAGCTAAAGTTAAAAGTATTTTTATCCTAAGCTACTCATAGTATTCAACTACCCTCCTGCTTCTGACAGTTTCGTGTACAACTTTAACTGCCTATTTGTTCCATAATAAAGAAAACTCCGATAATTTATATTAGGAACGTACTCTATTCACAGGACTCCGCGCGATATTAAATGTTGTAGAAAGCTCATTAGGTCAAATAGATTGGGATATAACGAGGGTCACTTCTCTGTATTATGACAGTGGCATAAAAAAGGAACAAATCCATCACATTCAATAACTGCGCTTCTGAAAGGCGATTTGCTTCTATTTACTCGTCGCTTTAAATGGGGTCCGCTATGGCATCTGCATCCCTGTAGATACTGTAAAACTGTAATGCACCAGTAATCGAATCAACCCTATAATTATTATAGCCTGGGGTTTATTTTTAATTCTCGCCATAATTGTTATCGTAATATTTACGGCTCCCAACGTCCCATTGTGAGATCTGTCGCAGTACTTTGTATCTAATGCCTCTGGCGCAGAGGGGGGCGATAATGTAGCAATGAACGAATTATCGGAGACATCAATTTCAATATTATATCTAACTTTGAGCGTATGAAATATTATCTTTTTTGCCAATTCCTCATATGCGAGATCTGCACGTTATAATAGTAAAGTACATTTGAATATTAATTCTGTGTCTTATTTGACCCGTTTAAATCACTTGGTAGTTCTACAATTACGAACTTCGGGGAAATCTCAACCCGAACGTCGCCGTTTATTGCATGGCTCCGTATTCATTTAACGATCAAGAATATTTCGGGGAGCTTTGGGAATCATTATTAATTGTATACAAAAAATAACTATGATTGTATATAGTAACTCTTAAGTAAGATACTTTATATAAAATATGTTTTTGATGATCAACAAATAAAGAAAACTTTTTCAAAATAATATTTAAAAACTTGTTTTGAGATTTGATATATGAATCAAAACGAATTAATGTGCGAAACGCAACATTTATTTTGAATTTAAAATCTATTAAGTAAACATAATATATTTGTATTCGAACGTAAGAACGTTAAATAAGAAGAAAAGATTATTTGCGTATGCAAATTACAGCCAGGAACCCCATCAATATTTATATGCGGGTGTCAAATAAAAAGTGACGATTATGGGGACAAGAAGGAGAGCCACGTCAGCCGAGCCGCCCCGGCATCGGCAGTTGGGGCCCGTTTTCTGCTGCTTTGAATAGAACTACGGTTGATGCGAAATAAAAATATATCAAATAAAATAAAAATTCACTAAACATTGTACTGCCACATATAAAAAAAATCTAACTCTAGGAATAATAAACGTATGTTAATGTTGCCTATTTCGCTCATTCTCATATGCACGAAAGAAACCACAAGTATCTTCATTATTTTTGGTGTAAAAATGCCAAAATGCAAGTAGCGCCTAACTTCGATACCTCACCCAACACCATTTATAGAATTAAATGTTTGACAAACATTTTTTTGTGTACATAACAGGTGATTTGAACCCAATTACTGCAAACAATTTGATTTTTTAGCTATTATATTGATTCCCATGACATGTTATTTCTACACCAGACCAAAGACAGAGTGACAATCATATTGCCGTCGCCGGGAATCGAACCCGGGATCTTCGGTGTGGCAGTCAGAGCTCTTGCGACTCTGTGACGAAGGTACTTTACTGGATATATTTGTATGTGTGTTTTTTTGTACGGGGAATTGAGAATTTTAGTTTCTACTCCTTTTTTTGGATTAGCATAATACAATTATTTTATGTTGATTAATTAGCAGCAATTTTATAAATTCTATTTTATTTGTCGTTTATATTTTTGTCCATCAGTTTAGGTATTATTTTTCTAGATATGTTTCGAAGGCTTACACCTTCATCATCCGGAGAACGATATCAACTTAATTTATAAAAAAAATAGTCAGTTTTATTATATTTAATGTGAATGACATGTTTTGCCTGTCTAAGGCATTATCAAATGTCATCTTTTGTCAATCAGATAAAAATGTTATATTGGATTGATAAAAATGTTATTTTAAAGATTGTATACTTAAATAGTAATTTTCTTTCTCATCAGCATCCTATTGACACTTTCACCCTGTTAATGGCGTCACCTACACCCCCCCCTTCTGTCTGAAAGCGAGGATTTACATTCGCGTCAGCCTTTTAATCGAGTTTGCACGTCCAAGTCCGCTGTCGCAGTCGCCTCCTGACTCCCGGGAATACGAGTATAGCCTACCCATACAGTAGGACGCTGCTCCCCGTACCTACGTACGGCGGGCGGTAGGTAGGTATTATACGAGTACCTACCCGCGGACGGGCCCAGAGCTCGACTCAAAGGACTCGTCTAATCAAATCACAACATATGACATTTGATTATGCCTTAGACGGGCGAAACATGTCATTCACATTCAGTATAATAAAACTGACGAATTTTTTTATGAATTAAGTTGATATCGTTCTCCGGATGATGAAGGTGTAAGCCTTCGAAACATGTCGAGAAAGATAAACTCAAAAGTGGAAAAAAAAACAGTGTTTTAATTCATATAAAAATCAGCATTATGAAATTCCACAGTGTTAACCCCTTTAAATTTATCTAAAAATAATAAAATTGGTATAAAACAGAAGTGTTTATTCTTATTAATTGTTTATGTATGGAAATGAAAATTGGAACTGGCAAAAAAAAGTAGGATAAATGCCGTAGAAATGAGATCTTTGAGACGAGTGTACGGGAAAACAATACACGATAGAATACCGAACGACGAAATAAGGAAGAAATGCAAGGCAGATTATTACATCATAAGTAAAATAAATAAAAATATCCCTGAGATGTTTTGGACATATGGAACGAATGGACGAGAGAAGAATGGTTAAAATGTCGTATGGAAGCAGCGTGAGTGGATAGAGAAGCCGTGGGAGACCAAGGTAAGCACGGCATGACCAAATTAAACTAATACTGAAAGGCGGCCACATTCGAAGTCGGAAAAATCGACGAGCGTGCACGTTACGATGTATGAATATAGAGGAATCTAGAGAGGTATATCAGGACAGAGCAGTATGGCGGTCCATCCTCTCTACCTTTCCCTCCGGGGAAACAGCGTAATGGTTTATTTAGTTAGTTAGATATTTAATATGGGGTTTTACATCATTGTTCAAGAAGCAATAAATAAGATGTATGTAATAATTATAAAAATACGTGTTCGAGTACCTATATAAAACTCCTGTTTATTTTCACGCGAATTGGTTTAGTCGTATCGGACATATTTTTCTATATTCCGTCCATCTTACAATTAAGATAAAATCAAACAGAGAGTTTACAGAAGAATACAAATGTAAAAAACTTTTAATAAATTTGTACAAACGTTAATTGTTTTGCGAAGAAGAAAAAAAAAATTGTGTGTTCGGAAAACATTTAAATTTTGGAGATAATAAGAAAAGGAAAAAAAAAAAACTTTTTAATCTGCTTAACATTGTAGTCTTCTAAAGTTATAATATTTTATGCATGAAAACACCGATTGTTTTTTCAACTTTGAGTTTAATTTTCTTGACATGTTTCAATTGTATTATCAACGAGAGAACGGAGTTTATACCGTTCTCCCAATGTATAGGTGGGTATAATGATTCTGAAGCACACCGGAGAAAGAAATCTCAAAACAGTTGTTAAATATATTTAAAAATGTTTTGTAAAAACGTATCTGAATACTTTTTACATCAGTATGCTATATTGGTAAATAAAACTTTAATTGATAAAAGTATTCAATATTTCGTAAGTTTAGAAGAAAAAAAAAGCTTTATTAATAGGATTATGTTGACTCAGGGAGATATGATAATCGATTTAAATCAATTTGAAATTGTGATGATTTGAATTGTCAAAATGATTTGTTATACAAGCCACTGCGCTAAAATTACTTGTTGCAGCAGAATAGTCGTTGCTGCAGCAGAATAGTCGAATAAATATTCGACTATTCTGCTGCAGCAGCTCGTAGCTCATAAACCATATGCCAGAGCATGCAACACCGCAAACGGCCCGTGTGGAGTAGGTACTACGGGCTATTAGGCTGGGAATTTACCCCTTCTCACCAGAGTTAAGGGCCATTCGTCTATAAACAGTTGAAAATGTATTGCCGCACGCAAAGCTTCCAATCAATGCAGCTCGCTTGTACTTACAACTAGACTTTCCCAGCTAAGGTGAACATTTCAAGGAATTAATTTTAATTGTGAATTATCCCTACTAGGATTAATCAATATAAAATGAATGAGATGTTTAATGAATTCTACTAACCTTGACCGGATGAGGGATACAGCTGTTGTCGGATCCGATAGGAGCAGAAAGAAAACATAAACTAATTATTTGATTAAACATTAGTTTAAGTAAAATAGTAGGTAGTAATAGAAAATCATTTTTATATCATCTTTCAATTATACTACATTCGATAGATATGTGTTCTGTGCACTGAAGGAGCATATACTCGTACTACGATTTATAATTATTTGTAGCTTTAAGATTTTTTGCCTTCCTTCGATTTAAATTTTTGTATTTTTCTGTTATTCTATGTGAATTGGTATTGAAGAACGTAACTTAAAGCGGTCTCACTTTTGAGTGTTAAGTTCCTTATTTAAGTGTGCTTCTTCTTTGTATGACTTCTGCTTTTCCATGTGCTGTTGTTATGTTAAAACTATTTTATATAGTTGTAGATTTGCAAAGATTATGAATAACTAAAGTGGATTTTTTTATTAAAAGCTTGTAGGGTTGAGGAGTTGAGCAGTCTCGTTTTGTTGTATCAACTTATAATACAATATGTGAACATATCACGAATTATTCTTTTAATATATTCTTTTCGAACAACTTTCTATTTACATAAAATAGAAAGTTTTTCGAAAAGAAAAATATTTGTTTAATCATTAGAATGATTCTGTAAAGAGAAACTTTCCGATATCTCATTGTAACATATCATAGTATAAACGATTCCAGGAACTCTAGGTACGCGTGTGACGTGTTTAACAATATCAGTCATAATGTGTTTCTTAACTGTGAATTACGGCTTTAAATTATAATGATTGTGGTTGAAAGAAAGAGCAAGTGATTAGATTGCGAACGGCGCGTCGCCTGATTCGGGAGCGTGTGCTTTTGACACTTTGAATACATAACTCCGTGTAAAGTTTTACACAACGGGGCACCTACCACCCCCGGCCCCTCGGGCCCGACTTGCAAATGATTTATAATTTTCTTCTCACCTCGGCTGGCGTGAGTGCATTACATAAATCATCAACAACGGGAAATTTTGAGTTTTCAAATAACCTTTAAACAAGTGTTTCGAGTGATATATAGAACATGTTAAGACGGAAATTACTCAGCGTCATTCAGCCAAAATGTGGTAGTCGAAATATACTCGTTATTGGGTCACTATTGAAATTATAAATATAGATATTGCGGTATTACTAACATAATTCGCAGACGTAAGAATTCTAAACTTAATAGTTGCTGCTGCTTGTTTTGCCTGAAAATTCAAGTCGGTCAATACTTAAAGCAGAATGTTATTACTCGGGTGTTTTATGCCACGATTAGCTCCATCTCCTATCCGAGAGACCGCCATGGCGTAACATCCTCTCGTGGGACTGAACTGAAGAGTAGCGATTCTCGGCAGATTTAGAAATCCTCGTTATTTTAAATCATAAAAAATAATGAATTCCATGCACGCATTTCTGATCGCGCTATCAGTTATGTGGAAAAAATATTACTTTTACTCCCATTCTGACTGTATAATTTGGGTGATTAATTCAGTGTACGAACTGATAAAAAAAATTCCCGTACCGGGAATCGAACCCGAGCCTCCTGGGTGAAAGCCAGGTATCCTAGCCACTAGACCATACGGGAGAGTGACGACAGCGAGCTTATAGCACGCCAATTGCGGTTCGAGGGCCGTGGTCAGTGTATTCTTGGAAAACCGAGAATAATGTGTTGTTATTCCGGACGGCAGCGGTCAGAAGAACGAGGCTGTTTACTGGCTACGCGCGTGGCTATACTCTTTCAACGTTTTGAAACTGAATAAGATATAATTAATGAATCTCTAGCTCTAGAGATACTAGTACCGCAATGTTATTCTACAGTTCAAGTGTTCCCGAAAGAAACTGAAAAACATAATGTAGTCCAACATATAGATTTCTTATCAATGTATTAAGGTAAGGTATACAAAGTTAGTTTTGTAGAAGCAGATTAAGTTTTTATATTCAAGAATAAGGTTTACAAAATAATATGAATTTTTAGAAATGACATGTTTTATATGAAACATGTAATTGCTATAAATTATAATAAAACTTCTAGAAAACAGACAATTGCATTAATATGTAATGTTCAATACTAACACCTTTTTAGTTTTAAATCGAAGCAAGTTGTGATATATTATATAATAGTTGCGAGATATTTATTTATTTGGGGTAACAAATAGCACTTACAGTACTTAAATAAAACAAATAGGAACAATAGAATAAGGCCAATTACATGTTACCACAGGTGTAAATGATAAGAAGAGTTAACAGTATATAGGTACTCGTAGAATATATATAAAATAGCTAAAGGTTTTCATGACATTTTTATTTAATTTCCCGAGACTGGTGTACAGAATTAGAGTCGTTAATTTTCATTACGTTATTTACATGAAGACAAGTGAAAGACGACGGCCAGCGCTCCACCACGGGAGTCTTCGGCCAGGGGTGCAGGGTCTCGCGAGTAGGAATGCAGATTTATATTGTATTTAGACGAAAATAAAAAACGCTCATATTATTACATTTCCTAATACTGCCACCCTAGAACGGATTACCCCAATTGTGAGGTCTTAAACAATGTCCTACTTGGTAAATGATCAACAAATAAAAAAATTCGTAAAGGCTGCTGAAAATGATAATGTGACGAGGAAAAACTGATATTGTAATCACCGATTATTAATACATATATCAGATAGAGTAGGCAGAGAAGACGATTCAGAAAGAACCACGTCGAGAGAATGGACCCAGCGAAGATTCCCGATATCGTGATGTACGAGACTCCAGAGGACCGTTGACCGCCAAAGATATGGAGAGAAAGCTGGACATTTTTATCACAGCACCAAATTTGATATTTTTTCTAAACAGATCCCCAGATAATAATAATAATGATATGCTAATATATAAAGCGCAGTTTTTGTGATGTAATCACCTCAAGGGCGCATTAAGACGTGTTTCAAATCTAAATATGAACACTACATCTGACATTCGCGATCGGTTAGAAAGTAAATATAATATAATATAACAAAATATACAAGTTTTATACATAAAGAAGAGTTTCATATTCCAGTCCTACAAAAAAACTAAACGGAACGTACGAGTATTTAGCTAACCAACTAACTATTACGCCTTTTCCCCGGATGGGTAGGCAAAGAGGATGGACCCCCACACTGTTCTTTTCTAATGTAACTCTCGCGTCTCTTCTACATTCACACACTTTGATACGCACGGTCGTCGATTGGTGTATGTAACATACGAGTATAGTGTGTATTTAGAAAACAATATTGTATAAAGTGGACCGCCGCTGCGGAGAAAGTCTCCCGCCGCCCCAGACCCTCCCGAGCAAGGCCCACCTCCCACTAAGTAAGATTAATTACTAATTAAAAACTGCTCCTGCGTCCCCTCCTGTGCCCGGGGAACTTTATCCTGGTAAAATTATAATATTCAACAGAGCTCATAATGAACCTATTAGAAGCCTAGAACCTAATTATTTTTGCGGTGAATACATTACATGTTACGAAAAACACAAATAACGAAACAACAACATTTCTGAATACACTTTCTACTTACTTTCATACTTTCCTGCTGTCTCAAATAACACGAGTTTTTTTTATTGATTTACATGTTATTTGTTTTTTTTTTGGTCTAACCCAATGTAGAAATATCAGTAGATACTACTGTTATAAACGGTTGCGAGGTTTCTTTCATTCAGGTTACAATCCAAGGGATTGGTTTGCAGCAAAGCGTAACATTTTTGCTGGTTCATGGGATGCCAATTTGGCCTTTAATGTGGTAGTTTCCCGTTGCTTTCCACATTGCGAGGTATTAAAAATTCAATAGTTTGAGTATCCAGTTCCTATTAGTAATGCAATATTGCGCATGGTTCATGTGACAGTCTTTTAGACATCACGAACAATCATGCTGCAAGCAATGTCTCGCGTGAATTCACTATGCGCAATCTTTATAATTCAAAGTCAAACAAACAAACCATCACGCCGTTTCCCCGCAGGGTTAGGCAGAGAGAATGCCACACTACTCTATCCTGGCAAACCTCTCTAGATTCCTCCACATTCATACAACGAGTCATACACGCACGTCGATTCCTCCGACTTCTAAAATGATCAACCTTTAAAATTTGATTAATTTGGTCATGCCATGTTTTCCTCGGTCTGCGTCGACTTCGTACCCCATTTACATCATTAACGTATACTTTCTTAAGCATTCTTTCTCCATCCATGCGTTCCATATGTCCGAACCAACGCAGCGATCCTTTCATAATTTTGTTCGTAATGCCTTCTTCCGCTCTACATTCCTTTCTTATATCAGCATTTGACATTCTGTCATATATCGTTCTACCACACATACGTCTTAGGGACCTCATCTCTACCGCATTTATTCTGCTCTCATCCTTCTTCTGCCAGTTCCATGCTTCGCTTCCATACATTAGGGTCCCATACATTCCATTCAAAGTCAATATTGGGGTTTTACGTTTCCTATAAGAGACATAGGGGCAGCATAAATGTGTTCACTAGTTATGGTGGTTTTTATTCCTAAATTCCAGATAACGCCGGAGTGGATCGGAGATAAATCCTAAGAGCGCGCATATCCGGGGAGAGGTCTCCGGGGCTTCCTAAACAGGGGACGGAGAGGGGAGGATACACACTCACGTGATTCCTATTAATCCCCCTTTCCTCTAATCAGGGCTAAATTACAAATATATTGTCTTGGGGAGGCCAAATTACGCGCCTTTATTCTCCCGAAAGCGTTTGTTATGTAAATATTACAAGCCATCGGTCTTTGTAATTACATTAAAGGGAATACAGGGGGTGGCGCCATACCCCCCGCCCATGTGGCCCGTTTCAGAAATAAAATGATTGGATTTTAATGTAATTTGAATGATCGATGACACTGTCAGCTTAGCGCGAAGGACCAGCAAATTTTAAGCATAATTATCATCAAAGAAATTACTTGATTTAATTTTAATTAAATTCTCAATTAAGATTTGTTGGTTTCGTACGGACATATTATTTCCAACCACCGACGGAAAATCGGCTGTCATCAGAACAACCGTCAAAAACCATCACAAGAGAAATGAAGAAATTAAAGGTAATCATAAAATGCATAAATCTGCTGTAAAGCATTAACTCATACGGGTAATATCCACAAAAAGGAATTGCGACCCATTTCCTGCCATGATTTCATTCCGTCGCGTCGCGTCGTCGCAAATGAGTTTTCGGAATGAAACACAACCCAAACCGAGAGAATGTATCCGTAAAGTTGATGATCTGCGTGGCTGGCTGGAGTGGCTATGTGGCCGACGATAAAACCGACTGTGTGCTCAGCTGATAGTGAGGTCTCGCGACACACTTCTCCGGTATTTGCAGTGTCATTAATTCTTCATTTATAACAGCAATTAAACTGACGCTGTGATCGTTTATGAGCAGTGTGCTGACACCTTTATTCTGAAATGAGTAATGCGCTCTAATTATATGCCGAATGTCTCGTCGCTCCCATATGGTCTAGTGGCTAGGATACCTGGCTTTCACCCAGGAGGCTCGGGTTCGATTCCCGGTATGGGAAACTTATTTTTAACAAAATATTTCTATTACCCAACGGACAGTATATTAACGTCTAACTTATTTTGATGACGATAATATAGGAATAAATAACTGTGGAGTTTTTTTTTTCTTTTTTAGCATTATTTTTCTACTATTACAAAGGATTCAAGTAACAAAAAGGTAAAATAATTGTTTTTGATACAAATTTGTGTTAAATATTAAGGCTAACAACTGTGCAAAGGAGCAGAGTGATCGAATAATATAATAAAAAGTAGTTCAAACATCAACCTTAAAATGCAACCCGCGCTACAGTTTACACCTTTGTAATAACCAGCCTTCATTTATCAATTGCTAGGCTTAGAGTTTCATATTTTTTTTCATACGCGATATCCGCAACACACAACCTGCGGTTGGAAGCTCTGTAGCTACACCCGCTGGAAATAGTGGAGAAAGAAGGTGTTCTGCGAGCAGAATACCCACTGAGCGGGGAATAATTGAGCTCCGGGCCCGTGGTCTACCGTCTCCCGATAGACTTCGGGAAGAGAGACTGCAGTTTTTACATCACCGGCAACTTCTCAACGTCACATCTTCGGGAAATAAATGTCCTCGTGCTTCGCCCGGCGAGGAAGATAAAGTCATAGGAAATGTTCAGTCCTTCGTTCCCTTTGGCCCCGGAGCAGTGGCGCCGCTTTATTTTTATGAGGCTAAAAAATTGTATAAAAGACTAAAGTCATCAAAACTAAGGCGTAACATATATAATGCAATTAATATATTAAGCTATTGACGAGTTTTTAATGAACTAAAACACTGTTTTTTGCACTTTTCGGTTTATTTTTCTCTGAATTTATATCGTTCGTAAAGCCTTCAAAACATGCCGAAAAAAATAAACTCAAAAGTAGTAAAAACAGTGTTTTAATTCATAAAAAATCGTAAATTTATTATGAATTAAAAATATCCTACGTGAAAAATAGGCAAAAACAAATATTCGAGGGAGCACTCTTCTTTTAAATTAATGACGCTTTTTGCTTCTCAACAGTATTCAATTCGACGATTTTTTGATGAATTAAAACACTGTTTTTTCCACTTTTGAGTTTATTTTTCTCGACATGTTTCGAAGGCTTACACCTTCATCATCGGAGAACGTTTATATCGTTCTCACGAAGATGAAGGTGTAAGTCTTCGAAACATGTCAAGAAAAATAAACTGAAAAGTGGAAAAAACTGTGTTTTTAATTCATAAAAAATTCGTCAGCATGGAATTCCACAGTGTTAACGCTCTAAGTTTATCTAAAATTTAAAAAAAAGGATTCAATTCTTTAAAGGAGATCAAAACTTCCAGACGCATTCACTGGAATACTGCTGTGTGCTGAAATCTAATGACAAATACCAAACTGGTGCGAGTTGTGTCTCCAACGATATATTATATTTTATATGTTACATGATCATACAGCTTATCTCATGTTTAATTTTGATAGAGTAAAGAGTAGAGCTACCTACCAGAAAAAAATGATAAATGTAGAAATAAATGTTTGGGCTACCACTGTTTCCGTCTCTCGAGTGACTTGCGGTTGTCTAGGGACATGGTCGCGTGTCCGTGCCTTATCTCGGCTCTTCCGTGAATCCCTGGCGGGGAGATGTCTCTGAAAGTCATTGAACACTCCGTTGAACGCGAATAGCCCGAGTGGAAGAAAAGATGTTCGCTCGATTGCAGAAATCCAAGACATCAATATTCACATTCAAAGATAATCAAAAGAAAGCAAAGGTCCAATCATTAATTAGGTTTGTGAAAATATGGTTGGTGTGGAAATGACACTTACTCGTATGTTACATGTTGTCTTGCAATCTTTATGTCGAACTTACAAGTATTAGTCTTACAGACAAATAGTGATAAGAAATGTTAGGGGCATATAAGTTCACCCCTTTTCGTAGGAAGCATTCGATACTAACTGCGCACGAGAGTTATATCCGATGACGAACCCAGTTCCCGTTCTTGCGCTGAGAAGGAGATTTATGGATAATATCTGTAATCGGAGTAAAGTGGGCGTGACTCCGAAAGCTACACATAAAATATCAGAGTTTTTTATTAATTGTTTCTGGAACAACGATGTAAAGCTCCGTAGTAATCAGTTATAAAATTTATTTATTGTTTCTTGAATAATGATGTAAAACTCCATATTAAATTATTATAATAATATGTATGAAAATCGATAGTTTTAATATAATATTTATGTATGACACATTTAATAATGCCTTAGAAGGGCGAAACGTGTCATACATAAATATTACAATAAAACTCCTTGCAAACTATCGTTTTTTCATACATATTAATAAGTTGACGACCTTCGTGGCAGAGTGGTTACGAGCTCTGACTTCCATGCCGAAGGTTCTGGGTTCGATTCCCGGCGATGGCAGTGTGATTGTCACACTGTCTTTGGTCTGGTGTAGAATTCACGTGACAATAAAATGGCGATAGATTGGCTACCTATAACATCTCACGAGAATCAATGTAATAGTTAAAAAATAAAAATTGTAGTAATTGGGTCCTAACGACCTGTTGTGAACAAAAGTAAAAAAAATAAAAAGTAATAAAATGCAATACAAATGAAAATATCAGTTTTCTAGATCAGTTTTTATTATATTTTACGGAAGAGAATTTATGTTTGGCCATTTATATTAGATAATGCCTAATAGCCTTATTAACTACTTTACCCTGTAAAATTTGCGGTTGCTTCATTCTATTCCATTCTAAATAAATATTCAAATAATTAACTTGATGTTGGAAATAGGAGCAGAAGACACGCGGCCATACCAAGTTTTCAAGAATAATTCATTTTATTTATGTATAAATCATTAAGTTGCTCGTCGTTTCAACAAAGAGATTTTCAGAAATGTCGGATGGCCACATACTTTTACCATGGAATACTTTTCTAACCACCTTAACATACACGCGCATTTACAAATTTAGTATTTAAAGGTTCACTTTCTTGTTGAGAAAAATATGAATTATTTTACACACTCTCCAGAGATAATCAGACTGCTGAGCTTCAGAGAAGAATCGGTCTTTGGTACGCGGCATACGGCAATTTGAATAAATTCTTCGACAGCAAAATTCCCCAAAGTACTGATATTTGGAGCACAAATGCTCACCCTCATCAAGTCGACCACGAGGAGACTCCTTGTAGCACAAAGGAAACATGAAACAGCCATGGCACATGTTAGACTATCAGACCGGATAAGAAATACTGATATACGTAGAAGTCGGGAGTAACGTATATCGTCGAATGAGTGGCTGAGTCAAATTGTCATTTGCGGGACATGTTGCCAGATTGGTAGACGGAAGATAGACCTTATGGTGGGGTGGAGACCTCGCGAGGACACAAGAAACTGAGGGAGACCCCCCACGCGATGGTCCGATGACATTTGGAAAATTGTTGGTGATTGGATGTGAAAACCATAAGACAGTAATACGTGGAGAAGTATGGGGGAGGCCTATGTCCAGCAGTGAACGACAACAGCTGTTTAAGTAAGTTTTATGTGTAATATGAAATTATACAGTTATGACAACATTACTTGCGAGTAGTCCACGAGCCGCCGCTTGCCGCTACACGGAGACACCCCTGGTAACTAAAGGTAGCGACAAGCCATGCTGATTTCTTTCTTTTCATTTGAAAAGGTCTAATTGCCGCCCTTCTTAATGAAAGAAAGGAATAATTATTCAAAGCATTTTCTCTGATGGCTTCCTCCCGCGGATTTCATTATTTTTCTTTTATTGCATTTCATCACTTGAAAGGTGTTCCAATTCTATTACAAAAATTAAAATACTGCTTTCCACCGTATTAAATACTTACATAATAAATATTGTGTTACATCCTGTGTTTCTCGCGCCTGTAAATTAGTCAGCCCCATTTAATTATAACTGTTTATACCCATCAGACTGTTTAACAAAACTTAAAATAGACACAAGCAGTTACATACTATCGTTTCGTAAACCATTATGTAAAACTCTATAAAAAAAATTAAATCGATGTTTTTTGTTTTAGTGACATGTTTCGCCTTGCTTATCATATGTCGTAATTTCATAATACAATATGACTAATGCTACATTTGAAGATCCCCTAACAAAGCGAAAATTGTCACTCCAGACGACACTCAAAACAGATCAATTTTGAATATTGTTGGACAGAATGGTAAAGAAGGTATATGTAAACGGCGTGAACGGAGCTAGAAATAGAGGAAGGCCGAGGAAAACGTGGCACGATCAAATCAATCAAATATTGAATGTCGGTCACGCGAGGAGTCGGAAAAATCGACGTGCGTGCATGACAAGATGTATGAATGTAGAGGAATCAAGCGAAGTATGTCAGGACAGGACAGTGTGGCGTTCCATTCTTTCTGCCTACCCCTCCGGGGAGACGGCGTGATGGTAAGTTAGTTAGTTAGTTAGTATATAAAAGGCACCATAACCAACATAAATGAACCGCCCAACTAAAATAGTTCCCCAGCGTCCTTCAACGATCGGTATACTCGTACGCTATTGCACTCTGAACATCCTGGGATTAAAGACACTAACAACAAATATATAGAGTGGCCAACGGCAAGCGGTGTTCCCAAGCGGTCACTCATCCAAGTACCTACTGACCGCGCCCAATGTCGCTTCACTTCGGTGATCGGACGAGAACCGGTGCATTCAACATGGTATGGTCGTTGGCAAGAGACTTGATTGACTTAACCTATATTACAGAAGCTCCTGATGAGACTATACATAAAATAGTGCAGGCAATACAGAAGACGATGAATGAATGGAAAGTAAAGATCATTTATTTTTCATCGTCGTTATTGAATTCCGTAGTTTTAATGCCTAAATTTATAAAAAAAACATATTTCTCCACATACACAAGAGACGACCCTCCATTCCGAAAATAGCATTTTTACTGCTTCGTGGTAATTAGTTATGTCACAAGATCGGCAAATATTTACGACTTCATCATGTTGAGAGACCATAGACACGTAATTCAGTCCGTGTCTTTCGCTTCACTGGGTTTAAATCCAAGGGATTGGTTTGTGATAGAAAAGCGTGAGATTTTTGCTGGTTTTTCGGATGCCTTTAATGTGGTAGTTTCCCGTTGCTCTCCATAGTAATTCTCCTTTTAATGCCTCAATAATACAATACATTACTTACGAATTGACCAACTATTTCTTCCCTCCTTGAGGCGGAGGGTGCGTTGTAGGTGGATTAGCTTGGACCACCACGTCGTACATATGCTCTCCGGTCACGGCCATTTCCGAGCCAGGCTCCACGATCTTAGCCTGGCGCCGGACTCTGAGTGTAAATATGGTGGGAGGCTCCAGACGGCCATTCATATCCTCTGGGAGTGTTGTCTCCTTGCCAATAACCTAATTGTAAGGTTGTGGCGATCTTCGTGCTAGAACAGGAGAAGGGAGGACCCGTAGCGTGTGGCCCCGTCCCACCCTCCTTGGTTCATATTATATATCTTGTATATATATACATGTAAAATATTTTAATACTTTGTTCCTAATATCCAACATGATTCTCGTAAGAACTGCCTCGGCGGAGTGATCTTTTCTGTACGCAGATGAGTTAGTTTAACTAAAAGATTACTCGCATGGAGATACTTTACTATTTGTGAAGGAAGGATATAAAATTATTAGTAGATAATATAGCACATAGAAGTAAGACGTTACTCGGGTAATTTCTTTTAATTTTCCACGAGCATATGTTTTGCAAATAGTGATAAATGATTATATTATGTCTTCGATTGCTTTAATATCAAATACAATACAAATATTTAAATCAACTTTTAAAGTGATTTTAAATAGATTTTCGCTAAACTATCTGCATTGCAGTGCACAATTCCTTATACGATATCTCGATCTTGATACCATTAAGAGTCTTCTTCTAAATCCCGTTGTAATTATCCCCCGAACCGTAAAATACATTTCTCGAATGTACTTCTGAAGTTTCGCAATTTGCATTATAACGTTGTTTAACCTTTTTCAATTTATAGCGAGCAAGCGGTCGAGAGTTTGTTCGAAACTTCCTGAGGCAATTTCATTAAGCTAAGGCGTAATAAGCGGCGCCGCTTGCACGTTCTATAACCCTAATATGTCTCCGTTTATTCTAAAGGTATTTGTTTTATAGATTGCCGCGAATATAATATCCTAATGTAAAGCGAAAGTAATATTGTGTGGAGAGGTTCGATTTCCTCGCGTCACGCTATTAGCTGTACGGAGTAAACAGAACGGCTTCTGGCTAAACAAAAGCATGGGAGGGATCTTCATAATTTTCCTCTTATCTCGCATTTCCAGTCACTCCGAGACCTCCCCCTCCCCTGTCTGCCTGTCTCGCGGCATCCGGGAGCATTAGGGCAGGAGGGGGTTGCAATCGCTGTTCAAACAAAACATCCATTCGCCATTAATCCAAGCCAAAGTTGATTCACAGTAAGTGAACTGTCTTGTGTTTGTTTAATAGCTTTCATTTGCCCTTCAGGTACCTGCTTCGGGTAGGTACTCTTAATCGAAATTTTATCTCCGTACACTGATTATTATTTCTAGTGGTGTTTTATTATTATTATTATATACTCGTAGTTCTCTAGGGAAATATTTCCAAGTGAAAAATATCTTTTTTCACGAAAATATTTCAATAATCAATCGTTATGAAAAAGTAAGTATCAAATTTAATTAAATGTTCGCAAATGTTCCGTTAATGGCTATTACAACGAAGAAAATCTCTAATAACAAATGCACGTAACAAGTATTATAGAAATTTACTTTTGGTGGAATTATATAATTTAGGATACTGGATATGTCCGTGTCCGGTTGTATCCTCTTCGACCTGCATAACCCACTGCACAAATCATCTACCTTGAATATGAATTGAACCCAAGATCCCATAAAAGGTTGTAAAATATTTGTTTACCATCGAAAAAAAGGGCTGTGTTGAATCTTATTACGTGTAAAATAGTATTTATTGTTCCTGACGTGTAAATATATTTTAAATAAGTGTAATGTGATCGAACTGCTAAAGATGAACGAAGAACCAAACATCAATAACAAGGGCGGGTGTTGTATAATTACAACATTTCCGTATTTTTAAGAAGGTAAAACTGCCTAACTCCATGAATACGCGGCGCCCAAATTTTGTTTACCGGGCTTATGTAAATCCAGAGCTTATTATTCGTAGGACGCGCGAGTGTTGTGGAAGTCAGAAATCACCTTTAAGTCGCGATGAGGGAGACGCGACATTGAGATGGTAAAATATTGTAATTTATTCATTTTTGGAAAGAAATTATTTTTCAGACAAGAATAATTTCGTGATTATAACTAACTAACTAACTAACCATCACGCCGTCTCCCCGAAGGGGTAGGCAGAAAGAATGGACTGCCACACCTTTCTTTCCTGACATATTTCTCTCGCTTCCTCAACATTCATACATCGTGTCATGCACGCGCGTCGATTTCTCTGACTCCTCATGGCCGACATTCAATATTTGATTTATTTGATCGTGCCACGTTTTCCTTGGTCTTCCTCTATTTCTGGTACCATTTACATCATTAACATATAATTTTTTTACCATTCTTTCTTCATTCATTCTTTCCATATGTCCAAACCATCTTAACCATCTTAATGATCCTTTCGTGATTATATCTTAACCTAAATACTACATTCGCATTAAAACAGACATATGCCATGCCGCAAAATAATGAGGATAACACATATCTGTAAGTATGCATACTCTAAAGTGTCAATTCGATTTTAGTGGTGGTGGTGATGTATTTCTCCCTCGCACCTGTTTCACTTGGTTACTCCCAGGCTGAGAGGAATCCCTTGTAGCGCGGCCGTAACATACATTTCTGGTGGAAGGTATTAATTATTCGAATTAGAAATAATATTTAATACTACTCGCAACTGCATCGAAATATTTCCGATATGTACCTAATATATAATAAAATATCCAAAAAACATTTCCCATACCGGGAATCGAACCCGAGCCTCCCGGGTGAAAGCCGGGTATCCTAGCCACTAGACCATATGGGAGATGCTTATGTAGATTAAAACATTAAACACCTGTCCGCGAGACGTGATCAGGTGATCAACATTGAAGAGTGTAAATAGCTGTTACATCTGTTCTAATTTTACACAAGTGTCGAAACAAAAGGATATTCTCGGAGAGATTAAATTTTTAATTTCGAAGGTCGATATAATAAGAGTCAAAGGTGTTGACTTCAATACACTAACTGAACATCTCAAACTTGACTAGAACGCGTTCTGAAAGAATTGGAAATAATTATTCTTCTTCTTCCTTGCTATAGTAGCCATATGCGGCCTGTTCTCCAGAGGGCTGCTAGGTATCCTATAATATCCTCAGTCTCACATATATATCTTATTCTGGTGTTCCTCGCGCGATCTCTTAGCGTCGTGTCTGATATCATCCTCAGTGTCTTCACCTCGAAAGTCTTCAAAACTTGTTTGGTGTTGACTGTGTCTCTCATAGCTTCAACGCCATATGTTATTATATTATTGTTCTTACGCATGCTTTATAAATTAATAAATAAACTGTACAATTAATACAAATGAAAACGTCTGTTTTCTAGAAGTTATCTCATTATCAAATATTTACCTCATAATGCCTCAGAAAGACGAAACGTGTCGTTCCCGTAAACTGTAATAAAACTTCTAGAAAACAGACGATTGATTCGTATTAATTTTTATTATCGAGTTTTTCATCATTCTTCAAGAAGCAATAAATAAATAATCCATGGAGATACGAGGTATGGAGATATTGAAAATACATGTATTATTACATTTTTCCTATATGTACCACCGTTATTATTTTACGTTATGAATTTAACCTTACGTTCTATCAAAATAAAGTTATAAATTCACCATCCTTGTACTTATTCAATGTATAAATATTAATATCATGATTCGGCATATCTTAGATGCTGGGGTGAAATTTCGTCAATATCCAGAAACACCAGAAGACAATCAAGAGATGAACTGGCCCCCGTCTCAGGGCCGTCAAGAGATGACGGATGACGCAAACCAGAAAACTCCGAGAAGATTTATCACCGCCGCCGACGTTATCTGAACTAGAAGCTAACAGTACAATTAGAGGGCTGCTCCAAACATTCTGCTCCAGAGGGCTTTTGAGCTAAATTTTCACCGGAATAACGGTTTGGTGAATTCGAATTGAAATGCAGCATCACGGTGCTTATCGAGTATACGAGTAGGAAGTGTTCCGAGTTTTGCCAAAAATTGTTGTTGCAGAATAACCCGAAGGAATGTAAAATGGAAGAACCGAAAGTATTTGTTTAAATACTAATAAAAAGCAATATAAAAGATCCATACAGATTGTGGATTCAACTTTTGTTTTTTGATTTTCCCAAAATGTACTCGTAATATAACGCGAAGCCCCCGAGTCAATGATACATATGTAATTACATCTCAGTAGATAAAATGGATTCGGAGTTGCAAAATATAAAGAAATTGAAAGGTCATGAGAATTACAAAAATAAACATTTTCCGCAGTCGGTAGGATTCGAACCTACGCTCCCAGAGGGAATCTGATTTCTAGTCAGACGCCTTAACCGCTCGGCCACGACTGCTCGTGAGATAGAAATAAAAATTAATAATCATTTTCTTGGTAATCGATCAATATTAAACAATCGTAGCCATTTATTGGGAACGTGTGTTTGTAACGAGTCCGTGACGTCAGGCGCTATCTGGTATAGCGCGTAGTTGCAGTAATTACAAGGCAAACGACTGGTAAAATATTATTATAGCAAACAGATATTTTCAAAAATGAACTATCTTGCTTCAAATTCGTATTTTTTTTAAATCCACCAAACTTACAATAACTTAAGCAAGACGATATTAAAATAATTCTAATAAACCATTCCCACAAACACCCTCCATCTTTATGTAGCGATTCCAAAATAAAAATAAAAATATGAGTTTCTTGAATACTTGCTTAAATTAAAAAATAGTTCTAAGCATATTTGAATATCATTTTATGAAAAACGTTGTTTAGTTTTGATATATAATACAATAACATTTTAAGGCGTGTGTTAACATATTTTATTTAGACTTTCTTTTCCCATTTGAATGTGAAGGTAAGAAGCGCTCCATTCATCATCGATTGAATTAGCGAGTCCCAGTACCCAGTCCTGGGGGGAGGGGCGGTGGGGAGTGTGGCGAGAGGGACACGTGTAAGGGATCTCACAGCCGCCTCTCGTAGGTACACACATTCTGTGGTCCATCCGTCCATAGTTCTGGGTAGCAGCACCGATATATGCCTACCGTTTGAAGGGCACTTTAATTCAATGGTGGGCGGGAAAATAAGTTGAAACGCTTGACCTTATTTTTATTTCCATTAACTTGAGGCGTCAACACAGTGGAATACCAATTAACGATGAGTTTTTATTTATTAGTATGTTTCAAAGGTATCGTACCTTCATCATCGGGAGAGCGATGTATATATAAAATACGTTTATTTTAAGCAAGGAGAAAGATGTCACCTCCATAAAATATAATACAAATTCTAGAAAAAACTGATTGTTAAAATACGAATTCAACAAAACTCTTTGAAAGCTGTTCTGCCTAGCTTTTAATGCACACAATAACCTATAAAATAATTTAAAAAAAACTTAATTAATGAACACAAACATCATCACATTACTTAAACTTGGAACCCCAATTTTTTTTTTCACTCTCCATAAATTGTCTTTTCCACAATTTGAAATTATTTTTCACGACTAGTTTCAAAGGTATAATATTATTATTATCCTACCTTCATCATTGGGGAACGATTTAAACTGTACCCTAGAACCAAAAACAGACAAAAAATAAACCCAAAAGCGGAAATACAGTGCTTTCATTTGTTTAAAAAAATATTGATTGATGAACGCCGCCACTGGTTCCCACCCACTCTGACGCACTTTACGGGATGAAAATCCCCGATAAAATATTATTGCACAGATTTCCCAAAATATTATTACGGTTTCCGAAAGATGGAAGCTATCGAGAGGTCGAGGCGAGGCCGATAGGATGCTCTTTAAATTTGATGGTTCCGGGTTAAAAAAAACGCTTTAATTTCGATAAAAGTAGCATCCTCTCGAGTATTGGGGCGTGTGAGACGTATCTTACCTAAATAATACGAACATCAATTTTCAAAGAAAACCTTTTCCGAGGGGAAATTTTTTCTTATTATTTTTTTTGTATAAATAAACTCTCTAAATGGATACCATAATTTATTATTTACTGACATAAAGTGAAGTCATACGCTTATATAAAAATACCCACGTGAAATACTTCTTTATAAATAACGTTTAGTACACAAATTCCAAGATAATCGATATTCCCCAGAAGGAAATTTTTAGATACCTACTCTTATCGTAAATTGGAGCAAAAACCTGAGATTTTCGCAGTCGGTAGGATTCGAACCTACGCTCCCAGAGGGAATCTGATTTCTAGTCAGACGCCTTAACCGCTCGGCCACGACTGCTAGTGACACAACCGAGCTCAATAATTACTATCTATTCACGTGTCCTCTTGTGTTGTACGTATTATTAGAAAGTTATTTTGGCTCCGTCGTATTATTTAAGTTGGAGGCTTCTGTTGAATCGAAAAGTACAAACATTTTTCTAAACTCGACGGACAAGTGGACGCAGTGACTTTCTGATGCTGTAACCTATGAGGTAGAAGAGAGATTGAACCACACTTATATTATAGTTATGAACATGTTTGTTAATATCTAAAGATAATTCTTTGATAATATGTATTTTGTTAAATTCCACTTGTTTTTTTATTTATTTTAGACAGCTTGCTGCAATGCTATGGCCTCACAAATAATCAAATGGAATGAAACTATTGTATATTGACTATTTTTTTTAATGTAGATATTATATACTTACTTAAAATCCATTATTTGTGTCTTCGACCAATTTCGGCAGCTCTCTGCCATCTTCTGGTGAGACCAGAATAATTAATTTGTATTATTTACCGTAAAATTCTACGATGAAATTTCAAACCACAAAATATATTTCTAAATATTTAAGCTTATATCCTCGTATTTCCTGCACATAAACTCTGAAGTGTCAATAAATTCGCCAACTCGCTATAGATACACCACCCACCTTGATGACGGAGACTGAAGCTCGTAATTAACAGCTCCTGTGACACGTAGGAAATAGATTTTTTTCCTATAACTTAAAAATATATCAGATATTCAAATATATTAGATTATACTAATTCTATGAATAGATGAAATTTGTTTTAAAAGCTATGAATACGAAGTCATCAAATTTTAAATGCGTTAAAGTGAGCGTGGTTTGGCTGCTCTTGGCGGCTGCGTCTTGAATCTGCACATATACATTTCCATCTCAATCGCTAGAGACGGGAAAGTAATAGGAAATGGAAAACCGGAAGCTCCAGATATATTGCATCATATTAGGGAATATTATTATTTATTCGCGAGTCCCACACCCTCGCGAATAAATAAGAGATTTCCTAAAAAACTCAGCCATTTCCATTACATCGGAATGGGGGCTCAACTGTAAAGTATTGCCGGGAAAATATTACCCCGACATCCAAAAGTATCGACTGTGATCTCAGTTTCAACTTTACTCGTTTTAACCGAAAAATATTTTTTATGAGTCCCATAAAACCTGAACTGATTCTAAAATGTGAAAACCGCAACAGTTAATGCTGAACTCGTTTTCCGAAAACATATTCCAGCTTACAATTTAAGACATTTCATAAAAGGGTATCGTTACTTTATATGTACTTTTATAAGTGTTTCATGGAGATATCCTCTTTTTGAAGTTATCCTCTTATTTCAAATATTTTTTCTCGTGTGGTTAAGATTATCTATCCTATATACAAGCCGGTGTTAGGGGAGATGTAGGCAATGGGAGTCAGTTGGCAATGGGAGTCACCCCTTTAATTCGAAAACAATACGCGTGATGGCGGTTCCAGTGACGTCATACGCTAGCTGTTTGCCGGTAACATCCGCGGTAGGCAGCTTACTCAGTTCGCATCACGTGCTAGAGAGTAACAAGTTTTCGGGCCCTTCTGATCTAATTTTTCGAGTGGACAAATCCGAAGGTAAGGATCAAACTACTGAGTGTTTCTTTTTGCGCTTGTGATATGTAATGACTAAAGCATTTTAGATCGTAATTTCAAACTCATTTTACCACTATCACTTTTTTACCGATGTAAGCAATCGGAGTCAGGTGACCCTTATTGTTAACATTTCCTGTCTTCGATAAAATAATCTTATTTTTGGTTTGTAGATACCGAACGTTCATCCTAGAAAGACAAATAAGGTTAACTGGTCTATAGCTAACCTGAAAAAGGCCGTGGAGCTCATCGATGAACAAGGTTATTCAATAAGAAAAGCCGCGAAAACAATGAACATCCCATTTTCGAGTCTTCAGAAGAGGTACGCGAAAAAAATAGATAAAGAAGAAAATTCTGCAGGAATCGAACAATACTTCAGCGTCAGATATGAACATTGATGACTTGTACCAGGACGACAAAAACGACGATGCAGAAGATTCTGACAACCAATGTCTTGTATGCGGCGAATTCGGGCGAGATAATGAGATGTGGTTCCGATGCACTTAATGTGGGCTTTGGGCTCATTCAGATTGCACTGGGTGGGACTCAGCTTGCAATTATGTGTACGATTTGTGTTGACCCCCATTGTCAACATGCTGATCACCATTGCCAACAGATGTGGGCAATGGTGGTCAAACCTGTTTTTTTTTTAATGATTATTGTTCCAAAAGTAAAAGGCCAAAGTGATTAAAGGTGATCTCAATTAATAGTTTAATAACTAAAGTTTATAATAAGGCTTAAGCAATAAATAGTTAACTGATAGTTTTTTTTTTTTTTTCAATTCTCGCTTAAGTGACTCCCATTACCTACATCTCCCCTACTATTCGCCATTTTCTGAAGTGGACCTAATGTCTGCTATAAAATTATGCTCTTCTATTAAGCCTTATTTAGTTGCAACCTTAGCTAAATTGGAAAATTATTTCAGGAGAAAGAAAGTCGAGAACACATTGAATTTTTGTTTGAGGATTCTTATTACCAAGACACCGGTAAAAATGGACGTTCGTAAATTGAAAGTTGACTATTTTGGAGCGAAACAGGTTGATATATAATATATAGGGTGTCCCTTCTGTGTCTACCGCATGTCTTTGCTTCCCATAAAGTATTAAATATTACATACATATTGTTTTAATAGGCGGGCCACACTGTGATAAACAAGCTGGTTTGGAACCAAAATTTGTATACTGAATGTTATTACTCAAACTTAAACCATGTTCTAGACGTAGTAAAAACGTCGATTTTAGTAAACCATGAGTTAAACCGCGGATGTTTCTGCATACGGTTATCCTTTCAACAAACATGGTACGTTTATCTCTCTTCCTCGCATTATTTTACCCGGCGTAGAATGAGATAGAAGCCCTATACAACCGATGTTTATCACAGTGTGGCCCGCCTTTAAATGTGAAATCATCTGTAAAGCGACAGGCATTAACAATCTTCGTTGTTTAAAAAAAATAAGTGAAAGTCGTTCATTTCATGTGGTTAGTGTTTTTTTACGAGAAATATTTGCCGTTTTATGAGTGACTTTGTTTTTTTTTATTATTAAAATAGACTAACACCAAAGATTTTAATGAGTGATATTAGAATGTATTGTATTGTACAATGATCAAACTGAGCAGAAATAGCTCGTTATTATGATGAAGGAATCGGGTCGTATCCAGACTCGAACCCAAGTCCCCTGGATCAGGAGCCAAGCGGTATATCCCTTATTTTTTCTACAGTTTTATGTAAAAACTAATACTTACTCTTATACTCCTATACAACTGCATAAATTACAAGCAAGAGTGAAATGTAATTTTTCCCTGTGAGTACATTTACGTTTACAGAATCTCTCTTGATATGGCTGCGATCCGGGATCATCTATTTCGGATCTGCTCTTTTTAAGTGGTTGCGTTGAATCCTTGCAGGTACTTACCGCGGAGCTGGGTACGAATAGGAAATATTGTCATTTCTCCTCTCGGCAGGACGCGGCTGATCCAAAATGGACCGCGGAATCCGATAAGCCCCGAAGATTATATCGTTTAGCCCGAATAGAAGGGGTGCATTATTTACACGGGGAAGGCACACGTTTTCGAGGGAAGAAACAGCATCGCAAATTTGGGTTCGGGTGAAAACACCACTCGGAGTTTTCGAAAACGATATATTTCCACCAAAATCTTTCTTCAGATTCATCCCTGATTATTCACCATGATCTGTACCCTCATCTTAATTTTGTGTCTAAAGGTTCGTCCTAGAATTTGTTTAATAGCTGTTTCTTCATCTGATTCATATTTTTGATCTAAATATGGAATCCTGAACGGAACCTGACGAAACAAGGAAGAAACGCAAGGCAGATGATTTCATCATAAGTAAAATTAAAAAAAGTATCCCTGAGATGGTTTGGACATGTGGAGCGAATAGACGAGAGAAGAACGGCTAAAATGTTGTATACAAGCTGTGTGGGTGGAAAGATATGCCGTGGAAGACCAAGGAAAGCATGGCATGAATCAAATACTAAAAGGCGGCCAAATTCGAAGTCGGAAAAATCGACGAGCGTGCATGTTACGATGCATGAATGTAGAGGAAGCTGGAGAGGTATGTCAGGACAGAGGAGTATGGCGGGGTTATCCTCTGGCTACCCCTAGACAAATATTTTGCATTACTCCTCGGTGAGTTGGATCATGTTGGGCGAATATATTTAAGATTCTTATTCCCGCACATCCCATTTCATTTTACACGGTCCAACGTTTAAGAACATACAAATAAAGGGGCAGGTAATGGTTTAAAAACGAAAAAAGCGAAATTCGGTATAAATTGTATTTATTTATAATACATGTTACAATTAGATACGACAAACTGGCGCTCACGGTAGTGGCGGCCGACCAGACAATAAATATTCTTTGTTCCGCGTAACAAAACCTACACTCACTCTTTCATTCTTCCCGCAAAGGAATTTTTCTACAACATTTACAATTCTTAAAATAAATCCTACCCATCAATTGGTAAAAAGGGTCAATTTTAATTCGAATGATTACAATTGCGATGGGTGTTTTCAATGAGCTCGGTTTGGGGAACACTCAGATATTTTAGTCGCGTGGATTACAATAAATATTTACTACTTTACATGAATCGACGGTCCAATTATTCGAATTACAACTGACCCTGGCGTTTAGGTATAAAAAATATATACAATAATCGATTTACATAAAATAAAAAACCAAAAGTATCGTAAAAAATGTGATAATTACATCTTAACAAAGATTACTGAAATTGTGAAGAATAAATAATATTTACAAAAATGTACAAAATTACGCAAGTTTTGGCGGTTACTATCCTTACAGTCGACATGAAGATAAACTTTTCATGGAAACTGCAACACTGCAGGAACACTATACATCTGTGGTACGCTTTATTTAACACATAGGCGTGTACTTTAAACAAAATTAGGTACGATTTACACTATTCACTGGTAAAGTAAGAATTTCGAAACGACGAGCTTACGACACTTTCCGCGAGCCACCTCGGCGGACTTCCCTACGCTTACTAACTTATTCGGAGGCATTTCTGTCCCACTACTTGGCACACTTGCTACATACATTCATCACCCACCGCGGCCTTCACCCTTCCCAGCTCAGCCGCCGATACTGTCATGTTTCACGCGAATTAGCCCCATTTACACATTAGTTTCGCTTGATCACATAGATAACGGCAAGTCATTTTACGGAAATATTGGGTTGCGAACGAACACGAAGAATGTGGCAGATTCAAGAAAAAACGTTTTACCAACTCCGAAATATTCATTTGATTCGACGAGTCTTTTATTAGGAAACTGCACACGGAATGATTTCTACATCGATCGACTGGTCTAATGTTGCATGGATCGTTTAGATTGACCGATGATTCGCGCCGCGTGTACATAGCATCGCTCCTCATATGGAGTGAGCAACTGTGAGGGACCGAGGGACATGCTTCTGAGAGAACAATCCTGTTTTCACGATCGTTGAAAAAATATATATTATATATAATAATATCGTACCGTTAGTTAATACAAAAACATTCATTTCGTTTACATTTGACTATGGATACGCTGCATTAAGCCCGATCAGGTTTCTCCGAACTGTTCTAGATTATCACGAATTCTAAATTTAACTTACGCAATACACGTATAACACAATACGGCCATCAAACCACGCGAGAAATATCACAACAGCTCGACATGAGACATGAGGCATCAGGCATGAGGCATCAGGCATCAGACACGAGACAACTGACGTTTGTGCAAACAACGACAACGATTTCCAAACATCGACCCTAGCTTTGTAAACGGTGCGAGTTGTTTTGACACATTCCACGTTTGACTAAACATCCATTAACCCACTGCGGACTGCAATCCTGGCACAATGCCGAACCAATATCTTCAGTGCTTGCTACTCTTACATTATTTAATCACTTTTTAATATAAAAAGTTCATTTAACTGAACTAAACGTATCTGGTGAGCTGCGTGTAGAAGTCTTGGAGAAATATCTGAAGCTGGGGGAGAGTCGGTCTCTCGTCCGGGGACATGGCCCAGCAGTAGGCCATCACAGCGAACCTGAGGACAAAAAAGGTTTCTAATTAAACCAGGTGTTATACTCGGAGCGGAAAGGTAAGGCATTGCGACAATCGAATTTCATCGGATATTAGAAACGCGAAGTGAAATTTGAAGAATTTTATACCACTTGATTAGAAGTTAAATAGAATAATAAAGCAATGGCGTACTCACAGTTCATCCGGGCAGTTGACCGGCTGCGCCAATCTGTATCCGTCGCGAAGGTAGGCGGCCATCTCGAAGGGGTCTATCTCCAGGTAGGGCTGCTGCGCGAGCGTGGTCAGCTCCCAGAGCAGCACGCCGAAGGCCCAGGCGTCCGAGGCGGGCGAGAAGCAGCGCCGCTGCAGAGCCTCGGCCGCCAGCCACTTGACGGGCCGGTTCTCGTTGTCGCCCAGGCAGTGGTAGTCCGCGGGGAACAGGTCCCGCGACAGCGCGTTGTCCGTGATCTGCACGCGCAGCTTGTCGTCCACACTGCGCCAATACGACATACGGTCATTCAAACTACGGTCCACTCTCCAATAATAGAATAACACGCCCATTTAAGGACAAGTTAGCAAGTAACGAACAGCTTGCTCAATATATATAAAATAATACTTAGGTAAGTACACGTGTATTTGAGAATATTCTAGAAACTGATATATCTAGATTGTAAAAAAGAAATCAATACAAACACAAACATACGTACAAATTATTGTATTAATACCATAAATAATATGGATAACCCTCGATGGATTTTTCTGGTCAAAAGGAATAATTAAATAGAAATCAACGTCAGAATACAGGTTGATCTGTTGATGCGAGGATGATAAACCGTAAATGGGACAACTGTAAATGGGCGGAGAGCCAGCCAAAGGGCCTCTAGGCGGCAAGTAGTGATTAAAAATGAATTAGGCCTATAGAGTACTTACACGCAATTTCTTGCCGCTATGTCCCTGTGAACGAGGTGTTTTTTATGAAGATACTGTAGTCCTTGCGAAACCTGCAACGCCATGTCCACAACCTCCTGGGTGGTGAGCGTGTGCGCCACGCCTTCAGCGGAGACTTTGCACTTCTGCAAGAACTTCTTCATGTTGGTGTAGCCCCCGTGCGGGTAGATGAGGAAGGGGGCTGTGTGGTCTTCTATGGACACGCCCAGCACGCTGAGCACGTTCCTGTGCTGAAGCCCGTACATGGCCATGCCCTCCTGCAGGAGCAAGGACACCTGCACCTGGGACGCGTGCTCCGTCACAGTCTTCACGAGAACCTCCTGCTCCCGGGAGTCTTCGTCCGTGTAGGAACCTCGGTACACGCGCCCGAAGGTGCCCTCCAAAACCACGCTACGAAGCCTCACCCGACACCTGAGAATAAGAAAAAAAAAACACGTATTGAGATAAAATATACTCCTCAACTGCAGGTGACAGGCGACAGCTGGAACCAGCACTCCCCAAAGATTAGGGGCAGTCAAAGAATTGCTGAACCAAATTTAGTTTAATATTTCTCGCCAACCATTTTGAGTGAATGAAAACTACATTGATAGAAGATACAGACATATGACAAAACAAAGATAGATAATAATACTTCACGCTATTTTTATTATTTAGCTAATCAGATCCATCAAATTAAAGATGTCTCCACCCGCCGCCATGGCGTGCCGTGCAATTTGGTTTGATTTACTGTAAATTAAAGTCAACAGTTTAATTGACGATAAAATATCGCGCAGCAGAAAAACCACTTGCGCGATAATGATGATGTCTGATGGTTCGAGTTTCACCAACCGTGGACCCAAAATAAACATATATTTTGTATAACTTAAAGCGGCGGTAAAGAAAAGACGCAAAAATGAACGTTTACAAAGAAGTTGTTTCAAATGGTTATATGGAAAACGCTGTAAAGATTCCTTACATTGGCTGTATTAAGTTATGCTAACCCACCAAGGAGCTGAAACAGTCACGGGCAGTCTTGGAGTTATACCGATACGAGAACTAACGCCTGCGGAGCCGTGGTGTTACATGTAGCACTATGGGTAACACGAATCAAGCCACCGTATAGCCCCACCATTTTACACGAATGAAATAGCCACAAGAGCCAAACCTCAATAAACCTGAAGATCTGAGTCTATCGAAGGACGCAAGCTTATCTTCTCCGGTTTATAAATAAATTAGAATGCAGTTTATAAAAGGCGAATACAAAATAAACAAGCCAAGCGAGGTGAGAATGCGATATTAAATTTAGTATCAACAGTCGTTTATTCGGAGATAAATAAATAAATAACAGTTATAAAATACATAAGCCAGCGATAAGGCGAGAGGTTATTAGTGGCGCAGTCCACCGCGCGCCCGTCCGCCGCGCCGGAACACTCGGCAATAACATACGAGCATAATGTAATATGTAGAATACTTGATCCGCGCCCGTGCCGGGACCCGGGACTGTGGCCCTTCTCCGATAGTTGCGGGGATACTTTATTGATCAATTGCTAGACTTAGAGACGATCGGTTTAAAATTAAAATTATTATTTAAAATCTGCAAAAAGAGTAAACTTAAACTTACGAGTATATCAATTGTCATTATTTTTGTAAATAATTTCATCTCTCAACAAGACGTGAAGGAATGCCACGAGCAGCCCCGCTGTCTTAAAGCGACGCCGTTTACCAATTGAACCTGAATTGTTATCCGCCCTACAATATTACCCGACTGCCCGGGGCCCTATTCTAGCACCTAAATCACTTTCGACAACGTTCTCCACTATGTACTACGTATCGGCTGTCGGATCACCGTATAAAGAGAATACTCAGTCGAATATATACGAAAAGAGATCGAGAAAAAGGGAGATAATCACACTTTAATTTTAAGATGTGTCCATTCGTGCGGCTAGTGGCTGTGTTGAGTGTGTTGTCGCAAGTACAAATTAGTGTGGATTAATTGGGATTTCTGTTAGATTAGAGATATAGCCTACAAGTCTAAATACGTTCCACCTCCGCGACGCCCGGAAGCTGGACATTTCGCAGATCGCGCCTTCGGCTTCTCATGACCGGTCTCGTGGAATAGCCCTCCTCGCCCAGGTGCAGGTGGTTGCGGCCGGGCCGGGCGACAGTCCCAGGCGACCCGGCCGATTAGGCGGCTCGTTAGCTGTTCCGGGCGACGATGTTCCCCATTTATCCCATCGCCTCCTTAATTAAGCCCGTGTTCTTCGTTAGGTACTCCTCCGTAACGCGCGGGAACAGTCATACCGCGGTGGAAGTTACAAATATCTTTAATCCAATGTTTAGATGCACAATGCTTACTAGGCCTTACTGATCAATTCCTTTGCGATTTGGTGACTATTTTCTACATACGAGTCATTAATTCGTAAAAATGTATCGAAACAATATCAAAATATGATAATCATACTTACTCGTGACGCGTGGCCCAGTCAAGTACATTTACAAGAGTGGTCGTATTCGAATTATTCCAGAATTAGGATACGCACACTACGGTGCTCCATTCTGTTGTTCTACTGAGCTCCTAGTCGGGCCTCGGCTCGAGGGATGTTAATCGCGCAGGACAGCACGGGCAGGCCAAATAAGAACTTTAGAAAAAATCTCGCAGCAGATGTACGGCCGGTATATTTGTATTGAGCCATCCGGATTGAAATTAATTGTGTGCCTTTCATACCCAATTTGGAGAGAGAAATTGAGCGCGGCGACTTCGGAGCGCGCGGCTGCGAGGAACCCGAGGCGGTGGTGAATAAATCATCGCGGCCAACGAGGATAGCTAATTGATCGGCCGATCAGCGACCCGCCCGGCCTGTTGTTACCTCGCGAGCTGTGATTAACGCCGCGTCTGCACTTGCCACCGCGGGCCGCACCGGCTGCAGCGCCGCTCGGACCTCCTTCGGAGGAACGCTATTGCCCGAGTGGCGCGAGGACTAGAGGAGACCCGCTACATCCAGAACTTGTTAGCATAAGTAGAGAGACGAATGTTATTTATGTTGTCGTGTCACGAAACCCGCCCGGCCTCACGCTGGGCGGAGTAATTGCGGGATTATGGGAAAATATGCAAACATTAAATACGCCACAAGTGGAACGCGCAAACTATTTAGAAACTCGTTATAGCTATCCTGAGAGCCACCGACATTTCCGTGAGAACCTTGTAACAAAACAAAAATGTACCTTTGAATGGTTAATTCCGCTATCCTCTCGTGCAAATCTTTGGATCTCTCGTCCACTACGGAGTAGCTGGGCATTCTCCTGAAGCTGGCGTAGCTCCCGCCCGACTTGCAGGAGGAGCCGCTGGTGCCCGTGAAGGCCGTGTGCGGTATGGCGGTGTCCACGGACAGGAAGGTGGTGTGGGCTTGGGCGCTGGACCGGGACCTCGCGTCCTGCAGCATCTCTCCCTGCCTTCGGGCCTTGTTGTTCCTCACGTAGCACGTGGCCACCAATAGGGTGACAACGGCTATCATTACCAAGGCGCACCCTACCGCGATGTAGAAGATGTTCGCGGACGTGGTTTCCGTGGGTGCGGAGTCCACCGAGACGTGAGTGCTCTGAGTCCGGCGGTTCAAATCCTCCTTGAGGCAAATCTTCTTTCTTCTGAAGTTGAGGCGAGTGATATTGTTGGCGGCCTTGTTGAGCGTGATGTTGATGGTGATAGACACGTCCACCTCGGCGGCCAGTTGGCCGGAGCAGGGCAGGGCCACGCGGAAGGTCTGCGCCGCCGTGGGGATCACTCCGGAGCGGCTCACGTTGAGGGGCGCCGCCGAGATGGCCAGCGGGTTGGACACATCCACGTTGATGGCGTACGGCAACTGCAAACATATAGGTATTACGTATTATTACACCACATGCATACACAACATTCTACAAAAACCGAGACAAGGAGCAGATATGCATAGCATGATAATATCAACAGAAAATTTCTCCGCCATACCGTGAACGCGAAGAAACCAGTTTCAAATATGATGTTAGTTTAAGAACACGTTTGCCAACAGACGCGCGTAATCCGTAATCAAGACCGCAGATGCAAGTCGACGAAAGGAAAATGATTACTTTCGTTGTAAGAATAATCCAATTTGGAAGAGGTACTCGTACTCGTACATCTCAGTCCAAGTCGACTCTCGGACGTAGTTATTTAAATCATTCGATAAATTGTATGCAACCACTCGCCCGCTAGGGTCACTGCTCGTCGCAACTGAACTCAACCCGCTATTTCAATGGATGAAGAATGTCACCACGCTTTTGGTAGGTAGTTGAATGCATGGGGTACATCGGGAAGGGTGGATAAAGACTTAGTGCACCATGGATCATGATATTTGGAACTGCTCAGGTTAATATTCGCGTCCCGCTCGTGAGTCTCGAGCCGAATTAAGATGTCAGTGGTCAAAATGTCTACAGCAAAATAAACATTGACTAAAAATCGATTATGATAATCGAGAGAACAGAGTTCTTTGTTCAAACAAAAAATGCGAAAATCGATCGCGAGCTACGGTAAGTGGTCCGAAACAATACTCCGGCAGTACACGGGAAAATATAACCTGTAATTTCAAACCAAACCGAATATTGAGAGAATACTTCGCGCTCCTTACTGTGATTGCTCAATTCTTATGGAAATTTTTTGATGGAAAAAACGAATTTGATTTATTATGCAATCGTTGATTTATACAATCATACAACGAGCACGCCAGGAATGTGTTAACCTTTGGCATATACTCGTACATTAATTGTGCGAGAAGCCGGGAACATCTGGACGGGTGTGTGGCGTTTCTAACCACCAGCCCTCGCGCCGGTAGGATAAAAGGATGGACGGCCACATATTACGACCCCTCGGGTGAACTATGGCTCTGTCCCAAGCTTATCAATATCACCCAGATTGCTAAGATGGCGCCCAATCACGGGTGGAGGAGAAATATTCCTGATCATTAGACATATTTATATCGCGTTAGAATAAGTTTGTTCAAATACAATTAGCAGAATAATCAAAAGTCGTCAATTTTAAGGTTACAGTTGTACAGGAACTGACTTCACCGACGATTAGTTCCCACGTAGTAAGTTTCCTTCTACGCGATAATTTTAATTTGTAACTAAAAAGGAACTAATTCTGGGGTGAGGGCAACACCGGTCCGAGGGCGGGGAGCGGCGCACACTGGTGCTCTGCACCGTATGTTCTATTTCGGACATATTATTCTCAAATAATTCGAGTTGTATCAAACTGTATAGGAAAAAGTAATTATTTTTTGTGAGAAATCCAAATATATTATTTATGACAAATTCATTGCAAAAAAACATTATGAAAAAAAGGAAAGTTGTGACGTACGCATTAATCTGCAACCTGTCTACTATTGACTTGAAGAACACCAGGCGATCAATAATGCTCCGACTAGTCAAGTAGCCGAACAACACATTCGTGACATCATCGTCCAGGAAGGCGAATTTTGACCATCTGGGTTGTACGGAAGAATCAGTGTGCACCCGTACTCGGGCCCCGGGGCTCCTTCAATTTCTATTTGGATAAACGAAATGTATCGGCGCTGTGTGGCCGCCTCCTCGGGCCGGGCGGGAGGAGCCTGTTTTTTGTACAAAATGTAAAATACCTCCATGAGGCAAATCGTTTTTCTCGGTCAAATTGCTCTTGGACGGATGTCGATCGGACCTAATAAGTACGGTCACGACTCGGACCGCGGACGGTAATAATATTTTCATTGATTACCCGATAATTGCGGGGCGCTCGCTCCGGACAAGACTCATTGAAATGTGATCGCTGATTAGTGATTAGTATGATCGTGCGCCCGCGGGCTAATTGAAATGTTGACTCGCGTCGGACGGGATAATAGGCCGCGTACACGGGATCAGGTGCAGCCCTGGACATGGACACACATCTTAATGGCTAAAACAAACACCACTTATAGGTCGTCACAAGAGACAAGCGGGTGCCGCGTCGGAGAATATTTAAATCGCATGAGCAGTGATTCGACATCCACATTACGAGCAGGTGAGAGCGGCAATACTCGATTTACGTTAAAAGGCCTCGGGACAAATACATTATTTCTGGAATGGAACTACATTAAATAAAAGGAGAAAAACTTTAAGAGCTCTCAAACTAGTTACAAGAAGGCTAAGACAAAAGTATTTGGCCGGGGCGTTGAGAAATCATCGACAAAATAAATAATAGTCTTCGAGATCGCCGACATAACACGATTATTCGCCCTTTCTCGGGCCGATGGCGATCGGCCCCGCGATAGGTCACCGCTGGGCGAGGGTGTAAGTTAACTCGACTGAAGTAAAGAAACGAATTCTCGGAAACACGATTCGCCACAGCGGCAGAGCGGACTACCACGTCACAATACCGCCGGGCGGAGGTCCCGATAGAGCCGAGGCCATGCAGATAAGGCTCGATGACGTCATGGAACACCATCCGAGTGCAGCAGCCCGCAGTCACCTTATGGCCCGGCGGGTGAAGGGAGCGGTATGCTACGACAAGATATGTTATAACGAAACAAAGGGAGTCGAGACATTCGGAGAGAGGTCACAGTGGCGACCTCTAATTTTTCAACTCAAACCAAACAATGCAAGTTTAACTACTTTTTATCTGGCCCATAAGACAACATGATTCATGACATGTGTTATCGTAATATTTTCTAGTTTGTTGTTTCATTACAGCATGTTACCTTATTTTCAAAACGCAATTTACTTGGAAGCACTATGCAACTTCGTTAACACAATTAACAGATGAACAATGTTTTCAAACTTTGTATACGAGTACAACACGAACTTTTTATAAAATAAAAACATGTTTCGGACACAGAAGCCCTTCATCAGCGTTGTAAATATTTTAACGAATTTTTCATGAATGTGATCAGTTTTTTTTTTTATAAATTCGCCTTCACCTTGTGTTGTGAAATCATGTTCGATTAATATTGAAACACGGTTAATTATAAAAGAATGACTAAACATGAATATATAAATTTGAATAACTTTTTGGAAACATTGTACGAGTATATTCAAAACACTTTTTTTGCACTTTTCACAAACACGTTTGGGGACACGAACATCCCTTCTTCAGTGTGTGAATTTTAACTTAAAATTCATACACTGAAGAAGGGAAGTTTGTGTCCCGAAACATGTTTGTGAAAAGTGCAAAAAAGTGTTGTGAAAATACAATGTTCTTGTTATTCAAATGTGAATCCACAACACAGCGTGATAGCGAATATAGAATTAACAATTTATTATATTTATGTTTAAACAAACGTGTTTTGGATGATCGACATATTTCTTCAACATAAAATATTTTCAGATTGATTAACGGAAGCAACCATCCGAAATATGCGTGTTTAGAAATTAACAAATTGTATAAATGTGTATTAAAAAAAAGTCTAATAAAACATTTACAACACAAAGTATGGCGAACATAGAAGAAACAAATTGTATTTCAATATTCTTTAATAATAATAAAAATTAATTTAATGAATTGTAAAGCGTATTTTTTATGAATTAATCATCTCAAGGGCGCTGCAGAAAATGGTTTATGTAATAAACTATGGGTATGTTTACCCATAGTTTGAGGGCTGCACCTGACGTATTCAATTAACGTCCACAGGATAGGATAATTTGAAAATTACAATAAATTGCATCAAAAAAACGATGGAAAGCACTCTGGGTGAAAATGTCCATAATATTACAACATAAATATTCCCGTCGACAGTTTAAAATCATAAATCAAGTCCTTCTTCGTGTCACGACTAGATTACTGCAATGGAGTCTACGCCAACATCCCCAAACAGCAAACTAATAATCTCCAGTCTGCATTCAATACGGCAGCAAGACAGATAAAGGGTGTGCCGAAGAGTTGGCTTGTAACACAGCATCTTAAGGAGCTCCATTGGCTAAAATGTCTTGAAAGGATACACTACAAGCTCTGTTAAGGCTTTGCATGGAATGGCACCAGCTTATATAAATATCTAAACTCTGCATCAATGAGAACCTGAATGCCAGACAGTCTACATTTCGATCAGCAAAGTCTTTGCGATCGTTGGACTGACCGAACCTTCGCGGTAGCCGGCCATTCATCCTGGAACAATCTTCTAGCAGACCACAAGTTTATTGAGAATCCGCCAGAGTTTAGATCCTTTCCTGATTATCCTTTCCTGATGAAATGTACTAAATACGAACTAAGAGATCCAAGCGAATGGTGCATGTTCTTACCGGTCTACCGGCCAGGCTCTGCCAGGTGAAGTGCAGCTCCGAGATGGAGGCGGGGACAGGGACCACGAAGTTGAGGGCGTAGTCGTTGATCTGCCCATCGCGGACGTAGTACAGCTCCGCTGTCAGGCCTGCAGACAAACATTTACATTAACATTTCTCCTATAAAATAATTTGGTCAACTTAGAAAAGTAAATGTACGGGGATAATAACATGGCCAGAGTGCTGACTACTCGCGCTCTTGCAACACAGCATTGAATACATTCCAAACCATTAAAAACAAAAATAAACGGAAATCAATGTTTCACATAAAATTATATCGGCCTATAAATTACCATCCAACATTATAAACGGACTTGCTTGGATGGTATTTACGAGGACTAGTAAAAATAGCGGTTATATGATATTACGCAATCTATAATACTATAACATACTATGTTAGGTATACCTACAGATACTCGTACATGAAATGCGGATGCCTATATTATTACTTTACCATGCCATCACCCAAGAGTCGAATGATCCCAGTACCCGAAATGTGGCAAATATAAAGGTAACGTGTAATACAATAATCAGAAAGATGAATTATTATTATTATTATTGTATACAACAGGTCGTTTGAACCTAATTACTGCATATAATTTGTGTTTAGCTATTATATTAATTCACGTAATTCTACATGAATTCTACATCTGACGTTGCGAAACAAGCATAGAGTAGTTAGTACATGACATTCTTGGAGAGAATCAGAAGGGCTGACAGCGCTGCAAACTAGAGATCTAACGAGAGGCGTAATTTTCTCTGTTGAAGAGAACTCTTGCTGGATATTAAAACTACACTTCATTATTTCTGATAAGTTGCTCTCCCGTCCTCCTGGTAGCCGTGATTTAACTCAGGAGACCGGCGAATGACGCGGGGTTGTGTGTGCGAAGGGCCCGGTTGCTGGCGGGAGATTAACTTTGCACAATTGCTCCCGTACAAATAACACCCAGTCAGTAATCTGGCCGTCTATTGTGGGACAAAGAGCGAAAACAGGCAGGTGTCAATATGATTGAACCGATGTTTATTGATTGTGCTATTGCACAACGGTTAAGTACTTCGCAATTTCAATTTCTTTCGGTGACGTAGAAGCTTACAATTAACTACCTCGCAAGGGAATATGAAATTGTAGTAAATCCCCCGTAGACTGAAACGACGCGACGCCGACGTGCAGATTGTTAAAATTTAACAATTTGAAAATGATGTAAAAATATATAATGGAAGATTCGTATTTAATTAAATTAATTTAAATATAAAATACAAAAGTAGTAGTTGGAAGATATTTTAGAAACATGTGTTTGGGTATTGAAATTCCTCGATAGAAGTTTATTACACTCGTAATTAATAAGCATTAAACGATTTTCAAAAAGCTTTATTCCATTTTCTTCTAGTTCAGACCGTTTTTGCCAGATAGAGATAATTGTCTGGGCGTAAGTCACTCTGATTAACACCCATACAATATGCCGAAACCGGTCTAAAAACTAAAAGAAAAATAAATGGAATAACTTTTTTAAATCTTCTTCTTCTTCTGCTTTATTTAGGACTGCGTCCTGTTATTTCTCGGAGCCTGTTCCTGGCATGTAGATGTCCATCTGTCTCGCCATCTTTTGGGTGGTCTTCCTGGAGGTCGATTTCCTGTTGGTACTTTATTTGCGGCTATATTTATCACTCTTTCAGAACATGCTCTTTCCATATATCTCTCCAGTAGCGTCTTCTCAGTCTTCCTCATCGCACGACATCTTCCACATTGCAGTTCTTTCTTATTTCAGAATTTCTTACTTTGTCTCGGAGTGTCGTTCCCGCAACGGATCGGAGAGTCTTAATTTCTGTGGTTCTCTGGAGACTTTTTGTTCTGATGGTGTCAGCTCTCTTTTCTATTCCATATGTCATTATAGGACATTATTTATTTTAATCCGTTTTATTTATTCATATTAGATATTTTTAAACTATCGAATCTACGTGGGATAAAAACGAGCGATGCTAGCGGCTACACCACGAAATATTACTACAGACCATTTTCAGATACTCAAACGTGTCGCATTATACTGGGAGTTACTTCGTTGTTGTTGTTATTATCGTTCTTTCACGGGCACAGGTGTTTCAATCACAATAGTGACGAATGAGACGCCTTTTATGCTCGCCACAAATTTAATTAGTTATAAGTTACAGTTGTAAAAACTGCGTTTGAACATTTGATTTTATTTATCATTATATACAATATAAACGTACATCGCGACTGTCCTTCGGAAAATTCATAACTCATATTGCGTGTGGGAAAATTATTCGCACAATTGATTACTTTTCAGAACCCCGGTTAACATCGTAATATTTATATTGACCTAACAACAGAACCAACAATTGGGATAAGAAAAGTAACTAACTACCCACGTCACGCCGTTTTGAGAACAATGATTGCGAGTCGCCAGGGTGGGAGTGTCGACCACTCGCCGCCCGCTTCCGGGAACTTGGCGTTTGCGCTAGTGTGCGAGAGGATTTATTTGCACACAGAATTATATTAATGAAAACGTGGAGTTGCTCGAACTAGAAATAGCGGGGCACCGCAGAATTGCCTCCACCACTAACAAGATCGTTAGTGACATGATTAATGCGCCCATACACGGAGAATCGATTCCGGCCGATAAATAAATCATGGAGTAATTGGTTAACGTAAAATATAATTATATTATGCAAATGATTTAAACTAACAAACCTCGGATCTAGTCATTAATATGTACGAAAATGGTAAAATACTCCCAGTTCAGTTCGACAGTTTTGTATTCCGAGTTTCCCAGGAAAGTTTTAATGAAACAAATAAACACGAAATGAACCAAGTGCACCGGGCCGAAAATATTGGTAATTGCTTTAGCTCCTTGAAAGGCATGAAACTCGACGCCTTCCAGCGGACACCTCCGCTGAATGCGATTTGGCGCGTAGCTCTCCCCGCATTGTGGGCCTGTCGCGTGGATCAAAATAAACGGCGATGCATCAGACGGCGAGTGAAGAAGAAATTATTTTCCGTCGCATTGTGAGACGGAAGGGAACTTCCTTCATATTCGTGGCGGGGACAAAGGGCCTTTATGCGAGGAATTGCTGAATTCAATATTTTCAATGGCGCTGGAGGTGCATGCGAGAAGTAAACAGATTACAGCGAAGAAAGGACCGGCACAAAAGGCAGCCGGAGGGTGGGATAATGGAAGCTGCGACACCTACAATCCTAACATAGGGTTACCAACCTAACCGTACATTTTTTAATCATTTTATAACATTTAGGAATATTTCACCTTGGGAAAACAAAATCGACCATATTGTTATAAACGTATAAAATAAACCGATTGAAAATGATAAACACTAAGTATTTTTTAAATTTATTATTAACTTTAGGAATATGGAGTTGAATAAAACTAAAACTGAAATAATTAACTAACCACGTTACTTATTTTTAAAAAATTAAGGTTTTTATTAAAATAACTTAATTACTTAATAAAGCCCAAGGGTGAGTGAGAAACAATTATACAAATTTTATTTATTTATCATTGCTGATTTAGGGTAGCCCCACTACTGTGGTGGGTCTGTTCCAGCGAAGACAGTCTAGCCACTGCAAAAACAGCGGTTAAATGGAATAAAGTAATAATATGCCAATTATTAAAGCGCCATTTTCATGATTTAAGCAATGTACGATTAAACAGCGTGGATAGGATCTCCTTCATAAAATAAACGTGGAATTGTTATTATAATCACTTACAAGAGGTTTGTGTGAAGGCGAATGGTAGCCCTGCGAATATACTATAGGAATTACGTGAGGGTGAAGAGCGCGGGGCCCAGACTGCACCAGCGCCTGAGTTTGGCAGTTTCTCCTGGGGAAGGTATGTAGGTACTGAGTGTACCATACGAGCTGCTAGGAGAGCGCTACACAGACACGTGGCGCGCACTCCGGCCCCTACTCTCAAGTGGTTGTAAATTGACGAAATTAGTTTTCAGTTAGGGATTAACAAGGACCCCCGATTAGATGCGGAGCACATGGCGGCTCTCTCCCTCTCTCTCTCTAGACTATGGGAAACTCCGTGGAACCTAATGACAAATAATACCGTGATAACGATGTCGAAAAATGAAAGGAACAACAATTTATAACATTTAAACACAGACAGTTCTAAAACGTACATCAATTTTTCTGTGGACGGGTTACTAAAAATAAACGTAACAACATGGCAGCAGTAAAACAATCCGTGCAGTGCTATCTCCCGTCATGAAGCACCGAGTCTCGGATCCCTCCCACATCCAACATTTGCTCGGACATAACGAGGAGAGTAGAGGCAGGCGTGAGGCGATTGAAGCGGATAAGAATGGATAAAACATACCCAAAGGATACATTCGGACTATACTCGTATTTACATTAAAAAAAGCAATCGTGCAATGACATGGTTTCGCATACTTATGTAGTTATTCGCTAGTGGTGATCTTTTATCAATAGTAAACGAGTATTCTTTCGTTTTGTATGTATTAAATATCAATGTGCTTAGTATTCTTGAAGTGATCTCACATTATTTTAGTGCTTGTCAGCCATGGCATGGGATGAGTGTCAAAGAATAAAAAAATACTAAATATTCCCATCTCCAGTCCTTTAACACGTATAAACGAAACATTCGATGTCTTGTGGGGATTACAGACGGTTCTAATGTGTTTTATTTTCGGCTATTAAAGGTACTAAAGAAAACATTCCAGGGACTCGGTGATAACAGATTTACACCGGCGGCAATAACAGCGCAGAAACATGACTCGAAGGCAGCTCCGGCCTTATAGAGCGCGCTCACACACACACACACACACACGTCAGGGAGCCGCAGCCGCTACAGCATGAGCAACGCTAATCTCTCTTGTCAGAACAACTTTCCACTCGCTATTTTCAGATATTTCAGGTTATAAAAGATTTATTTTAGTCGATCGTAAATATTGAACAGCGGGCTAATTAATTTTGTCTCTGTGTGAAATGTGGGCCGATAATTAGGTGCGAGGAACAGCCCCGCGTAAACAGTTTACAATTGGTGAAGACTGATAAGAAACAAGCGTTCATTCGATTAACTTGAGCGTACCTCCTGGTGGCGAAACTCTTAAGGAGATAAATAAATACATTTCAAGAAACTAGACTATCAAACTGCATCAAATTTGGCCAATTGTCAATTGTCTGAACAGAGTGGACCAGGAAGGATGGCGAGGAGCTAACTAGACCACTCGCTCCCGCCGGGAGAAGGAATGAAGCGTCACGATGACAAGTCGAATTAAGGCCGGGACCCGGTAACCCGCGGAGCCAACACGTTTATACGCCGCTTGGGGCAATTTAAATAACCAATGACGAAAAAACACCATTGTGGTGGGCGGCCATCAACAGGGGACGTGACTGGGTACTTATTTACGGTTTCTAGGCGGCGCGGCGCTGAAGGAAGTATTCCCGAGAATATCCCCCTTACTAGCCAAATACACATCGGGTAATTGGTATTTGGAGGTACTCGTACCTACTTGACTTAGGCTAATTCATTTTACAAAACGGCGCGATGATTTTTGAACATCTTTTGAACTGTTCTAGTGCCGACCCTAATGTATGGAAGTGAAGCATGGAGTTGGCGGGAGAAGGATAGAAGTAGGATAAATGTCGTGCAGAAAAACAATTTATGATAGAGTCCCTAATGATGAAGTAAGAAAGGGACACCAAGATGGATTGGACATATGGAACGAATGGATTAGCGAAGAATGGTTAAAATGATATATACAGGTAGTGTGAATGGAAAAAGAAGTCGAAGAATGCCAAGGAATGGGATGACCAAATTAACTAATTACTGAAAGGCGGTATTGTTCGGATAAGGAACAATCGACGAGCGTGCGTGTCACGGTATGTGAAAGTAGAAAATGCGCGAGAGGTACGTCAGGTTATGGTTAGTTAGTTTTTTGGTTTTCCATTCCCACTAAAAAAAATGGAAAGAAAAGTGTGTTAATAGATATTTATTTTGTTTTGATCAAAGGTATTAACGCTTTAAGTTTATCAAAAAGATAAATTTACGTGAATTTGTCAAGGCAAGTATATAATACTATACATGATATATAATACTACCACACAAAAATGATTGAAATGTTAAATCATGATTAAAAATTTTTTATAAAAAATATTTCATGAAATGCCTCCGTAGAGCGGGTTATCCCAGTTGCGAGGTGTTAAAGCCGTGTACTATACTTGGTAAATAATCAATAATAATTATTTTTAAAATCCGAAAGAGCTTTCTGTAAGAGACTCATCAAGGCAAAACGAAGGATTCTAGACCTGGCATCATCAAGTTGACCACTCCACGATAACACAAAGCAAGTCCTGAAGAAAATCTGGACTCTATAAAACTACCCAGTAATTAATACGAATGAAAATGTCTGTTTTCTAGAAGATTTTTTGTATTAAATGTGAATGACATGTTTCGACTGTCTAAGCATGGTATTATCAAATGTTATTTTTTATATTTAATAATGACTTAGACAAGCAAAACATGTCATTCAGATAAAATATAATACAACTTTTAGAAAATGGACGTTTTCATTCGTATTATGGAGTTTTACATCATTGTTTAAGAAACACCAAAAAACTAGACAGTTTTATTTAGTCTCGAATATACTCAACAGCGGGAAAAAACAGTGTTTTAATTGAATGGAAATCAAAAGAAAAAAAGTAGTTTTAAAATTTTAATAATTTTAATATTTCTACTCAAAAAAGATAAAGCCGAGAGAGTCCCGCAGTAACTAATGGGACTGAGTTTTATGTCTATTCGTACATCGAACTACTGAATGGTACAGGAGTGTCATATAGTTAGGTTATTGTTCTCAATACGAGTACCACATGATAAGCAGTTCGCTTATTCCCGTTGAAGTTGCTCGGCTCCCTCCCACGTTCAGGGCGTGGGCGTAGGAGGGCCAAGTGTATAATGAACCAGTCTTCAGGTGTTCCGGGGTGGCTCTCGGCTCTACGCGGGACTAATGGTACACATCACGTCGCAGACTGCGGACTGCAGATAAGCCCCCGCTGGTAGGGACGAATTCGCGTGGACAAATTATGTAACGAGTAAAATGGTTTGGTAATTGCAAATAAAAATTTTGAAGAAAAACAAAACAAATAACTACTCATGGTATTAATTAGTAATCATTTCATCAGGACGAACAATGGGCGAATTGGTGAGGTTTATGTATAAATTTATCGAGGGAGTCGCGTAGCGCGTAATTATCTAGTAGGGCAGATGCCAGGCCTCGGCTATGGTGTTTTATGTACTGTAATTTGAATGACAAAACGACTAAATCCAATTATAGTACGTGTCCCACGATACCTTCGCAGGACAACCTGCGTTGGACGATGACGATGTTTTACTGTGGCTGTTAGCGGGCGGCGGGGAATTTAGTTAATTTATGTCCACGGCCCGGTACAGCTGGACAGAATGCGCCGGATTGTGGGAAAAAGCAGCCAGCCCGATACCATCTGTTCCGGCCGCACTAGCGGAATAGTACAATAGCGCAGTGGCACTTGTCGCACATATAATACGATTTCGATTACCGGAGTGTTCTAATTTGTTGTGCGAATACAAAGAGGAGGCGAGCCGCGACTGGAGGGGAGACACGCTCCGCTGGCCACCTTCGCAGATTACGGCGGGTCGGAAAGGAAAAACAAACCCCAAAGAAAAAGGGGTACAACCTTAATGTAAGGGTAAAACGCATCCCCGTGTGGGGCCTATAGTGAATAAACATAACCAAAAACAACCTTCGTACAGCAGAGTACGTGCCACGGTTTCATTTTGGAGAAGGGCTTCAACAAGAAAGGTAAATATTTTTTATGAATCAAAACACTGTTTTTTCCACTATTATTGTAGTAGAAGTAAGAACATCGAAACACCGATGGAATCTTGTGAATGGCAGATAGGTCGTTAATATAATAAAATATGATAAAAAATAAAAAAAAAACAAGAAGACCGTCAGGCCCGAGTATAAACTTGGATAAGTACGCGCAACTCATAATTAGAACCTCAATGCGGAGGGGAATCTCTCTAACACACTCTAACTACATCGTAGCACTGCAGGAATGAGCATTGACGTGCTCATGAGCTCGCCACACTCGGAGTTGAGTAGATTGAGTGTAAGGCACAGAGAGAGATCTTTTATAGTTGACTGAGGCCTATAAATTAATTCGAGTTTTTGGGACATCAAAAGGGAAACTCGAGAGGACCTTCTCTGTACCTCGAATTGAAGCTGAAAGGAGCGGGAAGGGAATGTTTACATTAATTTTACGTTGCTTTTTTACTGCCATTATATTTTTATACCCTTGTCAAAATAAGTCCCACATCCACGTCACGGGCGCGGGCATAAATGATGACATTCTGTAAGTGACGCTGTAATAAAATTTGTTGGCTTCGGAGGTATCAGTTCCCGGGATCGGCGGCTCTCGGGTTACGAGAAGTTACAAGTTACACGGGGCCACGGGCGGCGGAGGTGGCGGGGGCGGGGGCCTCCCTACGTGTGTACGGTTGCTTAAAATAAAACTTAACATACATCAAATATAGGCACCGAAGATCTGACCAACAGAAATATGCAAATGGGTAATACGAAATGATATGTTTATATATTGGCAAAGTGTACAAATGTGTATAATGCGGCCTCGCACGGGGAAATTTATACACTTAGAATGTGTAGGTACACAATAAACTTGTTAATATTAAAAATGATTTAATGATGAAACATAAGTAGTTCTTCAAAACAAGTTTTTTTACACCTTAGAAATAATTTAAATTCACATCTGAGGCAGTAGTCACTCAAACACTGGGCATTCATAAAGAATACCATACTGTCGGTATGAAAAAGTCTAAGGCATACAATATTGTTGCACGTGCTCAGTGAGATTGAAAATATTTATATTTATTTTAATATAAATACCAATAAAACTAAGAACTTTCTTAGAGTAGCAGAATGCGAACTCTACGCTCCATCGCAGGCAAAACCCTCAGAGATCGGATCAGAAATGAAACGATAAGGTCTGTCTGTGGTGTTGAGGATAATGGAGTTTTGGAGAGACCACGAGGACCGCATGGGGAATACAAGAATTGAAAAATTGTTAAAGATGAAAACCCAAGCAGCAAGAGATTACAGGGAAGGCCGCCAAAGAGATGGAGAGATGGCTGGACATCATCATCACAGGACAGCCTACTGTCACAAACAGGTCATACGACCTAAACTAAGAGGAAGAAGAAGATAATATAAATGCTAAAGATCACGAGGAAAGAAGGGTAATCTCGCCAGAGGGCGCTTCCTTACGAAGCCGCGGGTGGCACAAAGTACCACACTTACGGAAGAGCGACAATACAAAAAGTCGAAAACCGCGCAACCACATTCTGTTGACGTGAATTATTCTAGATACAAGGGATTACGACGCGAATGGGGTAGGATTACTCTCCTATAGTGAAATATGCATTCAAAATCTTTAAGCGTCACTGCTAGTAAGATACTAATAACTATGTTGTAAGTAGGGATAATGTGTTAAAATACTCGTTGAAATCGATATAAATAGTTTACCTATAGCGAGTTCATTTGAAATTAATTTAATCCAAGAAACAGGAATTACTCGATAATTAGACATTTTTCCAAGGACATTAACAAAAAATAAATACATAAAAATCACATACTTTGAGCCGGATGCACGCATTACGCATTACTAGACGTGCAGGTAATTTTACATTCGTGAGAGAGGAAAAGCATCCGTAACTTTGACTGCGCCTCGGGCAACTTTTGAAATTGATTGAGATAATGATAGACTATACTTATTTAATTATTCGTAACATCGACTTTAATTGAAAAAAGCGTGTAAAATCAATGTAACTTCGTCACGCAAAGAAGGAACCAACCTCACGCATGTGAGCCAATTTACAGTGCAGAAAACTTTACAAGGTGGGAATAATTAAACAAAATAAAACGTTTTTATTGCCGGCATAATCCTACACGCCTTTCGCGGGACAGCCAACTAATAATACTCCGCGGTGCAGCGATGCACACTACAGCGGGCACTGCCAGAATGCAATTTCATAAGAAAGAGTGCGAAACATTTGTGATAAGATAACTCGAGGTAATGACGTGTCCCAGGAACTCCGAGCAGCAATAGTAGACATATAAAGAGAACGTTTCATCATCTTAGGATTAGTTGATGTCCAGCGTATTCCAGTATATTTGGTTACATCAAGTGTCGCTGAGCTGGCTCAGTGCCACAGTGGACACTCCGACACAGATTTACAATATATCATCGAAGGGTAGAGAGGCGAACACACCAAGAGAACAATTTTGAGGGATAGGAATAGAAGACACATATAGCATGATTGAACCAAATTACCGATATGTAGATGAAAGAAACGAACATGGACACAAGGTGTGATTTAGTCATGGTAACGTTGAATGTATTGTAACTAAATCAATGTTCCGGTTAATTTCATATGTAAACTGTTACTCTGGTAATATCTACAATAACAATAGGGACCGCTCCGAGGGGACAACAGGTTAGCACTATCAGTACATCGCAGTTCGTAGAGCACAATAGTTCGGCGGGAAGATACGGACTGCGATAACCAGTAGGCCACAAACAATGGGTCATTACGGCCCTGAACCGTATAATTTATATTATTTTAAGGGGCAGATCAGACCCCACCCTCCCGACAGACCCAACAGAACGCCTTTTGTTTGTTCATGCCAGATTTATTACAGCATATCATTATTTCAGTTTTTTCCTGGTTTCCAGCCGCACCGAAGGCGCTCGATGGGATCTCCATGCAAATTGGATCTCGCTGCGAACGGGGGTTAAACTGAAGGTCAAGTCGTAAATAATAACTGATTTAAAATTGCTAAACGAAGAGAGGAGACAAGAGTATCTCACCAGCAGTTACCAGTGCGACCATAGCTAGATAGCGTATCTTTGCCATGAAGACATTGGGAGTTGTATAAAAAAATGCGTTGTTATTCTAGAAAATGTTAAATTTTTAAATGAAACTACGAGTACGAGATGAAATCACAATCAATACAATCTCGCCAAATTTTACTTTATTTTAACCAATTTTATAATATTTCTAAAATATTTGGGACGTCTCAGATGCATATCTGGGTAGGAGCTGACTATAATGCAGAGATTTCATTTAATTTTTTTTTTTCATAAAATATGACGTTTGATTGTTACTTATACTAATAAATTAAATTATAATAGCAATATAATCATAATAACCAATACTATGTAGTAATAAATATATGTAATTACGAGTATGTTAACTGTGTATGGAATGTTTGTATATACAATGAGTTATTTTAACTCATGGTAATGCAATAATTAATATTTATGTTTTAATAATAAAAATACCTACGCGTAAAACTCGAAGCCGTAAAAGTAAGGAAAAATGAATATTGATCAAAAACTTGACTCCGTATGTATACTTATTTATAATAATGAAAAAGAAAATGTGAAGACCTCGGGGGGTCTCCCGGTGACATCACGAACTGTCCTTTGTATGTAGAGGTACTAATTGAAATCATCATTGGAATAAGCACGAACAAAAACAGGAGACAAGCATCAAACCAGTGAGCAAACATTCGTCTGTTGGTAGAGACAACATGTCAACTTGTTGACTATCGAACGCCTCCGTGGAGAGCTCTTCAAACAAGAACGAGAGGCCAGCGCGCCCGCAGCAGGACGCGCCACCCAGCCTCCGCTCGCGCTCAGGCAGACGCAGCCCGTCATTCTACGGGTATTATATTTCACAGAATAAGTTGCAAGTGCTGCAATAACTGGAAATTCGTGTCTTCGTGCAAGACATACAGAATTTCAATATTTTACCAAGTCATATGATATAAAAAAGCATATCAATACTAATCATATCACCATCTTGTATTCTGTACTCCACGCTATCAGCGCATATTTTTGCGGTAAAAGTTGAAGTTATAAACATTATTCTTAATTATTTTCGTTAAAAAAATAATAATTTTAAAGATCTTGTACAACTCACTAGAAACGCATTTCTAGCAGTCCCTATAGTAAAATCGGAATGAACTGAGTCTTGGGGCCATAAATCATTTCCCTATGTCTATCTCGCTTGCACTTACGGGCCTTATGGAGCGGTTTAGGGTTGGGCGTAACAATAAAATAAAAATATCGATAAGTAACGTTTATTATCGTATCTTGTTCATAAACTTTAACGAGTTAACAAATTTTGATATTAATCTTTATTTATGGGTTTTATGTGCGTTTAAATTAGTATGAAATTAGTGACTACCAGATACTAAATTAAATACCAGTTAAAACCGAAAAGTTGTTTAATTTTAAAATTTGTATACCATATGTCTATAAACACAGAAAGAAAGTTTAGTATAAAAAACAAAGTAGATCATATTGTGGCCCTTAAAAGAGCCGTTTATGCCATATATGTGTCGCCATCCATTTCTGTGTGATAATCAGCATCCTTCGATTTTGCCGCTTTAAATATTAGCTTCGCTTCTGGAACAAAGCCAGTCCTTGTGGAACCCACATGGCAAATTATCAATCGTTGACCTTTTCCTACAGGCTGATTCTTGAAACCACCTTCATCGTTGCTTCCAAGCCACATACGCTTTCCTGAATGGTTTTGATTAATCCATGTTTCATCCAGATAGAAACGCGGCCGCTGATCGTTTGTTTTTCTAAGTAAATCCAATTTCCTTAAAAAGTCCATTCTGGCACAAACAACATCTGTTCTTTCCATTTAATATTTACGTCCTTCGGCATTTTTCTTATACTTAAACCCAATCTCATCGAATTTTTTCCGCATTTAAAATCAGGTAATTGTTCTCACGGACGGATTTCAATTTCAATTTATTTTTTTAAATCATAAACATTACAGTATTTAACCAAAGCGCTTATGACTATACAGGTAGGTAAAAAAAAACTATTTTAGGATACTCTCCACTATCATAAAATGAACCAACGGTCCGTTTCAACACACTTTTATCAAAATCGTCAATATTGGTGACAGTTTCTGGTTTCTTAAAATTTGCTCTTGGTGTACAGGGCCTGCCTAATTGCAATAATTCAGTCTTTATTCGGTCCACTGTCGCTCTACTCACACCACAAATAAACGCGGCCGTGCATACGTTGTGTATCACTGTTGAAGTTTGAGGGCTAATATCGCCATGTAATTTCTTCAAACCAACGTTCGAAAATAAACTATCCATAGTGCGCAACGAGTGGTGACACACGAATGTATTTATTTAATTGCTGTAAACACATTTATAGCAACAACAAAAAAAAACACGCACTACAATTGGTAAAGACCAATCATTAGTGACCCATCATACATATCATAACGTACAGATCATATAATATCATTATAGTCGATCGTATCGTATATCGATCGACGAAAAAATCGATAACGGTCGCTTCCCATCCCTATCTCTATTGACATTTATGGCCCCAAGACTCAGTTTAAAACGGCCGGAGTATAGTCTCTACGGGGTATTGATTGCTCGAATGCCTGTCATTCCTAAGTAAACAAGTCAGGCTCGCCATTCCCGCACTGTAAACTTACAGGTAGATGTACATATAATATATTATGTGATACGTATGTTAGTTTTGCCGCGTGAGAAATAAGTGTGATGAGTGGATGAGCCTGCAAGATTCTATGGCTCGAGAAGACACTCCGTTGAAGGAGGCTGGAGGGTTTCGACGAATGATAAAAAAAGACAGCGCGGTATGGTATACACACGCAGGTACGCTGTGTATGCAGGGAGGCGACTTATAGGTATAATATGTATTCTAATACTCGTATATGCAAACCAAATAAGAGAAGAAATATTGAAAATACGTGTTGACACATACACCGGGGACGTGAAATATCATACATAGAAAGTTTGATAAATTTAAGGCTTTAATCACTGGAATTCCACAATGACGAACTTTTCACACAACACATCATGAACCGCGATGAAACCCGAGAAACGGTGAGTGGCGAAATAAAAGAACTTATAATAATAATAATATACTAACTTTTAAAGCGCCATTTGTGTGATGTATCACCTCTAGGGCGCATTAAGACGCGTTTTAAATCTAAAAATCTAAATATGAACGCGCCATCTATTCGCGTTCGGTTAGAAAGTGTAATAGAACAAAATATACAAGTTTTAAATTGGGTATGAAATATGAAACAGAGGGTTTTTCAGTTTAGATCTGAAATCTAGTTACATTCATTTAAATTCATACACTAAAGAAGGAAAGTTAGTGTCCCGAAACATGTTTGTGAAAAAAAGCAAAAAATGTTGTGATAATACAATGTTTTCAAATATTTATTCAAACATTAATTTATGTTAATCCAAACGATTGTAAATGTGTGCCCTCGTTCTAATAGAATTGGATTGCGATCTTCTGACATGTACGGAGGTAATGGTTACAGAGTGAGCCCCCTAAGAATAAGACCTATTTTCATATTAGATCTTTTCATGTGTGCAAGTAATTAATATGTTTAACTTTACGATTAAACAAAACATGCCTTCGCGACTGAAATGAACAAGTCTGAATGAAGATTTTGTAAGCAAGCGGCCCGATAGACATTTACAGAACAAGAGAGGATCCGAGCCTAACAAGGAGCGCAACATAATAACCGATGGTTAGCGAGGTGACACGCTCGCAGTATTTATCTTATGAGGCGAGGATGGCTCCAGAATACAGATGAGGCACGAATCCTCGACGAATGTATTACCTCTCGGACAGGTGTGTTGTGATAGCGCGGCTGTCAGTCGGCCGGGATTAAAAATAACATCCACACCCGCCGCCACTCCCACACTCCTGGCTCCCAGTACCGAGAAAGGGTTACTTTTGTTTTCTTTCGATGAATTTAAAGCGTTCTCTTTAAAATGCCCGAGGGGCAGGTAAGGCCTGCTATTCGTACGTGCTCCGAACTAGGATAATATTTATATTTAAAAAAATGGATTCGACGTGTAATACTATAATAACCAAAATAAGATTGGACCAAGTTGATCAGGTATATGAAGTTACGAGCGTAAAGAGAAAAAAGAGGTCTTGAACACCTCATGGTCCCTGGTGGGAGACCTGAAAAGAGTAGTATAGCGAATGTACGAGGAGAGATAAGAAAACCCATAAAATACACGTGATGTATGTAAATAAATAAGTACATAAACTTGAAAGAGTTAAAAGCTCCGAAGGCAAATGTATCCTATTCGCCGAAAAACACACATTCTAATACCAGAATACATAATTCCATATTTACTCCGAGCTCGGTGGGTACTGCCGAACTGCGCTACAGAGGGCGGACACTCGATCCATTTGTGTGCGTAATCACTATCAAGTTTACGATATTTGAACGGCGGCTTTCTTTCTTTTCATAAATCGGCTACCGGCTCACCTTTGTGGCGCATTTATCAAATCCCTTTCAAAGAGTGTATCGCGGCCAGACACCGAGAACAGGGTCAAACAAAGATATTTTGAAATATGCTTTCCCCAGAGATTTCCCTATAAATAATAGACCTTTTAATAAGTTGACTTCAAATAAACTATGAGTGCAGCTGGTGTGATGAGGATCAGTTTGAACAAAATCCACCAAGCGACCTCTCCAGATAAGGACTTTATCACTTTCTTCCCACTCTCCCGAGTAGTATCAGGCACTATGAAATGTATTTGTATTATCTGTTCATTCTCTGTAAAAATACATTTTAAAAATGGCGGAACAAGATTTACACGAATTTCGGCATTTTTTATTGATTTACAGCATCCAGGAAACAAACAGACAGAATTATTTATACAAGAACATACTCCTTTAAAGTATTATAGAAAGTCAAATATTGTTGGTACGATGTTCATTATATGTATGACTGATATTGTAGCAAACCAAAAAAGTATACGATGCCCGTTTAGCAGCACAGCGGCCCCGGAAGGCTGAGGGGGAGGCGGCGCACATTCGCCGTAGCCCCCGGAGGATTACCTCTGAGGAGCGTGTAGATCCGAGACGACGTGAGCTCTGATAGAGGAGAGACGGACTCATTACAATGTTTGTACAGAGAAAAAATCTAAGGAGCCGCCTACGCTCTTTTGATTCCAAATTGTACCGCCGTTTATTGCGTTTTTATAGGGAAAGCACCTTTGATGCGGCCCGACGTAGGGCGAGTTAATATTTGTTTAATTCCGGTAGCTCGCAGCATACCCCGTCGCCCGAACTACAAGAATAATCAGACTTGTATCACAATTATTCCGAGTGAAACATATTAAAGGTCGCTAAAACATACGACTGTGTATCCTTTCAGATAAAAGTTGAAGATAGAGCGAGGTGATATGGCGACATTATAATTCTGAAAATAGAAATATAGGTATATTTCCATACAATAAATGTTCAGTTTCATCTCTAACTAGTTCTATCTTCTAACTGTGTAATGCTCTTTAACTTCTTTAACTGCGTAATGCTACTTCTATCTTCTAATTTGTGTGTAACTCTATAATGTACATTGGGATTTTACAAATAATATTATACAATAAGCGGCACCTGCACGTACACTCTTCAGAGTACGTACAGAAAATGTTGACATTTGGAATGAAGACAAAGACGGACGAAACTGCATTTCCAGTATAAAGGGCCCGTATGAAACAAATGTAACATTTCAAAAGTTATGGTATTGGGGAGACAGCAGCGGGGGGCGAGGGAATAAAAAAGGCAGGTACAGAGGCGCTTTGAAAACCCTTGTGCAGCCCTCACAGCTATGCGAGTTCAGTCCCACAACGCGAGATGAAAAACGTTTAGAAAGTCCCTTTTCAGAAATTCGGCTTTGTAGATATACCCCTGGGGATCTCGGATGGCTTATGCAACTTAATGTATTTATCCTAAGATAATAGACAAGGCAGAATGTCGATAAACATCGGTTAAATAAAATATAGTCGTGTAGGGTCCGGGACATCGACAGCCGCTAGACAATTTACCTCACACGTTCACGCGACGTCTGCAGACATATTCAACTCCCGAGCCATTTATTTGCCATTGGCCCTAACCGTACAACAAAGATAAGACGTCGGGACATATTTACGTATTCGGGGAAATGTCGAAATGAAGTAAACGTTCTGCGAGTATTTAGAACAAGACAGACCGCTTAACAGCTCGGAGGGGAGGCGGTCCCCGAGGTCTAGTTCAGGGCGCCTTGTGTGGTCTAGAGCGGTTATAATTGCGGAAATTGGTCTTAAGTGCGGTAGCATCTCGCATCCTCGAATTATAGCCTTGGTTACACTGAGATAAACATACTCTGTTCATCGTCTCTCACGAACACGACTCGCGCTGCTTATAATATTCCCAATACGCGTATTACGTGCATGAGGGGCTATAAGAATCCTAGGAAATAAAGTCGATACAAACTGAAAGCTGGAACAAACCATACATTGCATAATATTATTAAGGGATAGAACAGACAACGATCGATCTTACCCACTGATTATAGCACTATTTTCCTAAAAAAACATCGAGAATACTTCAAACCATCGCACGATGAGCGCCACAACCTATAAAAGTATCAGCAACGTATCCCTGGTAACGGATATGAGGCAATCCACTAATTCTCGTTGTGTTCTGGTGGAACCAATAACACGGGCGACAGCCGCGAGATGGAGACAATATGGTTTCCGTTGAGACAGGAAATGTCTGTCAAGGAAAGCCAATAATCTCGTGTCTGGAGACAGAGGGTGAGCGATAAGGTGTCAAAACCGGCGAATCTATTTATTTGTACAGGGGAGACTGAAAACTAAACCCCGAAAGTCTAAAATAACCAATATATCCACATTTTCTTCAAACACAAACAGTTTTAAGTCAAGTTATAATAATATATTATAGATACGTTGGCTTTATAGAGCGCCATTTTATGAATTATTCATCTCAATGACGCTATAGAAAATGCTCCCTTTTATGAACTAAACGCTGTTTTTTTAATTGTGATACCATAAAAACAGCGTTTTACAATTGAACAGTTAATAATGTTGAAGTATCATAGTGTTTCGGGCAAAACAATGAACTATATAAAAATAAACATATTTAGTATGCGTGCTGCGCCTGACGCAAAGATTTTGAGGTTGGTCTGGAATTAATTGGACCATCCATTGTAGAGAAAATGGTATGGTTATTGTAATATCATTTAAATTGGTACTGACAAAATAGTTTAACCTTTCACGCGACTCAAATAAAACGGATGTGTTTTCTAAAAGGACAGTCATATTGTAAAATTAGGAGGATTATTAGAAAGTGTATTTCCGTTATAAGTTTCGTGAATTCTAATAACGCCTGAGCAGGAATGTCGGGGGCAATCGCGTGCAGACGATTAGTATTAATATAGGTATAGTCATATATTTAGGAGAGCTTCAACAAGGCTCGCGCCGAAGATAATTGAATGTGTATCGGGACATCGGGAGTAATTGTCAGGTGTCGGGGTCCTAGCGGGGTAAGGCTGGCAGCGGGAACGCCTGCACAGGCGATAGACCAATTTCTCGTAGAATTAAAAAAATACAAACGGCATTTATCACATTAAATGAAAAAGGGCAAATATCCCATATTTTACAAAATACACCACATATGGGGAAAACTAAATGAATGCCGGTCATGCGATGGTCATATCAAAGTACGTTAGAATATGTTTAACAGTGACACAAATTACAATAAAAGTGTACACTCAGGGGAAATAATCTTAGTAAGTTCTCAAACAATTGTGTAAAAGGGAAACGTATTGTAAATGAACCCCGGTAACTACTAAACTGATTGATAATTAATAATTAGACTGGATTGTGGACATTTCATCCGACCCCTTCCAAAGTTAGGTCCAACAAATCATTTTTCAACGTCCGAATATGTTTTGCCATCGTAGATTGTAGAGTTATTGTAAGTATAATTATATTGCATTCTCTGAAACAACGGTAGTATTTCAAATACATTGAACGCGTCAAACACAAAAATAAAGTCATAAATCAGTAAGAATAAAATTCAGTTTGGGAACGGACGCAAAGTGTAAGTGTGTGTCTGGCATTGGTAATTACTCTGTGTATGCAAAAAAATGCCATTTGAAAGCTGGGCACATTCAGATAAAAAAGACTGCATCTATTATTCGTACATGACAAAACATGAGCGCCATAAATCACGGCGGCCATTGTGGCGCGCACCAGAGCCGGCGGTGCTGCGCTGCCTGGGTTGTAGACTCGCTTATTATTTCATTTCGTAAACAAATTCGTTCCTTCCCCGCTCAACTCCCAACGCTTTTGGTTCATGCTAATTTACACTTATTTTACAACGACTCATCTCATATTATTAATAGAATATCGGGGAAATACGATAATAATATGAAAGATTTGTAGTAAGGGTAAACACTTCATTCCGTTTTCAACAATATAATTTATTGGAACGCTTTTACTAAGTCTTACATGGTGCGACGAATATTCTACAACTCGGTTACTCGAGGTGGAATAAGCGTATTGCGCGTGAGGAATGTACGGAACACCGTAGGATAATATTTAGAATGATCATTTCTCATACAAAGTTCGAGCAAAGTGTGATAGATAGATTTCAAGGTGATCATTGCGGAAAAAAATCTGGTGTGTACGTATAATGTCCCCGAGGAGGAAGAGAACGACTGGGTTCTTTGGAGGGGAGATTCAATATTCCGAAGTTCAATAGCGGGACTGTCACCATATTACAATATGTAGATTTCACTTCACACGCGCCCGAGATCGGGAAGGTGTGAAAAGAAACAGTTTCGTTAAAAAAATCGCAAACATATTAGAATGTCGCTAAAGTAAATACATATTCGTTTGTATCTAAAGTGTTTAACACTAAACAACGATAGTGTATAATGGAAGAAACGGTCGCGGATACTGTGGTAGTCGTACCTACTCACGACGAGAGATCGCATTGCAAGCCAACAATGGTGGTGAAGAGGCGATACATATTGAAGACACGACATTTACATACAAGTCGTGTTCCCAGGCCGCGGACTGACGGTTGCTGGATTTATGTACCGCCTTAGCAACGCCCGTTTAATCTGCGTCCAGTTGTGATCCGATTTCCTGTCGAGATCGTAATATGCAGTCAAACCAAACATCGTTTACATATTGCCGGCAGGTCTATCGCAATTCCAGGCGGGAGAGCCAGCGACTCTCCTTCAAGGCGGAGACAGAGACGGATGCGAGGGGAAGCGCTTGAGGCACGGCGCCCGATGTTCTGCGTACTCTGAATACGGTGTCGGATAGTACGGCCACCAAATACATTCATTTGATTTATTTAAACTTGCACGTGACAACGGAGGATCGTTTAGAGAATTGAAGAATTAGCGGGGAGCTTGGGGACACCTCACCCGCCATTATATCATACATTGAATAAGAAGTATTAATTACCAAGTTCAAATGAAGTTTCCTTTCTGGGGTAATCTCACTGACGGAGATGGATCGCTAATGGCGGGCGGAGAAGCAGCGTCATGTCCTCGGGCCGCGGATAATAAATGATTCCGTCCGGCCGGAGCCCCGCTGCAAGCGGCCGTAATCCGTCCCACGTGACGGTCCCCGTCTAACGACACGAGATGTGACAAATCCATCAGACCTCCGACTGAATGGGGCGAGGTCGCGCAAGCGGGAGGTTGCAGGCCTCTCTAAGGTGATGCTCATGCTCTTATAATAGTTTCGTTCGCAAAGGGTTACATTTTTTAAATCACTCGTAATATCGAATTTGCTTCTGGATATACCGTGAAATACGTGACATATTTATAAACTTATGACATGTATCAGAAAATCATTGGTCACACTGAGAAGGTCCTACTCCAATTAAGTCCCGACAGGTCAACAGTTTCTCGCAAACAAGGAAGCGGATTTTACTATTAGATTTATATATACCACCTTTACTTTGTGATGTGAATTCATATTTAAATATATATTTAAAACCTCGGTTTATCGCGAAACTTAAGTTTTTATAAAAATCTTTGACGTTAAGATTTCAACATGTAGGAAGGATGACAATCATCCGAAACATGCCTCTCACAAAAAATTAATAAAGTGTTGAGAAGGTTTATAGGAGCATTGTTTCCGCCAGGACGAGCGGTCGTTCCCTCATCCCACCTCGACCGGAACCGATTAGACGGACGGGAACGAGGGATTATAAATAAACAAGAAAAGCTTCCGGGGAAGCACTGATTGACAGTCGCGAGCAGAGTTATAGGCAGAGGTTACTTTAGTGACATTTCATACAGAAAAATCGAGAATCCATGCCCCGCGAACAACAACAATGGACGTGGTTGATCGGCCTATATCGTCATGAAGGTGAATAATGTTGACGAGTTCACCAAACAAACTGATGAGGTTACACGCGGTATTAATTGTTACGTGACGATTTGTCTGCACATTAATAAAGATACAAGTCTCAAATAGAGTTATATGTACAATAAAAAAATAAAAAAACAAATATAATTCCGAGGGACATTGTCCCTAACCAAATGTTGACACGAATATTCGAATGAAGAGTCGAGGTATCATAACAGTCCGACCACCTAGTAAAAAGTGATGAGCGGTTGTACGGACAGTGAAACGAATAAAATCAGAAGATGATTAAGTGGCACGGAAATTTGACGTCGATTGTTCCCACAAAGACGGGACTCGCGTGAGCATGATGAGCGTTATAATTGATTATCCCGCGAGGAGCGTGCCTGACGAGGACACGATCCGAGGACCCATTCTCGAGTTTCTACTGTAAAACTGTATCGCATTAATCGCCGTATTTCTACGGCCGCGGCGTACGTATACTGTAGCGTAAGAGGAGTCCTTCATTAAATGTAACCGGTAGAATTTCAAGAATAGACGATACGAACCGAGTGGGTGATGGATGGTGATGAGTTGTCCTCTCGCGGGGAGAAAAGCGGCCAGGTATTCGGGAGCCCGTATCGAATTAGGCCGGCTACCGTTCGATATGGAGATGCCGCATGCCATGCCGCCGGCACACAACGGGAGGAAATTATTAACGGACACAAAAAATATATTCGCGTCCTCAGGGACGTGTGCGTGTGTCCGTGAATCGATAAACAGAAATGTTTTTATACCGATTAGCGACTATTTTCAAATATTAGAAGTTTGCAAAGTATTTGTTTCCTGAACATGTTAAACGTCATATTAAATTAATAATACGAGTGAAAACGCCATTTTTCCTAGGAGTAATTTAGAAACCCAATTCACTGCCATAAAATGATATATATTGTTTAATAAAACTTCAAGAAAACGTAAGTTATTCTCAATAGATAAAACAAAATCAGAGAAATTAAAACTTTAAATTCTTGGTTCTTTAAACAGGGTTTTGTGATGTCCCGTGGTTGTTCAATCTATACATAACAAGGACACGTCTATGAAAGAACTAGGAGATATAAACGCTACGCTGGTATCAAGATGAACGACATGTCAGACAAGAAAAAACGACGTAACGATCCGCGTGACGAGTAATTACGAAATCAAAATACGGCGAGTACAGACCCCGTGAGCAATACAATAAGGAATTCAAGTCGTCTCCCATCGATTTATTGAACAAGGTGTGCACAGCGCCACCCTCGGCCGAACGTTAGTGTTCACACACTATAAAAATACACGTTAGAACACCGGATACAAATTTGTAAAAATAATTAACACAGACGATTAATATTTTTAAACTAACTAACTAACTAACTAACCATCACGCCGTCTCCCCGAAGGAGTAGGCAGAAAGAATGGACTGCCACACCTTTCTTTCCTGACATATTTCTCTCGCTTCCTCAACATTCATACATCGTGTCATGCACGCGCGTCGATTTCTCTGACTCCTCACATGGCCGACATTCAATATTTGATTTATTTGATCGTGCCACGTTTTCCTTGGTCTTCCTCTATTTCTGGTACCATTTACATCATTAACATATAATTTTTTTACCATTCTTTCTTCATTCATTCTTTCCATATGTCCAAACCATCTTAATGATCCTTTCATTATTTTGTTCATGACACCATCATTCGCACCGCATTCACTTCTTATATTTTCATTCGACACTCTATCATACACAGAGTATCCACACATTCGTCTAAGAGATCTCATTTCTACTGCATTTATTCTACTTTCATCCTTCTTTTGCCAGTTCCATGCTTCGCTTCCATACATAAGGGTCGGTAGAAGAACACCATTGTGCACTGCCATTCTAGCTTTTTTGGATAGGTTTTTGTTTGCGATGACAACTTTAAGTGCACCATTCACTTTGTTGCCTGCCCCAACCCTTCTTTCAATATCCCTCTCCACTCTCCCATCTCTTGTAAACATACTACCTAAATACACAAACTCAACTACTTGCTCCAAGTTTTCACCATTCACGCTAATGTTGCAGACTGTCGTGGTTTCTTCCTTTTCAAAAATCATTACCTTGGACTTATTAACATTCATCATCAGATCATTTCGCATGCATACCTCATACATACAATTCACCAGGACTTGTAGTTCATGCTCGTTGTCAGCAAGTAGGACAGCGTCATCCGCATACAAGAGACAGCTTACTGACACTCCGCTCATTTTGGCACCTACATCCAACCCTTTCAGCTCTCTCATACAATTGTCCATATACAGATTAAATAACCACGGGGACATTACGCAACCTTGTTTGACACCTTTATTGATATCAAACCAGGCTGTAAGATCTCCATTTACTCTGACACTAGCAGTGCTTTCTGTAATAGGCATAAAAATCCTATCGTGAATTATACAAGAATTTTAAGATCAAATTATCCCACATTTAGTAATACTAAAATAAAAATCGGATTCTAGTAGGATGAGTTACGGCATTACGGTAATTCGAAATGACAATACCATATCTGGTAACGGCTCAAAATTAGCATCGTATCACGAGTAAAGGCAGAATGAAGTGTTGCGGACTCGACAGAGTTACGATGTATTGTATAATGTACGAGGCACAGCGTTTGGTGCTTAAGTAGCCAATAGACGGCGGGTGATTTATGGCGGCCGGGCCTGCAGCGCTGGCACCCGGGGCGGACTTGCGCAACCACGCGAAGATTAGCCGAGCTGAAATATTGGAAAATATTCAAAACTGGACGGAGATTGATGGCCGGCGAAACGGATTCGAGAAGCGGCGAAGAGTTTGAAGCTTACTATCTCCAAACTTCATAAGTATCGCCATAATTGAACGAAATGTTAATTGGTGGGAGATATGAAATAACTTTCACCGTGGAATTAATTTGAAAAGTGGAACTAACTCTGGTTTTTCCATCGTGATATTACGCGTTTCCATATAATGATGTGGAGCCATGGATTAGTGGCGCGGAGCGCGACCTCGAAACGGTCCGAGCCGAGGGTAGTTGGTAGTCGAAGTCAAACACCTCCGCTACTTAATGTTGCCAACACAAAATGCTACAAATAGCTATTGAAGACATGTCCGTAATGTGGAAAACTAGTTCTAATACGAGGAACTACAAGTGCACATGGATATCGCTAATTACGCAACCATTTATGTTCTTACCCATATTAGTTGCACAGACATCTGATATTAGTCCCCTCCCTCATTGCTGCGGTCATATTCTCTGCAATTTCGACGAGACAGGTTTTTCGTAACCAATTACTTAAGATTAATCAGGGGATATTTTGAGAACTAAGCCGCGTCGAAGGGTGTGGGTATCATTGTTCCCAACAGATATCTCCAACAATGCCACTATAGATTGTTCTTTCTGCCAGCCGCAAGAACCAACCTGCCTCAAATGATGCCGGCGGGTAGAACAATCAGTCTGCTGAACATTATCACCTCGGAGATCGACATATTTCATATTGGTGAAAGTGCGTTCAGAAGATTAATACTCTTGACTTTCGAGAATATCTTGTCTTTCTAAAGTAGAACCATCTCTCATGGGTTCCTGGTATTTTACCTTTTCTCAAATATTTGTCATAAACTATAAATATGTTTTTAATGACATTTGAGTAAAAAACCTTGATTTGATTTGATAAACACTGCACTGTGCTATCGTCAACGGTCGTGACGCTAGGGTACTTACTCATAGAAGCAGCTGAACACAACATTCAATGTTGAAAAATACCAACAAATTCCAAACGCTTTTTTATAGGGCAAGATTTTTATGTTTACATTTTGATTAATAACTTTTGTAGTTGGTTAGTTTAAAAATAATCACCGACAGTTATCTCGGAGCTGCACTTAATCTTATGAAGAATGATTCGGCGGCTGGTTTTTATTAGACTTTGCAATTGAGCTCATGTTTATGCATAGAGCTGGAGCTAAATCTTGGAGGAATGCACAGTCCGGCCACCGGCCACCGCGGGTCACAGCAGGTCAGCCGCGCACTTCCCAGGGCTCGCCGGTAACAAGCACCATCGTCGACTCTGAATACCAGGCCACCTCTGGTATTAATAAGTGCGAACATCGTGGGGGATAATCGATTGGAAGGCGATAGAGTTACGTTCAACACAGCCTACACGCGATAGAGACGGACGTGACACACGGCGCGCCGCGCTTATGTCCCGCGATACGAGTACATCCTATCCCCACACACTATCCCCGCGCGGACCATCTTTTTAGCATTGTGAGAATGACGGTGATCACCGAAAACTTAAAGGGATACGTGGAGGCAGAATTCGAAAATTCAGAGACGAAGATCCACATATCCGTCCAAGAAACAGAAATTACAGAATTGAAGAAGAATACACCAGTCTACTGTGCACGAGGGGGTGGCGGGTGGGGGCGGCTAGGGCCAGAGTGTTCCGCGCTGTGCCGATATTAACCTGCGGCGCGGCGCAGGCCATGCGGGCGCTGCAAACACTCGTGTCATTAAATAAGCATAAACGAAATAAACATAATAAACCTTCCAATATATCGAAAGACAAAGTAAAGTAAGGGCCTCGAGTGTCGTGTCGCCCTGGGGTCAATGTTTATACTATTAACTATTGTACCGGCGTGAAAGGTGTCGGATATCAAGTATTCGCGAAATTTGTATATTTTAATCTTTAAAATGGTTGTGCGAAAGCAATTTTGAGTTGTGAGGGAAGAATGATTACTGATTTTGACAGTATACAAGGAAGATGGATGGAATACTTTAAAGATGTATATGGCAGTGAAATGACTGAGAGTTCAATGAGAAGGAGCGTTACAAATGTGAGTTGTACGAATAGCGAAAGAGATATGACAGAAATAAGTTTGAACGAAATAGTAAAATCTGTAAGCTGTATGAAAGGTGGAAAAGCTGTTGGTTATGATTGTGTCGCTTTGGAGTTTATTAAAAACGGTGGGCCGGTTGTTGCAGCGTGGTTATACAGACTCTTTAACCAGTGTTTAGAGGAAGGATATACGCCACTCGACTGGAGGAGGGCTGTTATCATGCCTCTATATAAGGGAAAGGGGTCTCGTATGGACTGCGGAAATCACCGGGCAATAAGTCTGTTAAGCGCCGTTGGTAAACTCTACGGCCGAATTTTAATAGAAAGAGTAAAAAAGACGACGACTGAAAGAGTATGGGATGTTCAAGGCGCTTTTATGACCGGAAGAGGATGTATGGATCAGATTTTTGCACTTCGAACGCTTGCGGAGAAGTTTATGGCCAAAAACCGTAAGCTTTTCTGTGCGTTTGTCGATTTGCAAAAAGCCTATGATCGAGTGAACAGAGATAAACTGTGGTCAATCTTGTCCGAATACGGAGTGAGCACAAAACTGATACGGGCGGTTGCTTCTCTCTACGAAGGGAGCACTGCCAGTGTTAGGGTAAATGGAGACATCACGCCTTGGTTTGATATCACGAAGGGTGTTAAGCAGGGCTGCGTGATGTCTCCATGGTTGTTCAATCTGTATATGGACAAGTGTATGAAAGAACTTAAAGGTATAAATGCTGGTGCTAAGATGAGTGATTTATCTGTAAACTGTCTGCTTTACGCGGACGATGCCGTTCTCGTTGCGGATAGTGCGGACGAATTACAAATCTTGGTGTCGAGAATGAATGAGGTATGCAAGTCAAATGATTTAATGATGAATGTCGGAAAGTCAAAGGTGATGGTTTTCGAAAGGGAAGAGCAAATGACAGTTTGTAATATAAGTGTGAACGAAGAGAACTTGGAACAGGTGAGGGAATTTGTGTATTTAGGTAGTATGTTCACAGCAGATGCCCGAACGGATAGTGACGTCGAAAGAAGGGTTGGTGCGGGTAACAAAGTGAATGGAGCTTTAAAAATAGTTATTGGAAACAAGAATTTATCAATGAAAGCGAAAACGGCCGTTCATAATGGAGTTCTGGTCCCAAACTTAATGTATGGAAGCGAAGCATGGAACTGGCAAAAGAAGGATGAGAGTAGAATAAATGCGGTAGAGATGAGGTCCCTAAGACGTATGTGTGGTAGAACGATATACGACAGAATCTCAAATGCTGATATAAGAAAGGAATGTAGAGCGGAAGAAGGTATAATGAACAAAATTATGAAAGGATCGCTGCGTTGGTTCGGACATATGGAACGCATGGATGGAGAAAGAATGGTTAAGAAAGTATACGTTAATGATGTAAATGGGGTACGAAGTCGAGGCAGACCGAGGAAAACATGGCATGACCAAATTAATCAAATTTTAAAGGTTGGTCATGTTAGAAGTCGGAGGAATCGACGTGCGTGTATGACTCGTTGTATGAATGTGGAGGAAGCTAGAGAGGTTTGCCAGGATAGAGTAGTGTGGCGGTCCATTCTCTCTGCCTACCCCTGCGGGGAAACGGCGTGATGGTTTTTGTTTTGTTTGTTAATCTTTAATCGTTTTATTGGCCGTAAGATACACCTCGCGATATCTGAATTGGTGACATACTGAGATAATTTACTCGTAGATGTGGGATTTTAAATAAGGAAATTAATAGAAAAAGAGCGGCCACCGTCTACCAAATAAAAATCTAAATAACAATTACAAACAAACTAGTTTGTTTAATGGCAATATGACGCTAGAAGATGGGTAATATATCATACAAAAGAACTTACTTATCAATCTACCAATCAAAACTCGAATATGTATATAATACCAAAACAACGGAATACGTGTTATATTCACCAAAGAGGACACAACGGTATTATCCAAGAAGTATATCTTAATCGAGAAATGCAGAGTACGTGCAATTTATCTCAGAATGTCTCCCGAGACATCTGCTGCACTGGAGAGTAATAACAACAGATTAATCGAGAACATTTTTAGAGATCTTCCATAGCAGCTAGCAATCACCCGGGCCGAAGCAGAAAAACGCCAATTATTCCTCGTGTTTATGTTTTAAGTTCCTCGCGTAAATCTAAATTGTGAAAGAACAAGCGCTATATATCATAGACCCGGTTCAATGAGGAGTATGCAAATCGATGTCGGTGCCTGCGATACGTCATAAAAGAGAATCGAGGAAAAAAATATTCACCAAAAAGTTGAATAAATAAATTGATGCTGGCAAATGACAGATAAATTTATCGGCAGTTTATAAAAACCCGCTACGCCAGAACCCGATACAATGTTTAAACCAACAAAAATGTAATAAATAGTAAAATTTATTTCCAGCCATTACGCTGTCCGCCATCCGCGGAGGGGCGCCCATATCTCAGCGTCTCTGGCTGGAGACAGTGGAGACTGACACCCGTACAACTCCATAAACTGAGTCTGCACGAGATTGTGTTACTGCGGATCGGCGATAAAACACAATTCTCTATAGGTATATTCGAGACAAATTATTGGAAATGTTCATTTCAGAGTCTTGTTATTAACACTTCAAATTTAAATATTTACGAAGACTTCTACCTTACCTTATAACGTACCGCGACCTTCTAAGTTAAGTCGAAATGCTATACCTTAAAATGAGGATAAATAATTATCGTATGTTATAACTGATATAAAAACGCCGATTTCCCTGTAAAGTAAAAGTGATTTAACGCACAGCTTAACAAAATCAAACTAACATAATTGAGTCTAACAGAGGCGCTAGCGCGCGGAAGGATCGACTCTCCCAATGAGAAAGAAGTAAATCACGCTGATATCATATGCACGTCGCTTACCCCGAGCATCCCGAGGGACGCGTCCAGGGATTAGAACTAATAAAGGGTAAGGAATAATTATTGGGGCGAAGGGTAGTCGCCCATATTTGTTGACGCCCAAGTGTGTGGAATCCAGAAACGTTCTTACGCCTAGAATTTTTTTATATTTTATATAATGCTTTTCTTTTATGTTCGCCATACTTTGTGTTGTAGATGTATTATTTGTCTTTTTATTTTTTTATATACATTGTATATAAAAGTAACTTTTAAAACACTAGCTTTTAAAAAATATATTAATTAAATATCAGACATGTTTCGGACAACCCGGTCCTTCCTCATTGATATTATAAAGATATTTAAAATGATCAGTTTTGACAGATGTTATAAAAAAAATAACCTGTCAAAACTGGTCATATTTGTAAACAATTTTATAATATTTTAAATATGTTTATAATATCACTGAGGAAGGACCGGGTTGTCCGAAATATGTCTTATACTTAATTTTTTTTTTTAAAGTTAGTGTTGTATATACAAATACAATGTACCTATGAAGGGTTGGGGCAGGCAACAAAGTGAATGGTGCACTTAAAGTTGTCATCGCAAACAAAAACCTATCCAAAAAAGCTAGAATGGCAGTGCACAATGGTGTTCTTCTACCGACCCATATGTATGGAAGCGAAGCATGGAACTGGCAAAGGAAGGATGAAAGTAGAATAAATGCAGTAGAAATGAGATCTCTTAGACGAATGCGTGGATATTCTGTGTATGATAGAGTGTCGAATGAAAATATAAGAAGTGAATGCGGTGCGAATGATGGTGTCATGAACAAAATAATGAAAGGATCATTAAGATGGTTTGGACATATGGAAAGAATGAATGAAGAAAGAATGGTAAAAAAATTATATGTTAATGATGTAAATGGTACCAGAAATAGAGGAAGACCAAGGAAAACGTGGCACGATCAAATAAATCAAATATTGAATGTCGGCCATGTGAGGAGTCAGAGAAATCGACGCGCGTGCATGACACGATGTATGAATGTTGAGGAAGCGAGAGAAATATGTCAGGAAAGAAAGGTGTGGCAGTCCATTCTTTCTGCCTACCCCTTCGGGGAGACGGCGTGATGGTTAGTTAGTTAGTTAGTTAGTTATGTACCTATATAAAAAAGAAAAAGACAAATAAATATAATGCTTTTTAATATTTATTTCTCAGTAGCTCTCGTTGCTTAATAATTATACAAGGCATTGAGAGATTATCATTTAGCTCAACTATCTACTTCAATTATAAATAGGAAATAAAATATATCGCTCCACTCTATACATGTTAGCGACAATAAATATTTTTAAAAAAAAAACGAACAAAGGAACATGTAAGTTACATTATACTTACTGTAGAATCTCGGTAAAGTAACATTATTTTTTAATCTTAATCATCGCCGTACTTTGCAAAACGAATACTTTCAGTCTATAGAATACGAAGCAAAAAAAAAATTATGCTGCGAGGTTACAAGAATGACCTTATTAGAATTGGCGCAATAAAAAACCCTGCGGCGTACACCACAATTGGAACGCCTCTGGTGTACGGGGTTAGTGTTTGGGAGTCTGCCATCTTCACACGGTCCACCGCCCGGTGACAATAAAGAGCTTAATTCGAATCCTGGGGGCTGACGCTTACATCCGAGGAGTCTTCCTATTGTATTGGCTAAGCGCGCCCGCCACGCGACACGTACGAGTATATACCGCCAAAAATTGAGAACTTCGCCCCACTGTTTACATTCCGCCAAATTAAAACCTTCCAAAAAAGGGTGAAAGATAAAAGTAATACAAACAATGTCGCACGTGCATATTGCGCAGCTACTTTCTGCTCTCGTGCAGTGGCGTGATATGTCAATTACGGCATAGTCTGTGTCCAATCTAACGTACGAATACTAGATTTGGATCTTCTGGTAGAAGAGATTCAGCTCTAATTACTATTCCTTTTACGTCTGTTGGAAATATTGTTGGTGGTTGGTTTATTTGGGGACTAGATGTGTGACCCGGAGTACTCCTCCTTAAAAGGGAGGACGAGGGAGGAATTAGTGTCAATTCTAAAGTCCTACGATTTTCTCGGCCAGGGCTGCATCCATGGAAGAATAGTTAACGTTGGATTTGAGTATGATGGGATCAACCTAATAATTTTAGAAAAGAGGTTGTTTCCGAGGGGAAGGAAGAGAAGCGCTTGAATGTTGTGATGGGAGATAGCATCCTGCGTGATAATCTTAAAAAAGGGAGAAATAAATTTATGTTATAACTGAAATTGTAATCTTTTTTTCTCTAAATTAGGATGAATATCAACAGTGAATAAGAATTTTAAGATCATCCAGAGAGGCGGAGGGGAAGTGCAATAAAGTTTCCGGTAAATAAAGAGGCGTCCAGCATAATGCAGCGCCGTATTGACTTGGGGGAATAAAGCAGGGAACGGGATTTGCATTACAGACACACGCCACCAGTGACCGCGTTTTTAATATTGCCTAATAATCGAACCCTGTAAATATACCGTTGAATGTCTTTGGTCTAGCAAATAAACAAATAAATACGAAATCTGAAGATACATTTAAGGTTTACTTTTTCTATAATATTTAACTTACGTGTACCTAAATTACTTGGTGTTAGATCATAAACAGGGGCTTTTCTATTCATCTGCGAAGGACGAAGTTTACAAAGTAAGAGCTACTGATTGAAGCTGATTGGCTCAAGATTGATTCGAGAGATGATTCACAGGCTCCAGTAATTGAGCGCCAATTAAGCGGGCATCACCGTCGAATTGATTTCGCAACCGTTTGGTACGACACGGGCAGATTTATAGGGTGCCGTATCGCTAATGGTATCAATAAATATCAATTTTCACGCTGGTCGACTCTAGGTACGAGGGTATGGATACAAGAACCCCGGCACGCGAGCTGTGAACCAAACTAGTTTGCGCCCGTATCTAACGATATATACATACCTACGTATGGTTCACCAGGCGACTAGTGGCTGCTTTGCGAGTTATTAATATATTCTTCAATTTACTTTTGAGACAATGTTCATTTGTTTAAATGCATTAAAACACTGTTCTATTCCACTTTTAAGTTAACTCCTTCGAAATGTTTCAAATGTTTCGACTATCTTATATCTTTATCACCGGGACAACAATAAAACATGTTTATATTGTTATCCTTATGATAAGGTGTAAAACCCTAGAAATACGCCGAGAAAAATAAACTAAAAAGTGGAAAAAATAGTGTCTGAATTCATAAAATATCGTGATAATGGATTACAACGTCTCACGGTATTTGAACGTTTTAAGTTTATCAAAAGTCATTTAATTACTAGAGAACAAGACACACTTGAATGATTGTAACTTTAAAAAAAATTCTCAAACATTATTTCACCATGTCATCATGGCGTGATTGATCTCTCGTAAATATTTGAGTCCACTAATAAAATATTATCTATTAGCTTTGATTAATATAATAATTAATACTAAAAAGATTCGGGACAGAATATCTGAATGATAAATGCGTTTTAGAGAATAAATGAAAAAGTAGGAAGGGAGGCAGGAAGATTGCGCACCCCTGCAGCAGCGCGTTCTCCGAGCACGCCGCGACCAGCGCGCTAATGACTGCGCCTTTCTTTACAAGCCAAACAGTTCATTATTTAATTCAATACATTTGAGAATATAAATTCAAGCATTACATTTAAACCAACACCTCTGCACACTTCAACACCTGTAAGGAAAGTTGTTATCCGCATAATTAATTATCGGACCCTCGACTAATATTTGGAGTTGTAAAGTAAACAATCTGCATTTTAAAGATCATTAGTTGAGACGCTCCATAGTTTATTATTATATTTTCGCGAGAACCGAGTCAGATATTTACATATTGAATAAGATCACACTAAAATCCTCTAAAGGTAGCGATAAAATAAATATACTCGTATATATAATATATTTATCACTCACGTAAAACACGTATTAAAATAAAAAATATATTTATTTATTTATTAATTATTTGATTTATTTTTAAAAACCCAATTGCGTTGTATGGAGAGTTGTGAGTATAACACTTCCAATTAAGTATTCTATAAAGAAGTTATTTAATTGCATTGGAGAGCAAGAGATTCAGTTATATTTGACTAAAAAAAATACACTTAAAGTCAGCCTCAAAAAAAAAAAAATACGTGTCGCGCTGTTCAGCGCTCTTGAGACAATTAATTCATAAAAATGACGCTCTATAAATCATATCATCTATAAATCATGTAATCTCCTCACCCACGGATCACAGTTGAAAATACGAGTGAAATGGAAAATACCTATAGCGAAAATGGCTGCACTCTCCGGTATTCCTCCTTACCTCTGAGGGTCTTCAACACAAACCAAAGTGAATAATTTATACCAAAATGTTGTCTATAAAGCCGTAAATCCAATAGCTCATTCATTACCTTTATTTATTCCTGAATAATGAGAGTTTCAATTAATTAGCATGTTTAGTGGTGCATAATTATCGTTAAAAATAATCTACGAAATGTATCTAAACTAACGATATCGTTTTAAAATGGAAATTGGCCACTTAACGGACGATTTGAGCTAATATAACAAATCCATAAATTATAGTGGAGTCTTTACTTTAATAAAGATCCCCAATACTCTCGGTGTAAAAAATTCCTTAAATGTGTGAAAATTAGCACGGCAACTGATGATAATGGCGAAACATAAATCACGCGGTTGTGCTTATTCGCGACATATTCGGGTCAAACCGACAAGACATTATAGAGAGCAGCGTTATCTCTAATTAATTTTTATCATACGCATCCGATGTGATTCTGTTAATAGATTTATCATCATCAGCCTGTAGCCGTCCACTCCTGGATCTGTCGAACCTTGGCAACACTTTCTCGAAGTTGGGTATGTCCTAGGTTTCGAGTCGCAGTTCTAGGACGCCTGTAAAAGGGGGATTTTGTCCATCTATCGCCAGAGCTGCGAGCGACATGGTCCGCCCAGCGTATTTTAGCGCTGCCACTCTTCCGATGATGTCCGACACTCCTCACCCTGTCCGCTATATTAATCGATTAAGTTAGAAAACAATACAAAAATTAATGAATATTGAAAACATAGCTGAAGAAAACCGTGTGTAAAAATACTCACGAGAATCAGACACGGGAATTTTAGGTGTAAAGCAACGCTAAATTTCAGGACACTAAAGCTAAAATATGACTTAAGTTCTGAATGGCAAAGCTGTAATTCAAATGTAATAATAACTACGAGCATTGTATATAACCCCCTAGAGCAAACGAAAATTTATGGGGAAAGGAATCATGGTTAGAAAAAGAAGGTATTCCGGACAAACTTCTATTATAACTGGGATTATATAATTATATATTTTTTGTGAATTAAAACATCATTAGTATTATACCTTCATCATCGGGAGAACAACATAATACTATCATATCATTCTCTCGATAATTAAGAAAACGTTGAGTTAAAATAAACGAAACTATTCTTAAAAATTATATACCAATCGGGAGCTTTAATCACTTCTTGAAAAGATTTGGGTGCCACATTCGATCCTAAACTGTATTTTAATCTAAATATTACGTCAGCATGTCCTTCCCAAATCACAATTCTGCGATTTGTTCTTAGAAATGCAACGGATTTTACAAATTGAAATGTACTAAAGTGATTGTATTCTTTGGTAAGAGGTCGGATGGAATTAAGTACACTGAGTGTAGGCACCACATAAATCAAAACTCTCATGGCCAAATCCTACTGACTTACTTTGAGATATTTTCGATTACCAATCATTGAAAATTAGACGAACCATTAATTTGTGATTTCATCTTATTCAACTAATTCGTGATCGAATACGTAACACGAATACTTTGAAAGACTTGACTTTGTTTGTTCTCGACAATTATCTGGGACAAACTGCAACATAGTTAACAATGAAAATAATAAAAAAATATAAAAAAATCTTTTTAAAATTTATATTTAGTTAAAATTCACTAATATGCAATTGTGAATCCACTAAAGTAACATTAGTAGATTTTAAATAAATCTATATTTTTAAAAGATATTCAATTTTTTTTTTCATTATTTATTATACAATCTAGAAGATAGTTTATTTCATCTGCCACTGTATTGGGTCAATCTAACGGGGGTAATGCCTTAGGTCAGGGCAACTATAATTTTAAACCATATCACTTCGGATGTGGACATTTTTCACGATAGCGAGGCTACCATCAGAAATGGCTTATTTTTAGTTATTGTTCAGTTAGTTATAAACGATTTGGATTAATCTCCCATGTTTGCGACGTTTGAATTACGCTGTGCCGGATTCATTACAGGCCAGGGATCCACACGACTATATACGAGTACACTACTTTTCTTATCGTTATATTGACGCGGACATCTTCTTGGTGTAAACATTATTCCAAAATGCGCTTTATAGCGATAGATTTAAATTTATATGCACATTTGGAGGCTAAACGATGAATTAGTCCACTTTAAGTTGAAATATGACCTCTCGTATCGAACAAGCGGCATTCCCCCGCGATCAATCGGGAAACAATGTTGAACAAACAATAAAATCCGCAACAAATTAAAATAACGATGTTATTCCCAATCGGAACGTGTTCGGGAGATCGTTAGGCCACCGGCGGCTGATTAGCAACTTGGACAATCGGCCTCCATCTTGTGTATTTAATATTCGCGCATTCCACCCGACACTGGGGGGGCATTTCTTACATTCTAAAACTATAATAACATTGCCAAAAATGATAATTGCGAGAATTATTTCATTTTTGGTAAATATATAAATTCACACATAAACGTGGCGTGACCGAATAAAGGAAATATGCGAGGTCGAAGAAGTCATTAGGTGGAGGCAAAAGAGAAGACATTGGCATGCATATGTGAGAAGAATGGATCTATCTAGACTCCCTCAACCCTAAGGTAGACGACCCCCTGGCAGACCATCAAAAGAAAGAGCGATAGTTGGGAATGAACCTCGCAGGAGGCCACTTGAGGCCCTCTTGAGGCACAGATTACAAGGCCTACATTATGAAGGATAAGAACAAAAAGACACGTAAATCGTATAATACATTGCGAAAAAGGTTACATGTTAAATGTTATTTGTGGAATTAAACCGAATTAAGGGAAGAAGAAACAAAACTTCAATAGATTTGTTATTTAAGAGATCTCATATGATTTAAATAATAATGAAATATTTTTAAATTTATTTGATTTAAAAATATATTTTAGCATCTAACTAAGGCTACAGAATCGGCACCTTGTTGGCGGGCCGGGCACATGAAAGCCACGCCCGCGAGCCAAAACCTTTCACAACATGTCAAAAGCTTAACAGGATCGGCGTCACTTGGACTTCTAGCCAATTCGGCGCGGCGACTTCAAGCGGACATGGACAGGGCCGCGGAGGCTGGGATATTACCAAAAGGATAATACCTATCTTCGGCGCAGGATGGCTGTGCGCGAAGTTACAGTTGGCAGAAAATGGTTTACTTAGACGTTGAATCATTCGCGGAAACAATTGATCGCCGTCACTTTTGAAGGTGGTATTACAATTTATAATACAATCCCTAATTTATTGTTTCTTGAACGATGATGTAAAACTCCATATTAAATAATTAATACGAATGAAAACGTCAGTTTTCTAGAAGTTTTATTATATTTTATAGGAATGACATGTTTCGCCTATTTCGCCATTTGATAATGCCTTAGAAGGGCGAAACATGTCATTCCCATAAAATATAATAAAACTCGTAAAAAACTGACGTTTTCATTCGTATTAACAATCACTAATGTAAGCAGAAATAAAAGCTCGTTATTACAAACAAGCAACCGGGTCGTGTTCAGGATTGAACCCAAGTCCCCTAGATTAGAAGCCCGGTGTTCTGCCATCTAGTTAATCATTGTTTAAAATACAACCCTTCTTCTTCTTATTTCGGTATCATGTCAGGTTTCCCGACGTTGATTATCTCTTGAGAGTAGGCGTCTCTGTCCCTCGGAGCTAGAAACAGCTCCACAACGCTCCTTAAACCAGTTCGGTTCCTTATGTTATGGAGCCAGGAGATTCGTCTCCTGCCAACACCTCGTCGACTCTTATTATTACAACCCAAGAGATTAAATTGCAATCATGTTGAAATCACATGAAAATGATATTTTGCACATAAGGTAACGAAAAATTATCTTACGATCCAGAGATTCGGAAACGAAGATAGGTTTTGAATATATCCGGAGGTGCTGGAACTTACCTGAAACAAACAAATAAAACAATATAAGAAAGGCGTCTATAGAGACTCTCGCTGTACGGGACTGCGGGAGTATGCCGCTGACAGCAATATCCCCACACTTAATATAAAGGTCTAATGGAAAACCTGTGTTTCGTATTAAAGTATCGCGCATCTCGTGCAATATGTAGTACCTATGTACTCGTATATCGAGGATGACGTTTCCCGGGACCAGCATCTGGCACACAACCTAACGCCTTCTGGTCCCGGTCCCGGCCCGGGACGCGTTAGCCATAACTAGGGAAGATTTCATTTTACACCAAGAATGTGTCAACCTTAATAGGTTTTTAGATAAATCTTCTTTTTTTCTGCATAGAACATAAAGGCGGAAACGATATGAATCTAGACAATTTTTCTACTTTCGGAATGCTAACGTCTTGAAAAGACGAAGATTAGGATCTCCCCCGAGGGTAGGTCCCACAAGTGCTGCAATAAAAATAAACTAAGATTTTCTCACAACTTATACACAAAATAAAATTATTTAAACAATGCAAATTATATTTTTTATGAGCCACAAGTCATCAGATCAATCAATATTAAGGGACCATTAATCTTAAGGACGCAAGAAGCAGGTTAGCGTGAGATTCTTTACTTTTGCGTAATCTGTTCACTCTTCCACGTGGTGTTGTACGAGTACCCCGTGTGCTCCTCTATCGCGTGTCGCGAGCTCTGATATCCGCAAATTGATCGTACTTAAAAATAGCCCCACGCCCACCGCTTACCCGCCATCATGGCTGACACATTTCGAGAACCCATAAGCGGGTTTCTTCAACCCGACCTGTTACATTGTTAACATTTATTTATGCAATTCGACCATCACAGATTTACTACCACCTGATTAACGAAGACCTTGGCGGGGATAAGCGAATGTGGAACCGATACACGATTTGCTGCAGCGGCCAAGTATGCTTCTACAAATCAGCCAATATACCATTGAACGAAAACGAGCCTCCGATTTATCTCGGAGGAATCAGATTGAATTCGGGTTGAGTTTGTTATGCCGGCAAGGCAAAGCGTTCTCCGAGAATAGGCGGCAAACATAAAGGCGATTCTTCACGCCAATTTCATCATTCCGTGAACTCCGCCCCTTTACAGTGGCGGCTCTCTGACAGATCACCGGAGCCATGTTGCAGCACGTTTTGTTTTAAATGGATAATCCGCAGAGGGAAACACCAACATAGGCCGCGCCCCGCATACCAGTCCAGGGAGGCGATTCATCAATGTTCGATGGTAGAATACGATCAATCACAGAGGCGGGGGCGGGGGGTGTGGAGCCGTACACGGGACCGATACCGTGTTCTGTGTTGCTTCAATAACTGATGTTTCGGGATTTCTTCGTAGGACCCAAGGGTCACAGCCGAATCTTAAACTCTGGTTTAATAAATATAAAAAACTGATTCTATTTGTATGCCAAAATATATATACATTTTCTAGTTTAAATAAATTTGTTTAGAAACCTTATTACCATCGCCGAATAAGATGATGATAACTTTGAAGACGATTCATTTAGACCTATTTGCGTGAGAGAATCACGTCCACGCATTCATTCGAAAAAGAACAAAAAATACGTATTGATGGTTGAGGTTTTTGTTTTGTAAAACTCAATTATAATTATTGTATATAATAATAAACGCGATTGTTTAAGTAAAACCATTAAACAATCGCGTTTATTATTATATATTATACAATAAAAAAAATACGTATCAAAATGTTGATGAAAAACGCTAAAATATAAGAATAAATATGTAGGCATAAAATACATATTACAAATGAATTAAATTGTAGAATTCGCACCACCATGGCCGGCGGCACTTTTTATTGCGGCGTTCAGATTGTATCTCCGGCAATCTATCACAGCTGATTGAAATTTGAATACGTACTTCACATTCAATAAACTTAGAAACGATCGCCCGATACGGATTAATCTGGCTTCTTGTCGGAATTATAACTAGCGTTAAATTGTACGTTGGGAACCACGTGTAAACAGATAACGGCCGATTACTAATTTGACGCAATTAAGAGGAGCTTGCCACTTGCGCGGACTGATTCGCGATCGAATATCGAGAGGGAATATTAATACGACCATCGTCGCGTGGCCCAGTCGCGACAATTTAGGAGGTTGTTGGTGCCGATGCAATACGGACGGTTTAATGCCAGGCCTAGAATAATTCAATATTCGTATTACAGGTTAAATAATTGCTTACTCGTAACTCAAAAGTCGACTTCTCGATGGTAAAGTTTGAGATTCGGCACCTCAGCCCGAGTTGAAGCTCACTAATTCTTTCAGCAATAACATCTTGGGGTCACAATATGGTCGGATTGGTTTTGTGAAAAAAACTTGGTGTATTTTCCGTGAGAAAAAGTATCCGTCCCTAGAAGAATTCCCGCGCAGCTGTCGCCTAATCCGAGAAGACCGCACTCCTAAGAGTTGCGTCTTAATCCCCTCCGAGTATAATGAGCCATCCTCCGTTTGTCACTACGATTTCTATACACAAAGATTATGTTATAATTTATTTCCGCTTTTATTCGTCCGGAGACGCGTTACGCAAACACGGTATTAAAAATGAGTGTAATTTGTACTTGTCCAAAAACTAAGTCCTTCGTTATTATATCCCAAGCCGCGCGGGAGAAAACACGTTAGTGACACACTTTCTATTCATTTACCCGCTGGCTCTCTATCTTAGAAGAAATACCGACGGCTCGCGGGCCTTCAACCTCCTCCCTATTAATTAGCTGGCGCTGGTCACAACAAACTTCGCACGCGTAAATGTAGATGTAAAAATGATCGATTGTATGCGACTCGGGCACACAATCAACAAGTAAGACGCATCAGAACCAAGAAAGGGAAGGCATTCGGGAGAATCGATTAGTTTCGTCCATATTCAGCGGGAAACGAGGCAAAAAGAGCCCGTAAGATAATTGAATGTTTGTTCAAGGCAGTAAAAAAGAACTTTTACAGCATCTTGCCAATTACCGGCGGCGGATAAATTTACTCAAATTTAATAACACGGCGGTGGGCCGGGCCAGGCCGGGCGCGGGTGCGGGCCCGGCCGCGTCACGGCGGAGCGGAGTAACGGTAACAAACATTCAAATTTGCTTGTGCAAATTGTGAAGCAGCACGATCAAACAATTTTTTAGCAGCGTTCTCAGCCGTGCAATTACCGGCATCCACCTCCGGCGGGACCAGGGGAGCCAGGGGCAGGGGACTCGGCCAGCTCCTCGCCGGCCATTCTTCCAGCCGCGGTCGTGGCGGGAAAGTGTGGAGAACAAATGACAGCGCGATTGCCTTGTCAATTAGAGTGCATTAGACTCCCACGCGCCCGGTGTCTCCCTCCCGGAGTATCGCTAATGTGTTGTTATTTATGGCTATTTACATTGCATCATTTAAAACGTACGGCTCGTTTAGCGCCTAATTTAATATTCCTCGGTGGCCGTTGTTCCGAGAGCGGGCTCCAGAAGTAAGGAAATCATTTTGTAATTCCCGCCACACAAAATGGTGGACAGAAAAGGAAAAAAAGTTCGAAAGATGCTCGGTACGCAGATGATGCCCCGTCTCATTTATCCACACATGTTGACAGGTAGTTGAAGGAGGATGGATAATCAAGTTGTTTAATCGACGTATTCCAAATTGCACCATTTACGGAGTGATTATATACCAGCGTTCGACGGAGTTAGCTTACATTTTATTTATGTTGTGATAATCGCTACGCTGGAGGAAGCCCGAAACTCTTGCTTTAACAACGTTCTAAAATATGTTTATCCGAGTTTTATATATCTTTGAATAGGAATAACAGTACCCAACCAACAAGATGACGATAGAGAAGCCGGTAGAAGAATTATTATTGGAAAATTACAAAAATGACTTATAACGAATACTTGAAATGGGTATGTATCTAATACTCGTATTTACAATATTTTAGATTGGAAACTGGTGGACGTCTCATAAATCCTCTGAATGTATATTAGTTCAAGATGAACAATTTACAAGTATATTTCTTCAAAACAAATGGTGGATGTACATAGAACACTGCCGAAGGAAGTTCGCCCATAAGAAGTCATCACGCGGAGCGCGCGCCGGCGCACTGAGGTGCCAAAGTCAATTCTAGCGGGAAATTGGGTATTTATTCACTATTTTTAATTCCAATTATTTCTTACATAATATCTTAAAACATAAATGGAGCATCATAAACCAAGTCAATTAACCACATGGCAATGGTGTTAACGCGATGCGAGGTTCCCAAAGTTGATAAGTAACGCACCAAACATTTCTCATTGTTTTAGCAGCGTTTGCATTCCCAAGTTGATGACACATTTTTAGCAAAGTGTTAGCATTATTGCTTGGTTTTACATTATGAATATTTTGATTGAAGGTATGTTCTTAATAATTCACTTTATTATATTATTTTGCTTTTTTATTTCATGTGTTTGAGGGGAAATAATTAAACAATGAATTATCGGATTATAAAAGTTTATCATTTAAGTTTGTGAAGGCCTACAAAAAAATCCCCGAGACACCCGATCAATTTTATTATTTTATTTTGTGTAATGATATATATGTTATAAAATCCGTAAGAAATTAGCTGCCGGAAATTGCCTATTTAGAATGTATGCTACTTTTTATTTCAGATGGCTCAATTTCTCGAAGAATCTTGTTTGACATTTGGCAAAGGGGAAATAATAAAACTAAAGTAAAATATATGTTTCTCAGAAATTTCAACTAGAAATGTTTAATAAAGAAATTATTATGCCTATAAACAAACAAAAAAATGCGTTTTTGTGGCACATTAAGATCGAAATTGGTCGAAAGTAACAGAACACAAAAATATTTATGAAAAAAATTTCTAAGTGGTTGGATGCTGAAATATCTTTTCCTGAATTGACTTCCAAAGAGATTCAAGATATATCAGAGGTACCATCTACTTCTGAAAATACCGGCAGGAAGAAATCTTTTGGTAATTATACGAAAAAACGTAGCGAAAAATAGCCTATACTTGAGTTGGCGTCTGGCGACGAGTTAATGTACGCTGCACAAATTAGTTTAAGATCTGCGGGAAGAAGAGATGCTGCAAAATGAGGAGATGACGTTTTCTCCAAAGAGAGCAACTAGTTGCTTTTTATTCTAGAATAAAAAAAACATATAGAAAGTCTCCTAGGTCGGCTAAAATGTACTCACGTGAAAAAGCACTAGCTTTGTTTGGTGATGCAAAACTTACTAAATATGCTCATTCAATCAGAAGCTAAAGCTCTAGGTGCTAATATTTACCCATCTTACAAACATATTTTGGAAGCAAAAAAAGTGATATCCAGTCAATTCAGTTAAAATAACTGAAAATTGTGCAGAAGTAAATTTACAAAAGATATTGGACCATATAATGGAATGCTCACATGCTCCTCATTTCCTCTGACCCTTTAATAACTTCCTACAGAAGTAACTCTCAAAGGCCTAAGGGTAGTTTTAATCCAGAGGTTATAAAATTGCTACAAAATCCGCAACCACCAGATACTACAGATAATCTATCTGAGATAACATGGTTATTATGATTCTACTTAATTTTCATTTTTGTCCTTATTTTACTTCACGTTTTTTTAAAAATATTTTTACTACTTATACCTTGGAACAAGAATGACTTGTACATATGTATGTTACGGTATATCAATGGTTTAATTTCGTCTTAGATAAATCCATTTTCTAACAATAATTAGTAGATTTATCTACATAATAATTTCGATGATTTACTGAATTTTGATATTTCTAATATAAGTTGAAATATATTATGTATTCACATTTCTTTAATAAAACAAGTATTTCATACAACAAATATTGCAGTTTTTGTGTTAAAAATTTTTTTAAACCATTAATTACCATTTTATTACATATTTGAGAAATTTCCCGTCAGATTTGAATTTGGGACCTCTGTGCGGCGGTGGTCACCATGACATGACCTGGTGGCAAGGCGAGAATACCTCCCCGCCGCGCCGGTGACAACAGCTGTTCGGGCTATACTTCTACTGCTAAACAATATCCCTTCAAATATTGGGTTTGGTGGTTTTTAGTAACTTAGGTAACACGTATTATTCATTCGAGAATTTTCGCTGAAGCAGCAGAACAACATTCTTTTATTTTCATTTGTCATATCAAAATCATTACGTAGTCTCAAAAACAATTTTCATCTTGATATCAGGTATCTGTGAAACAATAACAAATCAGTATACGATAGTATTGATAGCGCCTAATAAATAATGTTCTCGCTAAGCTAAGGCAAAAGGGACCGAGCTAAGGCGCAGGATCGAAAACTTTGAAATAACATCATAAATGAGGCTAAAACTCGTCAAGAGTCGTACGACTATGTGAAATAAGTATATTATTTATTATACGAACAATAATTTATTTGTTCATTCATCATTCACCAAGCACACGATTTTCATACCTCTCAACTCTTGAAATCCAAGATTCGAGAGTAATGGAATAATTTTGCGTGGACTTAGTTATATAAGTTTAAAATATTCGTTAATAAAATGCAAATTGAAATGGATGTCTGTAACCTTCCTGGCTGAGCGCGGAATGAGGCAATCCGAGGCTCCAGTCAACAGTCGATCTATCCAAACTAGACGCTCAATTAATTTCCTATGCTGGAAGGTAAATGGCTGTAGAATGTAAATACGCCTTGATTTATTGACGTATAAATTGATACTCCGCCGCCTGTAATTAAATAGTCGGGGCGATTTGTTGTACACTTACATATTTATAATATCCAATAGCAAATGAAATGTGGATACAACAGTGTTTCTTTTTATTAAGCATCCAAACTAAATAAAGCAATCCAGGTACGGCGTGCTCACAAACAGACTTACAAAGAGTGAGAGAATCAGATCGTCCGAGTGCAGTTGTGAGCAGCAACTCCACGTTACAATTTTCATTCTAAAGGAATGGTCACTGTGATCCCCTTCTAGTGACTGCGAGAGTGAACTTTTGAAAGGACATCCGTACCATCGCTATACTGATAACAAGAAAATAGAATTAGTTATATCTGCTATTTAATTAATTAATTTCATTTTAAACAAATGAGACATAACTGACGAAAAAACATTTAGACAGCATATTTGGAAACAAATCAGTTTACAAAAATTAATTTAACAAACAAAAAGGTTTAAACATAATAAAAAATAACATATCTCAGGAAAGCGTCCCAAATATGATTCTCTCTAATAGTTATTAAATATAGCTTACTGACACTGAAACTGTCCACATTCGAGGGGGTAGAATTCACCGTCCGAATTGTTCTCCCTACTGGTATCACCAGCAGGGTGGTTCTGCGTGACGGATAGTAGAACAATTATTGATGCCAGCGTTTCCGTAGGTATCGCGGGAATCTCAATAGACCCCCTAATCACGTGTGGACATTTCCTTTTTCAATTCAAGCGAATTATACCTTAACATACATATCCCCAGAGAAATGTCGTTCGATACGGCCAAGGATATACTACGTACTCTCTCAGGTAGAGGGTTATCAAGATTTTCTTTTGGACCCTTTCCAACATTAGAGAATACCGAGTCTTACGAATACGCCATATCACGGAACCAAAACCCAGCATTTTAATTAAATATACATACGAGTACCCTCTTAATCTGAGCAGCTGAAATATCCACTGACTTCGGTAGATTACCCAAGATCCGCTAAAAATGGATAGACGTGTGAGGTTATCTTTAGTCATATAATACTGATGATATATTTCCGCCTAAATTGGTCACTTGTCACTTTGACACTTTAGCCGAAACTTACATTCGGTCCTGGCACTCGGCTAAGCGGAAGCACGGCTTCCTTATGGTGCAGCACACATAGATATGTTAATAATAAATCTAGTTACGTTTGCTCCAATGAACAACTCTGTCCATATCGTTTTGTAAATGCAAACAGTCCTTCAATGTTATTTCAAATGAAAATGTTTTAGGTCTTCTACAAATGAAATCTCGATAAGTGTAATGCCTTCGCAATAACGTTTATGAAAAAAATAATTTAAAAAAAAAGTGGACCAAGATTTGAACCCTGGGGAATTTATGTAAGAAAAATGATTGAGATTGAAATTTGCCGAAAGATACAGGGAAAGAATGTTTACTTTTGATTGCCTGGAGTACGGAAATACAACAGAGTTATATAGTGAAGATGTTGGTTAATGGGACTCAGGAATCGCATTTGTCCAAAGCAAATGATTCAGGTTCTCGAAAATTTAGTTAGATCATCTCCTCGAACGAACAAAATAATTATTATTAAATAAGATGTTTACGATGCAACTCGTTAAGTGGACCCGTTATTTTGTTGATAAATCTATATGGCGGAGAGCCTATAATTTGGAAGACCCTATAATTAATAAAAATTCAATCAAAACGTCTTGAATAAACACAAGCGTCAATTTTGATTTATGAACTTGTGAAAAAGTCTATGATGTCATAAAATAATAATGGAGGACGCGAGCGCTGCGGCCGCGGGCTCTCTATGTGCACAGCTCGGAGACACTCTTCACTCTTTCCAAGGGGCGTAAATAGCTTTTATTCATTTGCCTTACGTTATTTTCGGTTAAATAGAATATTCCGTTCAGCATTCAGGTGCTTATAAATAGGTGCCTTCGCTCAATATTCAAAATCAATTGGCCCCAAACAGTGTCAAATGCCGTTCTCTGGACCATGGCAGGCGAAAAGCCAATTAGATAACAAGTTACAAAACAACGCTCTATAAAAAACAACGCTAGACGCAAATGGCAGTGGATCGGTCACACTCTGAGACGGAACTCAGCCTGCATCGCTCAGGGTGCACTAGACTGGTCCCCTATGGGGGGAAAGAGAAAGCGAAGCAGACCTAGAGCCACCTGGAGAAGAACCCTGCAGGACGAGGTTAAGGCAGCAGGCCTCACTTGGGACGATGTTAGGCATCAGGCATGCGATAGAGTCGGGTGGAGAAGGTTCCTTGAGGCCCTATGCATCACGGAGGTGGGACAAGACAAAAAGAAGAAGAGATAGACTATTTAGTCTTCTCTCTAAGGAGTGCGTGCATGAGACGATGCATGAATGGTGAGGAACCGAGAGAAGTAAATAAAGTAAATATATAAATAAAGTAAATATATAATAATTAAATAAAACGATGTTTTTTAACTACTTCCACTTTTGTCTTTATTTAGACAGCGACTGGTTTCGCCAGGCTCGCTGGCATCGACAGACTGGTAACACTATTGTAAACTTAGTCCTTTATATACATACAGATACATACAGAAGTAAATATATGTCAGGAAAGAACGGTGCGGCGGTCCATTATTTCTGCCTACCCCTTTGTGAGACGGCGTGATGGTTAGTTAGTTCTCTAAGGAGTTCTGACATCGTCCGATTGATCTCTCTACCTTTCTATAGTTTTGTTTAGAAAAACACCCCAGACAATGTGTGGATTGTATTGAAGATAAGCGAAAAAGTTACATAAGTCAAAAAGCATTAAAACGAGTTCCACCCTTTTGAAAGATTGGCGACGGAGTGGGCCGTTGGCAGTATTGTGCTACAACTATGTTCCCACTAATACCATTTTTACAATTACCCATGTTTTACTAAATATGGCTATTGGTTATTATCTACAGAAAGCCCGATTTGATTGAACAGATATCGGCGCGGACGAGTGGCGGGCTTTCCTCGCTATCAGCTCGACCTAAGCAATAACTACGCATAACCAATATGCGATACCCCAATCTATCGATTAAACCTGACCAGAGTAGCGAAGAGTAGACAATATATACTATAACCCAACATTATAATTTATTCACGTCAAGAAAATAAGGGAATCAAAAATGTTATTTAATTTTAGAAATAAATTATAATAAAATACATTTTAGCACTGTGTGCAGCGTCTTTTTTTTTCAAACTAACTATCATACCTACAAGATCTATATACAATCCAAAGCAAATATTGCTGAATAATGGTAGCAATATCAATTATTATGGTGAATTAAGTTGAATATCAGGGGCCCATTATACGTTGGAAAGTAAGTGTTCGATTGGAATATATTTAACATCGATACAAGCCGAATAGTTCGAGGATCGTGACTGATCTCAAGACAAAACTAATTCCCGCCCAGTGACGGGACGCGAGAGAGGCGAGAGAGGCGCGAGAGCTGCCGATAAGTCCCGGCGATAATGCAGATACGCACAATCGATAATGCCCCCGGGCGATAGCGCTATCGGCTCGGCTACTTCACATTCGATCGATCATAAAACATCGGTAGTTCGATATAATTCCGATGGAGAATTAATTACTGCCACTTCAGAGCCAAATTCGAAATGCACTCCGATATCTGCGGCTTTATTGATCGGCAACGAGAAACCGCAGTGTTCTTGGTAATCTCACTTCGTTAACGAATATAATTAATAAAATGCGCGGTGTCACTAACAATTTAAAAGAGTATTTTAACTATATAATGTTAATGGACATGACTCATTGGTGAAATGCATCCTCAATGAAAAACTCTCTGAATTAAAAATGACCGTAATTAACTCGATTTATAAAATTCATACGTTTAATAAGGTAGTACGCAGAGGGTTGGAACGTTTCCAGCGTGGGTATACCAGATGTTTACGTGACACGAAAGCTGTTTGGTACTTTACAGATCCACGAGCGATCGATCACAATCCGGTCACAGCTGCATACAAGCGCACCGGACAGCCATAGTATGTTATAGTAGAACCCGCGGCGCTGTGATGGACCGCTCGCCTGGCCGTCAAACGCCGCGGCCGTACCGCGACCGGTGACGGCTGACACGTGACGCGAGCGCAATAAAGTCGTTTAGACAAATGCCTGTCGGACGCTCAAAATGGCAATAAACTACTCGAGATCAACGGGCTTCCTCCCTGCCCCACGCCTGTTGCCCGCTGTGTCGACTCTCCCCGTATACGTATTACTCGTATATTAACAACGATTGCTACGGAGAGCTCGAGGCGTTGTTGACGTTAAATATAATACCAAAAAGAAGTGGAAAATAAGAAATAAAAAGTGATTTTCGGACGCCTATTCGATTGATCGAGTGGACTGACAAATGGTAAACGCGACAGTTGGCAAGTTGGCAAGACGGCAGTGATAGATGACCCGCCGCGCCTGGAGTGATTCTCCCGGCTGGCTGCCCGGCGCTGGTTTCTCACCGCGCCAAAGATTACAAAACGCATAACACCGAATTGAATTATTGGTATAGCGCTGTACGTGTTACGATAGATAAATACAAGTGCCATAAATGGCGCACTGTCGGGCGGCACGACTCGCCGTGATTGGCGGCTAACGAGCTAACGAGGGGCACACAAGCGGCGCGAGTACTAGAAACTAGAGGACTACATTTTTGGGAAAAGATTGCTAACGCTGTGACTGCTTGACATGCAATCCAGTGCGAGTCACTTGTTTATCTTATAAAATAAACACATTGCACACTCATGATTAAAGCGTCCATTCTCTTGAAGTTTTATCATATTATATGCGAGTGACACGTTTCGCCACGCTAGGGTAAACCTCTAGAAACAATATTAAATACTTTATACGGAGTAAAACACCATCGCAGCGGCAACAAAACATATTTTGTTAAGTTTAAGAAAGTTTTCAACCAGTGTGGAAAATGCCGGCAATATTTTATGTACCGGAGCTTCATGAACATAATAAGGTACCCAACGATACGCGTCGGCTATACAAATGTTGGAATTACTAGTTACGAAACTTGCAACAGAAGTATTTAAAACAGAACATTAAAATAAATGCATAAATAGTGACGGAATATGGAACGCGATACGGACTTCTCTAGCGAGTGACGTGTGCGCCTCGAGCAAGAAGCATCCGCGATCAATAACTTGATCAATGGGGCTAGATATTGTGGTGGAGAGAAAACCCTAAAAAGTATCGTAATAAACGAGCGCGATAGATCACACCGCACCAGCGCGAGCGCAGGCCCGGGGCGGAGTCACGCTGTGAGCCTGTGAGGCTGTGAGGCTGCGAGCATTCTGATCTGGGATTAGGAACGGAATTAATGTATTTTTATCCACAAGTTAACAGAAACAACTAATATCTCGGTGTTTTCTAGCGGTTAAATTTGAATTCGAAATATCTTTATGGCGCGCAGATGTGTTGCAGTATTAGGTTTCATATGTTTAATGGCATACATACATTAAATTTCTTGAAGTATATTTCGTGGGAAGACATTACCAAAAGATACAACATTTAAAAAGTAGTATATTACAATGCCAAACGTAAAAATAAGGCTTTAAAAAAATTATGATTTTACTGAAATCCCGTGGTTTCTTCCACAAATTTATTATCAACGCGATTGGTTTCTTCAGCGTTGCTGACAATGATACAAACATTGCAGTTTTATTACATCTATTGTGAAAAGTCAACTGTGTCGAGCGAGAAATTATATTCCATGGCGGAAGCAAAAGTTGTGATTAATATGATTGAGAAGTTCCCGCACGACATGTCACGAGAGCTGTACTTGTGACGGCGAAGATTTAGATTCCACGCCGTTTGACACGTGAAAGGGTTTATTATTTTAGTTCCACTACAGTAATCCCAATAAAAGAGTGTTAATGACATTTCCCACTATAATCCTAAGTAATCCCTCACCTTTCTGTCCATTTCGACAAAAGCCCTTCGTCCGTAATCCGATTTTGTAAGGAGTGGTAGGCGAGAGAGTCGTGGCGGGGCCGCCGCGCCATGCCACGCTGCCCGCCCCGGCCCGGCCACATCCTTCTACCTGCCATAAATCGTGACGAGAGACACAAAAAATCTGAAGAGGGACATTCAGTGTTTTACGACTTACTCAGTGGTTATTTATTGTCTGCCAGAACCAACGTGTGATACTAATTTCTACTAAAAATTCAGGTAACGTCGTCTATTCATCGTTCAATCTTTTATACCAATCCTGTACAAGGTTTACGTTTCAAAAAACACACAATTACCAAATACGATTACTACCACACATCCATATTTCTCTCCACTCTTGATGGAGTGCTTGCTTACACACAAATCATTTCAATATTTTCCTAGGAACGTGGTCTCATTACCTATGGTTTTGCCATCGCAATACAGAACTATGACATTTGTATTCCAGTTCATGTACAATATTACAAATTTATTGCTTTAAAAATATACTTTTCGACTACATAAAAAAATAAAAATAATGAAAGTACAGTGATGCATGAGTCATTGCCGGGATTAAGCGTACGCGGGTCAAAGGATAATGCACTTTTTAAACGAGGACTACGCTCAAGACTATTTGATATAAAAAATAAACGTAGCGAATTGGAAATTACATCGGTGAAAGAAGTTAAGTAACACAAAGGCTACAGGCGAACTGTCACAATAGATCGTTACAAATAGTGCGTGAAAAGCAGCGACAAAGGGGCGCCCTTATTCATGCAATTATTCGACTTAATTCGATTTTGGGACGAACATTGTACTCGTATTCCGCCCAGTGCAAGAGGGACAGAATTTCAACGTGTGGCCTGTGCAGCCGAATTGCAAATAAATCAACCATGTTATTATACCTATATGCTCATGAACGTTGTAAGTTCTATACGTGGACAAGTGTATGAAAGAGTTAGATGGCATAAACGCTGGTGCGAAAATGAACGATATGTCCATCAGCTGTTTGCTATATGCAGACGACACTGTTTTAATCGCTGACAGCATGGACGATCTACAAGTCATAGTGTCAAGAATGTACGAAGTATGCAATAAAAATGACCTTGTGATGAACGTGTCAAAGTCTAAAGTTATGGTATTTGAAAAGGAAGAATGTATGACGGATTGTGACATAAGTGCGAACGGTGAGAAATTAAAGCAAGTTACCGAATTTGTCTACCTGGGAAGCATGTTTACAAAGATGGAAAAATGGAGAATGATAAGAAGGGTTGGAGCTGGAAACAAAATAAATGGTGCACTCAAAATCATTACCGCAAATAGAAATACATCGACTGAAGCAAAGATGGCAGTGCACAATGGAGTTCTAGTGCCGACCCTTATGTATGGAAGTGAAGCTTGGAGTTGGCAGAAGAAGGATGAAAGTAGGATAAATGACTTGCCGTATAAATGAGGTCACTAAGAAGAATGTGCGGAAAAAACAATGTATGATAGAATATCTAATGATGATGTAAGAAAGGAATGTAAGGCGGATGAATGCGTGATAACAAGAAAGGTTCACTAAGATGGTTTGGACATATGGAACGAATGGATGAGGGAAGAATGGTTAAAAATATATACAAGTAGTGTGAATGGAAAAAGAAGTCGAGGAAGGTCAAGGAAGACATGGCATGACCAAATTAATCAATTACAGAAAGGTGGCCATGTTCGAAGTAGGAACAATCGACGAGGGGAAGCGGGGAATTATAATTTTAACAGAAGAATAAAGTGGTAAAAGAATGCAGTATCACGAGACAAATATATTAAGTGAAAGATTTCGAAAACGTAAGCATCACGGCCTGGTTATAACTTGAAACAAACAAAGGGTATAAGTATTATATATTATAGAATAAATATTATTTGGTGTAGATCGACAGCGGGATGGCCCAAGACCGAGAAGCCTGTCGCTGTTCTATTAGAAGCGCTACGGGAGAATAAATGGGAAAGGGTTACGAGAGAAGAAAAGACAGTATCTACATCTACATATAAATAAAACACAATCTGGCTTGTGTGTGTCTCCTTCTTTCTCGGTGATTCCTCATCAGATCCTTCTGTATCTTGGGGAATGGACTAAGTGGAATTTAGCGGTCGTCATAGGCATATTTTCGTTATTAATCGAGCTCTAATTAACTTTATAAATTAATCAATTAATTGAAAATTTTCGTAGTGCAAACGAATATAGACCTTAATGTTCGTATCACCTGAGTATCAATCTTTTGAGTCTATATTCGTTTGACACGGTCTGGAGAGAATTCAGTCTCCATGTAATTTTGTGTAGTGGCAACAATGTGTTTTGCTTTCTGACAGTCCAATATATTGCGTTTTACTTTGGGATGTATAATACTTAATACGTTTTACTTATTACGCACTAAAATAATTGGTTGTTTAATTGGTACAGTCTATTTTATTGGCCATATTTTAATGTACACTAATGCAGACAGGTAATTATACTTTTGTCATTTTGAGGTTATGAACGAAATTTTATTTTTTCGTGTGGCTGAAACTTATTCGTTTCTCTTACGTTCGACGGTGATTACTTAATGATATTCGTTTTCTAGAGTTCTAGCCGTTCGATTGGTCACGTGGTCTCGGAACTGTCAATCTCTTTGTACGTCGTAATATTTTGTAGGTATGAAGTTTCGGTACTTTTAGGTTATGAAGTTTCTGGGATTAAAAATATTCAATGATAGGATGATAGCGAAAATATAAAATATTGGACGTCGAAGCTCTACAAGAATATGAAGAAACTTGCTTCCGTAAGTATAATATAATATTTATATTTCTAATTCATAAATATATTTTCAGTTTATTCTATTTTGCTGTTTTCTTTATACGCATACTTTGGTCAGGGAAATTGTTACATTACCACAGCAACGGTAAGAAAGTTCTAATGATATACAATATGAATTACAATATGAATGAATGACACAATTCTTATGACTTTTTCCGTTTATTTCTAGGAAAATAAAGTAACGGATCAGAGATGGGACGAAAATTACCGATGCAGCGTGCAAAATAACTTCGTTAAAATGGAATTAGATCAATCAAACAACGGATGATCAGTGAATTAGATGTACTCAGTGAATTAGATGGCTCATTTTTACATTACACAATATCACATTTGCACAAAACATTCATATGTTTAGAGAAACAAAACTCTTGATTTTGTTGTCCATGAAAATCACATCAGAGCCGATAAAGTAAGTTTCTACGATCGTGATTTCGCTGTTGTCACATGCACCTTTCATGACTAAAAACATTGTCAAAGCGCCCTTGAGGTGAGCTATTCACGAAAACGGCGATTATACAAATTAAACAAATAAACAAACCATCACGCCGTTTCCCCACAGGGGTAGGCAGAGAGAATTGACCATAACACTACTCTATCCTGGCAAACCTGTCTAGCTTCCTCCACATTCATACGAGTCATACACGCATGTCGATTCCTCCAACTTCTAACATGACCAACCTTTAAAATCTGATTAATTTAATTAATTTGACAAATTAATCAGATTAAAAGGTTTTATTAGTTTTATCGTTTTTATAAAGAATTTTGACAGGTGTACAAATAATTTTTTCATTTGTTCCAATGACAATTTGAATAATTTCTTCAATATTATTTTTAAGTTCTTGCTGGTTAAGTGCCTTATTACAGATAATTTAAAAAATGGTGGATACGTGTAACATAAATTAAATAAACACAAAAGTCCGGATCGTCCATGTAAACATGTGCAACATTGAAAAAAACATTATGTGTTATTACATTATGTGCTAAATTAAAAAACAGTGGATACGTGGAACATATTATAAATTAAATAGACAATATGTGCACCGTCTAAAAAGAACATTTTGTGTAAAATTATTTTTATTTTGTTATTTTATTTTATATCATTGTATTTTATATTATTTGTTTTAGATTTATTTTGTGGGTGTTGGACGATCGAAGTGTGCGCGGGAGATGCCTATTGGTGGCGATGAGGTTTGCAACCCATCACACCGCGCCTCCCGCGGGGCGAAAAGAGAAGGATGGAGTGCCGCATCAGTAAAAGTGTGACAGTCCATTCTCTCTGCTTACACTTTCGGGGAGACGGCGTGATGGTTAGTTAGTTAGTTAGTTAATTTGACAAATTAGCCTAATTATTATTATGCATATAGCATGAACTGCCTTTTATATGAAGAATATCTTCAGCAAACAAGTGAAAAACAGTTGTAATTCATTCATTGTATGGAAATTTAAATTTTGCCTCTTCGGTGTCCGCCTTATGGCAATTCAAATTTTTTTTTTTTTTAATTCCAGGGCTCAATGATGAATCAAAGATCGGACCAAAGTTGCCGATGCAGCGTGTAAAATAACTAATGTTTAAATGGAATGGGATCGGTCATAAAGCAAGGACAACGGGTGATAAGATCTTCTGGCCTGGAGTGGCGAAAGAGAAACAGCTACACAAATTCTGGCAGATCACAAGCAAGATGGTCTGATGACATTAAACGAGTGGCAGGAGGTCAATGGCGCAGAGCGGCGAGGGATACAGTTGTGGAAGTCGGGAAGGGAGGCTTTTGTAGTATTATCATCTATATTACTATTCCACGCCAACGGACTCGCAGTAGAAACTTACTTTATTGGCTCTGATGTGAATTTCATGGACAACAAAATCAAGAGTTTTGTTTCTTTAATATAATGAATGTTTTCTGCAAATGTGATATAATATTGTTTATTTGATCATTAAATTTCATATAAAATATTCAAAAAATTGTTTTTCTATTACATTAGTAATATGTATTCAAGTTTATAATTCATTGTATTTTTTGAATATATATTGGGTTTATTTATGTACTCGAATTTAGCAATAGCGAAGCGTTGCCGGGTCAGCTAGTTAATAATAAAACAGTCATAACGGATGGTTTAATTCTGACCGATGTTGCGGAAAATACTGGTAACTAGATAATGACATATTTGAAGGGAGTGAATGTGATCGCTCCGCCATAATAGCAGAAGTGTCAGTCTATTACCGGAGCACAATGAGGCGCGATCGGACGGGCGATAGCTCCGAAGGCGACAATGTAGGTAATCCGCTGTCCAATCAGACCAACAAATCACGGGCATCTGTCGCCGGGCGCTATGCGCTACTCTGCCTTTAATACTCGTACTATACCCTCATACCTACTCACAATTAGCACCAAGCGACGGACTCCCGGAATTGTGGGACATGCTCTATAGGTAGGGGAAGGGGGGGCTAGTTGTTACAAAAAAATTAAAAGTTGAATATCTGATAACTGTTTATTTTGAGAGACATCATATAGATTATATCTTAAAGTACGTGTATTAAAATATAATAAAACAATTTACATGTGTTCATAGAAAGTCCACAAAAATAATTATAGAATTTATAAAAAAAAAATCAAAGTGTAACAATGTGCCCCACGGGGGGGCAAGTTGTTACAGGGTGGGGGCACGTTGTTACGAACTAAAACAAAAATCAAACATGTATGTAATTGTTAACAATAATATGTAAAATATATATAATAACATGTAAAATTTAATTTTTGAATATTTAATCGCTTAAATCTATGTCCGAATCACAATTTTGGCATCTAAAATTAACTTTATCGCAATGAATGCAGGAAATGTGAGCCCATTTATTGCATGCGGTGCAATGGATCCATTCCCGTCCAGGTTTAGAGCAATCAAAACTCTCCATACATACCAAACACAGGCATTCTTCAAGTTCCGAGTCGGAAGAAGAATCCAGTACTTGCTTCTACTTCAGTTTCTTCTACTGTTTTTTATTTAAATGCACACATCGAAATGTTTTTTGTAATTGATTAAGCTACCTGTTTTTGTTTTCTCGAGCTCTCTTCCAGTTCGATTTGGTTCTTAACCGGAGTGTCAGTCAATATTGCTGATTAAATTTTTCTTCTGGAATAATTAACCCCCTTTCTTGGTTCAGATTTAGGATATGGCCTTATTTGTTCAGGCGTGGTATGCTGTATTTTATTGATGCCACTTGTTGATGGCTGCGGTTCCGTGAAAATAGATAATTTCTCTTCTTGATTTTAAGGTAGAGCTTCACAACTGAAGGTTGCAGGTTATAAAGGAGAAGATGAATGTGGTTCATTGACCATAGAAACGGTTTCTGCCATGGTTTCGTTGGTATTATCTATTGATACACTTTCAGTGCTAACGTTCTCAGGCATTGGACGATCGGTAATTTCGGAAGGCTCGAAGTCTTCCTCTGAAAAGACATCTCGATTATATGGCCATATAGTATCTATATAAATATAATGTAAGCTCATTTTCCTGATCGACTGAAAATATATTCCGAGGCTTGTTGTAGCCCACTAAGTTAGATGTGGTTGGACCATTCTCTTGACGTTTTACGTAACGATGTAATGTCATAAAATTTACTTTGTATGCTTTGGCAGCTCTTCGAATAGATATATTTTTTCTGTTACTTCTTTAGCTGCTCTTTTGTAGGTTTCCTCGGAAATTTTACCCCAATAGTTTTTTTTATATGTTTTTTTTATGTTTTTATTATTATTGTTCTAGATTTTATATTGTAATATAAAATCTAGAACAATAATAATAAATAGTTTAAGAATTTTATATAAATATGCTATTTGAAGTTAAAAGGAAACGTAGTGGGGCTAGTTGTTACAGTAACAACTTGCCCCCCCATCGTTGTAACAACTAGCCCCCCTGACCCAAAATTAAAACAAATTGCTATAACATTAACACGGAAAGTGTTATTATTTCGATATATTATCTTAATGTTAGCAGAGACATGTAGAGTTTTACCAATTTACTTAGAATCAACTTACCTCTTATAGTTAGTGAACAATTAAACTTCAAAATCAGTCAACGAAAGTTACTTTCAGATACGAAATGCACTATAATCGAGTTTATTTGAATTACGCACGACTGGCAAGAGCGAAGTTCCGTCGAGCACCGCGGATACGATACTTGGACATACTATGTGACACATAAGCCACAGAACCTAGTAGTGGGGGAGTTATTTAGAATGTAACAACTTGCCCCTGTAACAACTAGCCCCCCCTTCCCCTACACTTCAATGAAAAATATTTCCAAACAAAAAGTATAGGCGGGTTTTATAATAATCAATTAAACTACATAGGCACAATGCAAAAAGTAATTATGTTTTAATGATGAAAATATATTTATTAATAGAATCCTTTTATAAATAATGTGCATTCCGAAAAATAACGATTTACATTTCAAACTAAAAACTTAATGTTAAACCACCGTGGAATTATAAACTAACTAATCATATGAGTTATCGCCACACTGCTTTTTCCTCACATACCTCTCGAGGGTTCTCAATATTTATACATCGTAACATGCATGAAGTCCAAGTGGAATTCAAATTAACTTAATTAAATAAGATTTTTTTATGCATTTAGTTTTATATAACTTATTTTCCTTTTAGTTTTGACCGGTTTCGGCAACTAGCTGCCATCGTCTGTTATTATTATTATTTTAATTGGAGAAATTTAAATCGGTAATTTCAAATTACGTACTTCATAAAAGAACATAAGATCTGCATGCGAAAGAGAATCTCAGGAAAAGAGAACAGTTTCCGTGACGTTTATTTTAATCAGAGAAATTGCGAATTTTCACTTACCACATAAAAAAATTCTGTCGAAATTGAGGATTCAAAATACATTTGAGGTTATACACCCTCGTGAGGAAAAGTCCGCAGAATTAGCTGGGCGGAATCGCTGTTGGCAGAGCGCAGATGCACCACAGAGCTCTTGTCTCATCCAGCGGGAATTCCGCCATGCGTCCAATGCAATTTCACTAAATTGCGTGCACGAATAGGCACGGAAGTGCATACATTACGGCACCGGATTCCCCATATATTCATAAAGATATGCACATCTATAATAAAACTAAGTGAGACTATCCAGCGACTAGGGACGACGGATCAGACTGCGTAATTTGGCTCAAAATCGATGGCATATCGATTCAAGAATTGAATCTGAGAAGAAACGAGCAGTTTCGAAACATTAATAATGCGATCCACTGAGAGCTTTAATGAGCGGCTACGGTAGGTTTGGGCAGATGAGAGACCTACGAGTAGCGTCAACACGGGGATACCGATACATTACCAACCACCTTTCATTTGACACGAACCTTATCAAATTCTACGATCAGAATTGACACGTTTCCCAAAGCTGAGCTTCTGATTCCCGCGTTAATTGCAAAAGCCTCGGGACATCGAATACCGAATATGTATGCCATTGTTAATACTTTCCAACAATATTTCTCGTAGAAGGAATAACCATTAGAGCTGAATCTCTGTATGCCAGATGATCCAAGTCCAAGTTAAAGTGTTTTGTCTGAACGCTTGTAGATGATTTGAGTAAATAAAAATATTATCACGACGAGAGTAAAGACTATTAAATTAAATAACATGACTTAAATTTTGATTACGTTGAGCCATTCGAAATAAGAAAAAAATGTTGGGTCAAGAATACTTGGGTTTCGAGGAAGAAACGTTTGGACTATAATTGTATCCGAAAAAACAAGATAAAAAACGATCCACTTAGAGTTCCAGAAACCGAAAGAGTAAACAGCACAAACACCCGAGCAGCAATCACCGCAGCTGTCATTGTGTTTGATTGGTGTAATTACATAAATAGATTCCATCGGAGCTGCGGAGGGCGCCATCAGCTGAACAGAAGGACGTGTCACATTTAATGTGTCCGCTGAGTGCCGCCATTTACTCTCCGCGACATTAGACAATGGGACGCGATCGGAGGTGCTGCCGATACAGTCTCCGGGACTTTCGGGAAGGGTGCCGTGCCCCCTATACACGGAGAAGCGCAATTTCAATTACGAGAACGCGAACTTAGTTCATTAATCTAATTAAATTAAAATGCCCGGGCGAGAACGAATGTACCGGTACAAATTATATCGCTCAGAAAAATTACGCTGTTGTATTAAGTACAATGGATTCTATGGATTATGCAATATATTCTCAAGATTAAAGACAGTAAGGAAGGAAAGTTGTATTTCGTTAACACAAACATAAGTATATTCATAATATTATAAACATTTACCTATATGTATACATAAGGATTGGAAAAGGAAAGGTACTGAAGCCTCCATCCGTGAGGTCATTTCAATATATAATATCAGAAGTGCAGTCGAAGCTGAACCTTCAACTATTAGGTGAGATGACAATATCCTTTCCCAACAGGGAGGAAAGTACTCAGTAGAGATGTTGCGGCGCCAGCACTTCCATCTAGCGACCAGCTCACACAACAGAACTCTCGCAGCGCCCTCACAATAGCCGAGCTTCCCGAGAGCGACGTTTTTCATTTTAATCCAACAATAGACGGAAAATGTTCTATTAGCTATCGGGACTCCGGAGCGTTTTGTGCTTTCTACAGAGAATAATAACGGCTGCATTCAAAATGTACCTACCATGTAAAAAAAAAACACAATGTTACGGAGTACAAATAAATTGAAATAAATATAAGATGCTTGCAAATAATAATAAATATTGTATAATAATATTTTTGTTACAGAATCTGTTAGTATTTATTGTTTAATTAACAATGATGTATAGTATAACCATTATCCAATATTGATGAAAACTATCGTTTTCTAGAAGTTTTACAATATTTTATGGGAATGCCACGATACCTGGCTAGGGCCTTAATGCCCAAGCGTGGCGACACATGTTGTTCTTAATACTAAATGTGTAGAAATTCGTATTTACATTAAACACACGTACTACCACTTGGAATGTTGCCGTAAACCGTAATCCTAAAATATTTTCTAAAATGAAATTCCGAGCTTGTAGTCAGGAGTTATGGTTAGTTCCCCGAGCACGTGACCCCCACACAACAAGAGAGCAAACTACACCCGAACTATTTCCAGAGCGATTGCTTGCATTTTGTATGGAAATGTGCGGCGCCTGCAACTGACCGGAGATAGAGACGGAGATCAAGCATTCCGCGCGTTGCGTATGGCGGCGTCCCTCTCTACTGGCGACAAATTGATTGACGTATACCGGGTGATTCCTGTTTCCCATTCGGCTGTGAAGGACGAATATTTGAATCTCGAATATCTCGAATATATCGAATCTCGAATATATTCGGCACAGATGACTTGGTGAGAGGCTGTTAGGTAACACTCGCTTGAATGAATTACGAAGCAAGGTAATAATACGTCATAGGAATGTGTAAATTATACCAGATGTTCATTTATTTATATAGAACTCGTCCATTACGTGTAGTTGTTGCGAATAGGATAAGGTTCAGGTTTCTACTCTTCCTCGACCTGGGACAGACGACGCACAGAGCCCCCGAGTCGTGAGTCAGCCGGCCGGTTGGCGCCACCGCTGATGCACCTCGCTGCAGTAAGAACCGGCGACGTGCTGCACTCTACACGAGGGATATTTGGGATTCATTTGCCGAGAGATACATTAGACACCGCATTCCCCACTGCGCTGTGGTGACTTTAATTGATCGCTGACTGGTTTTGTTGCGCAGAGTCGTTAGCTCAGAGAATGGAAATTTAACGCTCGGAACAAAACAATGGAAGATAAAAGAAAGAACCAATCATATAATAGTAACAGTTTCTCTTGCCACTTTCATCACCTTTCTCTGTTTGAATAAAATATTAATTTTCTCGGAAAAAGTTCATTACAATTAATGAAATAATACCTACTTAATAATGATTATTAAGTTTTATTTCACTTGTTCTTCTAGTGCCGACCAGTTTCGGTCAACTCACTGCCATCTTCTGGTATCTACATCTCACGATATAATTCACGCAACACATTAATTTTAAAACACACATGCTCAAGAACAATCGAATATCTCATCCACGATTGCTTACAATTACATTAAATAAAACATGTATTTAAATAAATTATTTCAAACAAGACGTAGTAATTTTATACGAATTCACACACATAAGATTCAATAATGCAAGAAGGCCGTAATAAAGAAATCCGGCATCAAAAAAAAATTACAAAACTAAAAACAGAAATCAGCCGAGGATTTTTGGACGCAGTCCCTAGATAACTAAAAATAACACCATTTTGTCAACAAAAATCTGAAATCGTTTCGAAACCATATATTCCCAGATTTTTTGTTATCGAAAAGGTCCAATTTCAAATACCGCAGAGATAGTGACGTCTAGGCTAACATGAACATAGGTATATAGTATCTATGAATAATATTATCAAACATTTTTACTATCTGCGCTATGATTAGAAAAATAAACTCTTTGGTAGAGATTGTAGTTATCTAAATACTTTTTTTATGTGATTGTTTATTATGACTCCAGAAGTTATCGACAGAAAGTAGCAGGGGTAGGAGAAACATTCCGACGGAGTAAAACGTAGAATGTGGCACTATATAATTTAGCAAATAGAAAATATACAGACACATCTTATGGTAGTACTCTAATTTATATTATACATTAATTATTTCGTCGGAGAACCGACAGCCGATGGGGAAGACGGGTTCTGGAGTGGAGACCGCGTACAGGATTCCGTACAGTTGGACGTCCCCCTGTCCGCTGGACCGACGACCTGAAAAGGATTGCTGGACATGGATGGATGGGAGCGGCAATGGATAGGGGGCGGTGGCGTGCTTTGGGAGAGACCTTTCAGCAGGGGATGACAGACGACTGATGATGATGATGATTAATTATTCCCGATTCGGATATACGTCAAATGGCAATAGACGTTTTCAGAAGATCGTAATGATGTGGTGGCAGTAATTGGCAGAAACTGCAGATATTTACATCCCAGAGCCGCAGGCACGAATGCTTCCGGGCATACTCGTGTCAAGTGTGTGTGATTTATAGGCCGCCTACTGCGATAAGAATATTTCAATTTTGGGCAATAAATTAGGTAATCTTATCAGCAGAAGCCCTGAAGAGGAACCCGAGGAGCGCAGGCAGCACGGAGGATACGGGGCGCAGGGCGGGGACTGTCGCACGGCTCACTTGATTTATGGGAATTTTGCTTCAACCTCCGACGTGCACACCAAATACGAAACCAAAGGGACACAATCTTCACAAGAATACTGCAGGGTACACCATAAATATCACTGCAACGTCGCTCCTAGAATATAAACTTTTTAAAATAACAAAATTTTAACTCTTGAACATGACATGAACTTGAATTAAATATGTGCATGTAAATATATTCAATATAAAAATATATAGATGAGCAAATATATTCAATTTAAAAAAAATACATAAACATGAAAATTGCCTTACATTCAGGCTCTCGGTGATGCAGGGTTCCGATATACGAGTACAAGGTTGATTAAGGCAGGGGTTGTATTGTATTTTTTACGGACATTCACATATCACAAATTATTTAGCGCCCTTAAGGTATAAATTGGTAAACAAATAATAATAAACTACCTAAGCTTACGCAGACAAGAATCAAGTATATCAATAATAATGAATAGCACAAAATAAAATGGGATTTCATTATCTAGTTACGAAGACAATTTGATGGGAAATTTGAGTTAATTAATAAAGAACGGGATCTAGAACAGCTTGCAGAGATACGACAAAGAGGTATAATGCAAAAAAGAAGACACGATTCTCACGCTAAAATGGAGTTCTCAGAGTAATGAGCACATTCAGCGACGATTAAAATCGCGCTCTTAAATTCCCGGCATTCTGGACCCATCGCCTCTCGAGACGCGCGCTCTCCGGTGATCGGCGGCGGGCGGCGGTGTCAGCGAGGCGCGGCGGGAATGCAGTTTGGGACACGGTAGCGGACAGTGGACACTTGGACAATATGACCACTTCTTTCTTCATGCAAATATGTCGGTGGGGTTGCGAGAGACTCTAGTTCTAACTAATCCTGCGTTACTCCTGGAACGCCGCGGTCTCTTTACATGAAAAATGGCGGAAGGTTTTAGGAGTGAACAATTTGTTAAGATGAATAATAATAACGAAACGCTCCCCACACGAGAGTCCTTGAAACGTCAAGTAGGCCTGCACTCCCGTGACCGAGATCTTGTGTCGAACCGTTATCGCGAAGGGTTTCGCTTTCCATTAAGCCCGCGAGGGTTTTTTGAGTTTGCCGCCGATAGAAATGGCCTTTGTGAGGGTCCCGGCATGTGTCCTGCGCGCGCCTTTGTGGTGTCACTTCACTCGAGATCCACCTGCGCTTCGAGGACTGATACTGATGTCCAGGAGAATGAAGATGTCGAATTAAAAACGTTCCTAATATTAAATCAAAACTTTGTACAATCCAACACCGTATAAGCGTTATGCGTTCAGTGATGGATGACACTAAAACGCCTCACATTGTAAAAATGTGGCGACAGGAGTCTTTACTCATATTTCAAAAGTACTATAACATCCAAAAATAACGCATTATTATATACTTCAATATAAATGATATCAAATAATTTATAGTTACTGCTTAATCAATCCATTATATGTTATATACGTATTATATTGAAACTATTGTTAGTTTATGATCAGAACAATGGACACAATAATTTAATGTTCTCGCATATATATTTACTAACAACATTTCCATTCGGCGTTGTTATACCCGCCATACCCAAGCGTAACATATTTCCCCTATCTGATAAAAGGAGCGCTGGAGATAGTTCCGCTAGATACGCGCACATTGTGTAAATACTCGTACGTGGTCGCAGCGAGCCCTTCGGAATTTAATTCAGAAATTTTCGTCTCGCGACTGATCTTGATAGTCAATGAAAAAAAGAGAAAAACTACGAGTCCATACAGAGCCACGGGAAATCTCGCGTTCGTGAGCTTACTGATTCTGAAACCGGTCATGCCGAGGAGAGGAGCGAGAGTCGGAGTCGGGCTGCACGGAGAGATTTTTCCGCCGAGATAACCACGACCACAGAAAGGCAAAAGAGGGCATCCGCCAAAAATACAACTTTTAGAAAATAAAATTTCACAATTTCTTAGTTGGGCTGGATTGCGCTCGATAAATGTTTGCACTTAGACAAACATCACGTGGATTTTCCAAATAGGAAGCTATCCAATTATAAATTATCCAATTTCTTATTACTATTATAATCTACATATTATGAACCCACACAATTAAACATTATTCCAAGTATGAAAAATAACAATATAAATTTTGGCAAGCATTCGTATTTCTTGTAAAAAAGACGTGGAGTATTCTATATGTTTTTGATATTGACGGAAATTGATTGTCATAGAAATTCCTTAATGGGGAATGACATACAGTAATTCATTTGAAAACGAAAAATGCGCTTCAGCGAATGACCCCTTTTACACGTGCCTCCACTAACGATACTATGTAGAGGAGCCACGGAGGCTGGATACCATACAACACGGCGAGATCACGAGCGCCAACACTCTTTGTATGTAAATAAAGCAGCGGACAAAGCACGAACTCTTTTCGTGGGGATTGGATGAGTGTTCATTATTTTATGGAAATCAGCGCAAGAGCACGGCGCACCTGAACCTGGAGCGCTTTTTTTATTTTTTTTTATCTAATCGCACTTCGACAGCAACGGTGGCCACAACGAAAGGCATATGGACAAGTACGGCACCTCGAGAGGCGCCCTACAAAATGCGGCGGTCCATCGATAATGCATAAATTTTCGTGTATATGTAAATTGAAATAAGACGAAATGTTTTACCACCGGCACATCACTCACGAACAAAACTTATCTCGAATGTTTATATTTAATACGTAAAGCGTGTTTTAAGACACAAGGAGTAAATCTGTTGTCGAGTATTAAAATTGAAGGAAAGCGGGCTTCTAAATTTACACGCCGATCCCAACATTGGCAAGGAATCAAATAAACATTCGGCTGCACGGGCGGCCGCATCCGCACGCCCGCGGACTGCAGCCGCACGCGGGCAAGACGATCGGGCCTTTAGATTCAGCATTTCTTATAGTTTAGTACAACCACCGATACGTCCACACAATCAACGCTTTCTAAAATATCCGGAACCACTCTGAATAGCACGCCCTAATGGCGACTAATGCCGTAATTAATGATAAGAATAGAAATGATCACTTTACAAGAAAATCGCATTACTCCGAGATAACCGCGTCCTATAAAGGCCCTTCCGCAAATACTTAATAGTTTTTGGTTTCCCGGAACAAGTGGCTAATGTCCTTACCTGAGGTTGGAGCTATAGTGTATTGCACAGCGCTTCGCTCCCACCTGGGGGTACGGTGCCCGACTAAGATCTAGGGTCTGGCTTTATTTTGCTCAGGGAGAACACAACACAAACATAATATAATTTCGAATTAATAAGTAACTCAAAATCGTGCATGCAAAACATATTTTATAGATGGTTGGAAAAATTGGCGTTCATTGTTGCACAAAATCGTTTCTATGTTATAGTAAAGTATGTACATTAATACAGAAATTGGTTTAACGTTAAATGCTCTATAGTTTGGACGAAGGGTTCAACAAAAGGAAAGTGAAGGGATGAAAATGGGCGGGGACGAGGGATGAGGGGCGCATATTATAATGTCATCATCAGGCGCCGCCACGGGCCCAAAGTAAATAGCGGAAGGTTCGGATGGAGTGGAAGGAGACATCTTGTTGTTTGTTCAAACTGATTGGGACATCAGATCCCGCGTCATTGGGGGGGAAATTATAATGATCAATAACAAACGTAAATACCTACATTGAACGGATGGAAGATAAATAAGAATAATTAAAGGTATTTTGTATTTTTTCGGATATTATCAAATGAGAATATTGCCTTTTGATAATCTAGGGCCAATCTAAGGCGTACACGACTCAATAAAAATATTATATTTTTCAGAAATCTTTATTTTTCTTGAATATTTAACGAGGAGTTTCACACTTATATCATTATTCGAGAAACAATAAATAATGTATATAAACATTTGGAAAATAGAAAAATAAATAATGTGCTCGAAAAATAAATGGCGAACTGCAAACGTGTTTGGCTTGGGTCTAACATTTGTTGCGGGTCTCGTGAAAATTTTTGGGAAAAAATAAAATAAAACGCGGTTTATTTTATTACTCAGTCCCAGCCGCGAACGAGCCGCGTTCCGAGAAACGTACCCAACAAACTACACAGCAATTCATTAGCTGGCCCATATAAACATACAAGATCCGATGGATAATCGGCTCTGAGGCGGACTTAATAAAACAAAAGGAACCCACCGGGACCAGCGGCTACCGTGCGCCTCGCCACCGGACCGTGGCCTGTCGATACAGTTCACGATCAAAACAAACTTACCAAAGATGTTACGTACACAATTGTATGTAAAAAGACGTAAGCGATGAAATCGTAATAACAATCAAGAATGGAAAAATATATGAATGTACGCCACACGACCGACAGAATAGGCCGCATTTCGCCCTGGAAAACAATATTGGGACAAAATAAGAGATATAGTATAGGTACGTGGGCTGAAAAAAGTTGAATTGGAAGTACTCGTTCAACATAAAACCGCGTGTTGGGCATGTTCATGAGAGCGTAGTCGAATGTGTATTGGGTTTCACCCGGCGATGGAACATGTGCGAGCGCTATCTGGTGTCGAGGAAACCCAATATGTATTCCGGGGATTTTTTATTTGTTGTTGACGGAGGGAACACTATTTATCTTCGGCAGGTAACCATGCTGTCACTGTGACACCCAATACCCCCGTTGCTCCGTCCTTGCGGCTCGGCTGAGGTACACGGCTCTCGGGCACCTACAGGTACCTACCTAGGTCTCGCCGATCACTGCGGTGCATGTGGGGCCAATGTAATTATTAATGTACAATAGTTAGTATTCTATTGTACTTTCTACCCGAAGTTGTAAACAACACGGGGGTTATCAAGCGCCCTTGAGATCTTGAGATCGAGGACCGGCCGAGCGAACTCTCAGACCCACTAATTGTATGTACTCGTAGCTCCGCAGTGAGCGTCTGTAATAGAAATTTCCTTTTCGGCTATTCACATCATTATTACATATCACACTTTATTTAGCTAACAATTTGAACACAACCGTTAATCCACGGAGAACCAGTTTAGGGAACAATAAAACAGTCCATGCAGAGGTGGTGGGACGACGCGGTACCCGGCTCCTGACTCGCCTTGTTAGAGAAGAACTAATAGAGCGCGGGACGGCTGCCCTCCTTCGCGGGCAACAGGTAATAAGCCTGCGATGTCAAAAAGGAAATAAAGGCGCCACGATGACTAACAGGACCGTGCACTTGCTTCAATCCTTTTCAATAAACGCTGTGAAACTGGCTGCTAACGCTCGCTGTCGAAGCGAATTTCAATAAATTGAACGAGGAGTGAAGCGCATTCATCGGAGCGTCATCACAACACATAGGGAAAGTAAGGGAAATTGAATTAACTTATCGTCCTTTCATCTCGGTGGCTCGGTTTTGCTGCCGAGAAGCCACTCCGTCGGGCGTCGCACGGAGGAAAGAGAGGAGGAAGTAATTTACGCTGACAGCTCACCGCCTCGGAGTCTCCGCGGCACCCGACACCTGGACGGCCACTCCGTGCCTTGTAAAAGGTATAAACCAATCACGATAACAAGGCTCCTTGTAAATTATGTAACTAAATTACGGGACGTAAAATGGAAAATACTTTCCTGAGTATCAGTCCAGAGCGAGTATTCAGATTTAAACCAGTTCCGGTGAGGGACGCGAGTGCAAGTATGGTACACCTCAGTCCGGCGCGCGATATAAATACATCCGATACATTTGGATTCACGTGAAGCCGCTGGCCCTGCTCATCTGGCCGGTAGGGCCGCCGCAATGGGGGTTAGTTCGGTATTATACCGGGACCCATAAATGTATAATTAGATGGTAAAACACACAAACAATGAGAGCGAGTTAACGACAATAAAAACCGTTCATCGTTAACATCTCCGCAATAAAGTTTTAATGGGCGGAAGGGTAATCACCGCCAGTCCCGAAAGTCGAACCTAGGCGACTAACGCTCACGGACTCGCTGCTTTTTATCTCTATCTTGTAGTTTATTGAAGTTTGGCAGCAATTTATAATACAATTTACAGGCTACCCGTACTGTGTACGAGGCAAGATTTAATTTGCCACAAATGTATAAGTATATAAATAATGCATTCACAAATTAAAAGCTGTTCCTTATTTTCAATTAAAACCCAGTTATTAATTGAGCAAAAAAAAAGCGCTGATTAAAAGTAAGTTATAATTGATAGTAAAAAGAAGATTTAGTGGGTAATGAAAATACAACAACGCCCAGAGGAGACCCGCACCTTGTTATTAGTGCGCGAAGCTCGCAGTCTCCCACGCCGTCATTACACTGTACACAGATCGTTATTGATATAATGGAGCACATGTATAATATGTACGCAGTACGAGCGGATACCAGTAGAGAAATTAACATTGTTTGCTTATTGAATCATGAAATGGATGCGGTTAGCATGCCCGGGGTGGACCCGGCAGCCCGGCACAACGTCCCGGCTGCAGCGCGCCCCGCCATGCCATGCCACTTCTCCGCGCGCCATTGTTTGCAGAACGTGTTCAACAGGCCGTTACAGATGAATGGCAGGAAATTACTCCTCGGATCAACACCGAAATAAATACAAATAATACAATGGATATTATGACCGGAACCGCGAGAACTCGTGTTTCACTTAGCAAATATATTTTCCGGCCTATTAATTTTAAGATCATACTATTAGTGTCCATTGCTTCTGATTACAGATATGGGAGAAATCAGATAATCCGATTCTCGATGAACGGACAGATGGCCGCCGCACACCGCTCCCTGTGATAAAAGAGCCTAATTGAAATATAGTATTATGAATCCGGCATTAAACTCGGCAACGTTACTAACTGCACGCACTCACCGGAACCTCCAAACTCCTTCAGGGCAAAGGAAACGGCCAATTGCGAGCAGTTTCACACATGTTAACAAAAGCCCACAAGTACCACGATAGCGTACATCGCTCGCTTATTAGATATACCTATACTATTATAGATAAATAGCTCTATTTAAATAAACATTTCGAGAAACAACAGCCAAACCGATAGTTCCCACTGTGGTACAATTCCGAATATAATAATTTATTCAGAATTGAAGCAGAGGAAGGAAGTGAGGAGTAATGTAGTGTCAGGGCAGGACAGCGATGGACCGGACACGGCGAGGTGGTTACTAAATTAATATTTTAATTAATTAATGAACGTACCTAACGTAATTAAAAGTTTTGAACACATTCAGCGCCGCTACGAGGTCCCACATCGGAAAGCAAACGAATCCATTAGACGTTACTTATGATGATATCACGAGAAGTTATCACAACTTGAGATTTGTATGAGAATGGGTTTGAAAAGGTGCGAGACAGTTGACAGCAGTCTGACAAGAATTTCGATAGTGTTACTAGGTGCAGTAAATAAATTATATGGCTAAAAAATTATATTTTAACGAATTAAATTAAGTAAACCCTTGCACTCTCTGTTCGTAAATTGAAATATATCCTTTTTTTAAAATAAGAATCTCGTACAATAATCCCAAATTCAAATCCAAAAACTAAACCTGGTCTTTCGGCAGATAACCATTCCTGAGCTCTGAACAGGGAGATAAATAAGGCAATTACAGGAATATGCTTTTAACTCGTACACGGCGCATGGAGAGTTGCCAGCAGCCGAGGACCTGAGAACTAACTTATACCACCAGCAAGCACGTGGGAACAGTGAATTAATTATCGAACTTACTAACTAACAATGGCGCAGCTCTCTCTGCTGAACTCTTCTGTCCGGACTTAAATAAATTCAATTAACCAATATGTAACATACACAACAACAGTACACATAAAATGAAAAACTTCTTTTTTTAATAATTTATTTTATACGCATCACTTATACAAACTGCAAATAAACAAATAATTGTAGAATTCATTGATGTAAATGGAACCAGAAATAGAGGAAGACCGAGGAAAACGTGGCACGATCAAATAAATCAAATATTGAATGTCGGCCATATGAGGAGTCAGAGAAATCGACGCGCGTGCATGACACGATGTATGAATGTTGAGGAAGCGAGAGAAATATGTCAGGAAAGAAAGGTGTGGCAGTCCATTCTTTCTGCCTACCCCTTCGGGGAGACGGCGTGATGGTTAGTCAGTTAGTTAGTTTGTAGAATTCAAACATTTTCAGATTTTACAGATATTTTGTAAGAAATACTCGTATGACCAATAATATCATCATGTATGAAAGTGAAGCTCGGAGCTGTAAAGAATTTAAGACAAATAAATGGATTAAAAATAAAAAAAGGGTCTCTTCAATGATTTGGACATACGAAATGAATATATGAGGAAAAAATGATTAAAGAGTTGTATTCAAGCTGCGTGAATGGAATATGAAATTGAGAAAGACTGAGGAAAACATGACATAAAGTGAGGATAGAACAGTGCAACGGAAAATCTTTTCTATCTTTCCTCCGGGTTAACCGCTTTATCGTTAATTAGCAAATAAATAAAATAAAAAATATATCCAACTTGTAGAAAATAAAATGATAAAAATGTCTACAAATTAATTTTGAATTAGCAGCGAACAGTTCTGATAGAGCGTTTATTTAAGTGACATTGTAGCAGTAGGCGATATGAAAAGGCGTGAAGGAAAACGTTTAGTACCGGAATTGTTGGAATTGTGAACGGACAGTAGTCCGGTGCTCGTGATCCGAGCCGCTGGACGGCCTCTTATCTTGTTACTCAATAAAACATGCGATAAGTTTTGTTAATCAACGCCTAATTAATTAAATCTCCCATAAACCAATTGCTCGAGATAAAGAGCGAGAAGCGGGACGGGCGACGGGCGGTGTATCTCTTAATTGTTTAATACGGGTCCATGGAAGCAACGGCAACGGCAACGGCCTGAACGTGGCCGAGCTCCTACGGTTAGCGCATTAGCGAAGTTCACAAGGACCCACTTTATTGTCGAATGAAACTGACGGAAAATAGGTGATAACTTTTGGAATGATAAAAATAAAATTAAATACATCCTTTTTAATTATTTACCGAATGGAAGTGAAGCATGGAACTGGCAAGATAAGAATTAAAATAGAATAAATACAGTAGAAATGTGATCTCTAAGACGAATGTGTGATAAATCGGCATATGATAGAGTGTAAAATGCAAATATGTATCAGAAGTGAATGCGGTGCGAATGAAAGTGTTATGAACAAAATAATGAAAGGGTCGTTCAGATGGTTTGGACACATGGAATGAATGGTTATAGACAGAATGGTGAAGACGGTGTATGTTATCGACGAGAAAGGAGCTAGAAATATAGGAAGGCCGAGGAAAAGTTGGCACGATCAAATCAATCAAATATTGAATTTCGGTCACGTGAGGAGTCGGAAAAATTGACGTGCGTGCATGACAATGAATGCATAGGAATCGAGATATGTATCTCAGGAAAGAACAGTGTGGCGGTCCATTATTTCTGCCTACCTCTCCAGGGAGACGGCGTGATGGTTGGTTACTGAAATTAAGCATGAAACGGACTTGGACTTGGATCTTCTGGCTTACAGAGGTTCAGCTTTAATGGCTATTCCTCTTACGTCTGTAGGAAACATTGTTGGAATGTGATTTGGTAGTTGTTTTATGATGGGGCTAAATAAATGGCCCAGAGTGTCCCTTCGAAAGAGGGCGAGGGAGGATTTAGTCTTTCATTATTATCAAGGAATGGAAGACCAGTTAGGGTTGGGATCGTATTTATACAAAAGTCTGTTCCCGAGGGGAAGATAAGAGGAGCAGTGCCTAGATGGAGTTATGGTAGGAGATAGCATCCTACGTGAGACCATTTTGTTTGACGGGGCTATCGGGGAGTATTTTTTTTTTATCCGCATTGATTGCGGGAGGGGTAAATGACTGAATGATGGTGGATAACTTGGTGGTAAAGGGTCATTATTGATAAGGAAGATAATAATAATAATAATATGCTAACTTTTAAAGCGCCGTTTTTGTGATGTAATCACCTCAAGGGCGCATTAAGACGCGTTTTAAATCTTAAAAATCTAAATGTAGTCGAACAAAGTAGGTGGTAATAATTTAGGTCGTGGTCTGGAAATGAAAGAGATGAAGTTGAAGTAGTGCAAGGAATAATAGAGCTGGAGTCGCAGTATTCTGATGTACCAAACGGTGGGCAGTCATCGGGCAAGGACGCTAACATTAGTCATTAAATGATATGGACCTGTCTTTCCTCAATGGCAACCTTCCTTTTTAGAGAGCAAGGGAGAAACTCGCCGAAGCATGAAACGATATTGAACACCTCTGAGAAGAAATTAAAATGATGCCAGAAAGAATATGCACTTATAAAGAAAGACAAAAACAGCTTCAAGTTTGTTTTAAAAGTTGTCGAAATAACAGCACGTGCAATAATGTTTTTAATAGTGGCGGAGTGTAAGGATCTTTGATGCACATCAATATGAATGTTGACGCGGAGTGATTTGTGTCCGGCGCGCGGAATATGAAGTGTTCGATACAAAAAATCAATTATCGAGTACATGCTTAGAATTCAATTCAAACAATACGCGCCGTGTTCCGAGATCACTATTTCAGATATGTCAATCATCGCTGCAACTGGGAGAGAGCGGCCCGCGGCCACTCGGGGACTCTCAAACTGTGCGACTCGGAAACCTCTTGCCTGCATTCGGGCATACTACCTTCTACTCGGCTGCGATCCTTATAATAGCCAGTAGAAAGGTTTCAAATTCATCCAGAACCTTCTTCTTCAGCCTTTTTCAGTCCACTTCCATTCCACCGTAGTGGGGGTCTGACCCACAGTGGGCGGCTACAACAGCGTCTTTTTCCCATGTTAGGGGCGACAGGATATAAAATAAATAAAACACACCAATCCGCGTGGCAAGTGTGTGGTGTATAAATGCCAAAACTCCCTCCTACAAACATGAAAACATCTAGAATACATGCAAGAAAATAGACAAATCGACTAGGAGATTTCTCAACTCAAACTTCGAGACCGCAAATGTTCCGAAATTGAACATGATCGCGCACTTGAAGATGCTCCCAATCGCAAGAGGAGGAAAATATTTACTATTTTTTCGTAACATATACGTATATGTAACGAAATATAATTATTGGGAGCTGGATGTCGGAGTCTGGAGCATAATGGATAAAAAAAAGTTGACATCAACTAGGCCGAGCGAAAAGTTGAAGTTTTGACTTGTTCAATTATAAAAGCTGGCGGCGGATTATTCAAAAGGTAAATAAATCCTAACGACCATCGATCAAGTTAACAACAGTCCAAACACCGGCCGGGCAGAGAGGGACCTACCTACATAGGTGCCCGCAGCCCGCAGCCCGCTGCCCGCTCCCAGCCCGGCCGGCCTGGGCCTGGCATGGCGCGGCGCGGCGATGGATCCAATATGGAAATAATGTAATCTCCGCGCGGAGAGCTAAACCACAAGGCACAAAAAACGCGTGTGTGTGTTTATAGGAATACAACATTAGAATAAAAAAAACAGGAATACCAATGGCAATGGGCCGATCCGCGGCGAACCTACCTCTGCCATGCCGGCGTGTACGTAAGAACGTTTTTTCTTTGAGCCTCTTGTTAAGATTATTAAAAATGATAAGTTTGTCACAATAACACAAGGCGGACCATTCTGACCCCTATTGACTGTACATAAATCTTGATCTAAGGATGGTGGCGGATACACGGTGTTCCGAACACTTTAATTAATTTATTTTATTGATAGGTGTAAATGTTACGACTGCCTGTGCTTAAGCACCGGGAAAATAAAATATTAACTAAAACAAGATATCGCCAACTACACAATTAGTAATAATATAATCATTGCGTTACGTGATATTGAATACAAAAGGAAATTTTCCCGTTACGCACAGAAACTTATGCCTTATTACGCCTTGATAGTCTGAGAGAAGACATTCTGAGTTTAATTGTTAGTTGGATTAGTTTTCTTGGAAAATATGGTAATTGTGAGAAGGGGTAATCAAATGAGATAAAAAATATTTACTTTGTCTTGGTACCGGTGTAGATTCAAGCTTTTCCTCACTGAAATACATATCTACATATATAAAAATGAAGGGTCCTCTTATTTTTATATTATTCGAGCTCAATGGACTCGGCAACAATATTGGTGATATTTTCACTGTTCATTAATATTACTTCGGTGAAGGTACAGAAGTACTTGAAGCGAACACACAAGACAAAAAATAAGCACCCAGTTAATATGTTTAAATGATACAAAGGCAAGAATGAAATTTACTTTTGTTTTTGTCTCTACTTAAAAACCCAATATTTTAATTTGCATCTGTCTACTTTTGAAGTGCAGATATTAGTGAATATAAGACAGAAACTAAGTTCACCGAGGAAGGGAAAACGTTTGCCTATATTGTTTTGAACGCAAAAAATATTATATAATACAATCACAAGTATTGTGAAATTTAACATGTGTGCTTTTTTCATTATTTTCAATTTAACTAGACTGAGGCATAACAACATGTCGCTGGGTACAGCTAGTTGTGTATAACTGAGAGAAGTCAATGCAACCAATATCCGACATCTCCCAAGAATCCGGCTAGTACCTACTTGCACCTTTTCAGATTATCATTTCCTGACAGGAAGGGCTGATCGACTTCGTCAGGTGCAGCCCTCATACTAAATATGTTTATATATTTTTTATCATTATTATTATTATCTAGTTGATAAAACGGAGCATCTTCTACAGCGCCCTTGAGATGAGTAATTCATAAAAATGGCGCTTTATAAATTATCCAATTTATTAATTATTATTATTGCACTCGATCTTCAGCTCTTGTGGCTATTCATCTTAGGTCTGATGAAAATGTTGCCAGAAAGGTAATTTGGATGCTGAATAATCTCTATATGAGGACGAGGGTGGATTTATCGTCGTGTGATCATATTTCTAGTCATCTTATACTCTCTAGAGAATTAAATGAATCGGAAAAAAATGAATAATTTCCTTTACAGGGTGTGCACGAAGGTCCGGTGTTGGTAAAGCATCATCGACGATAAATTATTACGGCTGGCTGTGTGAAATACAAAGCGCTCTGCGGAGGTGTCTGCGCCCATAGAACACTACTGGACAGCGAACAGCGGGGATAAATTGGGTACACGTCCGATTCCCCGCATCCACACAGATTCACTATCTGCGTGCCGTGCCGTGTAGCGCGCCCCGCGCACCGTGCCTGTGCGAGTACACCGAGCACCAGGCCATACCCACACTGGAATATCGGGCTCCGACCATTCGGGCGCGAGACTCAATTAAAAGAGATTGATCGTTTCTATGTTCCAGAACTTGAAAAAACATAGATTGATCATTTTCCTCGTTCATCCTCTTGTGAGAACAGAATTAATAGCCCGGCTAAATAAACCTGAACGTGAAATTGACACTTTTGAACAATTTAATGGCGCGTTGTTAAACCCCGACATGGCGGACCGTCCGTGATGATATTAAATATTAATCCCACCCATGAATATCGTCAATAAAATAAATTTAACGAGCGCATATTTTCTAAAAGCCAAAACATAAATCAAGCGTTTTATTTTAAAACTTCCACGAAGGATTTCGAGAGGCAATTCGTCCGTTTCGATTTAATGGGGAAGGATGACTATAAAGTGGGAAAGGCTGAATTATGTCGCAGTGTAGAACACATCCTCGTTAAACACGCGGACGCGTCGGTGCAACTTTACGACTTGGATAAAGATGTTTGAAGAGTCTCCAGGCCCTGGCCGAACGGCAGGCAGTCGCAGTCGCTGGGCAGGACTCGGCGTGTCGCGGTCGCGGGCGCGACGGTTGGAGAATACACAATTTAGGAACGATAAAATCAACCTCCTACGGGCTAGGGAAATAAACATTTATTTAACGATTCTCGCACCGCATGGAGCGATTTCTTCGAGGAGTGATGTTCCTCGTTTATATGCAGGAGACGGGGGGCAGGGCAGGGCAGGTGGGCAGTGGGCGAGCCCTTCCAACAACGGATCCTAAGCACATTCAATATCTCACTCTGACAAGAACACGGCCGGGAACACATTCAAATTCGAGGGTTATGATATCGGAGAATATATTGCATTCCATCAATTACTAATGTTATGACGGCAGCGCGAGATAACATTCGGACGGGTACAAAACGAATCGAATATATTGTATAATATTAACTGAGAATCAACCATCCACGGGCGAGGGTTTCTATCGGACAATACTCTGACAAATAGCTCTGGACTCGACACAAATCATTCCTGGGAATCTTTCCATTCGATCCTACATACTCGTATAAATAAAACAGTCATTATCACTTTCCATGGAAGTAAATGACACTTCTCACAGACGAGATGCAGATATTGTAGCAATTTAAAATGAACAACGATTAAAAAAAAGTCAAATGTGAATTCACAGAACAAAGTGATGACGAATATAAAAGAAATGAATATAATACGCTTAGTAAAACTAACCATCACGCTGTTTCCCCGGAGGGGTAAGCGCAGGATGGACCGCCACACTGCTCTATACCTCTTGAGATTCCTCTCCATTCATACTTCGAATTTGGCCACTTTTTAATAATTGATTAATTTGGTTGTCACGTTTTCCTCGGTTTCTCTTTCCATTGACACTGCTTGTTTAATTTTACAATTGTTTAACCATTTCTCTTCCACCCATTCGTTCCATATGTTAAAAACATCTAATTTTAAGTGATCCTTTTTTAATTTTTTAATTAGGATGCAATCATCATCTGCCTTACTTTTTTTCTTCTTATTTTGTCGTTTAGTATTCTATCGGATACCGTTTTCCCGCACGTTCTTCTCAGTGATCTCATTACTTACGCATTTATCCACCTTTCATCCTTCATTGGGCAGCTCCATGCTTCACTTCCATACATAAGGGTTGGTACTAACACACACGATTGTTTCAGTGGATATATTATATTTCTACTTGGAGTGATGACTTTGAATGTCACATTTATTTTGTTCCCAGCACAACCCTTCTTTCGATGTCGTTGTCCAGTATTCCATCTCTTGTAAACATACTTCTATAACTTTTTTATTTATCAAATCAACGTTTTCAAATTCAAGCTGCCGAATATAAAGTGGTCGATAGATAGCAGGAGCGGAACATTAGTACGTGGATTGAGTATTTTATTGGGATGTCCACACGATGTACGAGTATTCGGATGGAGTGGCTGCGCGAGTGCCGCGCTACATCACCTCCGGGAATCTCGGCAGCCAAATTGCGCTGGCCGGGAGCCAGCAGCAGCGAGCGGCCGGGAATCGTGTCCCCACCTCATAGACGAGACATTCGCCGGCTGAGGGAGATTACCTATTCATTAGCTGTACACATATACACAACCTACCAATATTTATAATCTCGACAGTGCACCATAACTAATACGCATATACATTCGCCGCAGGCCGAACTTCGCAGCCGATGGTAAGTGCATTGACTGCCACCCCGAAGGTTCCGGGTTCGATTCCCAGCGAGGGCAGTGTGATTGTCACACTGTCTTTTGTCTGGTGTAGAATTTACGTGACACTAAAATGGCGATAGATTAGTTACCTATCACATGTCACGAGAATCACTATGATAGCTATAATACCATTTACATCGATTTGGCTCATGCTGTCATGATGTAAAGAGCGATTCAACAAAATAATAATTATAATAATAATATCTTCTTCTTCTTCCTTATTGTAGACCTATGAAGTCTGTTCTCCAGAGTGTTGCTCCTCTTGTGAGGTTGATTCCCAGCTGTCCTCCCATATTTTAGGAGGTCTTCCACGAGGACGAGTCCCATGAGGTTGATTATGCAATGCAATATAGGGGAGTCTGGTGGTGTCCATTCTTTGAACATGACTGTATCAGTCCCTTTTTCGCTGTCTGCTCCATCTTATAATATCCCCAACCTCACATATTTCTCTTATTCTGGTGTTCCTTACGCGATCCCTCAGTGTCTTGCCTGCTATCGTCCTCAGTGTCTTCATTTCGGAAGTCCTCAAAACTTGTTTGGTTCTTACTGTGTCTGCCCTTGCTTCGACGCCATATGTTATTATTGGTCTGTATTATTGGTCCAAATATGATAATCGATATTTGAATGAAAGTATCTTGACATCTGCCGTATAGAAAAAAATATTTTGTACTTGTTTATGATTTTATAAGTATTTAATATCAATGAAAACATCTGTTTTATATAAATTTTATGAAATTTTATAGGGAAGACAAATATTGCCTTCCTAAGGCGTTGGTTATGATGATGATGTTGATTTTTATAGCGCCATTTTCGTGAAAGATTCACTTCACGGGGGCTCTTCGTCTGGCAAGCTCCTTTTATAGGAAAGTTTTAAGAGAGCTTCTGAAAACTCATTCGTTGTCGTGATTGCGGATATTGTAGGGCATCCTGCTCCACGCCGCCGGCGCCGGTCCCGCGATGCCATAAGCACAATCCGCGATATTTGAAGCTCCTTGGTGCTGTGGGACTAGGACTAGAAGTTTGTCAAATTATTTCTTGATCAATGATCTAAAACTTCAAAAAATAAATTTAAATAATTAATAGGAATGAAAACGTTTTTTCTCTGGAAGTTTTATTGTATTTTATGGGAATGACACGTTTCGCATAGCTAAGGCATAATCAAATGTAGAAAATCAACCGCGTTGTTGTTTATATACCCGAATTAAAGGAGCAAAATACGGTAATTAATGTGTGAATCTTCTCATTAACATACATTAGATAATGCCTTAGCTAGGTGAAACACGTCATACCGTAAAATATAATAAAACATCTAAAAACAGTCCATATGTTCTTATAAAGTATTTAATATTGACTTTTACAACATTGTTTCAGGAACAAAACATAAAATGAAGTATATACCTATAATTGGCTTTTACCAGGGCTGAAGAATTTTGAAGAGGGTAGTGGAATCTCGCTGTACATACCACGAGATAATAATGCAGGTACCACGTGACACCGGCCGTTGTACACGTCCCACCACGACCCGATAAATCTTCCATCACGGAGGATTGTTGACGAATACGGAAATAGTTTCAAGGGGTTGAGAACTTCGTAACGTTTACCTTCGGCGTTTAGATATCAGCACACGCATAGTTATTTATTATCTGCAAATCACATTATCCAAACAATATATGAAGTGGTGACAACTAAAGTCTCGTGGAGTTTAAGAAGAATCGAATTACCATATTTTAGGTTGTAGTTTATTATTATTATTGTGTAGTTTATACATTTTTTTAATTGAGAGTATTTTCTAGAAACATTACACCCGACTGGACCGGACTAGCTTCTATATACTTTGGAATATGGTATATAGGAGGAAGGCACCTGCTCAGGACCTTGTCCGAAAGGCGTGCTAGATGGATCGGCCATGTAATACGACAAGAAGGCCTCTTGCATGCCATAATGGAGGGTATGACCGAGGGGACAAACTCTAGGGGACGCCCACGCCGAAAGTACCTGGAGGACCTGTTGGTGGACGTGCGCTGCTCATCATATGCAGATTTCAAAAGAGCCGCACAATCCAGGGAAGAATGGAAGAGAAGAATAGAGGAAATTGCTGCAAACCAATCCCAGGATTTAAACCAGAGGGGGGGATGGAATATCGAAGTATGCATTTAAATGCTTAGAAAATAATTTAGCAGTGCGCAGTAGAGTAAAAATAAATTGATTGTTTCTTGAATTTTATGGGAGTGACATTACTGGTTCGCTAGGGCGTTATCAAAAGTACTAAATTTGATGATGCTTTGACAATTAGAAACATGTCTCTCACACGCAGGTCTCTGATAAGTACATAATATGTACTTATCAGAGGCCTGTATATTATACAGGTCTGAAATATTTATTTTCTGCGTATAGTAAAACTATACGTTTTCAGACTAATCTGTTTTTTTTAAACATTTTTGAAAGCTGTCATACTATGACGGTTTGTAGTTTTGTACGTATTGTCTCAATAGTCGCATAATTATTGTTAATTTTTAGATACACCTCACTGGAAAATAATATCATTCACAATGTAATGCCCGAGAAAGACATAATTTACGCATATCGTATTTGCATCGATTTTTAAAAACATTGGTTATTTATTCTGGGAGTTTTGAAATACCTAGCTTCCTCTATAAAAACTCATCTGAAAACCTTAACTTCGATTTTGCCCGGGACAATGTAGAAATAATAGTAGACTTAATTTTGTCTTATTGTGTAAGTATAATACATCGCAGACTTATCCAGGTATGCATCATAAATACTTGCTTGTGACACTGATCATCGAAAGGGGTAAGAAATAAATATTCCACCAGTTTGTTAGAGCAGTGAAAGGTGGGCAATCAAGAAATGTCTCAGGATGAGATTTTGAAATATTCTATCGATCTTTCCAATCAACTGGTAATACACACAATTAATACTGCCGGGGAAATGTAACAAAATAGGATGGTTCTGGTACGAGGAAGAAATTTGGTCTGATAAAATTTAAATATATCTACATTGAAATAAGATGAAACATTTTTTCAATGGGGTTTACGTCGTACCACATAAGGACGAAGGTCCAATGTCAACATTGGCTATCAAAAAATATGAGAAAGATGACCTCATCGGTTTGTTGCCGTCGATAGATCACATCGCACTAATAAAAAAACATAATTAAGCGTTAATGATGTGTCAAATGTTGAAGAAGAAAAAAACCGGAACCCGAAATTTATCATTAAAAGTTAAATTCGTTTTTTTTATGTACAAAAAAACATAACATAATCTTATTTCTTTTATAAACGAATTTGTGGATCTTGTTTAAATTTTAAAAAGATTGTCTTGTAAAATGCTAAAAATTGCCATATCTGTTTTTCCAAATAGGTACAGAATTGTTTATTACAATCCCTGTATGGCTATGTATAGATATAACATTGAAGTTAGTTAGTTAGTTTTAGTTGGCCGGCAGCTCCCGAGGAGTATTAGATATGTTTAGTGATACAGGGCACGAGCGTGTATCCTGAATCCTGACCTGAATGGGGCTAGCGGAGGATTATCCAAAGCGTTCCGTGTATTTCTCACATTAAGGATTCCGGGACAAATCCCCATGTTGACATGACGCGCATACAGAGTACGCTTATTGCGGAAATCTGTTAAATGTCGATCTGGAGTAACGTCACTAACGGTGGGCCATTGCTACGATCGAATTACGTTCTCGATTTAATTAGACTTGATGAGAATTATATTAAACCTTGATAGGTAAGTAAATTGATTCGTAAAGGTGAGTAATATCTAAATCGCAGAAACTGGCCTCACCAGAGAACTCTTACGTTGGTGGTGGAAGTTACTCAACATTAGATGACAAAATTGCTTAAGGTTTAAATAACCGGCGGTCTGGTGAACCACCTTGAGAATTTGGTGCCCAGAGAGCCGCCGAAATTGGTTGGAACTGAAAGAAAAACGAGTAAAATTGAACTAAACATGTACATAAAAAATATTAAATTACTGAACTTTGCATGGAGCATTTTTAATGAACGTTAACTTTTTTTAACGATTCATATTTGAAAACGTATTGCGACTCGATATTTTCTGTATTTGAAGATTTTTTTTGTGAACAATATTTAAAAAAATTGTTAATTAAAGCGTTTTTCTTTTAACATAACTGCGAATAGAGCAGGTATCTGCAAATTTGTAATCTTGGTATATTCTTTGGGAAGGAATATCTAGAATCTGTGTACAATAGATGTATGATTTATTTTGCTTCGATATAAATATTAGGTCCTTACATATGAAATTGGCGTTTTGCCGTACTGGCAACTTTGATCTCCAATATATTCTCTTTGGTTAGGAATTCCAAATTCAAATTTATACAGCTATTTACTCAAGTATTTGTGTTTCGAAAATTATAATTCATTTGTTTTTTCCTCAATTGATTTTTTTCTTTGCGTCACTCAGTTTACAAAATGGAAAACTTGAAATATCGCGTTATTTACGAGTACAAGTTCCACCGTGGCACCAGTGCTGCAGAAACGGCTCGAATCCACTTGAAGCAAATTGGGAAGGTGAAAAAGCTTGAAAGGTGGGTACCTCACGAATTGAGTGAAGCATAACTTCTTGCAAGGGGAAAAATTCAACTCCGATGGGGCAGTCCAAACCGACTTAAAAGATTTTATTGATTCCCGTCCGAATGCTTTTTTTAGTAAAGAGATCGATGAACTACCTATGAGATGGCAAAAGTGCATAGATAGCAATGGTACATACTTTGATTAAATAAATATATTATATTAAAAAAAAATCAACTTTATGTTCCTCCCATACAAAACGCCAATTTCATATGTAAGGACCTAATATCATAGTGTTTCATTGATCATGAAAGTCAGAGGTGTTTAAAAAATATATGTTTTAACAATGTTAAACGTTATTTTAATAATATTTACACATAAAGTTGTGGCAATAATAACAACGGAACGCCTTTAAATTGGAGGGTTAAATTAAAGCATAAACATGAAATGTTAAAACATATATTTGACATAATAGAAAAACAACAAGTGTGTAATTCAACAACGAGCGTGATCCGAGCCCAAGTCTCGACGGAGTGTATCTACTGAGAGAGGTGTTCTTGCTTATGGAGGTTGCATCTGTAAATAATGCGTGTCAATATGTGCACTTGGATGAGTTATTGTACGAGTACAACAGTGTTGACTGAACCTCCGTATGCGATACGCGGACAAGAGCCAAGCGCCCCCGTAATAGGCGCGGTGCAGTATCTACCAGATACGAGTATCATGACACTCCAATACAAACACCCTACACCACTACCACAGGCAGAGCTGGTGGCTTCGTCGCCTTTTATTTAGTTTTTAAACTACGCAGATTGGGTTCTCCATTGGGATAATTACTTTTCTCTTTGCCTACCTCCTTGCTTCGGCAGTACATATACTAAAATTGGAACGATACCTATTACTAAACTTTTTTTTCTTTATTTATTTATTTATTTGTTATAAACGGAATAAATCCAATACTGTTTATTTATTGCAGACAGTTTACTTAAATCTGTGAATATTTTAAGAGTAACGGTAAAAATTAAGCCTAAGATGAGTTAAGACTGTGATCAGTGTTAAGAATACAGGTAAGTAATAAGTATGTAGATTATAAATGAAAGAAGGACACTATTATTATATATGAGAATACAGTTATATTGAATAATTAAGAGAGGACACTATTATAATTAAGAATACGAACGGAAGAAGGACACTTATAAAATTAAGATTACAGGTAGGTATATGGATTATTATACATACACATTTCTACTGGTTTTAACCTCATCAAATATAATTTGAAATACCTACCATTTCTCACTACCTACTGTAAATTGAATGAATTATTGACAGAAATTGATCTATAGAATGTAGGTAAAATGAAATCACTCGAATTTTGCCAAGGTAGGTAAGTAGGTGGTTTGGAATTCTGTGTATGACAAGTGAGTGCAACCTAATCAATGTCCCTTTTAGCAGATAGCTTCAACTAGGCAGGGACGTATTTAAGTATCCCTGTAATAAACATGTTGCGGTTAAATGTGTATTTCTTTCGCCAAGGTGAATATCCAACAAAATGTTTCGGATACGACTATCGTTAGCGTGCAAAGTTCGCAGTCTGTCGAAAGATAAATTTGCACACATTAAATGTTGAAAAAAACAAATTGTTTGTCGAAATGTTTGCAAATTTCCCGGTTTGTTTTCATCAAACGTCAGGAACGATCATATCCACATCAGATTTCGCAAATGGAAGCTGCGTTACATATTATTTATGCGCGGCAATTTGAGATATTCCTGGCGGCCGGCCAGCCCGGCTGCTGATAAACACGCTGATCTCCGGAGAGCGCCGCTCACCTCCGCCATGCCATCGGATAGATTCTGTTATTGTTAGCACTTAACACGATCCACTTGGAACCAGGATGAGCTGAATTTACTTAAAATGCCTTCAATTACTTCCATTTTGCAATTACAAAAATCATGTTTAGGTATCATTAATTCGTGAAAATTATACTTTGTAAATATTAATTATTAAATGTAGTAGGTAAAAGTTAGCATGATTATACATATATATCTACTATGTATTTACGTATATAAGTTTTTTTTTTTTTATTTCGGAATTTTGTAACCGTTAGATAAAAAAAAACACGGTAAAAATAAAATAGGTAGATACAAATTCTATCTTTCAACACAGATTCTGATTATTTGGCTGTATAAACGATAGGATACCTAATACAGGTACAGTGCACACCAAGTATGAAAGGGTAAACGGCTAGAGACTAGAGCCGTGCACGCTGTCAAAATCTCCGCGTTCCAAATAAAAGGAATAAAAGATCCCTAGAATATAATATAATACGTGTGGTGCGTTAAAAAAAACGTCCGAAGAATAAGGATTCTCTTTCTGTCATTTTCGCCTCTATCGCTGCAACACAAACTGGATATCTCCGAACAAAGGTTTCCGTGTGAATAGGCAGTCTGAAGGGACATTACTCGTAGACAATTAAAGGGGGAATAAATATGTCACACTTGCCACAATGGGGTGTGGGAGGAAAGGGCTTTTCGAGGAAAGAGCATAATGCATACAAGCTTCCTTATGCGGACTCGGCTCCACCGGTCCAAACATCTTACGCGGTTATTTCTACTTAATAACATTATTCTACTAAATAACTATTATTACGGGAAAAAAAATCATTACATAATTTATATACGTCAGAGTTTTTATATTAAACTCTTGGAAACATTTAATTTGTATCGTATAAAAACATCACCGGGGCATTTAAAAAAAATTAAAGCTGACGAAGCACGATCACGAATGGTACCAGACAGTGAAGTTATGTAATATAAGTGGCTTTTTTTCTTCTTCAAATATTATTGTCATCGATTGAACCAGCGTCGCTGACATCGACAGACTGGCAACTGTTATGATTGAGAAAGGGGGTAAGTTATTTTATTGGAAATCAATATAAACATATAATATTTATGCAAGTTAGAGATTTAAAAATATGCCAAAATGGTTCAGAAAGCGCATCACCAAGAATCGACTAAGATGAAGTAACAATAGCTTCATTTTCTATGGCTATTCAAGTGTCAAACTAGAGATGGATTGGGTCTCGTACCTGGGCCCGAGCCTGCGCCCTACGGGATCTTGGAGCGGGAATCCAATATACCAGAAATAATCTTAGTTGCGCATATTTTTGAGTATTTATATAATTGCCGCTAGGTCTCTTAGAATTATAATTCCCAGACGAGTAAGTGGCAAAACTGTATACACACATTAGAATTATATCAAAAGGAATGCATTGTACAAGATACACACCGTAAACAAAAAAAATTCATTTACATATTGCGAAGAAAAAAAAACCTCAATAATTTAGTCAAATTATTATAGTAAAAATATTTCAGTAACTACTCTTCAATCAGCCATTAATAATCTAGGAACAGTTTTGATGTTTTATAATTTATCTTTACCACGGCGAGCTGCCTCTTTACGAACTTAAGATAATGGGTACGAACATAATATATAATACATAACATATAGCTTAATAACAAGATAAGTCATTGTTTTACTCGCGCTTCTAATAATATATTTGTGTTGTTAACCCATTGATATAATCACTACGAAAATAAGGCGAGCATTTAGTGGATTATATGTTCATTTTATCATTTTTTAAAACGCCGTTATCGAAGGAATTAACTTAATAAACTAAATATAAATTAATATTACGGTATCAATTAAACACAACGATAAAGGAACACATACGAGGATATTTATGGATAATTTCGAAGAGTGACAGTTCTGAAGTTGATGTTAGAGTCAGACACAGCTGCAGTAGTGAGGGGAAGCATCTGTGCGCCTGCTATATGTACATCCAACTACTTGTGAGATTGCCGGAGGTGCGTGAACAGTAGGAAAGGACAAGTGCCAGTGGCGAAGAAGACCTTACCGAGTAATCTCTTGACTTCGTACTCGTTGAGGAAGACGTTGAGGTGTCCGAAGCACACACTCACAAGTTCGAATATCACAAACAGCGAAGTGAGGATACCGTGGACGCGCATTTTCGTCTAAAGGTATGCGCAAACTTGGGCAATAACACTCATTCCCATACTACACACGTGGGAATGTCACTTCGGACCCGACATGTCAAAATCACGTTCGCGTGAACTGTCACTTTTGACATCATTTACTACCCGGCGTGAAAATAGTAGCATCCTCAACTATACGTTCTGGACACCGAGATGCTAGGACACATTTTATTTATCTACACACCCATTTCAATTTCAAAGCATCGAAAGCAATGTCAAACATTACAAAATCGCATATTTTTATGAAAAACTTCACTAAATTTAGAACATATTTTGTTTTAAAGGTGTAAAATGTTTCGTTTTATCGTTCTACATGTGCTAAGAGTTATTAAATACACTAATACGGCGAAAATTTGACGTTTTATTCGATTTTATGGACATAAACAAACCGCCATTTTAATTCACGCACAGAACGCAACACCCCCCACAGCACTCGGCTCAAAACTGGTTTATTTTGTCGAAAACTCTATGGCGCTGCGAGGCTCGTTACGAACGTTTCCGAAGATTTCCGACTCGGCTTCGGGCTGCATGTGTTGCATCTCGTTATGACGCGGGATTTTTGTTTCTCTTTCGCCCTCGTCGTTCTCGCGGAATCGGGAGTTATGAAAAGTGTTTTCTCTTTCTTCCCCACTGAAGATGCTGGCCAGGGAGAAAAGCCACAATCATTTTTGAACAGCAGTAACGAGAGGGCGGGGTTAGGGAGTTTATTGCCCCCATAAAATGGATAAAGATGTTGTAATGCAAATTTGAACAATTATCGAACTATTTAACTCAAAACATTTACTTTATGCTATAAAATATATATATTATTTATTTCAAACGCTTTTAAGACATTATAATTATTCTTAATTACAGGGACGGACTTTTTTAATTCTACACACAAACTTTAGAACATAAAATGTTCCAAAGATTTGGTTTGACTTGTGTTTAGTTGGAAACATGATATGGCATTAAAATATGGGAGAAATGCAATCATCAAAATAATTTTAATAATAACATATATTTTTTTTTAAATGATGTCTAACGCATATTTTAACATATTCAAAATGATGGGGAAAAATATAAAATATACATTGATACTTAATAATAATAAAGTAAATCCCGATGATTTATTTAATGCCATTTTTTATTTAGTCATAAACTATACTATAGGTATGTACTCATTTGGTATGAAGTCGATGAAACTCCGATCAGATAGACAGCATATACCTACCTGTATGCGCATGACAGATACACTCGAGCTCCCAGGGAACCAGAGTTCCGATCATAAACTGGTGCCATTCCATGCAACGCCTTAAAGAAAGCCCAACAGAGATTTTATTGTATTATTTACGTATAAATAATAATAAATTGGATGATTTATAGAGCGCCATTTTTATAAATATAATGTATACCAGTAACACGTGAAATATTCACGAAAGTAAAAATATTCTACCCTTTAAAAACTTGGTTCACTGTACAATCGTAATCAGAAATGAGTTAACTTTTAATGTAATTTTTTTTTTCACACGTAATTTTTTTCACAATTAACCTATTGTTCTCTTTTTGTTTTCTACACTACTGTCATATAAGAATAATCAGAACAAAATTTAAAATAATCCAGAAACGTTCTCGGGCATGCCCATCGTGTACATTTCGAATTACTTTCGGAGAGAATCGAATTACATTCGGGTTTTTTGCCTTTTATATTATGATTATGGTGTCTCATTATATGTGTACATAACTAGGAAACCAGAAAAATATTACACAATAAAATTGTGAAGCATGATTTACGATATATTTACTGTGGAGTTAATAAGTAAGACAATTAGGTAAAAAAAATAACTCGGCGTGAAATCCACAGATGTCAGGTGATGTTCAGAGGCAATGTGAGAGAACGCTACGTCATCGCCGTCAATTTGTCGTGATTCGTCACACCGATTTCGGCTCCGAAGGGTTAATATTGTTGTTTGTATTCTAAATTAAAATAGTTTAATTTGACTTATTTTCTTTTTGTAAAGTTAGCTTGCGTCACCCGTACGAACGTCTTGGAATGTGATATCAACAACTAAAAAGCATTACGCCGTTTTCCCGAAAGGGTAGGCATATTAATAATAAATGTCATAAAATCATTTGATTGCGGTGAGTAGTAAAAAATGTGATCCGGGAACAAACTGAATATATCTACATTATATTAATTATAATTACGACCATAAAAGATTAATAAAATGAAATAAAAGGGTTTAAAAATATATTTAAAAAAAATTTGTTTAACTACGGTAACATACCGTGGCTAAATACAAAGTTTTTATTTATTTATTTTATATATTTAAAATGTCTAACCACTATGTGAGTACTTCATATGAAATTTAAAAAAAAGTATACGAGTATTTATGTTTCATGTCGTGTAACGAGTGATATGATGTACGGCAGTTTAATTTTTTTTTATGTACCTCTATCACGAAATTTAAAAAAAACATATTATTTTTGTACCGCAGTTCAAACAGACAATTTTGTTATAGATAGTCAGATGGTTTAACATAATTACACTTAGGTATTTACAAAGTAGATACTGACAATTTTTAATTTGTTTAAAAATTTCATATCATGAGATTGATATTGTATATTTCATTGTTCTAGCGTTGATTAACATTATTTTTGCTCGCAATCAGTAAGATATCGTCAATATTAAAATGCCATTACAACAAATAGCTACCTATAAATAATTATAAGCTTTACAAACAATATATTTATATTTATAACTGCCATCTAGCGCAAAATACTTGAACATTACAACACTCTCACAGTCTAGTATACCCGAAACGCGTCAATAATACGTGTTTCTAATTATCGCGTTAAGATGGCGCTAATGCAGAAATTTAATTGTTCATGCCGCGGATTTATTATTTTGACATAAACGTGTGTTTGACGTTATGAGTTAATTTTTGTACTTTTAAAATTTTTCAATATTTGTTTTATTGAATTTGAAAGTAACAAAATATTTCAAAAGTAAGAAATTTTTTTTATATTAGGTCCTCACATATGAAATTGGCGTTTTGCCGTACTGGGAACTTTGATCTCAAATATCTTCTCTTTGGTTAGGAATTCCAAATTCAAATTTATACAGCTATTTACTCAAGTATTTGTGTTTCGAAAATTATAATTCATTTGTTTTTTCCTCAATCGTTTTTTTTCTTTGCGTCACTCAGTTTACAAAATGGAAAACTTGAAATATCGCGCTATTTACGAGTACGAGTTCCACCGTGGCACCAGTGCTGCAGAAACGGCTCGAAGGATTAATGATGTGTATGGCGACGGTGCCGCAAAAGAAAACACAGTGCGTTTTTGGTTCCAACGTTTTCGTTCTGGAAATTTCGACCTGCAGAACAAGCCCCGTGGACGGCCGGAGACCAAAGTTGATAATGAAGAATTGAAGGCTATTGTGGAAGCGGATCCATCGCAAACCACGTCCGAGTTAGCTGCAGGCTGCGGTGTTAGTGATAAAACTGTTTTAATCCACTTGAAGCAAATTGGGAAGGTGAAAAAGCTTGAAAGGTGGGTACCTCACGAATTGAGTGAAGCAAATCAACAAACGCGCGTTGACTGCTGCGTTGCATTACTCAACCGGCCCAATAATGAAGGGATTTTGAATCGAATCATTACCTGTGATGAAAAGTGGATCCTGTATGATAATCGGAAGCGCTCATCGCAATGGTTGAACCCTGCCGAATCAGCCAAACCATGCCCCAAGCGAAAATTGACTCCAAAAAAGTTACTTGTGAGCGTTTGGTGGACTAGTGCTGGTGTCGTTCACTACAGCTTTCTTAAATCTGGCCAGACGATTACGGCAGATGTCTATTGTCAGCAACTGCAAACCATGATGGAAAAGCTAGCTGCTAAACAACCGAGGCTGGTTAATCGCTCTAGGCCACTGCTGCTTCATGATAACGCTAGACCACACACTGCACAACAGACGGCTACCAAATTAGAAGAGCTTCAATTGGAATGTCTAAGACATCCACCGTACTCTCCGGACCTTGCCCCAACAGATTACTATTTTTTTCGAAATTTGGATAACTTCTTGCAAGGGAAAAAATTCAACTCCGATGGGGCAGTCCAAACCGACTTCAAAGATTTTATTGATTCCCGTCCGAATGATTTTTTTAGTAAAGGGATCGATGAACTACCTATGAGATGGCAAAAGTGCATAGATAGCAATGGTACATACTTAGATTAAATAAATATATTATATAAAAAAAATCAACTTTATGTTCCTCCCATACAAAACGCCAATTTCATATGTAAGGACCTTATATATTACACCAGCTACCAAATCTATGTACATAGTTCTACCCGATCAGATATTTAATTGTGTCAGTAGATAGGATTTGTGTCCGCTTCAGAATACTAAAGAAAATTAAAAAGGCCTTGCCTATAAATAGTTTCAAACAGTGTTATATACAAGGTATTATTCGGTACTTTCGCCAACGACCATACCACGTTGAATGCACCGGTTCTCGTCCGATCACCGAAGTTAAGCAACATTGGGCGCGGTCAGTACTTGGATGGGTGACCGCTTGGGAACACCGCGTGCCGTTGGCCCTTCTTTTTGCTTCCATCTCGTGTCTGCTGCCTCGCCACTTCCTATATCGCTTATATTTCTTTATGAATGGATTCTCCAGAACTCCTGTCTCATTAGTATGTAATATATACAATACATCTATGCAATACACTGTATTTTAATCAATATTTTAACTATAGACGGATACAGATATCTAAAATTATACAATATAACTGATGTACTGTAGCGAATTAGTAAAATAATCTTAATTTTGACCCAAAGGTTAAATAATAAGTTGATATAGTTTTCGATTTCGAAATTTGATTTATTTGTCAGCGTTATAAAATACGGTGACGAGTGGGGGTCACTCGCACGGCCCAGATAGTTGTCATATTTGACCAATTTTTCGTATTACAAGTTCACAATGTATATTACTAAAGTTTTGGTATTGAGTGGTGAGTGACATCAATTATTGACAGTGTGTAGAGTGAACAAATCGTTCGCTTTGTTATTGAATGTTTTATACAATTAAATTTATTGAAAGTCGCACGGCCATTAATTGAGATTTGTTTGCTGTGTTACGACAAACTGATTACGGAATGACTTATTTTTGCATCTTCCAGTTTTAATGATATCATCTACCAGAGCTCACGTCGGACTAGACAGTTTGCAGAACAACTATCGTGCCTCGGACAACGTTTTGTTCTATGTGTACACGAGGTGAGAAGGAATTTTATTGCTGTCTCCCGGAAACATATGCTTTCCCATTCACAATAATTTGGATAACACCATGTTATTTTGTGTATGTTAGCTTTCTACATATCACCTGAGAATGGAGGATATCACCTCAGAAACATGGCTGTACAAATATTAAAAAAATCAAGTGGATTAAACTGTGTTCATATTTTTATTCCAAATTACAATGGAATTACCAGTGTTAACGCCTTAACCTTCAATAAAGTGAATCATTGAAGGTTAAGGCGTTATATACGAGTACGTACGTGGTTTAGTGAAATGAGTGCTAACATAGTTGATATGTACATTGTATTTAATTTTAAAGTATTCTAATTTATAATTTGACGTTTATTAGTGCAAATCAAACCACTCCAAGCAAGATAAATCACGGAGATATTAACAGTTTGATCGCATCAGGATTTTCCCTTCAGAAACCCGTAAAAATTTTGGTCCACGGGTGGAAAAGTAGTGCTGAACACCAGTCAAACATACTTATTAAAAATGGTGCGTAGAACTTTCATTTTTTTCTGATAACTATAGGGTCTTTCATTAAGCGCTTCTTATCTTTAAATTTTAATAAAACAAAGTGTGTGTGAGATATCATCGAAATTTTTTGTTTGTTTGAAAGGCCTATCGATGCCATTATGTATGGAATATAACATCATTCAAATGTCCGACGCGGCTTCTCTGGGTGGCGCGCATCCGAAATGTCCAATTTTCCATGACTCTGGCGCATAAATCAGGCCGAATTTGACCGATGGCATGGGTTATGTTGGCTTTGAGGGCTGCTATGGTTTGTGGCTTTTTCGCATAGACCTGCGACTTAAGAAAACCCCACAAGAAAAAGTCGGTGGCCAGTTCACATCACCTCCACGTGAGATGACCATGCTCTCAAATCACTGGTGCAGAATGTCCAATGTGGCATGAGCTGTGTGGCACGTAGCGCCGTCCTGTTGAAACCACATGTCGTTGGTGTCCATATCATCCAATTCAGGCCAAAAGAAGTCGGTGATCATCAACCTATAGCGCTCGCCGTTGATGGTGATGGCCTGGCCAAAGTCGTTCTCAAAGAAATATGGACCGATGAAGCCGCCAGCCCAAAATGCACACCGAACAGTGACTTTTTCGGGATGCATTGGACGCTCTTGGATCTCATGTGGATTAGTATTGTCCCAAATTCGACAATTTTGTTTGTTGACGTACCCATTCATCCAGAATGTGCCTCATCGCTGAAGATGATTTTTCGATGAAAATTAGGGTCAGTTTCCAACTGCTCCAGAGGCCATTTAGCGAACACACGTCGTTGTCTATGGTCGTTTAGCTTGAGCTCCTGGGTCAGTTGAATTTTGTACGGGTGCAGGCCCAAGTCACGACGCACAATTCGCCAAGTTGTAGTCTGCGAAAGGCCGAGTTCTTGTGAGCGACGCGAAATCGACTGCTTCGGATTCTCCTGCAAACTCTCACGGATAGCGGCGATGTTTTCGGCAGATCTTGCGTTTCTTCGACGTACGGGTGTTGGTTGATTAATTACTGAACCAGTGGACTCAAATTTATCCACCACACTGCGAATTGTCCTCTCAGTAGGACGCTTATGGCGACCGTAAAATGGGCGAAGCGCGCGGAACGTTATCCGAAAAGAATACCGATTTTGATAAAAACAATTGTATAATTTGCACGTGTTGTTGAATGCTATATCCATCCATGGTTATTTGGCAAAACAGACTGAATAAATGACAGCCAATTTGACAGATGTCGCTTCAACAATATGGCCGCTATCAACTGTCAAAGTTCGGAAGTGCCTATTGGAAGATCCTGTAATTTGATTTTTTTAAACGGTTGTATTTTCACAACACTTTGGCCCACGACGCTCTTCCTCAGTGTAGAAATTTAAAAAATAAATAATTTCCCCTATCTCTAGACTTTAATTCTCCCTCCCCTTTCATTTAGTATAAAAGTAAAGATTTCGTCTAATTTAATTGTCAAAATTTCTACACAGACGAAGGACATCTGTGGCCTGATACGTGTTAGTGAAAAAAACAAAAATTGTTGTGAAATGACAATGTTTTTTAAAATTATTAAAATGCGAATCCGCAACACGAAGTGATGGCAAATACAGCAAGAAAACTAATTTATATTTTTTTGTTTTAGCCTTCTTGAATTTCTACGACCTGAATGTAATAGTTTTAGATTGGAGTAAAGGGATGTTGGAACACCCTTCCGACCCCCTGGCCCTCGCCTTTGGCCTATATTTGGCTTCGTTTTTGGATTGGTTGGCTGATATGGGAGTTCCGTACAGCAAGATGCACGTCGTCGCTCACAGCCTCGGCGCACAGGCCGCGGGGATAGCGGGGAGGAACTGCAGGGGAGGCAAGATCGGCTATATATCAGGTTTTAAATATTGAACACACATTTTATAGCATTGACCATACTAAGCTTATTTTACACGTAACATATGTGTGGTTAAGTGATCTACGACAGAATTTCAAATACTGAAATCAGGAAATAATGTAGAGCGAAAGAAATCATCATGAACAAAATTATGAATGGATCACTGCGAAGGTTTGGACACACGGAACGTGTGGATAACAAAATAACGGTTAAGAAAGTATACATTAACGATGTAAATGTAGTACTGAGTCGGGGAAGGCCGAGGAAATCATGGTATGGCCAAATTAATCAAAATTTATTGAAATCGGGATATGGCCAAATTATTGCGGTCCATTCTCTATGCGTATCCTTCCGGGAAAATGGCGTGAAAGTTTGTTGTTATTGTTGTTTTTAGACATAACTTATTTCTTGAATTTTGATTAAAAGTTTTGGTACAATAGATTAAAGTTTTATTATTCTCGTACTTTGTGTCAGTGAAATTCAAAATACGGCCACTCATCTCATGTACAAAATTATTTTTTTTTAATCTGAACGTTTTTCTAAAGCATGACTATGGTGATATTTCAGTATCTGTTTTTGACAAGTGTAAAACTTGCAAAGACAAATTTTGTACCATAATATACTCGTATAAATGGAACGTTTATTATTTGATTGGAAGCTCTGGACCCCCCCGGAAGACACTGGGAAGATTCCCCGCTGTGCATCCGGCCCACGGACGGCGAGTACGTGGAAGTGGTGCACACCTTCATGTCCGGAGGAATGCTCATCCACCCCGCGGGCCACACCGACTTCTACCCCAACGGTGGCTGGGACATGCCCGGCTGCGGTAGCGCTGACTACTGGTGCTCTCACAACAGGTCAGATATAGTACTACGAGCGTACAATAACATACCTACTATTCTCGTATATTTATAGTAGACTTTCAATTGATTTTTTGGTCTTGTATACCAGTGCTCCGCAACCGGTGTGCCACTGATGTGCCGTGAGCCGGATGCAGGTGTGCCGTGGCCAAATATATAAAGAAAAAATATTTAGTTATTGTGAAACTCGTGAATTGCGAAAGAGTTAACTCTTCGGTAAATCAGTTCAGTAGACGTTGGTGACTTTTTTTTATAGATCGTTCATTAAAAATCAGATCAATCATTCGATTTTCCCGAATGAACCGAAAAAAAGGTCGTCGCCGATTTCTACTAGCCGGAAGTCGCTGAAAAAAAAGTTCACCAACGTCTCCTGAGCTGATTAACCCCCACGTTAAGACCGAATTTCACCTTTTGGTGTGCCGCGGGATTCTAGGGAGAACTTATGTGTGCCGAAGGTGAGAAAAGGTTGCGGAGCACTGTTGTATACAACAGGTCGTTTGAAACCAATTACTGTACGAGTATGTACTTTGTTTTTTTTTAAAGTTATTATATTGATTATTGTCACGTGAATTCTACACCAGACCAAGGACAGGGTGACAATCACATTGCCATCGCAGGGAATCGAACTCGGGACCATTCATAGAATAATTTAACACAGTTTTTATTATTATTTCTTACTGGCTCATGAAGAAGGTGGTTTTAATTTATGAAATAAGAATATTATATAAGGTTCCCACCACCACCCGAGACTGTTATAGGACGCAGCGACGCCCTTTCGTCAGTCTCGCTGCACTATCTAGGCCTGTTCCTTGTCCATCCGGGACTTACGTTAATTTAATTTAGCCTTTTCTTGTCATCAATCAAAAGGGTGACAGACCACATTTAATCTATTCTTTTAACCTTATATATCTCCCGCGCGGCCTCACATCTCTTTATTATTAAATAAAATCAGAAGTAAATATTATATAAAGCACCCCTTAAATTAGTAAAAAAAAACCATTAAAATTATATAAAACACACATTAATTCACAATACACAATAGGACAAATATATAACAAACTAAATTTTAAAACAGAAAGAAGATAGTGTATGAGGGAGGCGGGAAAATGTTAAGAAAGAATGAATAAATTGGGATGGGATGGATGGAGGACAGGTTTTAGAAAGAGCAGAAATGAATTAAAAAAAAACAGTATATATAAAAGACACATTATAAACAGAAAAGCAGATCAGAACACACCCACCAAAGGGCAGTGTAGACTTCCGGTCAAAACAAAACCAATGAACAGGAGCCAGTGGCAACATCCATGAGCAGCAACTCAGGGACGCAGAAACAGAAAACAAAACTAAAATGCACAAAACCATTGTAGCAATCATAGCGAACATATTATTCATAATTATCACAATAATTATAATAGCAATAATACCATAATAATAACATAACCAAAGACAAAGATAATATTAATAATTTATTTATAACTATCAAAAAAATCATAATAGCAATAATAACACAACCAAAAACAAAGACAATTTTTAACAAATAATGCCAAATAATTTATAGAAACAACAACACGGCACGAGAAGACATAGGGCAGTAAATAAATTACACATCCCTTTTACTAAAAAGTTTTGTCCACGCACGAATAAAAGTACGAAGGCAACTGAAATTTTTATCGCTACTTGTTAAGTCACTATTCCAAATTGGTCGATGATCCACTGTCACATTCTCAATCATGATATCTCTATCACTCTGCAAGAGACAGCACTCCCAGAGGATATGGTGGGCCGTCTGGGGCCCCCCGCCGCACACACACTCCGGGTCCGGCGCCAGACTAAGATCATGGAGCCTGGCACGGAAATTGCCGTGCCCCGAAAGCATCTGCACAACGTGATGGTCCAATCGCAGCCACTCACTATCCATCCTCCCACTCACAGAGGGGAAGAAGGAGTAAGTCCACCTTCCTCTAGGAGAGATGTTCCAACTTTCCTGCCATGCCGCCAGAGAAACCTCTCTTAAGCCCCTGCACAGGGCGGTGAAACCATCCTCATCGGAGTTGAATGTAATACCCAGATGGGTCACACTCTCACCCCGCTTAAGGCGCCTCTTAGCAACGGCCTCAAGCACTTCCAGGTCGGCAGGAAGAACTCCCCCTATAACTGGAAGCGCCACTGAGGCCGCAGTCCTGTAAGCACCGGTCAGTGCAAGTATCTTCACCTAGTTTCAGGTCAACTTTATTTTTGTATAATAATATATAATACAAAATGTGTTTTATGAACAAGACTGTTTCGTTGGTCGCCATTTTGATTCGGCTGTGATTTGTTGATTCATATTTGATAGTCATGGAGCGAGCCTCTGAGCTTGACGGTCAGAGAAAATCGGCGTGGAACATAAAAAGCACCCTGTATTTGAAATTACGACTGGTTTTATCAGGTACACCCAACGGTTAGAGTATGCGAATGGTGAGAGGAGTTATAAATCCCACAGGGCATTCGAGTACTTCGCGGAGTCTATTGGGAACACGCGGCTCGTGGGCAGGCGGTGCGAGGGCGCCGCGGAGCTGAGTGCGCGCAGCTGCACCGGCCCTGGCCTCCCCCTGGGAGGGGACTCCCCCAAGAATGGGTGAGGTTATGTCTCCATTTTCATTTCCAATCATTGCCTTCATGTTTTTATTAAAATATTCACAATTATTAAAATATTCAAATTTTGGACTATCATTGGCCATTTAAGAAGTCGGAAGACTCGATTTACGTGTGTGACTCACTGTAGGAATGCGGAGGAAGGTAAATAAGTGTGTCAGGATAGAGTAGTGCGGCGGTCCGTTCTCTCTATCTACCCCTCCAGAGAAACGGTGCGATGGTTTGTTGTTGTTGTTTAATAAAAACTTTAATATTGGTTATATTGAATAAAAAGTTGTTAATGTTACAAGTTTTCTTACATTATTGCAAGATTGTTAAGATTGTTAGTCGAATCAGTTAGTTATGATTGTCTTTCTGTTAAAGTAAATAATTTTTGATTCCATGTAGAAAAAATAAAGCATATTTTTTATTTATTTGGTAATAGATAGCAAAAAATATCTCAATTTTTTCTGATACTAAATTTCCCTACTATGGTTGTTTTAACACACCTTAAATAAAAAAAACCCTAATATTTAACTACTTATGCCCTCATATCACATTTCCAGTGAAGTAACATGACTATTTGTATTTTTTTCAGAACGGGAGTTTTTTACCTGGAAACTAATCCAGATCGGCCTTATCACAAAGAAAATACAACTGAGCGAGGAAATGATCAAAATGTCTCGGAACGATGGACACTGTAATACATAAAACATATATAACACTTATTGCGCAATATAAAGTGGAATTTATCATCAGAAATAGTATAATAACAAGCAAAAATGCTTCCTAATAAAATATGAACGGAATAATTATGTTTATCCATGTAAGTGCGGTCCAAATGTTTCAGTGCGGGTACTATGTTCATATACTCGTATTTATATACGTATTCACGCAGCTTCCCTTCGTTCTGGCATTCACTTTGGTTTGACAACTGATTCTTGTAGGTATTATATAAAATTTTACCTCGTCACTTAACAGATTCGGACAGTTTAGATATCTATCGGAAATATTTCGTATCATAAGTAATTATTGATAAAACGAATAATTAAGGGGTCTCCAAACTTTTCAGCCTTAGGGCCATACTCATTACCCCAGTAAGTTCGAAGGGCCAAAACCGTTTTAATTTTCCTGCCATTATCTATAATTTCTAGACTAGTCTTTACTGAGCAAGCAAACGCTTGCTAAATTCGCTAGTTCAATTACTATTGTGTTGTACTGTATTGTCACGACTGCGACATTTGTTGTTATATACCTCTATGTTTATAATGTTAGTTAGATTAATTTCAATATTTGTTAGTTACTATGCTTAAGTAAATTTATCAGTATATTATACTTGTCATTAAGCTTTACCTAACAAATTAATAAAACCGTCTTACCATCATTCTTTGTTTTTTATCCAACTTATCACAACAACAATAAGCCATTAGCTGTCACGAGTCCGATTGATGACACTGGCGGGCCGTACTTTGGAGACCCCTGCTTTAAAGGATTGGTACATTATTATGTACGTTGGTACCTACATAGTAAATATATTTGCGAATGATCATTCAACCAACTTAATGAATTATTATTGATTTTCTGGTTGTCGCCTCTGTCGCCTTTTTCGTCGCTTAAAAATATGTCAGGTCCAGTTGTAGCCGATTTTTATTTATTCCTCCTGTCCTCTCGATGTTGTCACAATCCCATCTCAAAATATAAGCAGGCTATCCCTTATTCCCTTTGATTTTATCGTAGTTTGATTTTAACCCCTAATATAAATTTTTATAAATCAGATTTTAGGGATAGTGCTTAAAAAAAAGTAATACTCCAATATAAATGTTATTCTGGTTCGTGTGGGACGTTCGCCGTGAAAAGCTCTACGATATTTAATAAGAATTTTATATTACATTAAACGCATGTTTTTGGCAATTCTTGAACTAAATTATAAAAAAATTGGGATTGTTTGATACATCATTTTTATTTTTAAAAATCAGTACATTTTTGCGATATATATTAAAACATAAATTATCATTAACCTATAGGAATATATTTAGTTTTCTATCTTACTTGTACGATGTTATTAATATATTAACTACACTATATATTGATACTAACTATAATTCGTCTTAGAAGAAAGAGTCCGAATATCCGGTACAGCATCACTATGAAGAGTGAACCCAGAGTACAATAGATTGCAATCATTTATAAGTTCGAGCTTATGAAAGTAGCGTTTAATTAAACAATAATCAAATTAAATACTACGCTCAACTATTTTAAAAAGGCAGACCTTCAATCAAGTGGTTGAGGGTGTGAACTATGTATGAGCACATGTGGTAATTTTTTAAATCTATTGATTATGTTCCTGTACTTAGTAAGACAAATTTGTTGATTGTACAAATGAGTGTCATCACACGGCGTTTAATTTAGAGTGGAACTTGTTCATTTTAGCCGATCTCGCGGTGCTGGGCTGCGCGGGTGGGGCCTGGGGGGCGGGCGGGGCGGGGGCGGGGGCGGGGGCGGCGGCTGCGCTGGCGTTGTTGCCGCCGAAGTTGAAGCTGAGGAGGTTGGTGAAGAAGGCGATGCCCTGCTCCGCAGACTCGTTCACCGCCTGGATTATCTCTTCAGCGTTGATGCCGTTTGGAGTGTCAGGATCTGGCTTCAGATCACTGCAATCAGAACAAAAACTCAATAACAAATTATGAGATTTTAGAATATTATCAAATATGCTGTTAATATTGTAATTGGCACTTCCATCGTTCCGTCGTTTTCAGGGATATTTTTCGTCAGCGACCTTTTTTTATAGCTCATCAGCGACTTCCGGTCAGTAGTCCTACTACTAACCGGAAGTAGCTGATGAGCTAAAAAAAATGTCGCCACGATAGTGTCACGATTTTCTTTATATATAAATTTGACTCGAAAAAGTATGGCCTCTCAACAGCTGCAGCCTTGACTGACCGGCGACAGGAGCGCATGGAAACCCATGGTGGATGGTCTCGAGAAATACGACTAAAAAGAAGAAGGTGGTGTATGTTTGGGATAGTTATCTGTAAGAGAGATGACCTGTAGTCGGTGGAGTTGTCCCTGCTGGGCTCCATGGTCATGCCGTCCGCCCCGGAGCGGAAGCAGCCCACGGGGAACTCCAGGGCCGGCTCGCTGAGCAGCGTGGGCTCCAGCTGCACGCAGCCGCGCAGCCCGTCCGCCGTGGGCGCCAGCTCCGTCACCCGCGCGCACAGCTGCGCCACGCGCGACACCAGGTTCAGGCAGATCGGCTCCGGGTCGGGCCCTGTCATTCAATATACTCATTCAATATACCAGCTATTTCACATTATCCTTTAAATGAACGGGAATGTACTGCACCTTTGACTGTTTGGCTGTGAAGTAGACTGTTGCCGTAGGACATGTTGATGGCAAATCCTTCCTCTTGAGATAAGTATTTCATTCTGACACAACCTGGGAACAGTATACAAATGTATAATAATATAGTCCACGCAATAGAATTATTCAAAAATATTAAAGAAATGTACATTTTACAGTTATACATGATATTTAAAAAATATCTTACATTGACCAATTATATACTTTCGTATGAGGCATTTAACCGCCCTACCTTCAGGTAATTTTCTGAGAAACGTGCAAAAAAAACAAGTTTTTTATTAATGAAATTTAATTATTATAAAATATATATTAATTTTATTTTTTTAAATTTCGATTACGTTACATACTCGGCCGCACACTTCGTTTGCCCCTTGTAAAACTATGATATTTATAAAGACTTGTACTCAAGTGTTGTTGGCACACGCGCATCCCTAACAGTTTGTACATTTTAGATACATTAATTTTTCTCAAGCGCGCACGTGATACGGGATAGCGCAGAATGGTACATAACAGTCAAAGCGTATCACGTACGTTCAAATACGTAGGGTGGTTAATTTGTGGTGCGGCATGAATAAAAATAATTTAAAACACTTTCGTCCTTTTCTTGTACACCACAATATTTTGTTTTATCGAACCAACCTGTTTCGCATCCGCCGGAGTTTCGCCAGGGTTACAAAAACAAAGTACCTTAATCAGTTTGTTTTCGGGATGGGTTAGTTCTTGTGACGAACCCTCCACTCCAGCGGGAGGGAAACCAGTTGGTTCGATAAATAATAATAAAGTGGTGCATAAACAAAGTGCACGAGTGTTTAAAATTATTTCTAATCAATTGTAGTTATCTGGACTACCCGTGGACGGGTATCGTTACTCACCGGGTCCTCCGAGGTCGATGAAGGTAAGGTTAAAGTCCACGCAGCAGATGCAGGAGGGCCCGTCGCACAGGCAGTTCCTCTGCCCCCCGGGGGTCCCCCCCGCGCTCTCCTCGCCCTCTGCTCGCACCTGTGCAGGCTCCTTGCCCAGCAGGCCCCACTCCAGCAAGTCTGGAACAATGCAGTAACAATTCGCTTATGAGGATTTTTTCTTATTTGGTGTTGGTATCATTGACATATGGAGCGCATTGATGAAGAAAAAATGGTTAAGAATGTATACTTGAACGATGAGAATGGAGTCGAGGAAGATCGAGAAAAATATGGCATGACCAAATTAATCAAATTTTAAAGATCGGCCATGTTAGATGCCGAACGATTCGTCGTGCGTGTATGACTCGCTGTATGAATGTGACGGAAGCTAGATAAGTGTCAGGATAGAGTAGTGTGGCGGTCCATTATCTCTGCTTACCTTTTCGGAGAAGAGGGCGAGATGGTTTGTTTTTGTTGTTAGTGTTATAAAAAAAGTGTTATTATATATTGTGATATTATTTAACCCCTATAGCGCGTCTGGCTAAATTTGCAGTCCAAAAAAATTGGTTTTGAACTGCGGATGACTACATTTGTAGCTCAAATATTAAAGTATCTTTTAAACCTTTTTACTTTAGTTTCTTAGCAGGCTCGGGAGGTACGGAGGAAGATGTAGCCAGCAGACTCGACAAGGCAAGGGGAGCTTTCGCTATGCTTCGCCCTGTATGGCGTTCCAGAATCTTTCGAGAAAGTTCCAAATATTTAGCAGTAGCGTTAAAAGCGTACTGCTGTATGGATGTGAGACATGGAAATCTACCGCGGACGTTATTCGTAAACTCCAGGTGTTTATAAGAAGGTGCCTTCGCTTAATATTCAAAATCTATTGGCCCAAGCAGTGTCAAATGCCGTTCTCTGGACCATGGCAGGCAAAAAGCCAATTAGAGAACAAGTCGCTAGACGCAAATGGCTGTGGATCGGTCACAATCTGAGACGGAACCCAGCCTGCATCGTTCAGGGCGCACTAGACTGGTCCCCTATGGGGGGAAAGAGAAAGCGAGGCAGATCTAGAGCCACCTGGAGAAGAACCCTGCAGGACGAGATTAAGGCAGCAGGCCTCACTTGGGATGATGTTAGGCATCAGGCATGCGATAGAGTCGCGTGGGAAGGCTCCTTGAGGCCCTATGCACCACGGAGGTGTGACAGGACAAATAGACGAAAAGAAGACTTTAGTTTCTTACCACCAAATTGTGCGTAATATTACGATGAACTGGGACTCTCTGTCTTAGATGTAAATGTAGCCAACCACGGTTTGAGACCATTTTTTTTACTACAAACGAAGCCAGCTACACATTAGAGATTTAGGCGTTAACTGTAAAAATTCATAATGATGTTTTATTTATTTTATGTGCTATTTTCTCACTTTGAGTTGAAAATTATCAGCTGAAATGATCTTTCTAGCTTTCGTTTAACAACATTATTCAACTATCATAATAATCGAAAGTGAATACTCGTATTTCGGGCTAATGAATCTTAAGCAAATTTGAAAATTGGTGTTTCTACATCTCGACCGGGTTCTATTACTTTTGTATAAAATGTAGCAAGATCTATATAAAGTAGCTCGCCATCTACGCAACGGAATTCACAATACATCAAGTCTGGCCGCGATGGGTACCACCAGCGCAGCGCCAGCGGTGACACTGGTTGTGGCGGGTTGACCCCGATAAGCACCCCTGACTTATCAGTTTTTTGAAATGCTCGGTACAATGTTAAGTATATCGCGGAGATTTGCATACGGCAAATATGAAAACCGCTCAACTTTCTTTGTATCACGCCGAGAGAGTCTGGGAAGTAGGGAGGCCGGCCTACTTGCCCCGGGTCGGTTTCCGAGAGCGCGTAATGTAATATCAAAGACGGGAAACTATTATATTTTACAATTCATTCATCCGCCGCATTACTAATCCACACAGACATCATCGTGGCTTGGGTCGAGATAATATTGCTTTATGGTCGTTTCTTCAAGGGGCTCATTAGTTTCATATTACAAAAGTGTGTCACAAACTTGATATTTCCGCTTGTCATATGGATGCTGTATAAAGGCATTTAATTTCTTAATACGTATTTCTTGGGAGTGAATTAAATATTGGGATACGATAATAGAAATTTGTACCATAACTCCATACTTTGCGCCAATTGATTAACCATGGTTTTTTTACACACCTTTATACACTCTCCGTTTCCATTGTTCAAAACACTCCTGGAAGTCTTCAAGAGTCACGCTGTGCAGCTGCTTTGTCGTTTCACGTTTAATCGTCTACACGTCTTCTCTGTGCCGGCCTCGCATGACCTTTTTACATTTCAGGAACAAAAAGAAGTCGCCAGGGGCTAAATTTGGTGAATAGGGAGGGTGATCAATCACAGAAATCGCATTACGGGCCAGAAACTGGCGGATAATCAGTGGTAAATGTGAAGGCGCATTGTCATGATTTTCTCAACTTCAAATGGTCTGTTTAAATCGTGTGCACAGACGATTTTCCTTAATTTAGTGCATCGAAAATTTTCCAAACAGTTCATCGATGATTGGAAAGCATAACAGACCGAACACGTTTAATGTTTTCATTAACACTGGAAGTCGACGGTCTTCCTGAACCTGCATCGTCCTTGGAGTCATCAAAGCCCTCACTAAAACTCTTGATCCACTAAAAAGGGCAGTTTTCTTCAGTGTCTTAACTCCATAAAGAGCCTTTAACATTTCATGAATTTCCCGATAATTTTTCACAAATTTCACCTGAAATTTGATGTTGACTTATTGTTCCATATCTGTTTGTCAATCTCCATTGTCGACAAGAACATAAAACACACGCCACAAAAAAAAATTCCGTTCGAGCGGTACGTTTACCTCGGCGGTTTTGTGATTACGGATTCACTTAGTACCTCACCCGGCAACAAAGTAGCCAGTGCTCTTACGCAAATTTCAACTGAACACCACCCGAGCAACGCAGTTCGCGTATTTTATGGACAGACCTCGTACGTACTAACAAACCAACCATCAAGTAGTATAGAAAGCGAAGATACAAGTATATCGATAGACACTCCTATCCTATCCTATCTGTCAAACATTCTACATATTCGCACATCTTGTCATGAACTATCGTTAGTTGCCTCTGAACATGGCTCTCTAGGAGTATTCCATTTGTTTGAAATTATTATAAATGTATCATAAACACTTTCGTTACCCTTTATTTATTTACTAAACCACCTATTCATTTGATTAATATTTTCTTCTAGTTCTAGTTCTTTCTGATATTTTTCTATATGTGTACTTTCCTTTCTGATATCAGTGGCGGTACTCCCATAGAAGCCCAAAAGTCCGGTTTGAAAAACCTCTTCTGGCTTACAGAGGTTCTGCTCTTGTGGCTATTCCTCTTACGCCTGATGGGAAGATTGTTGGAAGGTGATTTGATGGGTTTGATTCAAAATTTCTTACGCAAGCCGGGCTTCTGGGCTTCTCATGGGAGTACCGCCATTGTCTGATATCAACGTTTAGTATTTTGTCCCACATTTTTATCCGCATATTCTTTGGAGAGATCTAATTTCTTCAAGATTTCTCCAATTTTGTTTTCATTCAACCAGCTCCGTGATCCATTTCCGTACATAAGGGTTGTCATCACTAGTCCATTGTGTGTATATATCATGACTGGTGGGGGTATCGGGGTTTATTTAAGGAAAGTACCAATTAGATTACATCTTAAATAACTTGGGATACGGTGGTTGGGGTGCCCCATCATATCAATTTTCCCATTTCCAATTACCATCGACGTACAGACTGCAGAGACGGTTTTTGTATTAAAAGTATATTTGCAAACACAAAACTAAGTTCTGATGATTTATTTCAATTAAAAAAAAAACTTAACTTTAATATACGAGTATGTGTTGATTACTAAGCTTCATTATATGTAATTGTGTCAGATGGTTGGTTTAGTGGCGTTTGGGAGAACAATTCAGACTGAATCTTTAATAATTAGTAATTAAGGTGGATAAAAAATAACTCTAAAGATTCCCAAAACGTTGTTTACATTAATATAAAAAAAAACATTTCCATTACCTAAAAATGTAATTTAATATAAATTCATCCACTATTTTATGACATTCGTGCATATTCTGCCGCAAAAAATACGATTTTAATTAACACTGTAATACTCGTACAATACATTCAAATATTTTATTTAGAATCCCCACAAAATAAACTTGGGCACCAAATCTCAAAGGTATTCGGAACCTTTTCCTAACTTGACGTTAGTACGTATAATCTACTATCACCGTGTCAGTCGACAATTATCGTGCTCAGACATACCTCACATCATCCAGTGATAGTACCTTTGTCTGCGAGAAAGTCACGATTTGATTGGTGGCCTTATGTACTATGCCACTGTATATGTTTCCACGGCGACCGCGACGTTCGGGAGTAGAGCGGCGGCGGGTCGCAGCCGCAGCCGGCGCCCACATTCTGGGTTCATGACAAATGAAAGTATTTTACAAAATTATTCTCGATCGATCAGCCGATCTCTTTGTCTAGTCAATTGAAAGTGTAGGTACATTTGCTTAATATAGAATATAATAATGCTTGTCATTAATACTACTTTTGATTGACAATATTACCACCTTTTGATTCAATTACATTATCACGTACGTGATACGTGTCACGTATTTTTCTTTTTCTAACCATATAATAGGGTATAAAATAAATTTGGAATTCTAATAATGTGTGACGTAGCTGTATTTGGAACATACATTGTTAAAACTGTTTTTGAATTCAAGACGCCATACAAAGTTTTAAAAATAAAATGAATGCAATTTCAAATAATAAAAAAATGAAACTTTTGTGTTTAAACCTCGCCTAAATATCAAAAACATAGTATCTACAGATTAAAACATAAATAATAAATGAAATTACTCGAATGATGTACTGTGGAAATGAAATAAATGAATGTGTAAATAAATATTAGTTAGTTTTAATTATTTGACGTCGAAGAATGTAGGCAAATGTGTGTCAATGGATCCATAAAAGATGATTATCGTAATAAATTAAAGGATATTAAGAATTTAACGAAGGTATGTTAATGAAGAGTGCAAATAAAATTCAAAACGTTTTCCGTTACAGAGATGTTTATTTATACAAGATCCAGTTACGAGTCTCGAGTTGAATAGCGAAAAGCACAAATACCATACAATAACAGAGCTCGCCTCGCGGGCATTAATTTCACGCTATCTGATGCGAATGCAAAATGTGTCGATCGCTATTAAGGAGGACAGATGAAAGATGTTCCAGAAGTGCACTCACCCACGATGTTGGCGGCGCTGCAGGAGACCGCCAGGCAGCTCAGCAGCACTCCGAGTTTGTAAACAATCATAATTATTGAAATCAATCACAGGTCCTCGTAATTAGCGCGGGCGTGACCGGAAACAATCGAGCGATCTTCAGCTCGGACGACAATAACATCGACCGAATGCGGATAGTAAGTGCCGCTAGCTCCAAGTGTGACCGTTTGAGGTGCAGTCGTCGATCCGACTACAGCAGGATGGCTCGGGAGGTGTGGTGGCACTTGGTATTCGGCGAGGCGGCTGGCCGCGACTTGGCTGCGAGAGAACTGGCGGCCGGCCGCGAGCGGAGAGGGGCCGCGGCCGGCCGCCGCGCAAGGGATGGGGGGTGACGCATGACGCCTTCGTGTGCTTTTTGCTAAATGCGGTTTCCTGCAGCTCGGGCAAACACACTCTCGTGGTTCCGTACATCTTTAGATACTATATACTTTACTTTACTAATGATATTTCTTTGTACAAGTTATAGCAATACTATTGAAAACGTCAGCTTCCTAGAAGTTTGATTATATTTTTAGGGAATTTAAGTTTCGTCTTTTTAAGCCATTACCAAATGTTTTATTAAATGTTTTAAAAATGCAATATCTAAAACATTTGATAGCCTTAACAAGGAGAAACACCTCATTCCCATAAATATTAATATATTTAACATTTTAGAAAACACATTTTCATTCCGATTAATTACAAATAATTAAAACATGTAGTTTTACAATAAGAAAAATATGTTTCTATTCAATTAATATTTAGCTTTTTTCCACTTGTTCTAATTTGCCAATTCTAATTTCCACATTCTTCTGGTATCATCGTCTTATTCAGTTTTATCCAGTACGTTGATGGACCCGGTCGAAACTAAAGGAAAAAGTAGAATAAAACTAAACCATTTTAAAGATTCTAAGAAAAAATATGTTTTATGTTAAATAAATACTTTGCTTAATAATACAATTATTATTGTTGCTTGAAAATTTTAAATTAGAATGAGTTGATTGTGTAATAGAATACAAATAAAAGTTATACTTTGGTGTGATTTATTAACAAATTAAATGTGTTCCCAAATGCAGTTCTAAATTCAAGAATTTGATATTTTTAAGAGTATTATACTCCCTTCAATCTGACGTCGAAATGCGTATTATCTGTTAAGTATCGCGGGTATTATTTATGTATACATTTTCTAGTAGGTACATGTATTTCACGAGTGCTGTTGCTGAGCATATGGTAATAATCATAAAAAGTGATGGATGTGTTGAGTCTGTTCTGTACACACACGTACATCTCGGGAGAAAGTGTCCCTGAAGAAACACTTGAGTCATCTAATTTTTCGAAAGCGAAGTCGAAAAGAAAAACAAACAGATGTCGTGATTGTTTCAGGTTTAGAAAAGTGTTTGAGCGGGTGATGGATTTTTCTTTTAAGTTGGCGCGATACTAATAAATGACGAGTTTGCCCAATATAAACAATGATAGTTGGAGGTATTCAACATTCATCACTTTTAAAATGAAAAGTCTTTTCATTATATGTAAAAAATGTATTTTTTTGTTTACTATGATTATATTAATGACTTGGGTGTTTTCAAGTTTAAAAAAAATTAAATAAATTTAGGGAATCCCAAAAACGGCGATTTTAATTTCATTAGTAACCAAATTTTGCAACGCATACATAAGTATATTAGCGTTAATAAACCTAGTATTTGTAGGTATTTCTAAATATAAATGTTGTTAATTGAAATTTCTTGACCTTGAATCACCCCCCGCCCTCTTTTGAAGTAGTACTCCGGACCACACATCTAGCCCCCGCATAAATCAATCATCAAACCATTATCAGAAGATGGCAGCAAGCTGCCGAAAGCGGTCGGCGTTGAACAAAAGTGGAAACCCACTAAGTGTATAATAATAAAGAAAATTTGAAATAATTAATGTTTTTTATTGACATTTCTTGGTAGAAGTTCATTTTAAATAATGAAAACAAAAACATGTGATACGAAATTTCTTTATTATTATGTATTTAGGTGCTTCCACTTGTGTTTATGTTCGAACGGTTTTGGCAGCTTGCTGCCATCTTCTGGTTGAACATAAACACAAGTGGAATCACCAGAAGATGGCAGCAAGCTGCCGAAACCGGTCGAACATAAACAAAAGTGGAAACACACTAAATACATAATAATAAAGAAATTTTGCATAATTTTTTTTTGTTTTCATTTTTTAAAGAAATTTTGTACGAAATTTGTTTTTTATTTTTCATTATTTAAATAAATTTCCAATAATTTTTCCATAAGACGAAAGTGGAATAGTTATTATAACTGAACCGTTGTATGTCAAAAGATCCAAGTCCGAATTCATTTCAGAGAGGACTTTTTTTTTCGCTTAGAAAAACATCGACGCTGATACAAGCAGGAAACCGTGTTATATATAAAGTATATATGTATAAAGTATTAAGAGCTCTGGTTATATTATAAGTAATCAAAACGTATTTAATGTGGAATATGTGATAAAATAGTTGCTATTTTATTTTCTATAGCGCATCCTCCTCTGTTTTATTTATTTATCAACTTCCTTGTCATCCATATCAAAGAAATAGCAATGAAAAACAAAACAGAATTGAATGACTTCCTAATGGTTAAATCTTACACATTTACTCTAATATGGAGTTTTATAGAAGTTTGATGATTATTTTAGGGAGTGGCGTATTATACCTTGCTAGAGTTTTATCAAAAGTATTTGTCATGTGTAGAAATTTGGGAAGGCAAAACATATCACCCCTTAAAATATATTAAAACTCAGTGAAAAAATAGTTTCCTCAATATTAAATTAATATTTAATATAGGGTTCAACATTAAACTGTTCAGGTGGTAATAATTATTTGATACTTTAATTGAGTGGTAGGGTACAATGTGGTATAATAGGAAGACTTACAATAAATGCGGACGGAATTACAATAAAATTTTCATATTTGTGTGAATTCGAAATGAAGGGTAGGCGAGTGCTGGCTCGTGCGAGCCATTCACCCCTGATGAGTGGTAATAAATCATTATTTTATTTTATGTACGTATTCAGATCTGTAACGCGGGTTCTTATAAACGTGTGTGTTTATAGCAACACTGAGAGTATGTCCGGTTAGGTCATTGAACTTCAACAGGGTTACTGGGTCATGACTGGTAGCGGATACGGAGTATGCGCGTCACCTGTACAACACAGGCCCTTCGACAAAAGTTCTCTATTGTTTTTAACGATGAGAATAAAAATTAAACAAATTTTGATTAGGTGACTTTTTACTTGATGTGGAATTCGAAGCAGAATGAACGAGGCTTCGATGATTTGACTCTGAACTGAGAAAACACATTAATAATATTGCTGTTCTCAATTCCTGGGATGGGACGCCGCCAGAGTTGATGGTTCCATTGTCCATAGGAGTTTTATACTCCATTTAATCCTCATCAGCAAATACGTTTTGTTCAATTCGAAACAATAAAGACGGACGACGGATGATATCCCGCTGATGTTTAGAATGTTGGGAATGATCTCGCAACCAGGAGAAATGAACTAGACATTAGTTAACGTGCACGGTAACAAAGTAAGACGATGTTTGGAAATTAATTAGAAGCACAGTGGTAATGTCCCGCAGATAATAAAAAAACTTTGAATATCATATTGAATTGATAGGGTGACCGCTAATTACGCATGTTCTCAAAACATGATCGCACGGTGTTTCGTGTTTCGAAAAGTGCAGTTTCCATTAAAGAGGTTCTTTACACCACATCTACAAAGATTTAATTGTTTAAATTTAGCCTTAAATCATATAAAGTTTGGTGGATAAACCGTGTTCTCCAAATATTGTATCCCTCTAAGCTACTATGGCAAGTAAAGCAGAGGGTCAAATCAAAACCATCACGCCATTTCCCCGGAGGGGGTTAAGAAGTAAGACATATATGAATTTAATAATAATAATCACGGTCTTAAGTTTTTGAGGCTAGCCATAAACCGATGTTGACCTTCGTGGCAGAGTGGTTAGAGCTCTGACTTCCATACCGAAGGTCCCGGGTTCAATTTCCGGCGATGGCAGTGGGATTATCACACTGTCTTTAGTCTGGTGTAGAATTCACGTGACAATAAAATGGCGATAGATTGGCTACCTATCACATGTAATGAGAATCAATATAATAGCTAAAATAAATTGTATAGAGTAATTGGGTTCAAACGACCTGGTCCCCAAATGTACGAAATAGTTAATTTGTCTTAAAGCGATACCAATTTTTACAAATTAAAGTCTTTCATGTTTAACCAAATTCACGACATTCCACATTTTTAAAATTAGATTCAATTATTTTTTTATCTTCGGTACATCAGTCGAATACGTATCATCTGGTTTTCATGTAAATTAGCAATTACTACTAATTGACATAAAACCAGGTTGAAATCGAGGAATAATATGGCATGATGGGGTATCCTTCAGGGGGGTACGGCGCTCTTTATGTGTGATTTGGAGCAATCCATGCTGCGCATAACGGAGTGCCTTTGCTGCCCTGTGACACGCACGGAGGAAGGTCTGGTCCGGCGTCCGGCAGTACGGTGCAGCTGACGAACTTCTGGACAGACGATACTTGACCGACTTGCCATCGACCCGACAAAAGAGAAGACGTAAATTAGCCTTTATATCGAAATATTTTTACTTTCTGATAGTTATTAATTTATGAAAATTGAGTAAATTCCATATCTCTCATTTAAATATTTTTATTAATGTGTGTCAAAAGTTACCCGTGAATTCCGCATCCTCAATCTTGTAATTTATGATAGAAATTAAATACTTATTCCATATTGGTAGGTATCAATAAATAATGTATCGTGCACCATATTCCATAGTGTCTCTGCGGAGAACGTGAAATCATTTGAATATTCCGTTGTCTAAAGGAGCACGCCACACTTTCTTCTAGAGCGGTGGCAGGGCCTGTGTCCTGTTTTAATTTTGATCGAAAGTATATTGAGATGGTGCAAATACATTTTATATTGGAAATATTTTTAACAGATTATATATGTTGTCTTATATTCAAATGATTCTCCATTTTTATCATCACCATCCTAACTAAATCATAAAATGTAACGAAATTAATCGATTTGTTTTGGATGTATACAAATACTGGTTTTTTACCCATTGCGGGTTAATCATTTTTATATACAAGTTATTATCATGTATACAAGTTCCAAAATTTTTTCAGACGTGGTGTCGTAAGAAGGGCGGAATGGGGAATGTTGTTAACATGAAGTGATCGCTTTACCCAATCATTGACAGGTCATAAGTCCTGTAAACGCCTCGACTACCATATTCTGTTTCCAAAAAAAAAAAAAATGTACATCTTCGGCTCTATTGAAATTAATCGAAATAATTTTTTTTATGAAATTGTACTAATCTAGCTAATCATCGGCTTAAGATGATTAATCCTTAATTTACATACATTTTTAATTATCATACTCGAATAACGCAAGCCTTGGGTGGTTTTGACTGTAGTAGAGACTACAGGATATATTCGGTGTCCTGTTTGTGCGCTGAAATGTTGGAGTATTTGAAATACAATTTGTGTTATCTAATGCCGTAGCTCCGCCCTTGCTCGCGTCGTCTGAATTCGTGAGATGGAGCCAGCGGCGGCCGGTGCGGTGGGACGATCGCTTTCACTCGGACGCATATTTCCGCGGCTTCGAGCCTCGAGGATGTTGAACCATTTGCTTAGCCGACATTCCGGCACAGATCCGGTACGCCAAAATTATTATTAACCGAATTAACACGTACGTATCGCCTCTTTTACTTTTCTATAGCCACAGTTCTGTATACCAGGCAACTACACATTGCGGCATTGCACACCTAATAACAACTCACTGACGTCTTATTGAATTTGAATTCGGGATTATCAAAGGCAGTTAAATGGTATCGGTTGCAATAGAAGCCAATCAGGTTAGATTACACCTGTCCATACATAAGTAAAAAATTTCATTGATATGGAATCATATTATAATATATGACAATGAAACAAATTCAAACAAAAATATTTCTAAAAAAACTTCTGAGTTTTAGAGCGTGTTATTAAAAAGGAGTGGAGTGGAGCGCTTCGGGTGTTAAAAGAAAAAAACTTTTCAACAAACTTCTTCATGAAATTCATTTAAAAAAATCCATCTAGATAGTAACCCAGAAACATTAATGAAAGCATGTTTGTATATTAAGGCTACATGCTGTATAAAGGCCGGTTTACACGCTACGATAAATCGTAACGATTTCTTGTCAAATATTCGATAATATCAAATAAAATCAAATATCGACCGCTAAATAAGCTTTTTCCATGGAAGAAGGAACGGTGTTATATATCGGTTGTTTAGCGAGAAAAGCGAAAAAGTCGCGAAGACCAAGAACAAAGTGGAGCCGCCAATGGTTGCTAAAGAATAGGGAATTCTCTCATGTAAAATTATTGAAAGAATTGACAAATGGACCAAATGACTGGCGAACTTATTTGAGAATGGATGAAGAGACTTGTATTGCGTTGTTAAGGTTAGTTTCTCCGTTTATTGCGAAAACTGATACTGTAATGAGAAGAGCGATATCTCCGCACGAAAACCTCTCAGCTACCTTACGATTCCTTGCCACCGGAAGAAGCTTAAAGGACACGAAATTTATAACTGCCATTTCTAAACCAGCTCTCAGAAAAATAATCCCGGAAAATCGTTTCAATTCGCAGAAAATGATGCCGACCGGTATCAACCATCCAATCCAATTACAATTAAACGCTACGATGTCCTGTTTACACCCAACGATAAATCGTAGCAATTCGATCGTTACGATAAATCGCTACGATTTATCGTAGCGTTTAAACAGGCCTTAAGTGATAATAAAATGGGGTATTTTTTTATTTTAAATAATTTAACGGGATATATGGTTTCTTAACTAACAAATTATATACTGTGCTGGAGAGGAGTATCAAGGCAGTCTATTCTTGATTCGAAAACGTAGCTGTTTTAATATTAACATTGTTTAGTACTCTATAGTAATGATTTGTCAGTTTTCTCCATAACTTTTAGGTATATTAATAATTCGACAAAAATATTGTCTTCAGAAGTATTTTCCGATTTATATCACAATGTATGTATGTTATGAACGAAGAAGAGAAAGGAGGCTGTAATGATGAGTCAGCCCCGGAGGAGAGATATCGATTTTCCAATTACTCACGCTCATTAAATAATACAACAGAGCATTCAGCTTTTTCTAGTCGTTTTAGATATTAAAGTCAACTAATAAACGTACGAAGTTGAACATTTGAATACTCTCACATTTACTGCGCGATCATGAATACTTCATGTATGAGAAGATAAAATAAAATAACCATCGTTAAAAATGAAATGCAGTAAGTTCTGAAATTTGCTTTCGATCGGTTAAAACATGTACAATGTACACGTACATAATATAGTATGTACAAATGTGCATTTTATATATAATATATATAATATACTTTTATATTATTATTCTGATTTTGAAAATTTGGTTTATTTCATGCGGTGCTCCTGTAAATTTGAAAATATATAGTGTATAAGTGAATTGTTTTGGTCAATTTAATTGTTGCCGCACTTAATAATAGTTAATTGTGACACGTAATATGTTTGTACTGTTTTGCTGCTAAAATTATATTAGTTTTTTCGTTTTTATAAAGAATTTTGACAGGTGTAAAAATAAATTTTTCATTTGTTCCAATGACAATTTGAATAATTTCTTCAATATTATTTTTAAGTTCTTGCTGGTTAAGTGCCTAATTACAGCTAATTTAAAAAACAGTGGATACGTGTAACATAAATTAAACAAACATAAAAGTCCGAATCGTCCATGTCAACATGTGCAACATCGAAAAAAACATTATGTGTTATTACATTATGTGCTAAATTAAAAAAAAACGGTGGATACGTGGAACATAAATTAAATAGACAATATGTGCACCATCTAAAAAGAACATTTTGTGTTAAATTATTTTTATTTTGTTATTTTATTTTATATCATTGTATTTTATTATATATTATTTGTTTTAGATTTATTTTGTGGGTGTTGGACGATCGAAGTGTGCGCGGGAGATGCCTATTGGTGGCGATGAGGTTCGCAACCCATCACACCGCGTCTCCCGCGGGGCGAAAAGAGAAGGATGGAGTGCCGCATCAGTAAAAGTGTGACAGTCCATTCTTTCTGCCTACCCTTTCGGGGAGACGGCGTGATGGTTAGTTAGTTTTTTAGTTATATATAGAGGGTGTTTTCCGGTTTGGTTTAGCCATGATTTGGTTTTTCTAATTCAGAACAAAAAAAAAATTCTATTTATTCTCAGATTATAGAAAATATTCAGATGAACAATGGAGATCAGTTTTCTTTTAAATTACTTATAATAGTAAAGATTTATCTTGTAATTATGATTAAAAAAATGCTGGTGTTTGGGCATATATTTTTCAGAGAACAATACTTTTTCTATATAATTGAAATATCTGATCATTTATTAAATAAATCCAACACTATGTATTTGTTATTTTAAAGCCAACTACGTCCAGTTTCCTTGCGCAGGCGCAGGCACGAAGGAGTGAGCTTCTCCGAGGCGAGAAAGTCTTTCCGATAGCATCACTTTTCCGGCCGTGCCTCCACTAAACCACCGCGAGGCAGGCTTTAATTACCTGCCGTAATGTAATACTTACATATCTGATAGAAATTTAAATCTCGAAGCTCCGCCTAGTTGCGCGCTGGCTCTGCGCATGTCGCCAGTTGGACTAAGCCTATCGCGGGGCTCTCTTGTAGCTCGAGTCATTGCATTCTTAACTTTCGTGAAAGAATAATCGAGGCGAGTCACTCGACGGCAGTAATCGCGAGCGACCGGACACGGTATAACGGATAGTATAATCGTTCATTACAGCCGCCGCTGATTGACTATTTGGTTTACATTGTTGCTTCCACCCTCCTGGGATTTGGAATTTCATCCAAGTGTATTTTCTCATTTATCGGTGAGTTTTTGATCAATTTGCTATTCCATTATAATTTCTGTTTTAATCTACTCATTAAATATTGTTTTTGAGTAGATTAAACAGCTTATTATTAAATTAGTTTATATAGAAGTCAAATTATAATATTAGTATTATAATATTATGTGCCTTTCATTCGGTAAGATGATACAAATTTGATTATTTCGAAAATTTAGTTTTATATATTTTTTAAATACTCGTTCTCATGAATCATTCATAAAGATGATAATAAAAAATAATTTTATCTAGCGCTTGATCATATGACACGATGATTTTATAAGAATTTTGACTAAAAACATTTTAGGCAATAAGATTTATTCCAAATAAAATAAAAGATCCAAGCAGTGGCGGTACTTCCATAGAAGCCCAGAAGCCCGGCTTGCGTAAGAAATTTTGAATCAAACCCCCCAAATCTAAGTAATCATGCCCCCACATAAACTAACAACCCACCAAATCACTTTCAAACAATATTCCCATCAGACGTAAGAGGAATAGCCACAAGAGCTGAACCTCTGTAAGCCAGAAGAGGTTTTGATTCAAAATTTCTTATACAATCCGGGCTTCTTGGCTTCTATGGGAGTACCGCCACAGGATCCAAGTATCCTATTTGTCAGCGTACTCGATCCGGGATCTCTGCATCTCTAATGCACCTTGTATCCAACTGAGATCTGAGTGACATATTGTCATAATAGCTAATTATTGTAATAAGTAGGTACTTTAAGTGTTGTTTATAAAAATAAATAAAAGTAAAGCACCTTGTTTTGGTCCCGAGGCATTCACGGCGGAGTGAAATGATGCTACTTAGGAATAAGGAGGGCACCGAACCGGTTGGAGGTCGCTCCCACTCCCACTCCGCGCCTCGCCTCGCCTGCCCAGCCAACTGTGGCGCGCCACCCCTTCGCAACTAGGTCGTGGGCGATCAGTTCTATCTTACGTTATTCTCCGTCGAGGAAATGGGATAACAGTTGCCAGAATAATGTCTTCCCCACCTCAAGATATTATCTGACACGTATTCTTAGTGGAGAAGTTTCCGTCACATTATCAACAAGTTTTTCTTCTTATTGTTTTTCCAGATTTCAAAGATTCTAATAAAATTGTCATTGATTTGTGTTCCAAGTCCCTGGTGGCGATATATAATTTTTAAGTATATTATAAAAACGTGGGATTATAACTGATTTCGCGCGATAAAATTTAGGGCATGCCAGATAAAAAGTTTGAGAGTCTCCGGCGTGCTCACGTGCTCACGTGCGGGGCCCGCGGCCGTGGAAGAAGAGTAATGTCACGGCGCGAGTGCGATTTGTGAGAACTTTCTCTAATTCTCGCCAATTATAAAAAACAAAATGCCAAATTGATAATGATGGCCACGTGGCGTTTTGCGCGCGCAACAGGCTTCCATTGAATAGTCGATTTTTTTAATTATTGGTCATGTAGATTTTATTTTATTTCGATTTCGATTAGTATTTATATAATTTGATATTATACTTATGGGGTACCTACTCAGAACCACGAAATTTAAGATTTCAAATGGATATTCTCTGGTTCTAATTACTGGTATTTTTCATAACGTTTTATTTATTTCTTTTTTGGAAATTAGATTCATTTAACATGTGTTTTTTTATAAATGAAAAAATACAATTGCGGAACGCTTTTTGTGGGACGGATAATATTTTACTTTTAAAATAACAAACAAGAATGTTTGCCTGAACATAATAAAATATATAGTTATCTATATAAAAATTTTGCATTATTATTTTTTAAATTACAATAATATATTTGTTCGTTATTTGATTAAATTGCTTCACATACCATCATTCTCATTTTATATAATAAATATTCATTGTATCTTGTACACAATGGAGTTCTAGTGCCATCACAAGTATGGAAGTGAAGTTTGAGTGAAGTTTGGAGCTGGCTAAAGAAGGTGAAAGTAGGATAAATGCCGTAGAAATGAGACCACTGCACTTGAGAAGAATGTGATGAAAACGATGTGTGATAGAACACTGTACGACGAATAGATATATAAGGCAGATGATTTCATCCTAAGTAAAATTAAAGAAGAATCCCTGATTTGGTATGGTTATATGGAACGAATGGATGAGAGAGGAATAATGAAAATTTGTATAAAAGCAGTGTGAGCTGAAAAAAAAAGTTGAGGACGGCCGAGGAATACATGGCGCGACCAATTTAATAAATTACTAAAAGACGGCTACATTCGTAGTCGGAAAAATCGACGAGCGTGCACGTTAGAGCAGTATTGGGGTCCATCATCTCTAGCTACCCCTCCGAGGAAACGGTGTAATGGTTGTTAGTTAGTAGTTATATATCTTTTTTGAATCCATCCTCGAAATATTCTAATATCGAATGTTTTGAAACTGGTTTAATTAAATGTAATTAGTGAGTAAATCAAAGGTGCACCGAGCAGATGATGGTTTGGTTAACACTTTCCAGCGAGTCGGTGCGCCTGCGCCTACCTGCCGCGCCGCTCGCCTTGAACTCGGTACGGGCTCTAGTTCTAGCTGGCTGCGGCACGTACTCGTAGCTCTGTGGGTCACGGTCACTGCTTTCTTTCACCTGTTCCCACTGGAGCTTCACGCCGCGCACCTGTGGACTGGTACTTCCGTGGGGAATCTTTAGGTATCATTATGGTACGATGCATTTGTAACAATTTTAAAAGGACGGGCGCTTGATGCTGAAGCTGTTGTTACATTCAGTTCATTTCTGATACAATCGAGGAAAGTTTACGTAGGTATTTCGTGAGCCATTAACTGTCATTTTTTAAAATAAGTTATACCTCTTTTGGCGCGTTTCACAATTTTTATAAAAAGATTTCACTTTTACTTCTACTGAATGTAAAATTGAAAACGGCGCGCGCACCCTGTTACAGAAGTGCGACATGATGAAGTTAGCCACCAATGATAAATAACGGCCGGAAATTTCAGGCGTGCCAACGTACGAATTGCGAAAACATGTCATGAATGAAGTAAGTCGTAAAGGGTGTAAAATAGTACCAACGATAATTACAATTGTTTTGCGCAATATAATCGTCCTTTCAGTGTTAATAAACGTAGAGTATTGGCACGCGGGATAACATTTAGGGAGTTATTTTTGCTCTGTTACGCCAAAGAAGTGTAACATTTTACTTGCGTACATAATTATACTCACGTTTTTTTAAAATAAATATTTAGAGTTTTTGATTTAATTTCTGTTTCTTAAAATAAGTGTTTAAAATAATTAAGGAAGGCAAAGCTTCATTTTTGAGTCGTAACTTTTTTGATCTGCGTTCTCTTCCCTGCGTGATTTACGTGACGTTTCAGCTTACTTTGATGATTGTAAACTGTCAAATGAATATTAAAACATGTAATTAATACGAATGGAAATGTATATTTTCGAGAAGTTTTATTATAGTTTAGTAATTTGATAATGCCTTAGAAGGGCGAAACATGTCATTCGTATAAACTATAATAAAACTTCTAGAAAACAGACGTTTTCATTCGTATTAATTATTTAATACGGAGTTTTACATTATTTTTCAAGAAACGGTAAATAAATTAAAATATATATTTTCAACACGCCACTGTTTGTATGAGATCAAATTAATGTTGAACAGCTGTTGGGTTAGTGATGAAACTAATCAGAGCCTTAACTCACCTGCTTTCCTGGCATTGGAAGTTTGTTGAACCAAACTTATTTGATGATTTGATTGGAATTCGTCTATCGAAAATAAACATGTATTGGTTATTTGAGACAAACATGTTGACAAGAATCAGAGTGACCTAGTGATGAGTGTATCTAAATCAAAAGTTATTGGATCTGAGAAGGAACTGTGCTTGACGGATTGTGATATAATTGCAATAGCTCAAAATCGGAACAAGTTATCGATTTTAATTCGAGACGGAAACACGGGAAAATATATTGAGAGAAGGGTTCCTGCTGGCACCAAAATAAATGGTGCACTTTAAATTATCACGGCCAAGTGAAGCTACATAGTTATATTTAAAGGAGTTCTAGTGCTAACTATTAAGTATGGTAGTGAAGTTTGGATCTGCAAAAGAAGGATGAAAATTGGATAAATTTGGGGAAAAACAATGAGTGTAGGAATAACGAACGAAGATGATGAATGCGTCTTAAAAATATGAAAGGAAAGTAACCATAAATCATTGTTTCCATACGTCTAAACGTACGAGTCGAGCAAAACCAAGGAAAATATGACATGATCAACTTGATTCAATATTTAACGGCGCCAATGTTATAAGAAAAATCAACCAGCGTGGGTGACGCAATATATGAATATAGGATAAAGCCATATGACGGTCTATCATTTGTATATGCTTCTTGTAGAGAATATTGGTATATAAATCATGATGATGGAGAAACGGATATAATATTATTGTCTCTTGAACAATGATGTAAAACTCTATATTACATAATCAATACGAATAAAAACATCTGTTTTATACGAGTTTATGATAGTTTATGGAAATGAAATGTTTCTCCTTTCTAAGGCATTATCAAACAGGTGATAAGAGTTAAATGTTTCTATTGCAGACTGGCTCCCGCGACAACCTGCAGAATGCGGCTCTCCGTCGTGTTCGAGCTGCTTCTCATATTTCTTCTCATCGCCTTCGCAGCTTCCAGAAGTATCGGTGAGCTTACATTATTTAATATGATTCTAATGGTGTGTAATATTATTTCGCATTGATGTTACCTAATCTAGCGGTACATCAAATTAGCTAGAATGTACAATACTGGTGAAATTTCTATCAAGTACGCTGAACAATAAATTATTATAAAATTAAACAACATTTTATATTTGATAACAACTTTGCGCTTCTGATTTTGGAAATGTAATTTAAAATTTTCTATATAAGAGAAATCAAATCCTTTTTCCATGCAATAAAATGTTATGAATTTCAGATGAGAAGAGTGTGGGAGAGGCAAGGAAGTCGGTCCAATCGGCCAAGAAGATCGTGACGCGGCAGGATAGCGCCATCAACAAGTACTGCAACTGCACAGAGACCCTGTGCAACTGCTGTCGGGCCTTCAAGGTCCCCTTGCTCAGCATCAATGGACCAGGTATTAATGAACTGATTGCAGCATTAAAACCAATAACATTTATAACAAGATGTTGAAATGCTTCCCAATAAAACCCTTTCACCAGTAAAAATTTAATGCTTTACGGTTTTCTAATTTCTTAACTTAGTTTCTTATTATATGATAGTTGGAATATCATCTTTGATTTTGGAGATCTTTCAGATTAAATGAGATATTTGAATCATTCTTAGATGAAATATGAGTATGGAAGTACCCTTAACTATTCTATTATTTGTTTTCCATATCCTTGAATGAAAAAAAAATGTAATTCATATTTAGAGTTAAATGGTTTTTGTGAGTTAAAATTTTTATATATTTTTATTTCAGAATTCTAATTATTTTATAAACTAAATTAATATTCCATATCCTTTATATACTATATACATTAGTTAGTTAGTTACTATATACATATTAATTAGTTAGTTAGTTAGTTTACATTATATTTTGTGTGAGTGAGGAAAGCATGGTTGGCAAATTGTTTTGTGTTATAGCAGATTAATTTAAAAGAACAAAACTTCATACTTATTAGGTTTTTCCAATTGTTAGATATTTAAATCTTAAATTTATGTAGGAATATTTCGTGTGTGAGTAATACGTTTATATGTATACATAAAATATACACTAACAATCAGAGAAAGGTTGAAAAACCTACAACTTGACAGCCGTAGTGAAGTATTATAAAGAGGTTCAAACAGTGGGTTAGAGATGAAGAAGGAATATTTATAGAGTATGGCATCTATCTTATTTCCAGGTTGCGCCAACTTGGAATACCGCTCGGACGACAGCAGCCTGGCGGTGTCCCTAAGCTTTGCCGACAGAGTCATTGCCAAGCAGAATCTCTCTGGTATGTAAAAAATATGAAAGAAATAATGAAATATTGAAATTGAAAATTGAATCTAATCGAAGATTTTTTTATGATGAAAATCAGTTAAAATTAATTTCGATCAAATTCCATAATATTCGGTAACACAGAGAATCATTTTAATTTATAAAAATTACTAAATATGATTGGTTGAAATATAACAATAAAATTTTTAACATTAAAGTTTATTTTTCTCGAGATGTTTCTTTGAAACATGTCGAGAAACGACATCATCATCTTTGACACGGCACAGCGTAGAAGGCGCTATACATACATTACCCACCACACATTTATAACCACCCTGAAAATGGAGACAGCAACGATCTCCGAATCGTCGGTTCGAAAAGACGAGCTACACGAAATTTCCCAAAATCGCAAAATACATGTATCGAAGGTTTTATATCACTGAAAAGAAAAATAGACTCAAAAGTATAGAAAACAGGATTGTAATTCCAATGAAACACTCCAGACTTATTTATAATATTTACAGAAAATTAGGATTAATTAATTCTAGAATTAATGAAATTGAATAATTTCTTCACTTTATGTTGTAGATTCATATTTGAATAAATAACACTACACTTGGTATTACCACACTTATTTTACTTTACACAGACATGTTTCGGTTATAAATGTACAAAATGGGTTATAAATGCTCCTTTATTAATGTACAAAATTAAAAATTTTTGGCCATTGATAATTATTATTATTATTATTTGTAAAATTTTGTAAAATCAATTAATTCAAGGGCGCACTAGGAAAAGTCTGACCGAACAGTGCAGTCTTTAGAAGTTTCTAAAATTTAAAGTCACTTAATACTAACATGGAGGCTATTCAGAGACCAGTAACGCTGAAAGCACAATCATAGAAACTTGCTTTGTTGGCTCTGATTGGAATTGAAATGGTTACGTTATAACCGAAACATGTCTGTGTTAAGAGAAATAACGTGTTGTAATACTAATTGTAGTTATTCTTATTCAAATTCACAAAATAATGACATTTGTTTATTGTACATCAAAATATCTTTAAAAAAATTACAAACCAAATTGCTAGATTGCTTTATTTTACTATTATTTTAATCTTTTTTGTTATGACTGTTAAATAAAACAGCACAGCGTTGCTGGTGTTTATTCCAAGGGTGAATTAAATGACTTGTAACCCCCCCTCTCAGGGAAGAAACCCCGGCCCGTGTGCATGCCCCTACCCGGGGGCTTCTCCAAGTTCTGCGGGCGCGTGTACAACATCGGGCGCGAGTCCGAGGACTTCAAGGCCTGCCTCGGCCTGGAGCTGCAGTCCGACAGCAGCATCGAGGCCGCGGTGCGCGTCTCCTGCTTCACCTTCGGGCCGCGCGGCGTCAACCTCGCGCCCGCCGAGCCGCTGCCCCTGGCCGCCGAGCAGGCCGAGGACGACGACGACGATGACGATGATGATGACGACGACGATGACTTCGGCCTGAGCGGAGTAGTCGGGGACGATGACGACGATGACGATGACGATGATGACGATGACGAGGATGCGGCTGACGGTTAGTTGCTCTTTACTCTTAATTTACGAAAATGGCTCATATCACATTTGTTGAATTTAACGTGAATCACTTCTTTCGGAAATCTAAAAAATGTTCAATGTGTTATTTTAAGGCTCACATAAATTCAAATATAAATTATAATAAATTAAAATTTTTCCATTTTTGGCGCGAAAAAATATTTTAAAAGAGCTCAGCTTACAAAACATTTTCGGGACTTACTTTGCAGCCGCTCATTACTAATTTAAGCTTTTTTAAGCTTTCAATCATTTTAATTTTCTACATATATCCATAGTAAATTTCCACAATAAAATAAATTATAGATTCAAGGGTAATTAAATTAAAGTATTTAAGATCGAGAATGAGTATCGTTCGTCTTCCGTAATTTTACGTTACTGACGTTAATTTGAGTAAATGTATCCTTTGATGTGATTCCAGATGATGAAGATGACGATGAAGATGACTCACTGGAAGCAGCTGACTCAGATAGTGGAGACTACACAGGGTTTAGCATCCTGGATGGATTATTCGGCACCGGATCGGATAGCAAACCTAACAAGAAGAAGCCTACTACTCAAGCCGCCAAACCCACTACACCAGCCCAAACGGTGGAAACCAAACCAGTGAGAGCCAAGCCTCCCAAAAAGTCCGCAAAGCCCAAACCCACTGCGGCGCCAGTTAAAAAGCCAGTTACCATTCCCGCCGAAGAAATTTTACCGGCTGAGACTGTGGAAACTCCGAGCGTCCAAATAACGAATGTACCTAAGCCAGCAGCGCCCACGAAGAACACCTTACAGCTGCTGCACACTTCAGCTTTACTGGACCTTACCAACAAACCGAGCGAACAAAATGAAGTGGGAGTACCTAGTTCAGTATTAATAGCCAACGACAATAGTCCGCAGGAAGTAACCCTGCAAAAGGTTCCCCTAATCAGCGCTAACAACAGGCCTCGCCCAGTTGCCGCCGAGTCGGAATCCGTCACCCCCATTCAAGACCCAGGTATCCAATCATCCATCTCTTACATCACGGGACAGTTATCTGATGCTCCTGCTACCACTATCATTGCCAGTACTAAACCCATTTCAGACATAGTGAGCAACACGCCAAAATCTGTTACAGATAGTAGTCCCGTAGTCGGTCAACAGCCATCGGCGAGCGCCCCAGAGGAAGAAGATGAGGACGATGAGGGCGGAGTGGAGGTCGTAGAAGAGTTCGAAGATGACGATACCCCCGCGGAACAAACCGTAACAGTTGAGGAATCTAATGATGACGAGGAAGCCGACGACGAGGAAGATGATGATAATGACGACGATGAAAAAGATGAAGACGAGGATGACGAAGATGAAGATGAGAAGGAAACATCGACGCAAAAAGTAGATACTAATAAGGGCGGAAAGAAAAAGAAAAAGAAGGACGAGGACGACGACGATGACGATATTCTGGGGATCGGTGGCGCCATCAGCGAAACGTTTGGTCTTGGAGAAAAGAAGAAGAAGAATAAGGAGACGAGCACGAGCGCCGGAGTGAAGAAGAAGGAGAAGGTGGGGATACTGGGGACCATCACGGACTCGCTGGGCTTCGGGAGATTCGGCTTTAGAAATGTAGCTAGGCAAAATAGAATGATGCAATTGAACAAAGAGAACTAACGCCACCAATACTTGGGTGCGAGTACTCCTCTAACTTTTAGAAATAGTTTATTTATTTTAAACTAAGTATTTATCTGATTGAGTGCGTTATTTGTGTGTAAATAATTTATCAATGGAATATCAGTATTTATTGGAGATTGAATGACAATGTGAAATAATTTATTTGAAATATAAATTGAAATATCATACTATTTTTATTTTCCCAATAATTTAATATTTGAAATCGAATGTATTCCTCAAATGCTTGATCTGTAAAATAATTAAAATCGATGAAAAAGCAAATTTGGTTAGTTAACTAATTGTGGAACTCCTTACTATCTGGTTAAGGTGCACAAAATACGAATTCGATTTAGATTTACATCTTGGTGAACAAAAATATAGTCGGTGAAAAGTTTTTAGTAGATTTCATTAGTTTGTAGATAAAACTCCATCACATCAGCTCATAGTTCTTGTGAACCATAGTGTCGTATTGGGAGTGGGAACTAGCGACGAGTTTGTATACTACAAAAGATGGCTGAAGAAGAATCTCGCGAGGTGTGTCACAATAATATAACATAGTAGTGGTCCACGCTCTGCATCCATCCTAATTGAAGATGTGGTACGATGGTCATCTAGTTAGTCGGTTTTATTAAGATAATTCAGAAAATCAACACTACATACTTAACATAAAATATATCATCTACGAGTATATGGTACATTCTAAGGAATGTTTTTTATTATTAATGTAATTTCCATTATCAAATAAACAATATCAGTCATTTAATACGAATGAAAACGTCTGTTTTCTAGAAGTTTTATTATATTTTATGCGAATGACATGTTTTGCCTGTCTAAGGCATGTCAAATGTACATTTGATAATGTCTTAGACAGGCGAAACATGTCGTTCACATAAAATATTGTATAATAAAACTTCTGAGAAACAGACGTCTTCATTCGTATTAAATATTTAATATGGAGATTAATATCATTGTTCATCGAAACAATTAAAAATCTCATCTATATCCGAGAATTGAAATCTTCTTCTTCTTCAAGTGCCCTGTCGGGTCCCCCCAACGTTGGCGATCACCTCGGCGAACCTGTCCCTGTCCTGCGCCGCTCGGAACAGCTCCTCCACATTTCGGATGCCGGTCCACTCCCTCACGTTTCGCAGCCAGGACATTTGTCTCCTACCGGGCCCTCGGCCTCCCTCAACTTTCCCTCCAATATCAGTTGGAGAAGGTGGTACTTTTCCCCACGCGGTATATGACCCAGATGTGAAATTTTCCGAGCTTTGATAGTTAATAACAGTTCCCTGTCAACTCTAGCTCGCCTCAGGACTTCGGTATTGGTAACCATGTCTGTCCAGGGAATTCTGAGCATTCGGCGATGGAGCCACATTTTAAATGCTTCCAGTCTGTTCATTGAGTTGACTTTCAAGGTCCACGTTTCACACCCATATAATAAACAGACCACACATAGCATTTGATCATTCTCTGGGGGAGTTTCAAGTTTACGTTATCATTACAGAAGAGTGATTTCATTTTATTCAACGTAGCTCTTGCTGCCTCAATTCTGCATTTTATCTCTACATCTGGGTCAAGAGATTGCGTTAGTATGCTGCCTAGGTATTAAAATTTTTCCACCCTTTCAACGTTACGGCCGTTCAAATGCAATACTGACCCACTGTAGTCAAGCCGTCCGAGAATTAAAATAATGATATTTAATAAACTATTCGTTAATTATTCTAAAGTTAGACTCTAGCGCGATGGTCTTTAGGTAGGTATGTATACTATAAAATATTTATATTTTATATAATAATATAACTACAAGTAAAAGTACAAGTTGACTGTATATCTATTTTCTAGGCATTTCTTGCGTGTATAATTACGCGTGCATATAATAGGTACATACGCTTTATGTGTATAACGAGTTTGTTGTTTCTTTGGCAATAATGTGAAATTCCATAAATATTAGTATTTATGGATTTTAGTATTTAGTATTTGATATTGATGAAAGCGTAAGTTGCCAATTGAATATATTAGGTATATCTCATGGGAATGAAATATTTCGCTTTGATGGAATAATATCAAATATGTGTGTCATATCACACTAAACATTAAACATGGACAAAAATAATTCCATCCGTATTGTATAATGTCTATATTGTATCTTGGATAAAATAAATAAATGTGAGTTTTATATTATTTTGGTCAACTGGCTACTTTGAAGCTGATTTTTAATTATTAAAATATAGGAAAATTTCTTCTATATTCGTCATACTTTGTGTTGTAATTGCTTTTTTTTCTCTTTTTCTTTTTTGATACACTTTGTTTATACAACACTAACATTTAAAAATTTAAAATTACATAAACATGTTTCGGACAACCAGTCCTTCTAAAGTGATACATATTATAAAGATACGCACAGATTTAAAATATTATAAAATTGTTTACAAGATCTGACAGATGTTATAAAGATTTATTTTGAATTTTACTGTCAGATCATGTAAACAATTTTATAATATTTTAAATCTGTATGTATCTTTATAATATGTATCACTGAAGAAGGACTGGTTGTCCGAAACATGTCTATGTAATTTTAATTTTTTTAAATGTAAGTGTTGTATAAACAAAGTGTATAAAAAAGAAAAAGAGAAATATAGGAAAATCTGTTCATCTTTGAATTCTACCATATATAATAACATAATATTAATATAATAGGTATATTATTATGCGCTCTTGAAATATGCAAATTCGAGTACATTTAACAAAAAATGTATTCGACTTTGTTAGTGCATTCTCAGAATTTAGTTATCACACATAAGTGTTTTCGTACATCAAGAGCGAGGATAGACTTCATAATATAATAATTTATTCAATTGAATATTTCTTTTAAATTTTCCGTAATACATTCAATGGATGTTTTGATGGAGAGTCGTGAGGCGGAGAAGGAACAGGTTTGCTGGGTCAGATTCGGGAATAATTGACAGCAGATCGGTTAATGTTCTTCTGCAGACGTCAATAACCTACTATTCGGCGTGGTTGTTGTTTCGGCTAAAGAAAAAAGCCGCAGTGTAGAGTCGGAGACCTGGCGCAAGGCAGGCTATGTTCGGCGCTCCACAATACGAGTATGCCGCACGTACGAGTACAATCGCGAGGGACGGTCGCCGCCGCCGTCGCGTTCTTTTCCGTGCTCCTTGTTCTCTGGGGAAATGTTGGCCTTTCGTATGGGAAAACTGCTCCCGGTAAGTTTTATTGACAATCTCGATATTAATAAATCTGACATCTCAGATGTACAAAGTACACGTATTGCTCTTTGATCCGCAAGTGAAAGAACGTTTGTTAGGCTTTCGGAGCGCACTCGTCTTCATTTGCTTGACCTATATTGAATTTTAGGATGAAAGTTTAGATTGCCCGTATTTTAAATCAAAAAAAAAATACTTAATACATTTTTTGAACCAATTTTACAAATAAAATATTTTCATTATATCTAGATATACCTAATTAAAGTTATTTAAACATTTAAGCACACCATTCATATCGACCAGTTTAAATATAGTATTATACTCGTATAATTTATCTACGAATGGTCCGATATTACATACCAAATATGAAATTTAAACTAACGTTGTAATTGCACGTACACAAAAAAATACGATGTATTTTATTTATTTACGGAGGTAAATTAAAAAGAAAAACTTTGAAATTATTACAGAATTCACAGTGGCAAAATATGGAAAAAACTTTAAAGAAATTCACATACCCATTGATTTATGGAATAGCTTAACCAAGAAGACACATTTACTAAAAAAACTCCCCCAATCTTCGGGTTTTCAAAAGAAACCGCTAAAAAAACAAAATGATGTTAACCCAGTGAAAGATGTGATCGAAGAAGACCCACTATTGTCAGAAGAGAATCCCGTGAATGAGGTTACGCTGAATATCAACGGCCCAGAAGAAGTAACCGACCAGGTGAGTGCAGTTCCTATCAAAGTGGAAATAGATCAACCGAGTGATGCAGTGTTTGAAACGGCGATCTCTCAAGATCCGAAGCCCACCACGAATATTGGCAATGGAGTCGCAGATGCTTCGAGTGTTTTCGGAGAGGAAGCGGCGGAGGTGGCTGCCCCTGTTATAGAAGAAGCCGTGCAGAGCAGCCCTGCTGTGGCCGCCGTCCCGGAGGTCATCCAAGAAGGCGTGGTCACGGACGCGGAGATGGTGGCTGTGCAGACTTCCCGCAGGCCCTGCACTTGTGCTAGCGGAAAGTGCACATGCTGCATAATGGTTATAAGACAAAAAGGGTGCGCCAATGTCCGTTTCTTGCCAGAGGAATTCGCTTTCGAAATGGACATGACTATGAATGGGGACCTCATTACACGCAGGAAATTACCAAGTAAGTTCGTACACCTAATTAGAATGCTTAATTCAAATGTTAAAAAGAACCCACGACACGTATTTTTCTAAGCACACCAAAGACTGACCGATTTGTTACTTTCTTAAGAGCTTTCTCATTTTTTCAGTAAGCGACCCCCCTCCCATATGCTTCAACCCTCGCCGAGCGCCCTTCATGGAATTGTGCGCTCAGATTAACAACATCCACCTGAAGAAACAGAACGTCCACATGTGCATCGACATTGATGCCAATATCGGAGGCCTCGACCTGTTTTCCTGGAATTACAATTGCTTGAAGTAAGTTCCATATCTTCCAATTCAGATCCTAAAGTTTAAACACATTTGTTAGTCGGAGACTTTTCTTCTTCAAGCCAGAGTCGGCTTGTGTCGTTTTCAGGGGCCCGGGGTGTTATATTTTTAGTAACACCGCACGTGGAGGCACCTTTCTTCCCCTCTATTATGTACTATGTCGTAATGGAGATATTTTAAAATATGTTTAATTTAATTCTTCGAGTAGCTAAATATTATGCGTTTACAGTTTAGAATAAATATAATTGAAGAGTAGGTACAAAAATAGTCTAAGTAAACAAGTTATTTTCAAGATTTGGAAATGGGGGACTGCTGACGGGCCTGAACCCGGACACGGCGACCAAAAAACCGCTTCCAGGATTGATCGGCGCCGATGACGATGATGACGACGATGACGACGACGACGATGATGACGATGGTGGCGGACTGCTGGGGGGCCTGTTCGGAGGGGGAGGAGACGAATTCGACGATGACGGGGACGACGACATCCTAGATGACATATTGGACGGTGACGACGATTACTAGTGCTGCTGGTACGGTTAGAGTTAATATTCACACACGGCAGTGCTTACTATAATATTTGTAAATAGTGAATAAGACAGTAATAAAATATTATAGAAGACATCGTTATTTTATTTTATTCTTATTCTCTACTAAAATATAAAATAAATAACACACACTATTCATTCTGTATAGAAAATATTAATTATCGTGTGGGTCCAACTTTGATTAGTTTGTTAAGCGAATATTCCAGTTAGATTATTTTTGGGATATATATATTTTTTCCAATATTTATTTATTTATTTATTATTTATTGATCATTTACCAAGCGCATGGTTTTAATACCTTCCAACTGGGGTAACCCGTTCTAGGGAGGCATTCCTAGTACTCTATATAATTTCAATATATAATATAATTTACAAATTTAGGGAGCAGTTAAGGGAAGCAACACATATCCTAAAGTGTATAACTTAAAATTAATTGACTTATATATTATATTATATAACACTATTTAAACACTATATTGTCTTATATAACACTATTTAAACTATTTACTTATTTTTAAAAATAATACTACATTCAAGCCGTCCTTTTTTTAATGTCTCCGTAGTTACATGTTTTTTGTAATTGTGCATTGTAATTTTTTGTGGGTCGTTTATAGTTTTGTTAATTATGTTATAGAGTTTGGGTCCAAGATAGTAGAAATGTCTTTACACATAAGAAGTTTTAGTTTTTGGTACAAAATGGTTATGTTTGTTGCGTGTGTTGTACGTTTGTTGTGCTTTTAAGTGTCTGTCGGTGTCCTTGTGGTAGTGCACGACTAAATTTCTTATATATAGTTGTATTATGTCCGGTACTTGAAATTCATCGTAAAGTTGGTCTGAGGGGAATCGATATGGTTTTTTGTTAATGACTCAATTATTGTCTTTTGGGCTACAATGACTGGGTTTAGTGTAGTTATTGTAGTTCCTCCCCATCCTATTAAACCGTATTTTAGGATGGATTGGACGAATGTATAATATACTGTTTTAAGTGTGGTTAACGGTAATATATTTCTAATATTTTTAAAAGTGTAAATAAGGCTTCTAATGCTGTAAATAAGAATGAATAATATTTTTTATTGGTTATAAACACAATTTTCAAGAATATCTCCCTGTGATGTGCATAGCCGTTAGACTGTGGTGGGTACTATTGGCGGCTTACAGAGTAGGCTGTGCATGTTTGTGGTCACTCGGAATATATTACATGAACATGCTCGACAAGCTTCTGAGGTGCGGCGTCGAAAGTACTTGAAATGACAACCTTGAAACCTTCAAGGGAAGATAACATTTGAAGATAATATTTGGATATGTACGAGTATGTTAAACAATTAACAGCAAAGCATGTTAACATTAAAAAAAATTACAAATTAAAATGTGTGATTTCGCGGTAAAATGTTTATTTGGAGATTTAGTCATAGAATCAGACAAATATTGTGTCGTTCTGTATAAACTCATGTAGATAAATGAGCTTTTTTCTATTTCAATATGTAAATCTAACGAGTGCTCACCGTTACTCAAAAATCCAATTGCTTTATCATTAATGTTCCGAATATACGAGTACCATCCACCACCGATTATTGTTGATGACACCTATAGACGATTGTGAGCAACAATTATTTTGTATTTAATTTTAATATTTTAATCGAACCGAATAAGGCACTTAAAATTTAATCAGCAATCATAATGACGCTTAAAGCAACGTATACAAACATTGTTTTCAATGCCACAGGAAAAAAATAATCTTATCTATGTTTAATTCGTTTCCACGTACAGTCGGAAAAATCGATGCTTGTATGATACGCTATATGTATGTGTTGAGGATCCTAGAAAAGTATATTAAAAGAGTGAGGGCTCTGCCTACCCCTTCGGTGAAACAGCGTGATCATTAGTTATCAACATTCACCCTATAACGAGAACTACTGACCCAGTAGTTGCTCTTTGACATATGATTTTGCTGAATGGTTAATCAATCTCTGAAAATTCAAGATGTAATAACAATTCTGAAGAAAACAAGTTTCATAATAGTCAAAAACTTGAATCCACGCCCGGGGGAAGAATAGCTAATTTACTGACCCGTTTGTCCGGCGAGTGGGAATCAGAGCTTTCTTCGGGGATAGCAATTAATGGGAGACCCGAATCCGGTCGCCTTCAGCTCACTACCGGACGACACGGAAAAAGGTCGTTAATCAACACAAGAACAGGTTTTCATACCGCACTATAGGCCTCCACACACTTGCGATTTGTACGCGTACGAAACCGCCGTGTTCTGCCTGTATGCCGCTCATACTAAAGCAGACCTTAGAAGTTAAAATATCTTTGTTGCAATTGGTTGCTGTTGAGTTTGAAAGGCTTCTCGTTTTGATAGTTTCTTACGCTGGTTTATGTGTCGCGAGAGATTTCTTGATGAAAATAATATTTTTAAACTTATTGGAGTATACAACGTATACACGTAGAGTATACACGTAGAGTATACACGTAGAGTATACACGTAGAGTATACACATACCTACATGTATAGCTAACATACAAAATTAAAACATATATAACGCAATTTGATTTTTTTGTTATGAAATAGCAATGCTTTAAACCTTCACGCCTGTGTAAATCGTGGTGTCCATAAATTAGTAAAAATAAATAAATGCCCGGGACTGGACTCCTAAAGAAAACGAATACCATTCTCTCAATTGATCTAGGGAAACGTTTACAAGACGATCGGAGGAAACTCCAAAGACTCCCTAAAAGTGAACCCGCGACCAAAATTTGCTACGAATGTTGGGAAAAGAACTTAAAGATGGATAACACAGCACAGATATGCAAGAGGAAGCTAATGGTGGGACCATCGAGACACAGCGGCTTTCCAGTGCCAATGTCTGTGGGTCCAGGATACTCTTCAGCCACATGCGGACCTATATTTGTCTTGAAGTACAGTCTTTTTTAGACACGAAACATACCTCAAAATGTAATTTTCAGATTGTTTTAATTAATTTTTTACGGTTTATATGTTTTCCAAAGACTTAACTATAATAAAATAAAAGGTGGATCACTAGGAATAAATTGAAAGAGACAATATCATATTTCCATGAATTTCGTATAATAACAAAATAGTTAGTCCTGGAGACTGATTTTTATTTTTATCATTGAAGATTTATATGACAAGCTCAGTCGTCTCCGTCCATCGGATGATGGTCCGTCAGTGTGCGGGTGCCTTACGGGCGGGCCCACATCCGGCTGCATGTGGTACGGCGCGGCGCGGCGGGAGTAGTAGGGGCACTTCTCCGAATTGGTCTCGGGCAATCAGCATCTATTGTTGTTCTCCTAGCTCTCCGGTCGCTCAAGTGTTTTGTGGAAAGCACCGCCGCGCCGTGGCGTCGATGGTCTTGGGAAGTCTGTTTTGTTCCGGTCGTAGTTCGATGAAGCCATGTGCAAATCTCTCTTTACTTGTGTTCTGATTGCGGTGTTGGTGCTAGAGGCCGCTGCAGGTACTGCTAACTTCTATTGTTCTATTATTCCTTCTACATATTCTATCTACATCTTATGTGAATATGTAAACATTCGTTTAGTCGGTAAGTCTATGAATATGTGTTTTCAGCTTTGCTGAAGTATTGTAATTCTGTCCATCTGCAGTACTCGAGTATATTGATTACATAAAAACCAATGTTTTTAAAATACTATTGAAGAATAAACAATCAATTGATGGTTTCATTTAATGGTGTTTAAGTAATGGCGGTGAATGTCCAAATTTAATATTGAGAATAATGACCTATTTTCGTGAGTTCTTTTTAAACTATTTAATATTTCTTTTAAATATTTATTTTGTTTGAATATAAATTTTATTAAATGTATTTTAAGCGAGTGACATACTTGTGCGAGTGACATTTTTAAGCGAGTGACATATTAAATGCTTTACATACGGTTTTGTTTCGAAACAGCAAAATTATATTTGTTAATTATAAAATCAAAATATGTCATATAGTGTCAATATTTGTCTACTTCTTCAATAGCAATAGTATATTTTAAATTATAATACTATTTTTTACTAATTTAAAATCTGTGCAGATTTTTTTAAATTCCTACTATCAATGCCTTCAGTATATCAAAAATCAGTACATAAAACATGAATTATGCATACAAATACGTATTCGAATTAGTAATGTATATACTCGGATGTATTCCTGAAATTTCGGTATAAATCGTTACCAAAAAAAAACCAATCATCATTTATTTATAATAGATATTGAATGGTGCTCGAGCAATGTTCAGATAATGAATGACACCCAACTAATTTGATACACTGAAATAGTTGTATCCAAAATTTATTTTAACCTTAATAATAATAAGTTGGATGATATATAAAGCCCCGTTTTTAAGAATTAATCATATCAAGGGCCCTGTCGAAAATGTACAACCCCGGTAAGGTGAAAAGTGTCAATGGTATTATACTCGTAATAACTCAAATATTATATAACCCGCGGCCGACTGTTCTAATTTAAATCACGTGAAATTAAGTGTTTCATGCTCAAAAGTCAAGTTAAGGAACTTTGTTATTCAAAATAAATCGCATAGTTATTATTTTTCATATATAATATTATAAGCATTCATTAATGACACTAAATACATTATTAATAATTTTCTTGTTACATTTTTCCAGCAGAACCTCAGAATGATGATGTGTTTGAACGCAAAATAGAAGATTATGATATACCAGAATTTGAATTATTAGAATGGCCCGATTCTAGATCATTGTTGAACAGAACCCTGAAACAAAATACAAATTTTCGCAGCATTTCTAAAGAAAATCCCCGTGTTGTCATCAATGACACCAGGCAAAAATCCAGCAAAAAGACTTCACAAGAAATCGATACGACTGATAGCTCATACAGAATAACAGTTCCTTATGTAACAGTTCCTTATGTACCAAATACCCAGATAAATATTCCCGAGAGCGTTGGAATTAGGCCAGTTAATAGCGTAGATCCAGCTTTGTATAGTAATAAACCAACGGATAACACAAACATTGAACCAATTACAATTGTTCATAAGCCAGATACCATTTCGGGTGCATCAGACGGCGTTCCCGCTAGCACTAAACCACCTGTAAGTAATATCAAACCGTTGGCAAGTGTTAAGCCTGTTACGAGCGGCCACGTACCAACATCTAGTAGCAATAAGCCCAGTGCGAGCACGTCTAGTGGTATACGTATTAAGCCTGCTGTCAACAGCGCGAAGCCATCCGTCAGCAAACCTGTCGCTGGCGTCAAGCCTGCTTTAACAACCGCTAAACCTGTTGCCACCACGACGAAGTCCAAGAAGAAAAAGGGGAATAAACAGCAGCAGACATCTCCGAGCTCCGGAGGCCTCGCTCCCTGCAAGTGCTTATATGGCGTCTGCACTTGTTGCACCGGTCCGCTGTTGGATCTCTTCCAGCAAAAGTTTTGCATGAAAGTGGTGTACACTCCGGAGGATTTTGCTTTCGATTATGCCCTTATGCTGAACAACCGTGTAATGTATCAAGACAAGTTATCAGGTAAACCAGCAATGGCCCACCATGTACATATTCATCTAAATAACTCTGTCGATGATTTTTTTCGATAACATATTAAATGTCTATATGAGTTTTACTTAAATCGAAACGAGAATTAGTTTAATCAATAAAAGTTCTTAATGAAATGTGTAATTAAAAAAACATACAACGAAATTTGTTTTTAAGGTTTTATTAACGTTTAAATACTGTTTTTTTTTTTAAATAATTATTTATTTTTTAATTGGGAAATAAAATCTCAATTATCTTTAATTACGATAACTTTTTGAATATTTAGCTGAAATTTGTTACATGAATATTTTCTTCTTCTTCTTCTTCAGCCTATTCCCGTCCACTCCTGGACAAGGGCCTTTTCCATTTGGTTCCACGTCACTCTGTCATATTCAGACTATTTTAAATGCTGTAAAATTTCATATTAAATATTTAAGATGGGTGAAAACACCACTGTTTTCTACAAATGTTATGGGAGTAACAAGTTTCGCCTTACTAAGGCATTATATACGTCACGTACTTGTGACAGTTGAACTCGTTGGCATGTGGGAGTATTTAGAGAGAAGAATATGTTCAGGAAAGAACCCCCGGCCGGCGTGCATCTCACTGCCGCGGTTCAGCAGCCTGCGGCTGTGTGCCAGGTTCTCCAACATCTACTTCGCCGGGAGGAACGTGCACATGTGCCTGGGGCTGGAGGGGCAGTGGAACTCTCTGGAACTCTTCTCCACCAACTTCGACTGCCTCAGGTAGGTGTCCTTCGGCACTCTTCCACATTACAGAACACCGTCACGATACTTTACAACTGATTATTAATTTGACGTGTCTATACCAGGCTGGGGGCGCAGGGTCTGGCCGTGGTGAAGCCGGAAGATGGAGGAGGTATCCCGCCCGGCGGCGTCGTGGCGGGCTACGACAGTATCATAGAGGCGGGAGACGACATCGAGGACTACGACGAAAATGTTGTGCGCGCGCTCTTCGGGAGCTTTTACTGATCAACTATGAATAGTACCTACATCACCCGCTAGTGAATAGTGCACACACTCTGAGGGACAAAACAAAGATACAATAGGTACCATTAGGATCTTACGACAGCTGTATGGGCATCAATACATTAGGAGTATTATCAGTCCGTATTACAGTATTAATCGGTACATTACCTTATACAATATAGTATGGATTTAAATTGCCCGCGCTGAATATAAAGAATAATATATAAAGAAGAATAATATAGAAGTTAACTCGTAATATGTTTTGTTAATATATGAACAACTTAAAATGAACTCTCGTATATACGACACGAATGATCATAATTGATGTATTTTCGAATATATGGTGAACTATTGCTTGGTACTTACTACCATATTTTGTAAGCAAAATGTTTTTTTACTATTACGGTTGATTGAGATTATTAGATATACTTGTAACGTTTCAATATGATAAAAATGAACATGGCATAATAAAAGAGCGAGTTGAAGTCAGGTTTTAGACCAGTGGTTCCCAAACTTTTTGTCCCGTAGACCCCCTGCTGATTTATTTTATTTTGTGCAGACCACCTACTTTCGTAAAATTGTTTTTTTTTTTTTACAAATTCACCTATAGCTATAAATGAGTTTTGAAGCTGACACAGAGCAAAATTAGACCAATAGAAAAAAGAATCTGGAATTCGTTGTCGACCTTTTTTTTGCTCATTCGTGATCCAAATTTCACAAATGAGCAAAAAAGGTCCACAACGAATTCTAGGGTTTTCCGCGGATATTTTTCTTTGTCGACCATTTTTTTGATCATTTCGAAAAATCGAATGTCGCGGCTGGCCCGATTTTCACGAATGAGCAAAAAAAAAAGGTTGCCAACGAAAAATATCCGTTATTATTTATTATAACTTCCATGGTAATAAAAATGTGACACTTTTTTTATTATTTTAATTTTATTTATATTAAACCTTGCGCGGATCCCCTGACGCTGTTCAGGGACCCCCAAATCAATTTTAATTTTCCACGGATCCCCTGAATGATCCCAGGGACCCTCGGGGATCACTTTGGGAACCACTATTTTAGACCATTTAATATATTAACACGTGTGTAATAGCCACATATGTATTATTAACTGATGTGTATAAGTGCATGAAGTGGTACTTAAAGATGTCAATGTAAATATTATAATTGTCCCTTCGCAATGACTAATTTATTTGTTAAATATCACTGCACCAATAAATGTAAATGAAATTATTATTTAAAACCAGTTTTTTTTAATTACCCGGAAGTAATTTGGATGACATGTTCACGCGTTCAAAATATTTTTTTATCTCTTTTCAATTTAAGGTGTTATTGTCGCGAGAGTTTATTACTGTCAATTCTGGGGGAAAATCGCTTATTATGTTTATGTTGGAATATTAATTATCAATCGAAACAAATAAACCACGAAAGATTTCACGTACAGCTTGCAAAATTGAGAAAGGAATGCGCCTAATCTGACAAATAAGGATATGGAAACAATTTAGACACAAACAAAGAGCGTAGCTTTTGGACGTCATGAATGAAAATGCAATTAAGGGGAATTGTTTGGCGTTCTCGATTTCACTCTCCTTTATAGTTCCCCCCATAGGGGAGCCCGTTATTTTGATTTTCTTTTCGTAGAAATTTGTGTACTGCTAATGGAAATGAGCGAAACTATTCAATTGTTCATAGTTTTAAGAATAAAACATTTCGTCATATTTTTCGCGCTAATGATAACTACCGGGAAAGTCACAGAATTAAAAAAAAAAACTTGAAGAATCCGAAGTATACTTTTAAGCGAACTATTTAAGCCCAACAAGCGTGACATTCTCGGTGTAAAGACCCTCTGGAAGTGGACTTCGGCAAGTTGAGTAACTCGTGCCATTTGTCGCCACCTGCCCGTGTTGACTGGAGAGGTGTCTACACATTGATTGATGGTTGAGGTATTCATTTTGGAAAACTCCATTATTATTTTATAATAGTAAACACAGTTTAGTGGTTTTACTTGGATTTAATTTATATAAATTGTGACAAATTTGTTTCGCCTTGCGAGGGCATTCTCAATCTCAGGTGTCTACACGTTTACACAGTGAAGATACTTGCGGACATTTTCTTGCTAGTCCAATTCATTTGAGTTTTATTTGCAACTTACGAAAGTACCTTAATACAGTATTCTTATTAGGCAAAAATGATAACTTAAACTTAACTGTAGAATTCATTAGTACCTAATGGTGAAAATGAATCAGAGAAAATATATTATATTTTTCTCTTCGTTTTCGAATGTCGTCGTATTAAAAAAATGTGTAAAAAGCTTAACTGTGTTCACTACTATATGTACCTGTATGTATTCAATGCGCTTATTTACAGTCGATAAAAACATCACTTATATAATACTCTTAGGTATTTTACCGAGTGCAGATAAGTTTACATTATAAATTTACCGTTTTGAATGTTGCACTGAAAAAAGCTCCGTTGCTAATGGTTGTTTGTGCTTTTTTACTGCACTTTAAGTATGCAAATATCCCGCTGGTAAGCCTTTTGCTCAGCTCTATCGCTTCGCAAGCCGCTGTCTACATTGACACCCATCATTAATTGGGCGCGCTCCTCGAGAGTTTCCTCGGACTATAATGGATCCATTAACGCGCCCGAGCGAGAGGAGTGTGGACGATAATGGCTGAACCTACTTTCGTATCCTTCGCCTTGAACCTCCAATGTAGGAGTAGTCATTGCTCTCTTAGGCATCGGCCACACCGCTCGTCGGGATTAAGGACTTCGCTTTAGAAGCACTTCAATGAGGGAGATTTAACAAAAAATTAAAAGTGAATCAACGATCGTATACAAAATAACGAAGTGTATTTTTTATTTGAAAAAGCAATAAAAAAAGGAGAGACTTCGATTTTAATCTTCTTGCAAATCGCGCATATTGTTTTTCCAACAGTACAAAATGAGATTTCACGTATTATTAACAATTGTTTTAGTGTATGCTGTTGATGCAGTTTGTGGTTTTTCGAGCTTTAAATTGGGTAAGAATCATTGCGTATTATGTCGTCCAGTACAATACTTTTTTGTGATAATGAACTATTATTTAATTCAATTAGAACAACTTGTGCTTTGCCATTATATCTTTAGAAACGAAGTATGCCGATATGGTGGATTCAGACGGCCAGCAGAGGCGAGTGACGCTAATGCAGCCGTCAGACTTCACCGTGTACTACAGCATGTCGTCTAATCAGGTCAATTAATTTATACATTTATAAAGAAAGTACTTAAACACAAAATAAATATAAATGTGAACTACGAAATGTGAATTTCATGTTAACACATTTGAGTAATATGCGTCATAAAGATTAAAAGCAGTAATTGTGAATAATTATTTTTAGACTTTTAAAAACATGTTGCCCCGCTCGCGGATCACCCCCGGCCAAGCCCTGAGGCTTCCCTTCATCGGGGATCCCTGCGACTGCTTTGGCCTCCAGTGCGGATGCTGCGCCGGGTTGAGAATACCCCAGTTTAGACTCGACAGTCAAGGTAATACGAGTGCACTGAACTGGGCGGAACACCGCACCACTGTGAAACTGTGAATCGTGCGACACTAATGCAATTTGTTACTTTCCAGCATGTGCGAACTTGACCTATGACCCAGCCAACTTCGCAGTCATACTGGACGTCACGATCAACCAGCAAGTCATTCTGCATTATCTCTTCTCAGGTAGGTCGAGTTGGCGCCCCTACTCACGCCTTACCTTATTTATTATTCTCGGCCCACTCTTCAGTTTTACATAATGTAACTGTGCGTTCTGACCTAATAATATACGAGTATTTACATCATTTTACGTTTCCGTGAATCTTTGAAAGTGTTTCATTTATTATACTATAGTTAGTGTATCTAAGCTTGTTTTTTAGTAATAAATTGTGAAGAAGAATCACTTTGGTTTGTGAATAACTTTTAATCGTAAAATGTATACATTTCAGCCCAGAACCCCCCTCCGTTTTGTATTCCCTTGATCCTGTACGGAGCTCCGACCGGCATAGACTTCTGCCTGCAGCTGTACGATATCTACACTTCAGGGACCAATCTCCACGTCTGTATAGACCTCGAGACCAAATTCGCTTCTGCTCCCATTTTGGTGACTATTCTAATTTACTCAATTTATCTATTTAAATTTAAAAAAAAAATTGTGCTCATAATCTTAAATCTCCGATAGTTATTCAGCGATTGCTTTGAAATTTTGACACAACGTTGCATTCGAATATGCACGTGTTTTTACTTTGGATATCCCGGAAGCTATTCTTCCCTTACATGTTGGAAATTTCTTTCTTGGATGTTGAGGTTGGATATTGTTGTATGGTGAGAGGAGGATTTCTTGGAGGATGTGGTGGGTTGGGTCCGACATTTGGACCGGACTACCCGGGTAGGGAGGAGTGTGGAGGGGTCGGGGGTGGTCATGGACAGAGAACGAGAGAGGACAGCCATGGGTGGGCCGTTTGGACCTGAGTACAGAACCGAGTGGGACGAGAGTAAGTATTGGATGTGGTGTGACAGTGGTCTCGGGTGGGAACATTGAACCACCATTTGGAACCATTTTCCATTTAACCAGATTGAGCCACATTAACGCGTGGCTGGGTACAGCTATTTTATAATAAAATTAAATTAAGAACTTGCTTCAGAAAAATGTATATGTACAACGAAAATAAAAAAAATAATGAAAAATCATTTGTGAAATGTATTTAGGGGGTATTCTAGTCTAGACGCCCGAATTTTAGTTGTTTTTTCGGGCGCAATAAAAAAAAACTAATATTTTTGCGATCCATTTTTTCAATTTTTTTTATTGATATTTCAACAATATAAAAATGTGCAAAATTAATAAAAAAAAATCAAAAATCCAAAAAGACGCAGGCTGGCAAAGTGGGGGCTCCCAAAAAATAGTATGTCCTGGTTGACACGATTCCTGGTTGATTTGAAAAAAAAAACCATTTAAATTCTTGAAGAAGAAGAATGTGGTTATCGCACTACGTAGGAAAATTTTGAAAAAAAAATCCCAAAATGGCGGTGATTTGAAAAAAAAAAATCACTTTTAGCCTATTTTTTTCAACTTTCGAATTTTTTATAAATAGGCTCACGACTCATCATTTTGAATCTGTAAGAAATTCGATGGTGACCTTTTTTTTAAGTTCAATTCGGTAAAAATTCCATGGGCTAAAAAAAAGGGTCGCCGACGATTTCCACCGTCCAATCTCGCAATAATTTACAATTCAGCCAGCGAATCATTGAACTGCTGCTCTTTTTTCGGAGTCATCGCTCACTTGCCAAAGTAAGCTGACTCTTTGAGTTAACTCGTGAGCAGATCGCTCAATCCTAATGTCGGTCCCAAGTTCGAATGAAAAGGGGGAGTGATTATGGGTAACACTTATTTCATTTTATAGATTCTACGTTACTTTTGTCTATTATTGGCGTTTCCGCTTATATGAGCAAAGTTTTAGGCATTTCAGAAGCGATTAGCAACCTGCCTATTATTTATACCTTATATGCCCGCTTTTATGGTGGGGTTTCACCGGTTTTCGTTGTATCACGAAGAACTTGAATGTATTTGGAACAATGCCACCTTACCTTCTTTATTACATTTTCCCAATAAAATTAGATTTTTCTTTTTTTTATAAATAGTTTCAGTACAAGATATTTCACGTCCTCTTCGCCAACGACCATACCACGTTGAATGCACCGGTTCTCGTCCGATCACCGAAGTTAAGCAACATTGGGCGCGGTCAGTACTTGGATGGGTGACCGCTTGGGAACACCGCGTGCCGTTGGCCCCCCTTTTTTGCACTTTTATTTTCAACATATTATATACAGTTTCTAATACTTATGTTTTTTTAATAGGTTCTACACTTTGACTGCGTCATATTAGGATCAGACGGAATTTCCTTTGTCAAACCAGATTCTGAGTCTGCTCTACCCCCAGCTGACGTTGGAGGAACTACAGAAACTACTGCTTACGACGAAGTAACTGAAATAAAGAGGGGAAACGAAACCGACCATGGAAATAACATTCAAGATACGACTACTAGTTATGAATCTACAACTAGTGTTGAGGATGGAATGAACCTGGAAGGAATTATCGTAACTAATCCTGACGTGACCGCTAGCAGTGAGGATGAATTCCCTACAAATGACGACTTGACAACAATAAAAAATAAAGATGTAACAACTGCTTATCACCACACTTTTAATAACATGTATTCTACGATACACGATGCCGAGAATTTAGTTATAAACCTAAATAAGGAGATTTCAACTAATGCAAATATTGAACATGAAAATGCACAAACTGACATGTTTTTGGATAATAATTTGATATCAAACGATAATCAATTATTTGGGAGCGATCTAGAGGTAACTACGGTATTAGTACACCCAAATATACCTTCATCAGATGATATGGATAAAACCACAACAGAATATTCACTAGATATGGAAAATATCGAAATGATGGAAACATTTGAATCTAAAAAAATATTATTTGTTTAATAAATACATTGGGATAGGCTATTCAATTGATGGAAAATAACATTTATTTTCTTCGGTGGGATTATAAAAATGTAATATATTAAACGGAATAATGAAAAAAAAGTGTTGTTTAATTTTTTTTGTGTGTGGATAAGAAAACATGAAATTCAAAAATTATATAATTTAACTTTATCGTATGCACTTACTTAAGTAAAACTTTCCCTGTAAGCCTTAGATGCGTTAATAATCTTGCTGTTTTTAAATCTAACTAAAAAAAAGATCACCTTTACAATATATCTCATATAATATAAACAACCAATCTGTGATCGTTAGTGTCAGATGCAACTCCCATAACTAAATAACATTGTCAAAGAGCCCATGTTGTGAGTTACTCACGAAGGTGGCGTTATAACAAAATAGCATAATTCTCTAAACCTACCCCCAGTAAACTATAATTTTTCGAGAACTGGCAATAACTACCATGAAGATGGAGACTGCGATGATCTCAGAAACGTCGGTCGAAAAAGATAAGTTACAGTTTTCTGGTCATTCCAAAACGACGCTTACGCTGGTAGAATGCAATGCCATCTTGACGTCATAACGTCATTTATGTTTTAGTTATAGGGTAAGGTAAGGTAATTTGGCAGTATATGTTTTAACATGACTCGCACATCAATGTTTTGTACCGGTGGAGGCGCGTGTGATAGCTGTGTTTTGAAGTTTATTCGTCTAATTTCAGATATTTTGTCATCTATTGGTGAGTTTCCGAAGCTTACATAGCGATAGGTTATTCAGTATGATTGTGTTTCAGAAAGTACTGCCAAATTACCTGTACTGCCAAAATACCTTACCTTACCCTAATGTCATTTTCGAGACGGCAATTTATATGCCAGAGAGAAAGTATTTTATTATGGTAACATTGTATAATAAAATAAAAAATACTACCATAGATAAATGTAAATGCGCGTAATCTATGGTTCTAGCTGTCACATTTGTGGGATTCGATTTCGACTGTGGTGATAATATATCGGGAAAGGATTTTTAAATTTATAAATATAGGTAAAATATAAAATTGTAAATATGGATCAAGAAGATAATTTTGACTGTGATAGTGATGGGTGAGCATTAGTTTAATTTTTAATTGATCTAATTTTGAAAAAAATGTGATAAAATAAATACCTTATAATGCACTATTCTCTTTTCCCGGTAATTGTTAAAGCTAATACCGCATATAAGAATATATTTTAAAATATGAAATCCAAAATTTATATTTTTTTTAAAGAATAACGAATAAATTTGTTAACGTGATATAATTTATTTGTTACTTTGTTGAAATATTTTACGAACACACGAATTATTTAGGATTATGGATCCATTACCGCCCTCTCCAGAAATTAGTTATAATTGGACGGAAATAACGGAAGATTTCAAGTCCAGTATTAAAGGTGAGAATTAGTATGAAAATATTTCAATTATCAGCTTTGATGAATTCCAATAGGACATTGGATTATTGGAATTAGTATTGTATATTATATCTATCCATGTTTATGGTGACTGAACTTTTTATTTTATTTAAAGATTTGCAGCTGGGAGAACTTTTACACGATGAAATGTTTGGCTTATTTGAAGCTATGTCGGCCATAGAAATGATGGACCCGAAGATGGATGCCGGAATGCACTGCAACAGAGGAACTACAAAACCGCTCAATTTTCAACAGGCTGTGCAAGTGAGGAATTCTACGAGTTATATTTCTATTGTTGTAAGAATTTTTCATTTCATTTTCTGATTTCATTTCAGGCAGGTAAATTAAAACTAGATAACCTGACTCCTGCAGAAGTGATTGGAGTGATGGACGCCACGTTCTCTTGCATGGTGTCTTGGCTGGAGGGGCACTCGCTGGCCCAGACGGTGTTCACCAACCTCTACCTGCATCAGCCGCAGGCCATCGGGGACAAGAGTCTCAAAGCCTTCTGCATCGCAGTCTACAAGATCTTGGATCTGATCAGAAGTTACATCAACATGTAAGCCTCAGTTGTTGTTATTTCTCCTTTGGTAGTCACTGTCATTCAACATCAATACAGCGAAGCAGTCAATCTGTTTAAGCCTGAAACATATGGTGGTGTTGAGATACATTCACTGGTTTTGCAAAACTAATATTTTCATCTGCAAGTGGAGTAAAATGTTTGTGTTATAAATATAGTGCTCAAGTGTTTGAAGAGGAGGACTTCCAACCCATGGGGTACGGTTATCGACTAGGCTCCAATCCACAGGCCGGGGGGGCCTATGATGTTGGCGCCGAGGTCACGGAGCACAAGTGCATCGCTGCCCTCAGAGAACAAGAGGATGACTTGCATCGGAGGTCCAGAAACAACCCCCAGGAGGTAAATACTCGTAAAATATATTACGGAACGGTTTAAACTTATTACATAATTAATAAAAATGAATTTGTCTGTTTTCTAAAAGTTTTATTATATTTGATGTGAATAACAAGATACAATAAATAAACATATTACATGATAAGATCAGGTAAAACAATGTCATCAAATAAAGTATATTTTTATTGAAATTAGTGAAAACACCCGCGTGCTTTGTTTTGACACCACTTTATGTTGTAACTTGGGAGACTTTTTGTTGAAAAATGCGTTTTCATAAAACATTTGTTGTTTTTAATTCCAAAGTCCAAGCATGCTCATCCCTTTATTGTTTTAGGTTTATTTTTTTTTATAGACAGTAGAGATAACAATTAATCATTATGGGAATTCTTTGTCTAATTAACTTTTTAGTCTTCAGCAGTCCGTGGTACTGGTTTTTTCTAAAATCCCATTAAAACTCTAAATATTCTACAGAAATCTATTCAGTGAGATCATCCAACATGCATTTCTGCAGTCAAGCCACGTCAAAAGGAAGCTGGTCTCCGTGGTCTTACATAATCACCGTGAAGAAACCAAGTAGTAAGTGCTGCCAAGTAGTAAGCTGTCACTCTTCCATCGGGTCACTTGTTATACCGGAACAACATACAGTCATCGACAGGAGGTACTGCTATAATGGTACATAAAAATCTTAGAAATAGAGTAACAAAGACGAATAGCATATCAGATAGAGTTATATATATAATACTAAAAATAAATAAGAGATTCACAATTCAAATTATACAAGTATATGCCCCAACAAGTACGGCAGAGGACGAAGAAATTGAAAAGTTCTACGAAGATATTACAAAGGCAAAAAGACTGGAAAGAACACAATTGATTATTTTAACCGGAGACTTTAATGCGAAAATAGGAGAGAAAAAACTGGGAGACCCAGAATATATTGGAATGTTCGGTTTAGGTAAAAGAAATGAAAGAGGGGAAACGCTATTAGATTATCTACAATGTGAAAAACTGTATTGCACAAATACATTCTACAAAAAGAAAAAACAAAGAAAATGGACATGGAAAAGCCCTGACGGTAAAACGAAAAATGAGATAGACTATATTATCACAAACAACTTGAAATACTGTAAAGATGTAACAGTAATAAATCAATTTGACACGGGAAGTGATCACAGATTGGTGAGAGCTTCTTTCAAAATAAACACAAAGGCTGAAAGATATAACATGGTCCACAAAAAACCCAAGAAAGTACCCACAAACGAAATAATCACCGCACATCAACCAGAATTTGAAAACACTCTAAAACGCAAGCTGGGAGCCACTATAGACCTTCAGAACATGGAAATTAACGATCTTACAGAGAAAATTACAACGAGTGTTCAAACAGCTGTGAAGACAATATCCTTCAGACAGAAAGGAAAAAATCAAAAGTTATCCTCAAGTACACTAAAACTTATAGAAGAGAAGAGACAAATTGACAGAGATTCAAATGAATATAAAACTCTTAATAAAACTATAAGAAAAGAAGTGAGGAAAGATATTAGAAGATACAACACAAGCCTTATCATGAGCACAATAGAATCAAATAAAAATATGAAAGTACTTAGATCAAACAATTATTATTCTGGCAAATCAAATATAATTAAATTAAAAAATAGAAATGGAGATACAATAAATGATAAAGATATGATAGTGAACGCGGTACAAGAGTTTTATTCAGAATTATATAGATCAATTGCACAAAACAGAGAAAATGATGAAACTGTTTTAAATGCTGGATCCGAAGAGATGCCGGAAATAGAATCAAATGAAGTAAAAAATGCACTTAAATATATGAAGAATAACAAAAGTGCAGGAGAAGATCAAGTGACAAGCGATATGTTAAAGTTGGGGGGAGAAGAAATCATTGAGGCAGTAAAAATACTCCTTAACAAGTGCCTAGAACAGGAGGCCATACCCGAAAAGTGGAGAAACGCTGAAGTTATATTATTGCATAAAAAAGGGGACCCAGAGAACCTAGAAAACTACCGACCAATAAGTCTGTTATCCCACCTATACAAACTTCTTACTAAAATTATGACGAACCGTTTAACACCTAAACTAGATTTTTACCAACCAATAGAACAAGCTGGTTTTAGGAAAGGGTTTGGAACCACAGACCACATCCAAACTCTACGATTGCTAATTGAGAAAGTCACAGAATATAATATTAAAATTCATCTTGCATTCATTGACTACAAAAAAGCCTTTGACTCTGTAGAACAGTGGGCAATAATAAATGCGCTAAATGAAGCAAGAATTGACTCCAGATACTCAAGGCTGATCAAATTTATCTATGACCACGCTACAATGGATGTAAGGATCGACGAGGACACAAAAACGGGGAAAATCAATATCAAGAGAGGTGTAAGACAAGGCGATACCATCTCACCTAAACTTTTTACGTTAGTTCTAGAAAGTATCTTTAAAACATTAAACTGGGAACATACAGGGATAAAAATTAACGGAACATATCTGAGTCACCTCCGCTTCGCAGATGACATAGTACTCATCAGCGATGATCTGGAAGAACTTCATACCATGATAAAAGAGCTCCACGATGCCTCCCTGAAAGTTGGTCTACAGATGAACATAAATAAAACCAAAATCATGAGTCCATCCAACAGCAGTATCACAATCGATAATAAGAAAATTGAACCTGTTGAAGAGTATATTTATCTTGGACATAAGATCAAATTAGGGAAGGAAAATCAGACAGCGGAAGTACCCAGAAGAATTGGACTAGGTTGGGCAGCCTTTGGGAAACTCAATCATATCCTTAAAAACAAGGATATTCCCATGAATTTAAAAAGAAAAGTGTTTGAAACATGTATCCTCCCTGTGCTTACATATGGTCTGGAAACTATCACCTTAACTGCGAGGACCATATATAAATTAAAATGTACACAGCGATCTATGGAGAGACAAATGTTAGGCATAAGTCTGAGAGATAGAATCAGAAATGAAGAAATCAGACGCCGGACAAAGGTTGTCGACGTGGTGGATCGTATTGCCAGGCTAAAGTGGCAATGGGCAGGTCATGTTGCCAGACAGGGAACAGACAGATGGGCACCCAGAGTCCTAGGATGGAGACCATGGGACATGAAAAGAGGAATAGGCCGGCCTCAGAAACGTTGGGCCGATGATATTGTCCCTGTCGCGGGTAGCAGGTGGATAAGAGAAGCCCAAAGAAGAGAAAAATGGAAGAAATTAGAAGAGGCCTACATCCAGCAGTGGAGAGACGGCTGAAGAAGAAGAAGAAGTGCTGCAAGTATGAAAAAGAGACTTGAATGGGCAAAACAATATCAGTCACGGACAACTCAAGACTGGAAAAATGTTGTATGGATTGACAAATTAGAATATGAAATTTCCCTCTGAAGATTTGAGGGGGAGAGGGTATCTGAATATATCATCATATTGTGCTTTTATCCAAACACGGAGGATGAGGAGATGTTCTGTTGTTTGGGGCTGTTTTGGCGGCAATTAAACAGGAAATCTTGTCTGTGTTCGGGCAGTGCCATCTTGACGTAATAACAAGCCGCAGGGTTCGATTCAATGTGGCCGACGGAGGAGGCCTTCGCCTCAGCTGTCACTTTAGCTGTCATTCGGTCGTACCTTTCATACAGATTTGTTACGATGAATCGATGTTTTTTTAAATTATTTTTTTAATTGTATTCGATATATTTTAAGAATGCAAATGATTCTTCATGACATTCCTAGTAAACTTAAAATTTCAATATTTATTAATAAAGCTTTACGAGCGAAATAATCGAGCCTGCAATCAAATCATATGCATTACTTATTTTAATAAATCTGATTCGATGGAAAAAAATATGGAAAATAAAATAATGTTCATTGTAATATCTCAAACAAATATTTTTATATAATTTTAATACTTCACAGCCTTGAAGTTTTAACCCAAATTTCGCAAAATAATAATATATCATTTAATTTTTATGCAGAAATTCCATGACAACACGAATTATTTCAAAGTATCAAAACACCTAGGAATCCAATGTGAAAAAGTACATTTAATAAAATAAAAATAGTATATAAGAAAATAGTTAATCCAAAAGAAAAGAACATATTTTGTTACATATTAAAGCATGTGTAATTGTTGTGTGTGAAATGGAAGTTAACAAGACTAATAAGTTGTCCGTCGTCCACTGCAGAACGTAAACCTTTCCCAACGCATGTCCGGAGACATATTCCCCTTGATTTGCATAGTTGGATTTGCAGCCGGGAACACAGCATTTTCTAGGCATCTAAAAATTAGACAGTCATTGTGAATATATGACAAAAAAATGATAACGTTCGAAACGATAACATGTAACTTATTTAAATAAAAATATAGGTATTATTTATACTTTTAATATCCAACATCACTAACACAAATTAATAAAATATATAAATAATCTATATTGAAAGAATAACTGCAAACGGCAAACTTGAGGTTGTTCAATTGAAATTGAAATATTTTGCTTGAATTACATCTCAATACACAATATTTTGTTTTTGATAACACACATTGATTTAACTTATTGAACGCGAAGGCATTAACACTGTGGAATTCCATAGTTATATACTTAGGAAATTGAAAATAACTTTGTTTAATCCACTAAGTACACGTTGATTCAATTAAATAATGGTTTTATCACAAAAACATATCTGTTTAAATTTAATAACACAAAAAGCACTCACTTCGAAATTTCAAATCACACGTGATACTGAAAACAGGAAATATATCAACTGTAACTTAAATTTATCTTCTTCTTCAGCCGTCTCTCCACTGCTGGATGTAGGCCTCTTCTAATTTCTTTCATTTTTCTCTTCTTTGGGCTTCTCTTATCCACCTGCTACCCGCGACAGGGACAATATCATCGGCCCAACGTTTCTGAGGCCGGCCTATTCCTCTTTTCATGTCCCATGGTCTCCATCCTAGGACTCTGGGTGCCCATCTGTCTGTTCCCTGTCTGGCAACATGACCTGCCCATTGCCACTTTAGCCTGGCAATACGATCCACCACGTCGACAACCTTTGTCCGGCGTCTGATTTCTTCATTTCTGATTCTATCTCTCAGACTTATGCCTAACATTTGTCTCTCCATAGATCGCTGTGTACATTTTAATTTATATATGGTCCTCGCACTTAAGGTGATAGTTTCCAGACCATATGTAAGCACAGGGAGGATACATGTTTCAAACACTTTTCTTTTTAAATTCATGGGAATATCCCTGTTTTTAAGGATATGATTGAGTTTCCCAAAGGCTGCCCAACCTAGTCCAATTCTTCTGGGTACTTTAACACAGACATATCAAATACATATACATACATTAAATTTATAACACAGACATATCAAATACATATACATTCACACCTTTTATGAATTCTCGTAAAGATTTTACCAGAAATAATGTAAGAAAACCCAAAAATTTATCGAAATACACTTGATAAACGAGAGCGGCCGGTACGAATCCCTAGGAGACTCAAAGAAGTGCAAGGCCTCCTCCCAAGTCAAACCATAAACAATATCAAGGAACATTGCGGCTTGATATAATGTCAAGATGGCACTGGTTCGGGGATTATCAGAGAAAAATCAGTATAATTTAGCCTTAGAATAAATTTTATTTGATATTTTTTTTATGTTTTGTGTGATTTTGGGTTGATTTTTCCTTCTCGAGCGAGACCTTTGGTTGAGAAGGAGAAATCACATGTTGTTACCCAAACATATTGGTGCCACCCCTGAAAATCTACGCACATATTTTTTTTGTCTTATGTTTTAAATGCAAAATATATGAGGTGGCTAAGACTTATGGGCGGTAGTAAATGTCAGGCAAAAAAAACATGTTTTGATCAGGTTTGGATTGAAACTGACTGGTTTTAATTCATTTAAGAATGTCACATCCCAATTTAAGGGGTTCGGTGGGTTTTAGAGGTCCAAAAAAAGGCTATTTTTACTATTTTTTTAAAAATATATACAATCATATATTTTATTTAAACAATTCAGCATATCAAAGATGCATATTTAAACAGTATTTTGTGAAAATTTTATTTAAAAATTCCGAAAACTCAGCCGTTGGTACCTCATCTCCCTTGACGACTCAAAAAAAAAAATGCTCTTGCCGTGGACAGCATAACTCATTATTGGTTCATCTAAAATAAAAAAACCAAAAATATTTCGTTAGTACACGGATATATCTCGTTATTGAACGAAGGAAAACAAATAAAATTAAAATTTGAATTTTTGACAGACTTTGAACAAAAAAACACCTTTTTTGGTCAAATTTTTGCCATGTATTGGCTCGAAAAAATTTGTTGTAATAAAAAAAATAAAAAATCCTTCGTTCTATAACTAGATAATGTTATTTCAAAGATGTGTGCCAAATTTGAACAAAATCGTATTATAACTTTTCGAGAAATCGTGTCCACCGACTTAAAAAATTGAGTTTTGAGATAAACGCGTTTAAAGTTTTAAATTGAAATAACATGCAAAAAAAAAAAAATTTAACTTGCATAGAATCATCGATTCCTGCATCATAAAGCAAAGTACCTGCTGCTGCGGTAATATCCAGGGCATCCTTTTGCTCTTGCCTGTGACGAATTCTTGCTTCACGAGTCTTCGACTCGAGCTTTCTTTTCGGCAATAAATATGCGGTTCTAAACTTCTTTTCGGGCACACTCGTGGCTGTTTCGGCCAAGTTTCAAGTCCATGCCATGCATAAAAAGCAACAAAGCTGAGGCTCCTTCGTTGAAAGTACCAGCAGCGACAAATGCAGCAATTTTCATACGATTTACCAATTTTTGACATGATAAAATGTATCTAGGCTGACATTTTTCACACTCTACGAGAATTTTGAAACCAAAACCAAATTTCACACACTGTTTAAAATCCACTTTACCATTACATATTTTGTCCTCTCAATTCTCATTTATTACATTAGAACACTTCACAAAAGCAGATAGGGTTGAAAAAACTATAAGAAAATCGATGATTGCACACTGCAGAATACCGTCCTCTGGCACGTGTTTTTCATCTTGGCTTTTGAGTTTTTTCGCCGACGTGCTGGTAAAGGATTCATCGTCTATCTCGGCAGTTTTCGGATTAAATTATTGTTTTCTTTTCTTTGATCTATCTTTTCTTCGACCACTAGTTGTTCGATCAGATCTTGTGACTTTACTCATATTTTATAAATAAAAATTTATAAACACTTATAGTAAAAATTCACAAACACTTATAACCTCAAATCAATCAACTAAAATATTAAAAACTAATTGGAGTTGCCCTTGAATTGTAAAAGAAAGTGGGAAAGGCCGACCAGCAATAGCTATGCAGCTGCTTCCGTATATCTGCGAAGCGCTGCACTGACGTGGCCTGATAGGCGGAACTTCCGAAGAGTCTGTCTCTTAGAATTTTAGTCGGATCGATTTGAAATTTTAGGAGAATATTTTAAACATATTGTACTATTTAATTAGATAAAAATAAAAAAAACGATTTTTTGAAATTTTCAAACCCACCTAACCCCTTAAGGGCATCACACTGAAGCATATTTTTATTTCTTCTACATTCGTCTTCACTTTGTGTTGTGGATTCATATTTGAATAAATACACTTGGCATTACTACACTTTATTTCACTTAACACAGACATGCGACTGAGTGGTCACTTATATCACTTGTCATTAAATATAACTCCACCCCCTTTTAGTATTGTTAATAATTGTGTACATTGATAAAGGTTACTTGTAACCAAAACATGTTTGTGTTAAGTGAAATAAAGTGTTGTGATACCGAATTTAATTATATTTATTCAAACAAATTTATATTAATTGTGAAGAAAACAATTATTTCTTCGCAGGGTGAAGCGCTGATAGGCCTGTTTGCTCGCATAAAGTTCACAAGGATGTTCTACCAAACTTTGACGCTGCTTATAAAGCGGGAGCCCCAGGCCACCAGCGACTGCATGCGGGTGCTAGCCGGTTGCTCTGAGATGATGATTATCATCAACAAGACTGTTAGCAAAGGGACTCAGCCCGAAGAAAACTGTAAGCTCACACAAAATAACACATTGGAGCAACATTCATATTTTAGCAGCCAATAACGTAGTTTTAATTTTGTAGCTGATATGCCAAATCCCATGGGATTTGAACCCTTGGTGAACCAGAGGCTATTGCCTCCTACTTTCCCACGCTACACGCGCATCAAGCCGCGCTCACAGGCCCTGCAGTACTTCGAGGACCTCATCTCAAAGCTGAGGCATGCCATGAAGATCACTTCCATCACCTCCTTTCACAGCGTATTGGTGAGTTTATTTTACTTATTATTATAATTAAAATATTTCTCTGTTATTGACTCTTAGACATTGCAGCATTTTTTCAGTTTTCACTAAAGTTTAAAAATGCTACTGCGGTTCTATATTTAAAGTTATTTCTAAGTCACAGCATTAACCCTTTGGTTGCCGGCTCTTTTGGGATACTTTTAATATATAAATGTTCTTTTAAATCTAAATATGATTATTTTATTAAGTATCGTTAATAATATGTACCACTGACATATTATTAACACTGATTTCGCGACCAATTTAAATAAACCCCAACAAGGGAAATTCTCTGGCACAATCCTCTGTTTTCTATGTATGAAGAGCCTAAGTTGGGGAGCTTTCCTCTTTAAATTTTCTTATGAAGCACTCACTTGGTGGTTAGATATTACATAGTTAGACCCTTATGTATGGAAGCGAAGCATGGAACTGGAAAAAGAAGGATAAAAGTAGAATAAATGAAGTAGAAATAAGATCACTTAGACGAATGTGTGGATACTCTGTGTCGAATGAAAATATAAGAACTGAATGCAGTGCAAATGATGGTGTTATGAACAAAATAATGAAAGGTTCATTAATATGGTTTGGACACATGGAAAGAATGAATGGAACTAGAAATAGAGGAAGACCGAGGAAAATGTGGCACCATCAAATAAATCAAATATTGAATGTCGGCCACGTGACAAGTCAGAAATCAACGCGCATGCATGACACAATGTATGAATGTTGAGGAAGCAAGAGAAATATGTCAGGAAAGAAAAGTGTGGCAGTCCATTCTTTCTGCCTACCCTAACCGATAACCATACTGTGGTTAACCACAGTATGGTTATTATAATTGGTGCCTACTAATTTCGTTTAGACCCAAGCTTCATCAGGGCAATAACTAACTAACTAACTTACCATCACGCCGTCTCCCCGGAGGGGTAGGCAGAAAGAATGGAACGCCACACTGTTCTGTCCTGACATACGCCTCTCGCTTCCTCTACATTCATACATCTTGACATGCACGCACGTCGATTTTTCCGACTCCTCACGTGACCGACATTCAATATTTGATTGATTTGATCGCGCCACGTTTTCCTCGGCCTTCCTCTATTTCTAGCTCCGTTCACGCCGTTTACATATACCTTCTTTACCATTCTGTCTTCACTCATTCTTTCCATGTGTCCAAACCATCTTAATGACCCTTTCCTTATTTTGTTTTCCTTATACTTGCATTTGTCACTCTATCATAAACAGATTTGCCACACATTCGTCTTAGAGATCTCATTTCTACTGCATTTATTCTACTTTCATCCTTCTTTTGCCAGTTCCATGCTTCACTTCCATACATAAGGGTCGGCACGAGAACACCATTGTGCACTGCCATCTTAGCTTTTTTGGATAGGCTTTTGTTTGCGATGACAACTTTAAGTGCACCATTTATTCTGTTGTCTGCCCCAACCCTTCTTTCAATATCCTTCTCCACCCTCCCATCCTTTGTAAACATACTTCCTAAATAAACAAATTCATCCACTTGTTCCAGATTTTCACCGTTTACACTAATGTTGCAGACTGTCATGCTTCCTTCTTTTTCGAAAATCATTACCTTAGACTTATTCACATTCATCATCAAATCGTATCGCTTGCATACCTCATACATCCTAGACACCAGGGTTTGCAGTTCGTGCTCGTTGTCTGCAAGTAGCACAGCGTCGTCCGCATACAACAAACAGCTTACTGAAACATCTTCCATTTTTGCACCTGCTTCCAACCCTTTCAGCTCTTTCATACACTTGTCCATATATAGATTAAACAACCATGGAGACATTACACACCCCTGTTTGACACCTTTATTGATATCAAACCAGGCTGTAAAATCCCCATTTACTCTGACACTAGCAGTGCTTTCTGTGTACAGCGATGTAATTGCCGTGATCAGTTTTGTGTTTATTCCATATTCCGACAATATTTCCCACAGTTTACCTCTATCTACGCGATCATATGCTTTTTGCAAATCGACAAACGCACAGAAGAGTTTACGGTTTTGGGCCATAAACTTCTCTGTCACTGTACGAAGTGCAAAAATTTGATCCATGCATCCTCTGCCATTCATAAAAGCGCCTTGCACATCCCAAACTCTATCACTTGTCGTCTTTCTTACTCTTTCTATTAAAATTCTGCCATAGATTTTACCAACAACACTCAAAATACTAATAGCTCTGTAGTTTCCACATTCCATATGGGATCCTTTTCCTTTGTACAGAGGCAAAATAACTGCTCTCCTCCAGTCAAGTGGGGTATATCCCTCCTCCAAGCATTGGTTGAACAGTTTACATATCCATGCGGAAACTACTTCGCCACCGTTTTTGATAAATTCTATAGCGATGCAGTCATACATACATACAGCTTTTCCACTTTTCATTGCTTTCACAGATCTTTCAATCTCATTCATACTTATTTTTTCTGTATTGTCATTTATACCAATCGCGTTTACACCAGTTCTAATGCTTTCATCAACACTTGTATCACCACCATACATTTCTTTAAAATACTCCATCCATCTCTCTTGTACGATCTTACTTTCCGTTAACATTCTTCCCTCACTATCTAAAATTGCTTTCACACATCCGCTTTCAGGAGGATTTCGGGCTTTCTTCACTTCCTTCCAAAACATTTTAATATTGTCCCTGAAGTTCTTTGTCATTTTGAGCCCTTCTTCCTCCCTCAGCTTTTCTTTTTGCACTTTCACTACCGACTTCACTTTCTTCTTGCACACCTTATACAAATCTTTTGCACTTTCATACTTACCTCTGTCATTCTTATTTATCGAAAGCATATTCAACCAAGCATCCTTCTTCTCTTTAACTGCACTCTTTACGTCATCATTCCACCACGCATCCCCTTTCCTTATTCCTTGTACACATACACCACACGATTCTTTCGCTGCTTCACACAAACTTTTCTTTAAATACTCCCAGGTATCGTCAACATTCAACAAATTTACATCAGACACACACAATCTTTCGTTCACTTTTCTCACGAAATTATCTCTTACGTCATTGTTTTGTAGTTTTTCAACTTTGACTCTAGTTGGTGCGGCCACTGTTTTGCTTCTTCTGGTTCGCCATCCCCGGAAAAGGATCACTTTTGCCACTACTAAAAAGTGATCCGTTTCCATTTCGGCTCCCCTGAAAACCCTCGTATCAATAGTATCCGCCCGCAATCTAGAGTCAACAATGACGTAATCTATAATTGACCTTTCATTTCCTCTTTCCCAAGTATATTGATGGATTCTCTTATGATCAAAAAAGGAGTTCGACACAAAGAGACTCCATTCCATGCACACTCCAAGCAGTCTCCTTCCATTGTCGTTTATTCTTCTATCAGGGCAATATAATAACTTTTATATATAATAGCGTTTTATTATTTTATATCCATAAGCTTTCCTCTTTCTACTCAACTTCTCATTGTTCATAAATACTCGTTACATAGTCGGTAGTCATAAATAATTTGAGTTATATTTGCTTTTACTTGGTTTATTATTTAAACATAAAATAATTAATTGTATGGGTATTTAGGATTTCTTCATGGAGTTTAGCAAAGGCCAGCCATGCATTCTATCCCGCTCAGCACTGCAGCTGTTGTATCTGGGTGGTGCGGGAGGCACGGGAGCAGTTCCACCCGGGGCAGTGGTTTCCGATGCCCTTAAAGAGGCCGTCAAATCCTTTATCAGCCCCCCAGTTTTCATTCCACGATACCAGATTCTCAATAATCCACAGGTATAGTTTTTGGTGTTGTCAGCTGTGAGTTTTGTTTTCATAAAATAATCTTATGAACCTCCTAAATATTTGTTAATGTTATTGTGCAGGCGCGAGACTATGTGGAGACCTTCTTGAGCCGCTGCGCCCGACCGTTCACGGCTTTATTGCAGGTGTGCGGCCACAACCGCGCTCGCCAGCGGGACAAGCTCGCCCACCTGCTGGATGACTTTGCTGCCCTCCAGGAAGAGGTAACCACGAACCCCCATAGTGATGTACTCGCACTATTGAGGAGATTCATATGTTCAGTATTACACCGTGTGTCTGTTTCCAGGCCGAAAACATAGATGGGTTCTTTTTCACACTGGCCTTTAAAGCGGAGCCCCCGCGCCGCCACCTGCCCTGCTTTACTACCTGGATCCTGTACCACATCTTGCGGATCATGATCATGTATCTCCTCTCTGGCTTGGAGCTGGAGCTGTACAGCGTCCACGAGTATCACTACATATTCTGGTACGCTTCTTCCACACTTGAACCTCTAATATTTTAATACATAATCACGGAATGTTAATTATAATTGAAGCTTATTCTAGTCTAGGATTTTGTCTTTCGGGAGTATCAGTCCGAAGGCTATTTGCTCCCCCATCTATTGACTTTGTTGGGAATGAGGGCGGCATAATGAGGGAAGGCTTAGGAGGAGAACATTAAAGAGTATATTATTATTCATACATTATATTATTATTTATTCATTTTTTTAGCCTTTTACTAGTTTCGCTTGTAACTAAGTTTATACAAAAAGGGAGTGTTTATTTTATTTTTCATATTTGTAAAAAAAAAGGAAAATTTCCACACGCTAGTGTTGCAAGAAAGACTGCATTTTATAAATATTTCTAGGTACCTGTACGAGTATCTATATGCCTGGCTCGCTAGTGCCTTGAGTCGTGCGGAGGCCATTGTGGCAGAGCAGGAAGCAGCGGCGGGGGCAGCAGCCGGCGCAGGCGGAGGAGCGGGCGGGAGGCGCGGCCCGCGGCCCCCTCGCCACAAGAAGCGCCCCGCCCCGCGACCCGCCCACAGAGAGGCCCTCATGTGCCAGATCATGACCAACCTCTGTGGGGGATATTACAAGGTCCTAGAACTAATATATGACTGGCAGATAGTTAAAAAGTACTATTTCTGACATTGATTAAAACATTTTTTTTCAGGCCCTCGTTGCTTTCCAGCTGCAGGGAAAGATCCCTCAACCGATATCTCAGTTTGATGATGAAGCCGTTCGTTACAAACATCGTTTTGCTCCATTGTCTATACTGACACCACCACAAATTCAGTATAAGGAATTTGAAACTCTGACACAACCCTTGAGGTGGCTATTTATGTTTATTTATTGTTCATTATAATAAATATCAAAAATGTATTTAGTGTTTCTAAATCTGAATGAAATATCTGTTTTCTAGATGTTTTACTATATTTTACGGGTTTGACATGTTTTGGCTTCCTAGAGCATCATCTCCTTGTATAATATATGTTTAAATATTTGAGTCTTTGTTCATTAATGCTTTATTTCCAACAGATCTAGTAACCCAGTAACGTTATATTTGGGCGGATGTAAACACTTTCAACAAGCCAAAACTCTCATAGAAACCATTCAAAATCCCGATCAGGAGGTGAGTCACTACTTATTATATATTCTTGTGCTCTTTGTAACGTTCATTTATGTATCGGATTAATTGAAGTTAAATAAAATTATGTTTTTTTAACAACGAGGCATATCCAGAAAGCAAGTGTACTGAATTTTTGTAGGTTACAATTTTATTTAAACAAAAAAATTACGTGGTTACCGTAGTACATATGTAAGCTATTTTTCGACATAGTCGCCATTCCTCTCAATGCAGGTGGTGAAGCGGGGTATCAACTTTTTGATGCCTTCCTCAAAGTAGTTTCCTGCCAACCCCTTCGTCCACTTCTCCACCTCCTCCTTTACCTCCTCGTCGGTTGAAAACCTTTTTTCACCCATATTCAGCTTCAGGGAGGTAAAGAGATAGTAATCTGAAGGTGCTAGGTCAGGGGAATACGCGGGATGGTTCAAGACATCCCATTTAAACGAGGCGAGCAGTTCCTTCGTGGCGTTGGCCGTGTGGGCATTGTCGTGCAGCAGACAGACTCCCTTTGTCAGCATGCCTCTCCTATTATTCTGAATCCGCCCTCCGCAATTTTTTTAGGGTCTCAAAGTATCTTGCAGAGTTGATGGTCTCCCCTTGAGGGATATATTCAATTAAAATTATGCCTTGACAGTCCCAAAATACGGATGCCATGATTTTCTTGGCTGAAATGGTGGTTTTGAACTTTTCTGATCATCATGCACAGACGTACGACCGTTTTTAAACTCGCGACACCACTTGTACACACTTGTACGATTCATCGCTTTATCACCATATGCAGTTTTCACCTCATTATAAACCTCAACTGGAGGTTTTCCCTTCCAAACGAGATAACGGATGACGCCGCGTATTTCGCACTTGGCGGGAGATTGGATTGACATTTTTCACGAAACGTGTGATTGACGTCGCGGGAACTTCTCAACGTACTGACCTCGAACCGGTCTCTTTGCGGAGGGGAAGTGTAGCCAATATGTCGAAATTAAAATCCATCCGGTCCTGAGAGCCTCAGTACACTTACTTTCTGGATCAGCCTCGTACTTATATTTTCAAATTTCTTTTTCTAATAAAAATATCAAAATTAAATAAATGTAAAAATTAATTCTACAGATTTAGTACATCATGATACATGATTTAATAATCCATTATTTTTGGGATGTTCCATTAACCCTTTGGTTGCCAAAATCCGATATATCGGCTTTTGCTACACTAGCAAGAAGTGCCGAATCCGACGGATCAAAGCCATCATTTATAAAAGAATCATATACGTTTTAGACAGTGGGAGGGAGTGAGTCAGTGCTACATTAGAATATAATTAAAAAAAAATTCCTTAAATTTAAAAGTAATGTGGTGTTATTTTGTAGTTAATGGGCACATGTCTGTCAATTTGTTTAAATCACATACATTTATTGTACTTTACTCGTAGTCTCTGGACTCGGCTGGGAATATTTTTTGCTCGCCGAGATAAAACTATATTAATGGGATGGCTTACAAATTTTACAGTGGTTACGCACTTTTTTACACCGTGCATACGAAACTACAGTAATACGTTTTTGTCTCGCTCTTGGCCCAGAAATTCATGTTGAAGACTGTTTGGAAATTACTTTGTCTAAAATGGCGGCTATTTTGGCATATTAATCCCAAAAGTGGCGGCAACCAAAGGGTTAATTTCTGAATATGGTACATGTTTGTAATGAGTTAGCAATCTCTTCCTTTCTAGATTACCGATTTGCTGAAGATTGCCAAAACCAACTTTGTGGTGCTGAAGCTGCTCGCCGGCGGCCACATGAGTGACTCCACGACCCCGCCGGACTTTGATTTCTCTCATCACCGGCATTTCCCCATCATCAAGATCACTTGAATATCAACATGTGTTAGTCAACTATATTTTATAATTTATTTGTAAATCATATTGTAAATATACACCGTGTGATTTGAAGAAAATATATGTTACGTGTTTGTTTGATACTCCATCTTCATGAATCTCCCCCTTTATCAATCCCCGAATCCTAAGTAGATGTAATATTCTTATACAACAAAATCAATGGGATCATGCAATTCTGGTCCAACTAATAAACTATCGTGTACCGTTAAGGTTTACCAGATAGCTACTACCATTACAACACGATATTATTTATGTAAGTAGAAGTTGTACCAGAGTGATAACCCAGAGAAGAAACTCATCACATAGAGTAAGACAACTTCTCTTTCTAAGTTGTCCAAAAATTTACCTACCTGGGTTCCAGTCTGACAGAAAACAATGAAGACCCAGCAGAAATAAGAAAAAGGATCACAGCGGCCAACAAAACATACTTCCCATTGCTACCAATATTTAAGTCTCGCAACGTCTATAGAAAGTCTAAAATCACAAGACAGTATTGGCGTATGGCTGCGAGGCTCTGGCTTGACACCTTGGAAAGAAAGGTGCTGCAAAGAATTTGTGGACCCGTGAGAGACGGAGAGCAATGATGAGCTGTATTCCATATACCAGGCCCCCAACACTTTCAAACAAGTGCTGCGAAGCTACAAAGATTGAGATGGGCTGGACATGTACAGAGGATGTCCAACTCACGGATCCCCAAGGGTGGGAAGACCAAGGCTGAGGTGGGAGGACCAAGTAAAGAGGAATGCAGCACAACTTCTTCGGGTGCCCAACTGGAGGACGACTGCCGAGGACAGGGACTGCTGGAGGCGAATGTTAAGAAGAATAATGTGTAATTACATGTGATTATTGTACCTACCATTTTATAAAAGCTCTCAATGTGTCTGATTAAATAAAATAAAAAATAGTCAATGGATTAAATTAAATATTTATTAAATGTAATATTGACAAGGTTATTAGGGTTATTTAAATTATGTCTAAATTCAATAAATATCTGAATTGTGTAATTATAGAACTATCTCCACATAAATTATATTTTTAGAAAATTCTTCGCTTAATGATTAATTACTGGTTTTACAAAAGTGAAAGAACACACTTAAAATAAATAAGTTTTATTATTAAGTTAATACTAAAGAATTTAAATCAATAGTATTAGATTTTTTATACAATCCTCAATGTGAGCAGAAACAGTAGCCCATAATGAAGAAAGAACCGTGTCATGTCCAGGATTGAACCCTGTCCCCTGGATCAGGTGTTAAGCGTTCTGCCCCCCTAGATCATCACCTGCGTATACACTAAAAACACGCACACTCTGCTGTTAGCCAATATAAGAGCGAAGCAAAGAAGCGAGTTACACCTACATAATGTATAAACTAACATTCTGATGTTTACTATTATATATGTAATCACTTTAGAGAAAGGTCATTACGATGAATATAAAACATGTCAGTGGATTTGTAGAAGAACCATTTTTTTATGAAGGAACTCTTTTTATGACGGAATTCGGTTGCAGTTCCGGGTCATCTTCTGTTCCTTCCTCGTTATCGGACTCTCCTTCCGACACGTCCGTTAAGCACTCGTGGTCTCTCTCTCCCACTTGTAAAAAGTCATCCTGCGGGGGTCCTATAGTAATCCAAATGAAGACATTTGTTATTCAACTTTATTTATAGTTACTTTTATTTGTTACTCTTGTGGGTTCAAGGTTCTATGACTACCGAAGGTCCCGGATTCGATTCCCGGCGATGGCAGTGTGATTGTCACACTCTTTGGTCTGGTATAAAATTCACGTGACAATAAAATGGCGATAAATCAGGTAACTATCACATGTCACACGACCTTCGTGGCCGAGTGGTAAGTGCATTGACTGCCACCCCGAAGGTTCCGGGTTCGATTCCCGGCGAAGACAGTGTGATTGTCACACTGTCTTTGGTCTGGTGAAGAATTCACGTGACAATAAAATGACGATAGATTAGCTACCTATCACATGTCACGAGAATCACTATGATAGCTATGATACCCTTTACATCGATTTGGCTAATGCTGTCATGATGTAAAGAGCGATTCAACAAAATAATAATAATAATAATAATGTCATGAGAATTAATATAGTAACAAATTTTTTTTTTTTTAATAAAAAGGTTTAAACGACCCGTTGAATAAAAAAAAAATGCCGGTTCACATTAGAGTTCTGGAAATGAAGCATGGAACTGTAGAAGAAGGATGAGAACAGAAATATGAGGTTTAGACGAATGTGTGTAAACGATGTATGATAGCATTTCAAATACTGCTAAGTATAAGGGAGGAATATAGAGCGGAAGAAAGTATTATAAAAGGATTATTCCTTTGGTTTTTAACATACGGAATAGTGGATGAAGAAAGAATGGCTATGAAAGTGTATGTTAATAATGCGACGGATTACGGAGTCGAGGAGAACTAAGAAAATTTAATTAATTGACTAACTAACTAACTAACCATCACACCGTCTCCCCGAAAAGGTAGGCAGAAAGAATGGACTGTCACACTTTTACTGATGTGGCACTCCATCCTTCTCTTTTCGCCCCGCGGGAGACGCGGTGTGATGGGTTGCGAACCTATTAATTGACTAAATTTTTCAAATTTTAAAGGTCGCTCATATTAGAAGTCTGAACAATCGACGTGTATGTATATTTCGCTGTATGAATGAGAGAATAATTAAATTTTTTTTTTTTTTTAATTATTCATAATATTTGTTATAACAAAAGTATAAACGTTCCGGAATGAATCATTTTAATATAGAAACCTGACCACATTTGTGAACATTTTTTATAATGTATTTTTAATATTTATATTTAGGTATATAATATCAATGATGAAGCGCTAACATGTGTCCGAAACATGTTTGGTATTTAATTAAATTTTTTTTAAATAAAGTGAGTTGTATACAACCTAAGTATATAAAAAAGAAACATTAAATTGAATATAAAATATCTTACGTTCTTTGTGGGTAACATTCCCGCTGTAGTCGGGGAACTGGGGGGGAGCGGGGGTGACGGGGCGGCTCCCTCCCTCGTCGGAACTTCCCGCGCTCATCTCTTCTTCGTCGCAGTCCTCTATCTGACATTGTTTAGCAATACCCACAAACATTACATTTACAAAGGAACAATCATTTTAACCACATAAAATACTTATTTTGAGAGTTTATAAATGAAAATACCCTCAAAATATTATACTAAAATATCCATTAACAATACACAAGTGGTACCTAATCCAATGTCAATAGTCGGCAATTTTCAATATAAATATGTAAAGGGTGTTTTTTTAGAGGTATACAAATTAAAAATGAAAAAAAACATAAAAATAATGTTAATGTCTATGATATTGGCTTTATTCAATAGATACTTTTATGCAATTATTGTTTAAATATGATTTCGGACATATGAACGTCACGGCTAGCTCGAATGAAGCGCAATCGTGGAGTCCAATTTTCGACAACTTTATCGAGCAACTGGGGCCGTATATCGGCAATAACACGGCACCCTATGTATATTTTAATAGTGGATTTAAATCAATAATTTTATATGTTTCTTATATAATCTCCAATATGAGCCAAATAGTTCATTATTATGAAAAAGAAATCGGGTTGGGCATAGGCTTGAGATACTCGCGCTAGATCGCGGAAAGGTTCACCATGCCCTATTGTTGAATACATTATTTTAAAATATAATGTATGGAGCGCAATTTGTGGTGTGACATTTTTTAAATTGTATTTTGAAACAACTTTATTTTGTTTTTGAGACTAGCTTTTAATAAAACTAGTCGGTAGTTTAATAAAAAAAATAAAGTGGTAGTGATTTTAATTTTTTTCTCCATAGTTATGGTTTAGGGTGTACCTAAACAAAGTTATAAAATTTTACCGAATTTCGTATCAGCAACTGAACCACTCAAATTTTGTTTTGTCATATTTATATAGCGGTATCAATAATATAGTTTAAGTTTGATTTTTTTTCGTGGAAATAGTAGTAATTTTGAATAACATAGACTTTATTTTTATATTATTTCTATAATAGTTCAGTATAGATCAACCTGATGATGATATAATCAAAGTAAAACCAAATTTAAAAATCATTTTTTCATTTTAGAGTATGTCGGTGATATATTGTTAATTATTTAAGTTTTGTATTATTTTGGAGTATTATACGAGTATATAGTACACACACGCAATGTTCTTCGAAATATAAATGAAGTAGGAATATTTTCAAATCATATCTATGTTTGTATTTATGCCAAATGCATTGTATTGTCTGCGAGTAATTCAAAAAGAGATCTAACATAGGACTAGTGAAAGGAGTAAAGAAAATTATTTATATTTACGTGTATTTCAAAGGATTGCTGCTTCTTCCGGAAGTTAGTGAGAGCAGAACTGGATGGTCTATCGTCGTCATCATCATCGGTGAACATTTTCATGTTGCTCGGCGAGGGGGTCTCCTTGATGACCCCTTCGGATATTTGGAAGCCAACTTCCAGCTTCAGAGGGGGATCTTGCCCTACGGACCTCCTCCGGAGCCCGCAGGCGCTCTTCAAGTCCGAGGGGTTTTCCATCTTTAGAGCGCGTGTTTACGGTAGGTACTCTGGAAATATTTGTAATGCTATGTATTCGTAACTGTTTAGTTTGAAACACTCTTATATTATAATATTGGAGTTTATTTATTTAATTACTATGAATTGAAGCATGGAACTGGCATTAAAAATATAAAAGTAGTAATTAGATCTATTGCATTTTTTCTACTAAGAAAGAATGGTCAAAAAGAATATGTTAACGATGTAAATGAAACTAGAAATAGAGGAAGACTGAGGAAAACGTGGCACGATCAAATAAATCAAATATTGAATGTCGGCCACGTGAGGAGTCGGAGAAATCGACGCGCGTGCATGACACGATGTATGAATGTTAAGGAATCGAGAGAAATATGTCAGGAAAGAAAAGTGTGGCAGTCCATTATTTCTGTCTACCCCTTCGGCAAAATGGCGTGATGATTAGTTAGCTAGTTATTAGATCTCTTAGAAAAATATGTAATAAATTTGCATGACAGGATCTATGAATGTTGAAGAAGCGAGAGAAGTAGGCCATGAAAGAACTGTGTGGCGATCCGTTTTTTCTGCCTACCCCTTCGGTAGATGGGAAGATGGTTAGTTAGTTTTTCAAACAATTGATAATGTTGAAATATGTGCTTCCGCCAAAACAATGGATTCCATTCATTACTCGTACAAACGCTAAACATTTATTAACACTGGGTTTGTTTTCAGTGGTGAAATATTTCCTCTTACCATTTGATAATTGGATTACATTTCACATGCCTAGTCATATTATTATTACGCGTATCACATTAGTATTAGGTTTTTTAAAAACTCATAAAGAGATATTAAACCACATTATCTGTCCCTGCCAGATAATGGATAGTAAATACTCGTATAATAACGAAACCTCGAACTTGAGAAAACCCGGTGAAAATTAAGAAATTAAATATGATATGAGATGTCCTATCGCGCAAAATATTCATGAAATACGTTGTATTAAAACTTATTTAAACAAATCCGTAAGAATCTTTAAATGGCCACTAATTTTCGTTGTCCGTCTTTGCTCTCTCTTACATACATGCAGTAAATGAAACCGATTGTTAATTGTTATTAGTTTAATAAATAATGTTAAATAAGAATTAAAAGTACGTATATAGACGAGACTTACCGTGAGAACTGGCCGTGTACCTTGTTTGAGGGGAAGTAAGATGAAAAGTGATATGTACCGAGCGTCGCATACCTGTGGGCGGAGTGCGCGCTCCACGGAGGCTCGGCCGGCGGCGGTCACCTGTCCAGGAAGCCTTGCAGGGCGCAAAGCTTGCTTAGGGGACGGCAATAGTTCATTGCTTTACAATGGCTTTTAAAATTGTACACACTACAGAGATTTATTAATATATAACGAATCTTTTTATAAAGTAATACTACTATGTACAAATTTATACTTCCATGAAATTCGCGAAAGTTATAAAATGTCTTACCATTCGAATTTTTAAGAATAGTCGGGTACAAATAAAACGGGTAGCTTATGTATTCTGTTAACAAAACACTAAATTATCATTTTGTCATGCTTTATTAGGGTATTTATTTTTGTGTGGAATATTTTTAAAATTAATAAAATCACTTATGTAATTTGTTTAATATCACATTATTTTTTTAAATACTAATCGGGTTCGCTCCTACCATAGCTTCGTCAGAGTAACAAAACGAACTGAAAAAAATATTTATTTTTTTGTTAAACAAGCAGATAACGAAAAAGTGATTTTAGTAAAAACCAGAAAATAATTTAAAAGTAATTTTAGTACAAAATTTTATGCATTAAATTTTTTTTATTGAGTTATACTCGGCTTACAGGCTTTTAATATATTGTCATTATATATGAGAAAAATTGAGTCTCAGAATTTGTGGTGTGTGGAGCCACCCCTATTTGCAATCAAATTGGATTATAACATAATAGTATTGAAATTCCTCCTTTAAACTTCTTTGTGTTGTCTCTTAGACATTTAATGTAGGGCACACAACAGGTAGGTACCTACCGCGGCAGTGGGCACACTAAATCACTCGTTATACTCGCTCCTTTGTACGCTCACTTTCAATTAGGAGCTTTGTACGAAGACCCGACGGGGGAAATTAGTTCTTTCAAGGGCGGGCTTTTCCGATTTATAATATTTATTATAATATATTTGTTCATGGGCTTGGGATCATTTAGCCTATATATTGCAGAGTATGTTTGTTTCTAATTAAGCCAAGAACATTATTTAAGTCTCTCTTATTCTGTTTACATAAAAGCCTATAAGTTGACGTAAGGTCTAATAAATAAATAATACGAATGAAAACGTCTGTTTTCTAGAAGTTTTATTATAATTTATGGAAATGGCATAAAAATGAAAGACAAAAGTAATGGGAATGATGGAATAAATTAACAAAAGTATTAGAAACCCCAACATAACACTAATATCAATGAACAGACAAACATATACTCATCCCCACTCCTTCATATATTATGATTCCGATATCGTATTAGACTCTCCGAACTCTTGATTGTGCGTACTACAGACGAGAAGAACATACTGATTGCGTCTACGCAATGCAGAAGAGCAAAATGATATACTCATTATCATTAATAATTTTGAAATATTATACGTAAAATCATTCACATAATAATTGGTAAATAATAGTTAAAATATGTTTTTTTTTTTCAGAAACACTTAAATACCATTCAGATTTATATATGAATTCGCATATTACCTATGCAAACATTGTATTCATAAATAATCATAAAATTCTTTAACAAGTTCCAGGTAATACTCTCCAGTATTCTGGGGCTTATACCACAATATTAATATCAACGGTGTATTAAGCCGCATCAATTACCTTAATTAACGCATTCTGCTCCTTTAAATCATGTACAAAAACAACAACGCATTTGTTTTTCGCGACATTTGATAATGAAATGGGAAACCTGTCATTCCCATTAACTATTACATAATAAATATAATAAAATTTATTATTTATTATATAATATAATATAATAAAATTCTAGGAAACCGAGGTTTTCATTTGTATTATTTGTTTAATATGGAGTTTTACACCATTATTCACGAAATAATAAATATTTAATATTTAGGCTCATCTTGATTAAACTATTTCATGTGTTTATAGAATTAAGCTGTTTATCCAATAAATTCATTATTTAAAAAAAAATGGATGTGTTAAAGGAAGCAAGGATCACAACATCAAAGAGATACCCCACGTTAATATTAGTATCTTTTTCAATTGCGTAGTATTATTATTTAAAATAAATTTCCATCAAGAGATTGCAGTAAAATCATTTAATTGTTATTGAGTTGTGTGCGTAGTGTACTGTGAGTGGTAACAAAACATCAGACCGATTCTTTTTGAATTTGGTTGTAGTACCTAGTAATGAAAAAAAAAACTTTATTCAGGTACAGCTCTACTCTTACTGAAAAATCATATTTTATTATATTATAATAAACATACCTTTTCACAGACCAGGTTGTAAATTCATATGAAATTGAAATAATATTAAATGACAACATGTTTACATAAAAGTACACTTTTAATTTGTCTTACATAAATATACGAGTAATCGAGAATTTTTGATTGTTTGTATCTAAAACTAATAGTGTGTTTATGATTTTAAGGGTTTCTCGTAGTTATCTGTAGCCACGTCACTAGAGAGAGATGATAGTTCAGCCTTGTCCTTCTGGAAAATAAACATTTCGTGAGACTTTAGTTATTCTCTTTGTATACCATATAATTGGTTATTTAAAAAGTCCTGGGTATAAAACAAATATCATTTATTAATACGTAGGTTGTTTAGAAAATTTATTGTATAGCAAGTTAAGACACTAATAAATGTCATTCCCATAAAATACGAGGGCAGTTTGATAAGTCAGTGATTGAATTTCCCGGGCAGTAACTTTAAATGCAATACTGCTCCCGTCAACTGCCATCTATGAATAGACTACTGTACAATTTTGAGAAGGCTGCACCATTTTGTTTGTATTTGACAGCCAGTGAAAGCAAACAATCCGATGAATTGTAACGAAAATGCAAAAAAGCTAATTTCATGTGCTGATTAAGCATTATTTTTTGCGTAAAAAAACCATCACCGAAACCAAGCAAATGCTTGAGAAATACTGTGTAAAGTCTGCACCATCAATTCCAATGATTAAGACGTAGTGTACTGACTTCTGTTATGGCCGTACCAGCACAAGTGACGCCGAACGTTCAGGTCGCCCAAAAGAGGCCGTCACGCCAGAAATCGTCGATAAAATCCATGGAATGATATCGGACGATCGGAGAATGAAAGTGCGTGAGATGGCTGAGGCTGTAGGCATCTCAACTGAGCGGGTACATCACATTTAACATGAATATTTGGACATGAAAAAGCTATCCTTGATTACCTTGAAAGTGTAGAACGATCACCGGCAAATATTATTCAGAGCTTTTGGACAGATTCGATATTGATTGAAGCAGAAACGACCGCATTTGACGAAGAAAAAAGTGCTGTTCCGTCAAGACAAAAAATCCATAAATTGGGCTACGCACTGCTACCCCGTCCGGCATATTCTCTAGATTTACCCCTTTGCGACTATTTTCTGTTTCCAAACCTGAAGAAATGGCTGGGTGGTAAGAGATTTGGGTCTAATGAAGAGGTCATCACAGAAACAAACGCCTATTTTGAGGGCCTTGAGAAAACATTTTTTTTGGAAGGAAAAAAAAATGGAAAAACGCGGGACAAAACGTATCGAGCTAAAAAGAGACTATGTTGAGAAATAAAATGCTTATTTGCCGAAAAATACATCCTATATTCAAAAAGTCACTGACTTATCAAACCGCCCTCGTATAATAAGACTTCTAGAAAACAGACGTTTTCATTCGTATTAATTATTTAATATGATATTTTAAATGAGTGTACAAGAAACAATAAATAAATATATTATATCGTTTCTTGAACAATGATGTAAAACTCCATATTAAATAATTAATACGAATGAAAACGTCAGTTTTCTAGAAGTTTTATTATATTTTATGGGAATGACATGTTTCGTCATTCCAAGGCATTATCAAATGTTATTTGATAATGCCTTAGAAGGGCGAAACATATCATTCCCATAAAATATAATAAAACTTCTCGAAAACTGACGTTTTCATTCGTATTAATTATTAAATATATTGTACTTAACATATTGTATCGTTTCATTACCCCGTCAAAGCTCGACATTATTAAATTAACGAATGTATGGAATAAGACACATGTCGATTAAAAATAATATTTTATATTATAAATTGCTACGAAAGTACGGTAATTTTAGAATCGGAATGCTTGAAAACATTATTTATTTTAAGATAAATTAGTAGTAGCTTACCCTGTGTATGACATTCGAAAATGAATTGGACTTGGATGAATAGAATTTCCTCATGAAGGGTGCCAAGAGGGCCGCGTCGACCTGATGAATGTCCACCGGGTCCCAGAGCAGACTCACGGCGAGGGCCACTGCCATCGATATGACCGCACCTACCGCCGTGTACCAGAGGTATGACATCTGGTAAAGTGCGAACACTTCCCTGCAATTATTACACAACATATAATCATTACTTAACCATACACAATATTATATCTACTTGTTATATTTTAACGTTTGGAAAGTTTGAAATGTGAGTGTACTCGTATAGTTTGACTGTATTTCGAGTGTTTCTGCTTTAGAATATGACTTTTCTTTGTTGTTTTGTTTCGGGCTGACTTATTATTAAGACTACGTGGCTACAATGTTTTTTTGTATTTTTTACAAAAGTTTCCATAACATCAACATAACAAAAAAACTACGAGGTTCGCAACCCATCACACCGCGACTCCCGCGGGGCGAAAAGAGAAGGATGGAATGCCGCATCAGTAAAAGTGTGACAGTCCATTCTTTCTGCCTACCCTTTCGGGGAGACGGCGTGATGGTTAGTTAGTTAGTTAGTTCCATAACATCATTTGATAATGTAACATATATAAATGATAAAATGTTGAATCGAGTTAAATGCAGCCCCGAAATTATAAATTTCAATTTCCCGATTTTAGGAAATAGAACATATTTGATGTTTATTCCCACAAACATTTTACTTACCCCGAACGATTTTCAGATTCCGTCAAATTGGACTTAGGATTGATCTCAAATCGGTAAGTGCAGTTCTCTACACTGACCGGTTTCACTTCGAATGACAAGTCCCCTTTAGCTATGGCCGCTTGCGCGCTGAGACATATCCAGCCCATAGCTATCAGACCAGTTATTCCTCCGATTAAAGCACCCTAAAATAAGTAAAAAAAATTAACGCATTAAATTTTCTAGCACATCCTCATTTGTGAGCTATATTATGTAATGCAATTTGCACACGTATGTCCTTAACCTTTATCTGCCGCGCACTTGACCAATACTTAATCCGCAATCGTCATAAGTCATAACACTTGGTATAACAACTGTATGTACGAGTAAGTTTGTTCACATTTTTTTCCATAGACAAATCTAACGTCAAAATGGTAAATTATACGGAAAAGTTTTCAATTCGGCAAAGAAACCCATTTTCTAAATTTTGTTCATCATCGTTCGTGAACGTAATAAATAAAATGGGTCCCAGTACAGAGCCTTGTGTCACACCAGATTTGATATTGAGAAATGAGGATTTTTGCCCGCGGGCTGCACATCTTGCGGACGATACGGCAGATAAGAGTCTATGCAAAATGGAATGTCAGGGCAATTTGGAATGCCTGGGAGTCGTATTACGAGTAAATTCGTCAATTTATATCTTTCATATTTTTGCATGTCTAACGAAGAATTAAATATATGAAAACATTTGTCGATTAAATGAAATTTTAATTAACAAAAAACACAGTTTTTCGAAATCACAGTTTTATCATCGGAAGAACGATATAAACTATCGTTTTCCTGATAGTGAAGTTAAAAAAACAACGAAACATGTTGAAAAAAATGAACTTAAAAGTACGAGAAATAGTGTTTTGATTAACAAAACTCGTCATCATGTAATGCCAAAGTGTTCGGGGCTTAAGTTTATAAAAAAATACATATCGATTTAGCGAAATTTCGTACCTTCGAGTGAACTCTGGGCAGCAACAGCCCCATGGCACATATGCCCAAAGAAGCTCCGCACGTAATAGAGTTCAAGCTAATGGCCAACTGTAAAACAGTTCCCAACTTTTCAACTACAAAGACCAGACCTACAAAATGGAATGTCGCCTTTGATTATACATTTCGGGGTGCAAATTATAAACTGATGTTTGAGTTACATCAATAATAACAATCATTTCACCACAAAACATTACTAACATAGACACGTTACCCCCAAAATCAGCACGACAGCTTTCATTAGAATGTTGCTGTGATGCTCTGAGAGGGATTTCTTTGCGTACGGTTTGTAGAAGTCTTCCAGAACTACGGCAGCCATGGAGTTTAGGCCGGTCGAGAGGGAGCTGTGAACAAAAGGCCCTTTAAATAATCTTATCAGAAGTATAATATAACAATTAAAACCATTAAAAAAATGGTCCATTTTTTTGGCCGAAACACTATGATACTTTAACATTTTATAACTGTTAATGCACAAACTTTGTTTTATATCACAATTGTATTTATTTAACGACAGCTGTTTGGTTGATGAAACAGCTGTCGTAAAATAAATATAATTGTGACATAAAACAAAGTTTTTGCATTAACGATTATAAAATTTAAAAAAATGTTACGGTACAAGTAAGACTCGTTCAAAGTTACTAGACCCAGATTATTCGTGGGTTAAGGTTAGGCAGATACACGTAAATATAATAAGTTTTCGTGCAGTCTTTTAATTTTGTCAATAAATTAAAAATATTTTTTATCGTTTTAACATCGCCATTTGTGATTCAAAACCGCGCTTGTTGTCCAATTGCAACGGAGGGATCAATTTAATTTAATTTCGTTAATTTTCTAACAGATTATACCGGGAGGACGTTAATACTTATAGTACTCAGAATACACGGTTTAAACTATTTGTTTCCTTATTTCAATATTCTGAGTATTAAACATATTAAAGAAAAATACACAAATTTTATTCTCAAAAATGCAAATATTGAGTATAAATCTAGGCTGATGATTTCAATATGGCTAAGAGAAGAATCTACTATTTAATTGGTTCTATGGTTACAAAAGTGTGGTCTTGAACATAATAAATATAAAGGTGGGTAATGCCTCAGCGCAGCACTGAAGACGCCGGCGACGAAGAGGCCCGGCATGCCCGGGAAGCCGCCGAGTACGTCCATGACGTAGAGCGGCAGCAGCTGGTCCTTGGCGCGGGCGAGGCGCGTGCTGAGCGGGTCGCACACGTGGTACGTGGCGTAGATCAGCAGGCCGCAGTAGCTGCTCACGCACAGCAGGGACGTCACGCCCACGACGAAGAGGACCACCGCCCTGTTCACATGGAAACGCTCGTCAAGCCGGTCACACACGGAACATATTACTTTACAGGTAAACCTGTTCAGACAAGCCGAGGCGTGTATGTGACAAAACTGGCAAGTATCCCTATGGTACAGGCGAATTGAATTGAATAGAGAAAACATTTTATCTCTTGTGGTCAAGTGATACCTTCAGGTAAATCAGCACGCTTGTGTTAACTCGCCTGTGCAGGTCTTGAGGGGTATGGTCGGTCCTGAACAGGTTTGTAAATCTCAAATCAGGTAAAATGTTGCGTGTATGACCGGTTTTATTAAAATATTTTTCATCAGAACACTTCATTAAATTGTTATTTTTTTTAATATCGGCACTGAAGTAGGATGAAAACCATCTGAAAGGTATAGTATAGTGTAATGCAATATTTTTTAAGTATTTATTTAACTTTGTATCCACAACACAAAGTGAAAGCGAATGTGGAAGAAAAAATATTTTCAAGTATAAAAAAAAAAACTAGCTAACCATCACGCCGTCTTCTTGAAAGGGTAGGCAGAAAGAATGGACTGCCACACTTTAATCGATGCGGCACTTCATCCTTCTCTTTTCGCCCCGCGAGAGATGTGGTGTGATGGGTTGCGAACCTCATCGGCACCAATAGACATCTCCCGCGCACACTTCGATCGTCCAACGTCCACAAAATAAATCTAAAACAATTTATATAAAATACAATGATATAAAATAAAATAACAAAACACTTGTCGTCGGCTGGATGATCCGGCCATTAAAAGTATTTTCTCTAAATTTCTTTTGCGAGTATATTATTTATGGGACTTGCTCAAGACTGTTAATGTCAGCAGCACTAGGAAAATAGCCACAAAAAATAAATTTAACAGGATGGAAATGGACATAATTTTATATTTTATATATTAAAGTGCCTATAGTAAACAAATCATATAAAAAGTTTAATAAGTCTCTAACTAATAGATTTTGTGAAATGTTACTGTACTATCATATTAATTAGTTTGAATTTTGATATTTCCAGTGTATGAACATGTCACAATGCAAAGTTAATCTAGAACTATTTTTATTTTTTGATATCCCATTTCTTCATTTTATTATAATTGAATGCGAAATCCACCATTCCTATTATTTTATCCATTTTGACAGTTAATAAATAAAAATGTATTCATTTTAACACAGATGAGTACAGTTAAAGAAGTAAATATTGTTATATTAACTTGTCATATCTATTCTTCTCTGCTCTCACTTATTTTAGATATGAAATTGGCAGCATTGATTGCGTTATAGGCTTGGTCTTTCAAGTATAAAATAATAAAATAAACTGAATACTGATTTAGTTGGAGTTTCCGAAAGAACGACCTGAACTTAGTTCCATGTCAGCTTAGATTTACCTTTGTGCTGCGGCAATGCTGGGTAGCGACATGTACCGCTGGACCATGGTCTGGCTGACCGCGTTGTTCACCAGCCAGTAGAAGCAGCCGCCCACCACCAGCGACCACACGGAGTGCCGCGTCAGGGGGTTGGGGTCCCAGCTGAACCAAAACACAACCATTTTACAATTCCTGTAAATACCAGTCAACCCTGTGTGGTTTATTACGGATGAATACCTGATATAGTACATATGATAGAGTAGCACTATTATATATGTATTATGTACGTTAGGTAGCGGGTGTTCTTCAAAAGTGGGACGAGTTTAAGCATCGATTTGCTTACTAGGAACAAGTAAATATCTGAGTAAAATGTGTTCTGATCTGATACTTAAAAGTAAGAACGCACTTTGGGCCTTCTATTCTGCCGCTCTCCAGATTTCTTTCCCAGACCACGGACATCCCTCCCAGGTCTGCTGTACCCTTGATGGCGACAACCAGCATCGCTCCCATCATCACCACTGTTTGAATGACATCAGTCCAAACCACCGCTTGCAGACCGCCCTAAAACGAATTGATTGAAAATCAATATTAATAATACGGCCTTGTGCGAGATACGAAATAAGTCTAAAAATACATTAACAGATGTAATATCAATTGTTAAGTTTTAACGCATTTCAAATAATGTAATGACTTACCACACACGTATAGAATATGCAAACCAGGCACACGATAGGGGTTATCACATGAACATTAATACCTGTTACTGAAATTGGAAATACAACGACATTAGTATTTATTAAACAAAGGATTTGCCAGAACAAAATACTGATTTCAGCCTCGCTGTAAGCTGTTTGGATCAACACAATATAATGCTTTAACGTCACAATAATTTAACTTAATTTTTTAGATACAGACCTTGGTTGAATGCCAAAGCGGGTACGTATATCACAATGGGCAACCAAGTTATCTGTCAACAAAAATATTACATTAAATACCATTATTAAAACCCTCGTCCACTCGGATTCGGTCTGTGCGATGATGCTACTGCTCGCTTTCAGCTGCTTGTTAAATGGTCCGTTATTATACATTGTAGAGTCCAATCGAAGTTTCGGGCATTTCATACATTATATGAAACATTAGTAAATTTAAAAAGATTGTTAAATATACTTACCAAACTTATAGTAAATAATACTGAACCAAAGAGACGCAATTGTTTATTGAATCTTCTCTCCAAATACTGTAAGAAAAAAAGTAAATATTATAATATTAGCGCGGGTTCAGAATTAGTTCATTAAAATACTTGAACAGAGTATGAGATATACATATCATGTATAATATATATGAATTGTAGACAATATTTTGTAAAAAAGATTTTATAGAATGCAAATGATTTTGCCTACAGCAAGGCGCACACCAGTCAAACGAAAAATGAGATCAAAGTTAAGTACTCGTACCTACGTACATTTTCACGCTTAACGTGTATCTTGATATCATCTTCGTCCGACGTGTCAGAGATCGTTGCAGTTCAGTGCATAATTACTCTGAAGATGGAGACTGCAAAGATCTTCAAAATGTTTGTCAAAGAAGATAAAAAGATATACGGATATACCAAAGATCTAAAAAAACAGTGAACAGAGTTGTATTTATGACTAGTTATCTAATAATCTCTTCTTATGTTTCAATTCTGGGATTGGTTTGCAGCAAAGTTTATTAATATCTTTGCTGGTTCTTGGGATGCCACTTGGGCCTTTTTGATGTGGTAGTTTCCCGTTGCTTTCCACATTTTCTTTTTTTAAATTTACTTCTTTTTAACTTTGGTATATATTTGTCATTTTACTACCCAGTTTATTGAATTTATATTCGTATTTCATAACTTAATCAAAATAATGATAATACTCGTACTATAGTTGTATCACTTTGACAGAATTTGAAGGTCATTATGAGAATAATTTGTATCACTATAATTTGTGAAAAAATCCATAATTGATGTAAATTTCATGGGTATGTAAGTTTAACATAACGAATTCGCAATAAACGCAAATGATAAAATTCGAGTAATCATTATTCAATCAAACATGAATATGTGATTTTCTGTTTTATCTTCATGAAACTGGCGATTTTACTAAATTGGTAATCAACTATTCAAAACACACATCTTAAGAATTTGTTTATTAACTGATATAATATTTCAAATACTATTCATGTTACGCAATAAAATAGGAAAATTAGCACTTTAACAGTTCGTGACCCGTGAGTCACACGCCAGCTGCTGACTGAAGGTTATGTGTGATATATCAGATTATATTGTATTATAGTTAAGACGAATACATGTAAAAACTTATTGAAATAAACGATTTTTATTGAGTTTTCACCGACAACTTGATGTTAGTCTTTTACTATTTTGATATACAATAATATATTATTAATGTTATTTCCGCTGTAAACATATGCAACTTACCTAGTGACTAACAAATAAGTAAAAATGTTATTTATTGTTTCGCCATTCACTATGTGGTAGGACATGATTAAATTATAGATCAATAAAAAAATTTACCACTTGAATACTCAAGTGGTAAAAAACAAGTGTATTATTTATAATTTAACAAGTAAAAATGTAACGAACAATCGTTTCAAATTGTATTTTTATGAATAGTGTTAAAGAATGATCAGAGAAAAAAAATAGATTGAACCTAAAAATCTTCTACGGGAAAAATATAAAACACCATGTATAACAACTGAGTGTTACTAAATAAAAACAGCGTCTTATGGGAGATGTCTTCTCATCCTCATTAATGAGAGGAACATGGCACATAAAAAAGCTACCCAAGTAATTTGAACGAGAAATATTTTTTATGAGTCATTCTACGAGTAGTTCACCCAACTTCACCCAACTTCGGGTCAGGGCAGATACTAAAGATGTTTGGTAGATACATACTGATGTATTCAAACGAGAAAGATTTCGCAGCTTCGCGATGCGCGGAAAAAATCGAGAAAACTGCCAAATTAATATGCAGAGTGAAATATGACCGGGTTGGATATTTCTACATGGGCAGGCTGGGTATTGCTGAAATGCTGGACATATTCGAAGAATCTGTGGATCCGTGAGAGAAGATATTCAATGGCGCATCAGATATAATGAGGAACTGTACAGCATTTACAAGGCGCCTAACATCTCAACACATATGAGACTATTCAGATTGAAATCAGTTGGGTATGTACACAGGATGTCAGATCCATAAGTTTCTAAACTAATTATGAATGGATACCTAGGTGGAAGGAGAGGAGAAGAGAGTGGGAAGATAAGATCAGAAGAGATGCGGCGCAGCTATTCCAGGTGGCGAATTGGAAGACGGCGGCGGAGGACAGGATGAACTGCTCGTAATTTCTTATATGGTTCAGGCTTACCTCGTACGAGCTAGTGATTTGCAGCTCGTGGAAGACTGGTAGAAAGACGAAGGCGAGTATAAAGGCCATGAGGATGACTCCTCCGATAATGTACATGTACTGCATCCCGTACACGTATATTTCCGTGGGGGTGCCCAGGAGGGATATTCCTGAAATGAAACTGCAAAACATAACGCTATACTTACAGTCTATTCCTAATATTCCAAACATACGAGTAGTATTATCAACATTATTTTTTTTATAACTGGTGACACGAATGATACCGCTTAACATATCACATGTCCTGCATATTGAGATAATTCATTTATCTAAACCCGTAATTGTTTTTGATGTCATTTACAAAACATGAGAAGGAGACATTATTTTCACGATAAAATAAGTTTACATTAACACAAAATTCATTCAATTTATTTATTATTATTTTGATAGAGAGAAGTAATTGTTTTATCTTATATTGCCATATTGCAACATTAATTTTATCGTCTAAGAGCCATTACATTGCGCGAAGCACAGACTTAGCCTTGTATTTAATGTTTAGTTTACTCGTAATTTCCTCCCTACAACGGGTTGCACCTAATGAGAGATGTGAAATCCATGAAGGTATGTTACTTGGTAAATGATATGATAAATAAATAAATTAATAAATCGCGATTATAAATACCGGTCTTCCATTACGTTAAATGGTTAAAAACACATTTAAATTTATGTAGAAATGTAAAAATACCCGAATTTAAAACATTGAAAATGCGTATATAAAATAATACATAACATTTTTATAAAAAAAATACAAAAAGTTTTCTCTTAAATCAATATATCTTAGTATATATAAAATGCATAAATTAAAATAATAATGACCATTTATTTCTTTGTAATTTAAATAACAAACGATATTTTTATATTCTTAATTTCATACTGATATAAATCTTTGGATTTCCATAAATAAGATTGAAAATTACTTTCTTATGGTAATTATAATCGTGAACAATTTTGAAGTTGAGAGAAGATTATCCCGAGCTTTCGTCGGATATTTCAATTCAAGGTTCCTTATGAAATTAAACTTCAAAGGTATCATGTATCATTAATCTATATTTTCGGCAATTATTGTCTCACCTATTTCCAATGCAGTGCCATTATAGTGCAAGTTTTATATGGTCACGTCATGTCTTCTTCACTTTCATTCTAGTCGAATAGTTTCTTAACTCTGCATATTCCATTGGTTCACGCCACTAGTGTTTTCTTAATTTTATAAACGTTTTCACTTAATTTAAGAATTCGATTATTTTAAATGGTGCTTACACCTTTTAAAAAAATCGAATTCTTAAATTTAAATAATTGCATCTTTAACTAAACTCTCCACATTAAATAAGTAATACGAATGAAAACATCGGTTTTCTAAGAAATTTATTATATTTTATGTGAATGACATGTTTCGCCTGTCTAAGGCATTATCAACATTTGATGCCTTAGACAGGTGAAACATGTCATTCACATAAAATGCAATAAATCTTCTAGAAAACGGGCGTTTTCATTCGCATTAATTATTAAATTATTGAAAGCTAAGGCATTAACACTGTGAAATTCCATAGTAATATACTTATGAAATTGAAACTAACTTTATTTATTTGCACACAAAATATTAAAAAAATATTATAAAACACGAAATGTTTCGAAAGATACCTAATTAATAATTAGATTCCTCCTTTTACCCCTTTCTCCATAAATACTTTGTCTACTTTTAGTCTCCCAAGCTCCCATTCCCAATCATATGCAAATTGATAATTTATTTGTTAATTTCTATACAAATTATGTCTTTTCAAATGTATGTTTTTTCCAAATTACAATTTAATATTTTTATATTATCATTATGTATTATTGTTGTTTAATATTATTTATTATGTTTGATGTGTTTATTGGTAACACCGTGTGATAACTCCTTCTCGACCGACGTTTCGGAGATCATTGCAGTCTCCATCTTCAGGGTAATGAATGTGATATGTGTTGTGTCTGCTAAGGCATGCTTTGCAGACACAACACATATCACATTCATTACCCTGAAGATGGAGACTGCAACGATCTCCGAAACGTCGGTTGAGAAGGAGTTATCACACGGTGTTACCCAAAAACACATCAAACATATTGCTGCCAACCGTGAAAATCTACGCTATTATTTATTAGTTCTTACTGATAAAAAAAATTATTAGTACATATAACAATTAGCCAAGGTTAATTTTTAAATTGAAATTTTTGTATCGAATTTTAAATTAGTCTTCTTTGATTAGTTTTTATTATATCATTTCACCTGAAGAATGGAGGTACCCTCCGAAACATGTCGTTGTGGAAAATAAACAAAGTTTTTTTCAATTTCCTTAGTACCTACGAGTATATTAATAATTGCACTCCCACGGGTTTAAATAACTTGTGGTTGAATTTTTTATAGTTTATTTTTCCATTAATTCGTCTGAGGATTATTAGTTCTAACAAATTATAATGATTAAATATAATCTTTCAAATTATACAAAATTAAAATTGTTATTCGTTTAAATGGAATATAAGAAATCTTAGAAATAATAACGGTTAAATGACAAAATGACGGGCTTTGTGAAAATTGATGCACGTAATATTTGATTTAAAAAAAACTAAAAACAATAGCATTAACTTTAAGGTCACCTTTAAAATAAATTAAAGAAATAAAAGGTAATTGTAAAATATTTAACCTTGCAACAAGTGACATGGAGACAGGAAAGACCTTCATATTCCTCCCCCCCATGAGGTAGTCCGCTGTGTCCTGCTTCTTCATGAAGCCCCAGTAGACCCCGATCCCTGAACACATCACCAGCATCAGCACAAACACCGTGTAATCTGGCCAGCCGAACCTCCTCATGGCCAATCCCAACTCTTCCACTTCGGAACTTGCTGAACCATCCATTGCGATTAAAAAATAATAATTTAACAAAAAAAAAAAAAAAATTAAGCACTTCAAAATTAGTTGATTTCAGTTTCAATAGTGAGAGTTTTCAAAACCGAAATATTAATAATATGTTTAAGAAGATTTGATTACACCACGTTAGCACCAGTCCTCCGATCTCGCACAACTGTTTCCATGGCAAAGATTGAGACGCGATTAACTAAACTAAGCTCAGATTATTCAGTCGGATACTGTTCCTTAACCTATCCACGTGATTGAGAGTGTATTCTTTAATCTTAAGTGATGTACGCTGATCAAATCAGAAGGAGATGCGCAACAGATTGTGTATACCACTCGTATTATTCTGCCTGACCCGCTGTCTGAAGCGCCCACTCCCCGACTATTATTCGATAAAACTTCGCGAATCGACTGTTCCTTACATGTAAAAAAGTTTTTATCGCATTTTCGTACACAAGTGTTATATGCATATATGTGTGAATATATGATTATCCAGGTCATGTGATAGCAAAATATGATTTAAAAGCTTTTATTTAGTATTTGGAGCATTTGTATATTTTACATGAAAAATACATTTTTATAATTTAGGGATCATTCTCACAATCAAATCGAATAATTTTAATTAGTTTTTAGACCGTGACTACAAGCCACGGTCTAAAAAGAGATTTCGTGTCTTTTCACGTAATACGGTATCTTTTAAAATTTATATGAATAGTTATATGCGTTGTAAACACATTTTAATATATTATTTGTTTTGTTGTAAGTTTTTTTCGCTCTTTTAAAATTATAACAACAGAAGCGGCACCTACTTAAATTAATGCATATTTTTATTTACCTGGAAAATTATAGTTTTTGCGATTGTAAATAATAACATTTCCAACTGCGATAAAAATAAGTCGCTGATATTATATTTATAGGGTTACAGAAATGTTTTAGTAGAATTTTTCTTTCCTGAATATAAAAATGTGTCTGCACATTAACATTACTGCAATTTTTTTATTAATTAAATGTACATTATAATTTCAATTTTTATGTTGGTGTTTTTTAACTTGTTTACTGATTCTTCGCACTAACCATTTCTAATCAAGGAGTGATAGAGTTTTGTGTTTAACTAAATAGGAACATTTTAGCTATATAATACAAACGTTAACGTGCCATTACCAGTATGAAGGACGTTCTACATGTAATATGTGTAGACTCTTCAACCAATATATAATAATTAATATGTATTTTCAATAAACACGGCAATAAAATTGGCTTGTGCACAACAAAGTATCAACAAAAACATAAATGTATAAAGTTATGTCGCAATATCATCAATACAATAAGTACATGAATTATATCTTCTTACTTTTATTTCATTTTTATGGAAGTATTCTTAGGATAATGCTATTTTTTTTCGAAACCTGCCTTAATTTTTTTTAGAGTTTATTTATGTATGGTTACAAATTCAATAATATTATAATTTGTATTTACATGGCAAACACATTACCAGGAGATCTGTATGTCTTGGATAAAATTACATATCGTTTTTTATTCCTCAATATACGAGTATTATTCTGGATTTTAGATCAGTAAGATCGAATGAACAGCACGCAGAAACAGAAATATACTTTCATGTATTACAGTCGGAAGAAATGATGTAAAAATTATATAATAATAAACTAATGAAATATATAATAAGATCTAGCAAATGAGGAAGGGCGAATTGAGCATCTGCTGATATCCTAAATTAATAAATTTGTATCTTGCTGTCACTCAAGACTTGAACTCATTACGATGATAAAAGGATTATATTATTAAAAGAAATTAATTGAGAACGCACGTGTCAATAATAATCATGTTCATTGCTTAGTGTCGTGATATTTAAAAAAAAATATTCAATGAATTATATATGGCAAAAGGATTTTTCCTTCACAGAGGATAACACTAAATGAGTACTCTGCTGTCAATCTGCAGATTCGACACGCATTAACATCGTCATCACCGGAAAAAAAGGATCCGAAGAATTATTTATTTTCCTATAAAGCGCTTAATTCAGCACAGGAACAATAATTTATAAAGGACGGAGGGGAGGAATTTAGAATTTCCATCTAGTGCTCTAGCGACCTAAAAGTGTGCCAAAATTTAGGTGTAGTGCATTTTTAATCGTATTTCACGTTTGATTTAAAAAAAAAATTATTATTATCTTCTTGAATCGCTGTAAAGGGTATAGCCATCATATTGATTCTCGTGATGTGATAGATAGCTAATCTATAGACATTTTACTGTCATGTGAATTCAACACCAGGCCCATGACAGTGTAACAATCACCCTGCCGTCACCGGAAATCGAACCCGGGACTTTCGATGTGCCAGTCAAAGCACTTACCACTCGGCCACCAAGGTCGTGTCGTGTAACTTTATATTTGTGACTACGGTTGTTGCTGATGCGTGTAGTTATTAGGTACTTAAGCTACCACATTAAAAAGGCCCATCTGTGGTGGCATCTCAAGAACCAGCAAAAATGTTGCAATTTGCTGTAAACCAATCCTTAGTATTGAAAAATTAAAATGATATATTTAAAACAAAAAGGCGAATTAATAAATATACCATATTACACCATCTTTAAGGTAATACGAAATAAAATAAAAATAGTTTTTTGTGGCAATAACTGTACCGGTTACCCTATTAGAAATTGATATCTACATTTCCCTAAGTTGTGAACCAAGTACCTACTCGTATAATAAATATAATCAAGCTCTGGACTAGATTGTGTAAGGAGTTCATGCCAAATTAGTTAATCGTTACTTCATATGAATCACTTTCAGTTCACATTTCTTAGGAAATATGTAATTGTGGGGCGTTTTTTATAAATCATTTAATATATTTGTTTATCTAAAAAAGGTTTGAGAAAAATATTAATAAGCAGTGGTTTTACTTGGATTTAATTTATATAAATTATATAAATAGTGACAAATTTGTTTCGCCTTGCGAGGGCATTCTCAAACTAGGGGTTAAAATTTAAGGTTTGAGAGTGCCCTCGCAAGGCGAATTTTTTTTTTCCTATTTATATAATTTATATAAATTTAATCCAAGTAAAACCACTAAACGATTGTATTTACTATTTTATTATAAATTAATAATGCAATTTTACAAAAATTAATACCCCAACCATCAATTCATAAGCAGATTTGAATAAAAATTACACGAAATTGATTGTATTAACTCTCCCATAACAGTCTACTAAATATTAAAAATTTATTTTGCTCTGTATATTTTATCTATCTTTTTATCGAAAATGATAAACTGCGCGAATCGCGTTTTCCTTACCAAGCTGTCATGAATACTTAACTATTTTATAGGAATTATCCTTGCGCCTTACTAAGGCATTATCAAATTTAGTATCAAAAATACTAAACCAAATTGGGTATATGTAATACTAAATGTGAATGATTCTAAATAACATAAAAATATAGATATAAAGATACAATGTTTGATCAATAAAATAGTTAAGTATTTTATTATTAATTTCTTACATAATTACACCATGGTTCCCCTAATTGCCTATGGACTCGCTACCGCCCCCTTGGACGGTTCCAGCGCCTACTGTGAGGGCAATACCGCCCCCGTTGGGAACCAAAATTTACCAACTGAATTGAAGAAAGATCGCCAATGAATGATATGAAAATTTTAAATAAACGCTATAAATTATTTTGGAAAACACTAAGAATCTAAGAGAAATAAAAGTGGAGTTTTATCTGCGAAGCGTTTAGTGCAATTGACGGGTCACAGGATTGCAGCGAGGAAATTGTTCTGCAGCGGTGTCCTCAATTCACTCCGCCTCCCGAGGCAGCTGGGCAGGCCGCAGGAACTCGGATATAAATAGTCTCTGGACCTCACTCGAGCGGCTGGAGCTAATTTTCTTATTACGTGCTTAACGTCATCATATCCCGCTGCTCGTTTGAATGCCAAATCTCTTATCTCCACACCGCCACAGCCATAATCACAGAGAGCGAGCAAATTACGTCTCTCTAAAACATATAATATGAGAGATACCTATTGCATTTCGAGAATTGAACATTATTTAGAAGTTTTCATTTTTTATAAGTATATGGTACACATCATGTTATATACCTACTCGTATTATTTATATACATATATCTGTAGAATGAAATTTATGTAGTAAGTTAGACCCCTGGAATTAAGTTCTGTATCACATGACATGTATAGGATATTAACGAATGGGCTTAATTTTTGCGTGTGTAGTAATAATATAGTAATATCAACACACGAGTAATAGTGACCAATACATTTAAACGGTTATCTTTAAATTTATGTGTTTTTATGCGTCTTTTATCTTAATAATTACATAAATTGACGATTTATTAGTTATTACTGGACATTTGATGAATTACTGTCTGGACGAAATATTATAATCGGTTATTTGATGTAGTGATTGCGATTTAATTAACACTTAACTCTGTAATTGTTATTATAAACAATTCGCTTGAATCCGGTAAAAGGAAATAATAATGACACGAAAAAAATCATTGCATACAGTTGAAATACTCGTACATTGGCTTGTGGACCGAATGGGCGGAAGAGACCGCCACTGGAGTAGTACCGAAATGAACATCCAAAAATGAATTTCGCGTATCAGTCCTAATTTATAAATGTACTTGATACAATGAATGAAATCATTGCGGCAGAAAAAAATACGAGTACATTGAAAAAATTACATAAAATGTTTTTCAATTTGTACAGTTGTATCTCACGAATAAAATAACGTTCTTCTTGAGTATTCAAACTCGGCCTTATTATTAGTAAACACAAGTTCTTGTAATTTAAGTAATGTTCCCAATAGTAAGAGATTTACAGATTCATTACCTCTGCAAAGTAAAGGTTAATTATATTTTTATATGCAAAAACTTTTTTTTTTTTTTAAATATTTCTTTTATCAACAATCTTCATCTTCAAAAGCATCACGCAAATTTCTTGTTCCGTGGCGAAAAAGAGCTTCACATTTCATGGATCTTTTCATGCTTTTGGCATCGCGGGACTGGCGGCGTGGAACAGGCTGCCCTACAATATCCGAAATCAGGACAACGAAGGAGTATTCAAAAGCTCTCTTAAAACATTCCGGACGAAGAGTTCCCTTGAAGAGATTTTTTCACAAAAATCATCATCATGAACGAAAATAATTTCTCAATTCTATGATTCGTGACTTGAAACTCTACCAACGACTTAAAATTTGCTTCTGATAATTTATCTGTATCATCGTAATACATTACTTGTCAAATTCTTGACATTCCTTCATCGCTCTTTTTGTGATTGGGAAAACTGGATCTAATCGCCGCACCTGTTTACAAATAATTAAATCCATTCGATGTGTTCACATATTTTCACATTTGATCCAGTTATCTAAAGATATTCAAAAGATTTTTATCGTGGAAACCACTTGTTAGTACATATTTCAGCAGAATACGGTTGTCATTTTAAATTTAATTTTGTCAATAGCAATTCATTAGAGGTGACCGTTGGGGTCAAGGTGGCAGTGGTTGTTATTATGGCGGCGGGTTTTATTTACTTTAGGATACTTTAAGATTGCATTCTTTGTATTTCACAATTGATTTAGGAAACCTCATTATATGACAATATATGTGCATTCGATAACTTTGTTTCTCTTCATTTATATACACTAACATATCTTGCTTTTGAAACGAATTGAAAAATAATAATATCTTTTCCACGACTTCGAAAATGTTGGAACCGTAAACGGTTTTGGGAAACAACAGTGTTTTTATTTAAACAAAAATACATTATGTACATTAGATAATAATGTATTTTTTAATTTGGACAAAATCATAAAAATTTCAAATTCATTCTATAAATACACTTTAAGATCCACTAAACTTGCCACCTCTTACGTCGGCTCCGTTTTCTGTAGTTCCTGAAGCTTGATTTCCAGAGGATTGGGATTCTGAAATAATAAAAATTAGTCTCTGCTAGTAAAATAATTTATTGATAAATCAATACTAGTTTTTGCATTAATAATCCTTACTTCCCCTGGGATAAATAGTGGTGTCAACGTCACTGGCATATTTTTCGGAGGTCTGGTGTTGAAGAATAATAGTGCAAAGCTTAGCAGACTTTTCAAAGATACAACATTTTCCCCAATAAACTAAATAATACCGTTCCGATATAAGTGAAAATATACTTTGGTTTTGATATTTAAACCTCACGTGAATGCAATAATTTATATCGATGTTTTTATTAATAAAAAAATATTTGTGCACATATTTTAACTCAAACATCTCAGTAGTACCTAACTCAAACATTTGGGTTAAAGTTAAACGGATAAATTGCAATAATTTTAAATTAGTTAAATTCTGAGGTAAATTTTACCTCCTGTGAGTTGTGTAATGGCAAGGTCTTATTTCTCCTCTTACTCTTGCCACTGTATGGAAGGTTTGACCTTTTTTGGGTCGTTTCCAGGGGCGTCGGGTGTTATGTTTTTAGTAGTACTACACGAAGAAGCAACTTCCTTACCCGAACGATTCGGCTAATTAATATAAGGAAGCTACGATGGAGGGTTAGGGGGAGGGTAAGACGAAGAAGACAAGTTATTATGATTAAACGAGTAACATTTGTTTACCTTTTCGTAAGCGTGGATGAGTTTCCTCTCTCCCGGCTGCGCGCTGAGGGTGGGTCTCTGCTTGATGATCTTTCTGAGGAATGGAGCCAGCAGCGTGGGATCAAGGTCGCGAGGGTCGTTGGGGCCGAGCGCCCAGCTCGCCAGCAGCCCCACCACCGTCGTCACGGTGGCGCCCACCATCGTGTACCAGATGTACGACACGCGGAATAGGAAGAACACTTCCTCTCTGCAATCATTCTTATTTAGAGACACCTTATTTATTTTAAATAATACACTCGGATGTAATATGCAAAGAAATAAATAAATATCACAGAAAGTTTAGTAAAATCACACACTTTTCGGCGTCGTGATATAATGGAGTTTCCTTCATGGTGAAGTTGTAGTCACATCCTTCTGTAGTCATCGGTTTGGTGGAGAAGGTGATCTTCTCACTTGCTATGGCGAATTGAGCATTCAGACACATCCAGGACATCGCCGCCAGCCCGGATACCCCCCCTATGAGGGCTCCCTGGAAGCGGGGAGACTTTTTATTCCTCAGCGATATGAGTTGGACTGGAGAAACCGATTATTATTTGAGTTTATAAACTAACGACCTCTTATGTATTGAAATACAGATATTCCGATGAAGAAGAATATAGCTTTCTATATAAAAAGACATTCAAGTTAAAAAATACATTTTGAAAATAACAAATCATTTAATTTTTGATAACGAACCTTCGAATTAACCCAAGGAAAGAGTATGCCCATACTAAATATGCCCAACTGTGGTCCATTCGTTATTGCTTCAAATGTCATGGTCAGCTGCAAGACGGTTCCCAACTTTTCCACCACAAATACGAGACCTGCAAGATGAAAAAATTGTGAAAAACATGCGCCGCAATGAAAAATACTCGTCCAAGATTAAAATAAGTCTAGGATTCGTTTTGAGTTACTTCAAATTGGATGCTGTTAAATAAATAAGTGTACTAGCCTAGGGATAACATTCCCATCAGGATAACTACCGCCTTCATCAAGATGTTAGCTTGTCTGTTGGAGAGAGGGTGCTTGAAGAACGGCTTGTAAAAGTCTTCCAATACGACTGCCGACATAGAATTCAAGCTCGTGGATAATGAACTGGAAGTGCGTACAAGAAGATGGAATGAAATTATCAACTATGTTACAGTGGATACATACATTAAATAAATGGGTCACCTGAGTGCGGCGCTAAATATCCCCGCAACGAATATTCCAGAAAGTCCAGGTATTTGCCCCAGCACATCCATTACGAGAAGAGGGAGGAGTTGGTCCTTTGCTCTCGCTAACTTAAATATTACAAATTTTCCACATTGTTTTTTATTAGCACTGTTAAAAATGTATTTCAATTAGTTTTTTAAGGGGTATGCTTGAAATATAAAGTAGTTTCACCTGCGTTGAGAGAGGATCGCAGTCATGGTACCTGGCGAAAATGAGTAGTCCGCAGTATGCGCACAATCCCACGAGAGATATTATCCCCACGCAAAATAGAATCACCGCCCTGCGAATGTAAACGACTTTATGTAACTAACGGCAAGATATTAAGACAATTTAGTCAAGGGGTGGTGGGGGTGTGTGTATAGATATACAAAATAATCATAGGAACATACTGCATCAAACGAGCTACCAACATAAACTTCACATTGAATATACATTATAATATTGATATACTTAGGAAATTGAAAATAACTTTGTTTAATCCACTAAATATATTAATATTAAATATAATTACTATTATTATTATAACTCGTATATTATAAAAACCTTCAGGTACCTCCATTTTCAGGTGTAAAAATAAATTAATCTTTATATTTTTACACCTGAAGATGGAGGTATCCTCCGAAACACGTCGTGTTTTTTAATATATATTTTTTAAATATTTTGTGGATTAAACAAAGTTATTTTCAATTTCCTAAGTATATTACTATGTAATTCCACAGTGTTAACGCCTTAGCATTCAATCAATTATTATATTGATAAAACCATTCGTTTTCTAGAAGTTTTATTATATTTTATGAGAGTGGCATTTTTCGCCTTGGAAAAGCATTATCAAATGTTAATGTTTATGCATGACGAAACATGTCACGCCCATAAAACAGAATAAAACTCTTAGAAAACAAATGTTTAATCAATATTAAATACCAACTGTAACGTTTTGAAAAACGGAAATTACGATTCGTTCATAAACATATTGGAGTGTTAAAAAATATGGCGCCTTCAGAAGTTTGTGATAGAAAGGAATATAGCGGGTAGGTCAATGAAACAAGTGTTATCTATAACAATTATTTGACCTCTGGAATTGTACGAAATACGAGAAAATAATTTGAAATAATGATTTGAAATATGAAAATAATTACAAAACGTTTTAACGTAATTTTTTTCACGTTTACTGTGTTTTATAGTTTCGCAGTCCTTGCCTTCGGTTACTTCGGCAATTGCCTTCAATCAACACGTGTGTGGATTGAAGGCAATTATCTCTCCGTAATGTCTCGTCTGTTGAGGTAAACGTTTGACGTTGGAAGAAATTAGTTATGAATTGTAAATACCTTTTAGCAGATTTCAGAGTAGGCAACGCCAGGTATCTCTGCATCATGGTTTGGTTGACGGCGTTGGTCTGCAGCCAGTATACCAGCCCACCCACCACCAGCCCCCACACGGTGTGACGCGTCAAGGGATTCAAATCAAATCTGGAGAAAGTGGTACTGATTAAGTTTGCGTATTCATGGGCGAAATGGCCCAATATTGATTAAATATACTCGTATGTGGTCCCGAATCAAGTAGTCGGGCGTATTGAGGGGTTATCAGAATTAGGTTTACTAAACTCTAATCTACATGAAGCGTTTCAACAGTTTGAGAAAATCGTATGTATGTACCATTTTATTTTAAAATGCTTTGTTGATTTAACAAATGGTTTGACGATTGAGAGACAATGGACATGGGTCAACAAATTTGTCCAATTATCATGCTGAGGGAGTACGTAGGATGCAGGCGCGCGCGCGCCGTGCACTGCTCGTTAGCTTTCAAATTGGCCGGACAACTCGATTCTCTGTCGATTTGGGCTGGTAGCTCACTTACTCGGGTGCCTCTATCCGGCCGCTGTCCCAGTTCCTCTGCCAGACTACAGCGAACCCACCCACGTCGAGCGTGCCCTTGATGGAGACCAGGATCATGGCGCCAAACATTACCAGAATCTGGATCACATCGGTCCACACCACGGCCTGGAGGCCTCCCTGTATACGAACACGTATCGGATTTAAGGCAAACTAAAATATTTAGTTCGTGGAAGATTATTATAAATTATTGAAGCTATTTATAAAAACATATTTTGGAATTGTAATAATCGGGATCAATTGGGTCAAATTGGTTAACAATGTATCGCAGAATACTGGAATCTGACGATTTATTGAAATGTGTAGCTTTACACAAATATTTGATGAGTATGGAATATTATTGAAAATAAATGGCCAATATTAAAATAATATATATTGACACCAATTAGACCTAATATTGTGAAATATTCATATCATAATAGAATCTTTGATGCATGGTATTATGACACAAATTATGTTTGTAGTCGATTATACAAAACATTTTGTACAATAATGTACAAAAGTCAATAAATTACACTACTAGCAGATTAATACAGTATAAATGGCGGAGTTTATCCTTACAACAGAAGTGTAGAACACGCAGACGAGACAGACGATAGGCGTTATTACGTGAATGTTCACCCCGGTTACTGAAAATAGCACAACATTTAGACATGTTTATGTATACGTGCATAACATAAATATATATTTGCACATGTCCGTTTTAGGAACGTTAATAATACCTTGATTAAATGCCAATGCTGGAACGTATATCACTATTGGTAGCCAGGCTATCTAAAAATAACAAATTGAATAATTAACCAGAATATTGTATTCAAAGTAAACAACCCATATATTATAAATAATTATATACAAACCAAAGCTATTGTGAAAAGAGCCGAACCAAACAATCTCACGCTTCTGTCGAATCTCTTCTCCAGGTACTGTAACAGTTAGGGGTAAGGCCTCAATCACTGAGTTTTGAATTAAGAACTAAATTATTCAATGATTTTGAAATACAATAAAAACGTTTTTATTCTCTTCTAAAAAAATTTTTTTAAAAAAGATTTACCTCATAATTAGAAATTAACTTCATATCATGAAAAACTGGAAGATAGACATTAGCCATGATAAATGACATTGCAATAATTCCACCAGCTACAAAAATATATTGTGTTCCATACATGTAGATCTCTGTCGGGGCTCCTAGTAAAGTTATTCCTGATATGAAACTGAAAAGCGAGAAAGGTTAAAAAAACGATGCATTAAAGGAAAAATTGAACTACTTACAAGTAAGAGAAAAATCTGGTGTAATAGAAGTACAAATACTAATTTAGCTACGTGCATTTGTGATATTTCTTGTTTAATTAATAATGAAAAGTGTAATGCCTACCTGGCCACAAGCGACATCGAAACTGGAAAAACTTTCATGTTTCTTCCCCCCATCAAATAATCTTGTTCAGAAACTTGTTTCTTGAAAAATCCCCAATAAATCCCTACAATGGCACTCAGAGCCAACATCATTACAAACACTATATAGTCCGTCCACCCGAACCTTTGCAATTCTTTACTCAACGCGTGCACTTCAGAGTTATCCATTTTTCTTAAAAGTAAATAACACACTCTCTCAAATGAAATGTTTCTCGTTCAAAGCAAACAAAAGGACATGTGTTTAACTGGATGTGTGTCCCACTGGCGGACCAACGATTTGCATTGCGGTAGAAGGGGACCCTAAGCTAATAGCATCCCAAACTCTTTATTAATAAATTGCTGTCGTAATTGGACTCCCATTTGCTCACCTTGCACTGGGAGGACTTCATTCAAATCGGATCATTGTTGCGTAAGATGACTCTTATTTTATTCTTAACTAAATAAGTAGAACAACATGAATCATCTGATCAATCATCGTGAATCCTATGAAATATCACTATTTTGTAATTGTGATACTAAAAATACGTTTGTTCACTTATAGAGTTCTTCAATACTATTAAAGTAATAAACATTATTTAAAGGAATTGATTAAAAAATGTGTATCAAAGTCGATATAAACGTTTTTGGGATAAGTGTCCTTAAGATGGAGACTGCAACGATTTCCAAAACGACGATCGAGCAGGACACCGAAAATATAGATATAATTACGTAAGATCTTACATAATAATAATAATTTTATATGTTATATCAGGACCAGGAACTACAAAATATGCATCAGGCCAATAATAACTTACGGACTCGGAGTAAGAGTAGATACTGTCAGAACCAAACGTCTCCCAAGAAAAGCAGAAATGAAAATATTACCTATCGTGAGGGATATAATACCCAACGCAGAGGTTCGCAGATCCTACAAAATTGATGACATAGTGAGATGGAGTAGGCAGAGAAGACGAATTTGGAGGGACAACCTATATAATATATACCTAAAGGAGAAGAAAAAATCCTCTTTATTTCTTTATAATATATTGTATTTATTGTTTCCTGAAGAAATATGTAAAACTCAATATTAAATAATTAATACGAATTAAAATGTAAGTTTTCTAGAATTTTTATTATAATTTATGGGAATGGCATGTTTCGCCTTTCTAAGAGATTATCAAATGTGTTGTTGTATTATGATATATTTTTACAAAAGTTAAAGGAGCAGAATACGGTTGTTAAAGTAATCGATGTGGCTTAATACATTGTTGACTGTAAATAAGTAATAAACCTTATTATAATACTGCAAATAGTTTTAAAGAATTACCTGGAACTAAAATAGTAAATGAATTTTATGACTATTAATGAATACAATGTTTACATTGGTAATGAAAACTAAATGACGTTATATCAGAAACGTATTTAAGTGTTCAAAATAAAGTGTTTATTAATGTTTCTAATTATATTATATTGCTCTTCTGTCATGCGTAGACCCAATTGGTGTATTATTCTTGTTTGCATCTGTTATATGAAAAAATACAATGCAGAATCAAGGTTAATCAGTAACTAGTTCCAACGTGTTAGTTAATGAGTGCAATCGCGTATAAGGACAAAAACGCGTTTGATTTCCCATACATTTGATAATCCCTTAGAAAGACAAAACATGTCTTTCAAATAAATTACAATAGAATTTCTAGAAAACAGATGTTTTTATTCGTATATATTTTTTTCGGTTAATCTCAAACGTATCGATAAAGTTGTAGTGATTTTCATGTAAACGGTTGGAATCTGGCGTATATTTTACAAATAAATTATTAATCTAAAAATAGTTTCTGAAGTACATTGTGAAATTGTGTTTTCTATTTTGCGAAGGCAGACGTTTCAATAATGTAAACTTGCGCGTAATTATTAAATTTATTTTGCCAATGTAATTAAGATATTTTATCGAATCTATTTTGTTTGCTATCACTATTATGTTATATTCCAGCAATCTAAAGAATAAATTTAAATTCAAACAGGACAGAATTATTATTAATATTAAGGCATTAAAAATCTAGTTTAAAATGTTGGTATGTATTGAATTTAGAAAATATTTTAGTATTTGTTTAAATATATCCGTTTAAAATTAAAATTGCTAATGGGCCAATATCTTTTGAAGTTATGTTACATACTTGATTCATTTTGAAGACACGTTACGTGCTACCAAGTAGTGAATAAGTAAGTACACGCACTAACTAAAATGTTGAATTAATTCATATAGCAACATTCATTTTGACAGACGATTAAACTTAGTCTATGGAATGAAAGACAGCTTCCATGTGACGTTTTGTCAGATACAATTTTGAAAACACATTTTGGCGGTGAATGAAATAATAATAGTTTGTTTTAGGAATATTGGAACAGGCAAGGCATTAATTTTAAAATGAGCATTCTTTTGAGCGATGCCGAAAAAATGTTTATTATTCACGGCGTTCAGGTATGCTGGAATACTTAATAAAAACAATCATGTTCAAAACATACACAAAAGGAATTTATAACCTCTTTATTTGTAGGACGACTACCGTTCAGATGGGAGGGCGAGAATTGACTATAGGCCAATGGAGCTAGAAACAGACATCGTGAATTGTGCAAGCGGTTCAGCGAGATTGAGGCTAGCTAACACGGATATACTTGTGGGCGTAAAAGCGGAAATTGATGTCCCGACATTGGATAAACGGGATCAAGGAAAGATAGAGTTCTTCGTTGACTGGTAATCATTAGGGGTGCCAAAAGATAATCTAGTTTTAAAAAATAGAATATTTAAATGATTAAAAACATAAATTTTGATTATCATTTTTGATTGATTTTTAGTTCAGCCAATGCTACCCCGGAGTTTGAGGGAAGAGGCGGAGAGCAGCTGGGAACATTAATATCCAACTGTCTTTTGCGTGCGTACGAATCACCGCAGGCTTTTGACTTGAAACAGCTTTGTATTTTACCAGAGAAACAATGTTGGAAGTTATTTATCGATATTTTGGTAAGCTCAATGGGATAATGTGTCATTTGATTTAATTAGTCGATTTTTTTTAAAGTTTGACCAAATAAAGTTATTGATCTAATGATGGGTTTGGTTGTTTTTTTTGCTGTTGGATGTAGTTAATTAATTATTTCGTATCCGACTTAAAATGTTATTGTTTTTTTAAAAACTTGGTTTGCAATAGGTTCATGGAATCTCTTATCTCTTTTCAACTCAAACTTCTACAAGCATTTTTTGTCCTGGCTGAAATGTCTTTAAAACTACGTATTCATTTAAAAAAAACTAATGTTGTTATTTGAAATTTCATGATAGAAGTTCTGGAAATAATGAAAATATTAGGGGTACCCATAAGTAATGTCGTTTTTTTCGATGCGCCATCTTTAAAATAGTATCCTTCGGTCTGTTATGCAGTAAGGACCTGTTATAAGTTTTTATTGTGTAGCGGCTACCTGCTCGTGGCCTTGAGACAAAATAAAACGGTTTCTTTATCCCTCTGACGACAATGGTAGAGATGTGTCCGTTGGAACAACATCTGCAGAGCTGTATACTTTTTCAATATCATTTGAAAAATAAATCGATAGAAGCTACGAAGGATATTTGCGAGATTTACGGTGACATATTGGATGTCAGCAAATGCCAACGATGGTTCAAAAAATTTAAATCTGGTGATTTGTGTTTAGAAAATGAGCTTCGAAGTGGACGACTCGTCCAGGCGGATGAAGCAGCCGTGAAGTCTGAAATCGAAGACGACCTGATTCTGACTATTGAGAAATTATCGGAAAAGGTCGGTACATCCTGGTCCAATACTCAAAGGATCCTAAAGAAGTTGGGCAAGATTAAAAAATAAGGTGTATTCAAAAATAAATCCCACACACACTGACCGACCGCAACGTGGCTCAACGGCTCAGCATCAGCAGATTATTGGTAGAAAAAGAACAATTAAGCCCATTTCTTTGTGACTTAGTGACTGGTGATGAGAAATAGGTTTAATTCAAACATAACGAAAAAAAAAAAACAATGGCTAAAATGCGGACAAAAGGCCGTTTCAACCCCTAAACGGTCATTGCATTCTAAAAAAAGGTTATTATGTGTTTATTGGGTTTCGAAAGGAATCATTTACTTCGAACTATTGCCACAAGGTCGGACAGTGTCGGCAGAGTTTTACTGTCAACAGTTGGATAGCTTTAATGAAGCACTACGCCAAAAGAGGCCAGCTTTGGTGAATAGAAGCGCCATTACTCTTCAGCACGATAACGCGCGAGCTCATGTTGCGAAATTGACGCATAAAAAATCTTGGGTGGGTCACCCTGTTGCATCCTCCATACTCTCCCGATCTCGCACCATCTGATTCTTATTTATTTCGTTCTATGGAACATTTTTTAAGAGATCAAAATTTCAATTCCTTAGAAGAGGTGAATACAGCCCTATCACAATATTTTCAGTCAAAATCCGCTGAATTTTACAAGAAGGGCACGGATGATTTAAAAAAAAAGTGGCAGAAGGTTATAGATTATATGGGGAATAATTTTATATAAGAAAAGTTAAATAAAGTATAAAAAAAATCGTTTTGAATTTCATTGAAAAAAACGACATTACTTATGGGTACCCCTAATATATAAATATTTTTTAATCTTTTTAAAATGTATATTTAGTTAAAAATTTACCAATATTTGTGTCTTTAGCCAGTTTTGGCGGCTCACTGACTACTGGTCCATTCCACTTTCGATCCATCAGAAGATGGCAGCGAGCTGCCGAAACCGGTTGAAGACACAAACATTAGTGGATTTTAACTAAATATACATTTTACAATTAAAAAAAAAATTACGTATTCATTTGAATAACTTTTTGAATACATTGTATTTCACAACACCTTTTTGAATTTTTCGCAAACATGTTTAGGGACCCAGAAGCCCTTCCTCAGTGTAGAAATTTAAAAATATTCTTTATAAATTAATGTTTTTATTTATAGATTTTGGAATGCGGAGGTAATTTGTTTGATGCGGTATCCCTAGCAGTAAAGGCGGCATTATTCAACACTCGCGTGCCGCTGGTGGAGGCTGCTGTCATCGATGGAGGATCTGTAGACCTGAAATTATCTGATGACCTTTTTAGCTCAGTCCGGTTGCATGTGGGCACTGCTCCCTTACTCGTGAGTAAAAAGTTCATTATCCAGCAGCGGTGTTTATTGCATTGATGGATTTTTTTAAAAATGAGGGAATCTTGTTTTCAGGTAACACTGTGCCGAATAGGCAAAAACTGCGTAGTAGACCCCACCGCAGAAGAGGAGAAGTGTAGCCCCGTGTCTCTTGTGATTGGGGTCACGGGTAATCCCAAATTTTATGGGACAGAAGGCTGCTACTCCGCAGGGAAGATCACCACCATCATGACACACGGAGGAGGCTCATTGCACGCCATTTCATTGAAAAGAGAATTGAATGAAGGATGGTAAGTTATACTGATGAGGTCCATTTAAAGCCAAATGGCTTTTGAACTATGATAAATTTGGATACTACATATTAGGTGTACAACTTTTCTTCCGCTGTTTTTCAATAGATGGCTGTAGCGGTAAGTGGTGGAATAAAATAAATAGATTGTATATGTCATACAATAGACTTTGACATGTGGAAACAAAACGTCATCGAAATATTGTCGATTTGTTTCTGCATCATAAAGTTATTCTTAATTAAAATTGTCAGCTTACGAGCCAAATTCTCGTCATTTGCAGGAGGTTTTAATTTTCTTTTTTAATATGAAGAAATCTGTGGCTGAGGCTCATTGAATGCTCTCTAATACCTATGGTGAGGTCGCTATTAGTGAAAGAACGTGTCGAGAGTGGTTTCAACGCTTCAAGAGCAATTGATGCGTTTGACCGAGCATTGAAAGACAAATGGCCGCAATGCAACAATAAAGTGATTTTGCAGCATGACAATGCTCAATCCCATGTTGCAAAGCCCGTCAAAACATACTTGTAAACGTTAAAATGGGAAGTCCTTCCCCACCCACCGTATTCTCCAGACATTGCTCCCTCTGACTATAACTTGTTTTGATCAATGTCTCACGGCCTGGCTGACCAGCACTTCCGTTCTTATGGAGAAGTGAAAACTTGTATAGATTCGTGGATTGTCTCAAAAGATAACGAGTTTTTTCGACACGGGATTCGTATGCTGTCCGAAAGATGGGCGAAAGTAGTGGCCAACGATGGACAATACTTTGAATCGAAAATGTAAGTGACCAGCTCTTTACAATAAAGCCTTGAATTAAAAAAAAAAAACGGCGGATGCAAAGTTGTACACCTAATATTTTGATTGTTCTTATTGGAGCGGATTACTCTTGTCACCCTTAGTATTTTGTTTTGTAATATAATATAATTAGTTATCTACTCGTGGGAATACAATATAACTATTGTATGTTTATGAAATAAATAAAAAAATCTTTGTAGAACTTTATTAATTAGGCATACATATATTTTTCCACAGATGCCCAATTAACTATTACAATAAAAATTAGAAATGAATTGTACAATATAAGAAATGATTAATTCCTCGAAGTTCTTATATTGCCCTGATGAAGCTTAGGTGGAAACAAGTTGGTATCAAATATAAGAATTATACCATTATTAAATACAAAGTTTTGTATTTTAATTATTTTTTTATAAATTCAAAATGCGAATAAATTTTAAATGAAAACTTGCATATGAATGATTCATCTAAATTAAATAAAAAAAGTATTTTGTATAGAATTTCTATAACATGATTTATTCCCTAATATATCATTATCTCAGAAGTAGGAGGGCAGGATGCATTTTGAATAGTTATCAGGATTGACTTTTAGTTTTAGTCTCTTTCATAATTATTACAGATTCAATTCACTTGTTTTTAGGTCAGCCGGAGTAACACTGGACCAAGCATTGAGTGAAGCTCTGTTGCGAGAAGAAAAATTATGTTCTAATAAAAAAATATCATATGGATTCTTGAAATGATTTTGTTTTATAAATAATTTTAAGGTGAAAATCAATAAACATGTCAAATGAATACAGTATTTAGTTTTATTAATACAGCAAATATTCATATTAATAAATTGTTAAAAGATTGGCAGAAGAAATCTCAATTTTAATTGGATAATACCAGTTTCTAACTGTTATTATCAGCGATAACGTTATTTATGTTGGTTTCCAGGTCCTGTAGAGTTCATTACATAACATGTATTTTGTGCTGTTCTGGTTTTAGAGTGCAGTTTGAGTTCTGCGAGGTCACCACACATAGTTAGATTGATTTAGACAGGTTATAATGAGAACAACAAACCAGTTTTTGAAACTTTTATTTAATTGATCAACATTTAATATATGAAATAGATATCTAAACACATAGTAAGAGCTACATTTTATTGTCATAACATTGAAAGATTTCAATAAATATCTTAAATGTACAAAGAGTAAAGTCTTCTAAGTTTATCACTACAAAGGTATCTATTGATCACAAATCATTTTCGAAAAGCTTTTATAGTAATTATTGTCGTCATTGCGTCCTTTATTTCCTTTAACAATATACCTGCCATGTGGTTAGTTCTACATTAGGAAGTTTTCAGAAATGGTTACTCAATTTTGAAGAAGATTACACATTAAACATGCTAAAATTCACATCAGTTTTGATCTAACATTTGGTATAAGTGAGAGTAACCTCAGTACATATTATATTTAGTGTATAGAAGATCAAAATATGACAATATGGTTCACCGTTTAAATGTTATTCATTCTTATAATATATAGACTTTATAATATACATACATGTATATAAAATGTGGATTTTATATTCCAGGTAATTATTTGATTATATGATTTATACCGTTAGGTATGGATTGTTAATTATTAATTAACGGTAAAGATGTATAATCAACAAAATAGAAACTATGTTTATATAAAAAATATTAGCTTGGAACATAAATCGCACCTTGTCCTTTCTATAGAAATGTTGGTAAGTGATAAGTGCAAAGCGCAATCTGTTTCTGTCTTCAACAATCTTAAGCTATGCTTAGTTCATTTTATAATATGACTAACAAAATAGTAGGGAGCTATTAGTTACCAAGCTCTAAGCAGTCTAAACTCGCTACAAATCCATTTTTTAGGAATACCTTATAAATTAATATTGAGCTAAGAACAAATTAGGCATTATAAATAACATTGTCCAATAGATTTGAATAAACTGAAACGGGGTTAACTCTCATTACGTAATATATTATATAAGCATTACAAACCCTGCTAAATTGTAAATATTTTATAATGGAGGGGAATGTTGTAAATACAAATTTCAATACTTGTTTTATAATAATATATTATGTACATATTTTTATGACTACCTACTACCATTTACAATCATACGGTTGTTTGGAATAAATAGATTTTGACCCAAATATATTTTTATTGTATATAGAACTTCAGGGTTTTGTGACACAATGTCAGCTTAAATTATTGTCTACGTTGTCATAATTTGTTCATTTCTAAAACACATATTCAACTACAATAAGGCTATGCAAATATCATAATGAGATATATTCAACATAATAAATACCATTCTAGACGCTCACTTTTATTTTGTGACCAGTTGTATGAGTAATAATATGTATATATTATACGTATGGGATATAACAATTTATAACATTTGATTTGGCATCTGCACAAGGTGATCACATATTTATTTATAAAAACTTGGATATTTGCTGTCCACTTATGTCTATTCTAAATAATTTGATTTTAAATTAAATTGGTTAGAAATAAAAAGGTAATTACAACAGATATTATAGTCAAGTGTAATATTTGGTCTGTTTATAAGATATCAAATAAAATATGGAAAATAAACTTGATTCGAAAATCTCCACAACAATTTGATAGGTTTATGAATTATTCTAGCAGTTGGATGAAAATCATTTAAATTGTCCATCATTTTGGCCGAAACACTATGATACTTCAAAATTATTAATTGTAAGATTATAAAATGCTGTTTATAGTAACATAATTTTTATTTTTATATGTTTCGCAACAGCTGCTTCGTCAACCTATGTTGACAACATCAGGTGTTACAATAACACCTATTTAACATGAATTAATTTGGTAACACCTGATGATGTTACATAGATTGTCAAAACAGCTATTGTGAAAAATAAAAACTGTGATACCATAAACTGTATTTTATAATTTAACAGTTAAAATCATTTATATATAATATATTTACCTAATAATAGAGAGATCCTATTTTTCATGGCTCTTGGCAGCACATGCTTGAATTAATACTGCTCGTTAGAAGCGACGTTCCACCATGTTTATTGTTCGGTTTAAATAATATTGACACAAATATGTCTTATTGGCTAGAAAATTAACTTTAGTTTTGAACTTGAATAAATAGTAACCATTTGGTACAAATATGTGTTAAACACAATGCATAAATAAAATGGAATATGTAAATAATAACCATGTATTTGGAATGTGGTGGATAATTAGGAAATCACATTAAAAATAATAAAAAAAACAGTTCAGACCTAGTTTGGTTGCAAAGATCACTGAATGAATATTAAAAATAAATAAATTAATAATTACAAGTCAAATAATATTACATAAAATAGGAATTGCAAATTTTTTAGCTATTTAAAAATTATTATTAATTTTGGGCAAATCACAAAAAAGCAAGTATTTCAATATTATTTTCACAATAAAGATGAATATAGGCATACATATAACATAACAAATTACAATAAATGGCTACTCTTCAACTGGCTGTTATGTGCCCTGGCCTACACAAATGTTTCTTATTATTAAATAAACAGCGTGGAATGATAATACAATAGTATTTATATAAGGTAAGGTATTTGATGGTTTGTTAGTAGCTTTTATAGTAACTAACCATACAATAGTACTTCATAACAAATTTATCTGGAAAAATATAACTTTGGTTCAGTATTTGTAATAAACTGTTGGAATGTGACAACTTTTCATTAATTGATAGGTTGATTTATGTTTAGTACGGTGTGTTAACAGTGAAATTAATAATAAAATATAAACAAATTATTAGTAATTCCAGATCATGGCTTCAAGGAAGAACTTTAGAGAGTCGATCAAAGAGCTACATGACCCGGGTTTTTCAAAGCTTTTATTACAATTTAGTTGTTCAACAATGGTTGTTCAATAATTTAATATTGATGAATACATCAGTTTTTAATATTGTTTGAGTGGCATGTTTCACCTTGCTAGGGCATTAGAAAGTGTTTTGATAATTATATAATAAAGTGTTTTCTTAAAGTGAAATGAAAAATAATTAAATCACAATCCATGGTTCAACTTATTAGGACTTTTTTTACATAACATTCTTATATTAAAATAATACCTTTGATCAAAATATAAAATCATTTTAAGGAACTAACTTTTCTATTGCAATATATGTTTTAAATATGTACATTTTTTATTTATTTTCTTATATTTCCATCAGCTACATTTGAAGCCAACTTCTTTGTACATCGATGTGGATACTTGAATTTAAAATTCATTTCTACACATCAATCTACACACACATTACAGATGAGATTTTACCGTGACAAAAATTCTATGAAAATAAGTTTTACAATCAAGACAATATTCTTACCCAATATTTTAAACGTTATTGTCGTTTCACATTCATCAATATCAGCAAAATTCAACACGGGTAAAGCTTAGTTCTTCTAGAGAAGCCTCCGAGGTTAGGTTAGGTGGGTTAAGGTAGAGGGGCAGCGCTGGGGGTGTTTAGTTCATAATGTTTGGTGTACACCAGACCAGAGACAAGACATTGCCGCGCTGATGTTGGTTATGCTATGAAGTTGGTTTACAGGTCAAGTATAGTCCCCGGGCTGCCAAGCCAGCGGATATCTTCTAACCGAACCCCAAATTAACGGTTTCATGGATTTGAGGTTCTAAGAACGAATTATTAACAATTATTATTAGTAAAGAGAAATTACAATTATTTCAACCCCACTATGAAAGACAAATATCGGGCCTTTTAACATTTGTAAAGGTATTGAACAACTATTATATTATCTTTTTTTAAAGCCAATTATAAAAAAATAAATAATCTTTATCGCCTACATTATTCATCCTAGATCCTTAAATTATAATAATTGTTGATTTATGAATTATAAAATAACTCTGACATCTCAGCTATAGTTTACATAAACGTATTTGGCTTCAATGATCAGGTGTGAATAAATACTGTAAACAATAATAATTGAATAGCGGAATTAATCTAAGCTTGGATTCTTATCTGAATAATCACAGAAATAATACAACAAATAATCATACAGTACAACGTATGAGCATCATCGTGAGCTACTACCGCTCTTTGTTCTACTGGCTCCAGCACAGACATTTGAGATGACTTCTCGCTATAGGGTGTAAAGAAATAAGCTTAAGGGATTGCCTGGGAAGCCGCCTGCCTGCGGAGATCAGACTTTATGAGGCCTGTGAAGATGGTGCCCACCACGAGAATGATGCACAGCGTGATGTTAGACCACACATCGCCCCACATGTCCAGGAAGTAGCCGTACATTATTGTGAAGGCAATTCCAAACACCTGAAATTATCAGCTCTCTGTTAGTGCACGCATATTTGTCTTGAATCTTAACCCTTTGCACTCCTCAATCATTACTGTTTTACGTGGCACCAACTGCTTAATTTATTTACAAAACAGACAAAGGAATCTCCATAAAAACCTGTTTTGGGAAGGTGTGGAGTATGTTTTAATGATTATTGTAATATGAATTTAATTAAAAAAAATGGCTATTCTAGGTCGACATGAGAGTTAGTGTGCAAGAAATACTATGTCTAGAGAGTATACTTGATATTGAAATGGTAAGGGTTAATAAAGAAACATTTTTCGTTAATTTCTTTAGTAGTCAAATTTTTAGACCAGCACTATTGCTACCATCTGATTTTACTGGCGCTGAATAAGTAATACTGCATGATACCTTGGATTAAAACATATATGGTAAGAGAAAAAAATAATAGAAAGAGTAAGGTATTTAAACAAATATACCAATATATACAATAAAAATGTGTAAATTAGTATATTTGTATCTGTTAAACAATTACATAGAAATTTTGCAATAAAAACCTGTTTTGGAATTAATTAGCATTTTAGAATCACACTTATCATCAACTCACCAGTCAAATTCAATGTTGATAATCTGTACTCGGTTTTAATAGAACTGGAAGTTGTCATACCTGAGCAGAAGCGTTCAAAAATCCTGCGGTAGTTCCCTCTGGTTCGGGGTATGTAATTTCAGCTGCGAACTCAAATCCTACTGGTAGGTAACCTGTCATGAAGAATCTAAAATACACATACTTATTAGTGAAGAATAGTGACATTTTTTTTAGTAATTTTTTTTTGTGATTTTATGAAACATGTGTTGGCGTTGTATAGTCTTTCTTTGTTTATTTACAGAAAGCAATTATTAAAATATATTTGCATAACTTTTGAAAAACATTCTATTTTCACAATGATGTTTTGGACTGCTGACATCCTTCCTCAGTTAATTTTTTTAAACGCACGCTGAGTGGATGGAGTTAAGATTTATTTAGAATTGTAGGACAATGGGAAAATAATTAGAGTTTATTAAACGGATGATCTGTTTCAATGAGGTGGTAAATGAAAAAATGTTGTGAAAATACAATATTTTTCAAAAAAGTTATTCAAATGTGAATTCACAACACAAAGTGATGGCGAATACAGAAGAAATGTTTAAATATGTTTATTAAAATTAAAACATTTGATAGGCGTCCCGAATCCAAATTAAAATTTTATCTTTATTGAAAGTTTTTTTTATTTTTTATTTTAATAAGTACAATTAGCCGTACCATTCATTCGTTTTCTTTACACGTATCACGCCGTGGCAGTCATATGTGACTGCCAAAAGTTGAATTAAAGTAAGGGTCTTCAAGCGCCGTCAGTCCCGCGTTAACGGAGTTTTAATAATATAATATGGTTAAGTTAAATGGCTTTTTACACCGGAATCCAGAAAAGTACTGTGGCAGTCAGCGTGCGTCATATGTAGTGTGATTGTGATTAAAAATGTCGATTTTGCATCTGACAGGTGTATTCGGAAATAGGTGGATGCTGAAGATCGATTATTTGTTTCCGTTAAAACTTAAAAACAAAATAAATACAGAAAAGTTTCAAATGTCTTACTCTCCATTATACCAAGCCTCGTAGTGAGGAATAAAACTGAAACGAAGCAATTTATATAAAAATGATTAGTTTTGTATGTATATTTAGGTGCAGCGTTAAAGCAAACTTATTGTATTTTAAAATGTAAATATATTTTGTATCTTACAGTTTATTTAATATAAAATAAAATATTTAATTTTATATGTAAATTCAGTTATACTTTACACTTGAAGAGGTTGGCTCCGAAAAATAATGTGTATATTATTTTTATTACAGTAAAAAAAGTATAAAATGTGGTTTTAGAGAAAGTTGAATTATTCTTCAAAATTAACAACGGAATCACACAATATTAAAGCTTTAAGCTTAAACAAAATATGTAAAATGTATTTTTGCCAATGATCTATAATAAAATAAATATTTTATTATTTAGAAAAAAAAAGTTTCATATAAATATAATAGTTAACTGAAGCATACATATAAAATTATAATTTATCTTCTACTGGGACACGCAAGTACGTTTGTAATTATTTAATAGTTATGAATTAACGGTTTGTCTAGTAAATCACCTCATGTGGACACCTAAAAAAACACTTTAGCGTCCATAAAGTGCACGGGAACATTACAACGGTGATTGAAGGTTGTATAATTTTATCAGCATCGTAAAAAAGTCAAAGAAGTGTCACATGGTTTAACGAATAAAAATAAAACCGTAAATGGTTAAAGAGCTTATTACTTTCTTGAATAATGATCTGAAACTCAAAATTAAATAAATTATATTACGAATGAAAATGTCTGTTTTCTAGAAGTTTCATTATAATTGAAGGTGATGGCATGTTCCATCTTGCTATGGTATTATCAAATGTGCGTTAGCAAGATGAAATATGTCACTCCCATAATATAAAGTTCTATGCCACCTTCACCCTCCTCAATCAGGTCGTGCTCATCTACTCCCCCGTACAGACGTTTTTATCAATATTTAATATTTAATATGGACTGTTAAAGAAATATTATATAATAGATATTCATTGTCAACATGTGGTTGTTATTGTACTTGGCATGGAATCACGAATGATGTTGTAACTATAAAAAGTGACCAACCCAAGGAGGAAGCTGCTAATGTAGACGACGATTATGTAGCCGGTGCTGAGCGTGAAGGTGTAGATCACCATGCCGATGACCGAGGCGGCGTACACTCCAAAGGTGGTTTCCTTGAAGCGGTGAGTCTTGTCCAGGATAATGCCACACATCACAGACCCCAGCATCCCTGCTAGAACTATCACCAGGCCGATACGTCCAGCGTCTTCATTCGCTCCCTGCAAAATAAATTTAATAAAAATTAAATGGTGTAATAGATCTTGAAAAGCTGTCTTATATCTCTGACGTACATATCTGTGTTTCAAGTTATTTTACCCCTAGACGAGTGGTTTTCACTGCAATATGCTTCCAACCTTTTTTTAAATAAATAAATAAAAGGTTAGTGTTAATTTTTACTCTAACCCTCATCAAATCGACCACAAGGGGACTTCGTGTAGCACAAAGGAAACATGAAAGAGCCATAAGACTCTCAGTTCGGATAAGAAATAGTGAAATACGTAAAAGATCGGGAGTTAGGGATATTTGTCGAGGATATGTATTAAGGGTTAAGTTCAAATGGTCATTTGCGGGACATGTTGCCAGATTGGTAGACGAAAGATGGACCAGAAGGACCTTGCAACGACAGAAGAAACAGAGGGAGACCCCGCATACGATGGTCTGATGATATTCGAAAAAATGCTGGTGACTGGATGCGAAAGGCATAAGTTAGGATTCCATGGAGAAGTATGGGGAAGGCCAGTTCCAGCAGTCGACGACCACAACTGTTTAACGGAGTAAGTAAGTAAATGAATTAATTTATATTAAATATGAAAGAGTTGTTTAAGAAACTTACGGGGAAGTAGACGAGCACGACCTGGTTGAGGAGGGTGGAGATGGCGTAGAAGCATCCCACGTTGATGCCGTAAGAGATGAGCAATAAGATGTAGTTGAGGTTGGTGGCCAGCCGTTTGATAGACTTGAAGAAGTTGTCTCCGATGGGGCTCTCTATGTCCTGCGCCGCAGATGGAGGGGTAGGGGGTGCCGCCTTGAAAACTGCAAAATGAACTCATTTTATTGTCATGTTTATATTTGAGGCATACCCATTGGAATCAATTATTGATTCAATATTAATCAATAATCTCCCAGGAGAATACAGAAAAACAAATATTACGAATTCTCTTAAAAATATTCACCAAAGTTACCAGAAAAACTCGGGCCATTTACTCTTTGCTTAATTATAAGATATACGAAATGAAAATATTTACAGTGGTTCAATGTATAAATTAAAAAAAAAATTCTCCATTATTTTGGCTAAAACACTTCAGTAATACTTCAGAAATATTGACTGTTTAATTTTGAAAACACATGTTAAAATACGTATCCTAATTCATTAATTAATTTATGTGAAATTGTCGCGACAATAACAGTTGTTTCGCCAACATATATTGGCATCATCAGGTGGAATAAACATCTGAACGGTTCTTCGTAACATCTGATGATGCCAACATAGGTGGGCGGAAGAGCTGTCACGATAATATTTCAGAAATTTATAAATAAGTTGTGATACGTATTATAACAGAATTCAAAATTAAACAGTTTATATGATTTTTTTCTTTTACGATTTAAAAATATCAGAAGTATTTGTGAAATGTATACTTATATCTGTATACGAATCCTGGATTTTCACCTGTGGGTGGTTAACCACCCACAGGTGAAAATCCAGGATTCGTATACAGATATAAGTATACATTTCACAAATATTTGTAAATATTCTGGTCAATTCTTTGGCGTATAAAATAGGAGTGTTACTCCAGGCGACTTCTAAACAGTGCGCTAGGAGGCGGTAGCCTCTTCGCATTGTGTTAATAAAGTAGTTTGCTAAATGCTAAACAATCATTCTCCATAGATGGCGTTAGTGGGTGGATTGTATAGATTAATCTTAAAAATTGATAAGTACAATCAAATCTACATAGATGGCTGACTGGAACTGACACGTGAAGATAGGTATGGATTTGGAGTATATATACAACTTCCAAAAATGTATCATGCATGATCATAATAACAATGGTGGAATGGGGAATGTTGTAATTACATAAAGCGTGCGCTTAACCCAACCAATGACAGGTCATAAGTCCTGTAAACACCTTGATCATCCATATTCAGTTTCCAGTTTGCGTCTTCGTCTCTATTGAGATACAATTAAAAAATTGAATATCAGAAGTGTTCTTCTTTTTCTCAGCGTTACATTTCAGCAATGGATTCGGCCTCCTCCACAATAGTTCTCCACTGGCTCTTGTTCCTGGCCTTCTCTATATCACAAGTGTAACCTAGGCTAAATAAAATTTTTTTTTTTTAATTTTAATTGAATTATCGCTTTAAAGTATTTAAAAAATAATAATAATCACGCGAATCTTAAAAAGCTATACAAGCTTGAAAGTCACCACTTGCAGTGAAAATAATTATTGTTGAAGAAAACTCCATCTACAACACCCTCTGGAATTCATGAAAAGGTACGTTACCGGGGCTGTACACGAGTGTAATTATATTTGAACGTATGGGAGAGCTATTTGAAGTCAACCGTATTCGTTCAAGTGAAAGAAAAGGTCAGCACTTGACACACTCTCAACAAAGTTTGGTCCATTTCTCCAAAAACATGATGATTTCAGCACATTTTTGTTGCAAACAATATCATGGAAAATGCAATAGGCTTTTCTTGCATTATATGTTATTTTGAAATATGTAACTCGAATGGATTTTGTGCTAGTAGTAGTTTTAAGTTACACATATGAAAGTTGGTTGTATTATGTCTAATAAAAAATAAAAAATATTGTGCATCGATAATGCAGATTTATTGATATTATGCAAACATATGAAAATAAATGATACATAAGAAAAACTTCTTAGAAAAAAGGCTGATTATTCGTAAAACACAATAAAATAATAGCCACGCTACTAGCCAGATTTAAAGTCGCAACTTTTTCCCTGTAGGCTAATATCCCAAAAAGATGACGAAGTTGTAAAACCTCCATAACACGTCGATAAAAGTAAGCTGGATGGAACTAGCAAAAGAAGGATGAAAGTAGAATAAATGCAGTCGAGATCTCTTAGACCAATGCATGAAAAATTACATATGATTGAATGTGAAATGGAAATATTAGGAGAGAATCTAGTGCAATAGAAAGGGCCATTAAGATGATTTAGACCATTGGTTTCCAAAGCGATTTATATTGACCCCCCAGGGAACGATTTCGACTTGCAAGTGGTCTACGACAATCGGAATAAAAAAAAAAGGTGTGCATGAGATGTAAATGGGAAACACAGTGAAACTTCAACATCATTAACTGTTCAATTTACAACACTGTTTTATTGTGAATTTTTTTTATTGTACACTTTTTGAGAATTTGCGCGGGCTGTTTCATCAGCTGACGACAACATCGGTTGGCTAAGCAACTGTCGTGACATTCTCAAAAAATTTATAATACAACATTGTGATATTATATAATAACATTGTTGTAGATTAAACAGTTAAAATGTATAACTATAAAACTTCACATATCTTTTATTTTAAAGATTTATTTTCTACAGTAAACCCTATTAAAGTGAGAAGCTAGGTGTCACCTTCTAAAAGTAATTTTATAGTTATAGATGAATTTGTAAAAGAAATCTATATTTGGAAAGCAGGGGGTCTTCATAAAATAGAAGAAATCGGCAAGGGGTCTACGGAACAAACATGTTTGTGAACCTCTGAAGAATGATGAATAAAGTTATGTTAACGATGTAAACAGGACAGAGTCAAATATAAAATGTCGGCCACGCGAAGAGTCAGTGAAATCGACGTGCATGGATGATACCATGTATGAAGGTTGAGGAATCGAGAGAAGTAGATCAGGAAATAACAGTGTATCGGTTCTCTCTGTCTACCCCTCCGAGGAGACGGTATGATGGTTAGTTAGCTTTTTAAAGATATATCACATATATAAATCTCAGCCCTCTACCCAATGTTAGCTAGAAACAGTGAACTAAGCACCGACAAAAAAACTCCTGATATACAAAACGGTCATAAGGCCGATCTTCACTTATGCAGCCCCAATCTGGGGCTATGCAGCTTCGAGTCACATACGAAAACTCCAAATCCTGCAAAATAAGGCTATCCGTTTATCGCTCGGTGCGCCTTCATGGACCAGGATCACACAACTGCACCTAGAATCGGGAATCCCGATGATAGATGAATTCATTCTGAAACTTGCCGAACGTTAAAAAGGACTCCATTCACATCCTAACCCCACAATAAAAGACCTCTCAATTTACGACCTAAACACCTCCAGCCGCCACAAGCGCCCAAAATTGATCCTCCTTCAGAGGAGCACTCCGGGCCACACAAATCATGCCCCCGCATAAACTAACAACCCACCAAATCACCTTCCAACAATGTTCTCATCAGACGTAAGAGGAATAGCCACATGAGTCCAAGTCCAAGTCCAAGTGAAGATAATCAAAGGTAGGTACGTGGTTTTTTATACGTGTGATTTCCGCTTACAAACAACTAATTGAAAAGTATAAGTTGTTTTGGAATATGATGCGCGGATCTAGGTCAGTGTTGTATAAATAATTTAACACTGCTATTTAAAAAAAATGTAGATTCAAGATTCACGGCACATCTCTCTACCGTCATAAAATGGGGCTTACATCTCAGATAAGAATATCGAGTGGCGATGTATCATAATTAGACCTGCCAGGACTGATTCCCGAAGATACTGAACATTTCATAAACCAGCGAACCGTTGTTGAGTGTTACCAACATTTATTTTGTTTTATAGTCCGATTGTTCCGAAAGAAGAGTCATTTTAAACGGTGTCGGAAAAGTCGGCAAATGTTGATAAGAGTTTGCTCGCCTGGCCTAATCTCACACAAACGTGCAGAGAGCAGTGTATAGAAAGACACACGAACAAGCGATACGAGGTAAGAGGATTACCGCTCCGTGTACAGCGATTTCTAAACTGTTTCATTTACCAAAAACTAAAAAGTTTGTAAAAATAATCATAAAAAAGTATTTTCAACGGAAAGAAGATTACATAATATAACTATTATCAGTCCCAAGAATACCATTATATAAACTAACTAACTAACTAACCATCACGCCGTCATCCCGAAGGGATAGGCAGAAAGACGGACTGCCACACTTTTCTTTTCTGAAATATTTCTCTGGCTTCCTCAACAATCATACATCGTGTCATGCATGCGCGTCGATTTCTCTTACTCCTCAAGTGGCCGACATTCAATATTTGATTTATTTGATCGTTCCGCGTTTTCCTTGGTCTTCCTCTATTTCTAGTTCCATTTACATAAGATACTTTTTTTCCATTCTTTCTTCATTCATTCTTTCCATGTAGGTACCATTATATTATATAATTAAATACAGTAGAAATGTCATTTGAAGCTAAAATCAGTCAGTGAGCGCTTTCGGTTGCGTTCATCGGTCAAATTAAGTAAGTACTAATTGTGCTAACCACGACAAAACCATTTGAGAACCTCTGCTTCACACAGCAGTTGCTATACACGAGTAAAGTATAGTTTATTCTCCCAGGAAATGGTAAATTTGCTTGAATTACATCCAAGGACTCGAGGACCTAGAACGAAGTATAGTTATTGCGAGCTTGAGTTTCAAATTACCGTATGATTCTAAAGCGACACCCAAACTTGAGACTGTTCTTAAGTTCAAATCAAATCAAATCAAATCATTTTATTTCATCAACAGACATTACAAAATTTATTTTTAAGGCATCTATTGAGAACAGGTAAAATAATATATTATATACGAGTATAGTATACTACCAGAAACGCATAAGAGATGGTTCAACATTAGGAAGACAGGATACTCTCCAGAATTAAGAGTATTTGCCTTCTGAACGTACTTTCACTAACATGAAAGACGTCGATCTCCGAGGAGACCGCGTTCAGCAGACTAATTGCTCTTCCCACCGGTGTCACCAGAGGCAGATTGGTTCTGGCGGCCGGTAGGTAAAACAATCTGTGCTGTCGCTGTCGGAGATATCTATCGGGGACAAAAAGCCGAACACCCTCCAGTACGGCCGAGTTCTCGAAGTATTCCCTAATTAATCTAAAGAAATGGGTAATTAGATGTCCATCTCTTCGAAGCTGTAGAGAATTGGTTCCGAGCATTCCCAAAAGAAATGCCGTGGGATAGAGCCAAGGATAGCTACCATACTCCCTCATGTAGAGATACCTCAGAAATTTTTTCTGAACCCTCTCCAGCATAATGGAATATCTCGCCTCGTGAGGACTCCATATCACAGAACCACCTTCGAGTCTGCTCCGAACCAATGCGTTGTATAGGACTCTGAGCACATTGGGATCCCTGAAAACTGCCGGTCCGGACGATGAAGCCCAACATCTTCAGTGCAGTGCCACAAATCCTCTCAACATGTGCACGAAAAGTCAGCCTACTCTCATAGATGATCCCGAGATCTCTCATCGAAGATACATGTGCGAGTTGCTGGTTGTTCATTGTGTATCTATAATACACAGTTTTCAATGCTCTAGTAAAAGATAGCATAACGCATTTAGAGACATTGAATTGCATTTGATTACTGTGACTCCAGTTGACAATATTATTGATGTCCGACTGGAGGCGAAGACAGTCTTCAGGATTTTTAATTTAAGTTAAAAAACGAAGAGGTACTTCAGATAAACGTCAAAATATTTACGCGATGTAAGAACTGATAAAATTTAACTAGGTAATCAGCATTCTATTGTACAAAGGGTTTCAGTCGAGTGTCTTTGGTGCTAATTTTGAATTAAAATATGAAAAGTAATATTTTTATCCTCTTCTCATATTTAGTCCTGTCACCTCCGTGATGCAAAGGGCCCCCAGGATTCTTCGATGCCTGACACCACTCTAAGTGAAGAAGTGCTTACTATATGTGGCAAATTAAACCCTATCTGTGAGATTTTCTTCAATATACAAATACTTAATACCTGGGTGCATTAATCATAAAGATTCACATAACATTTTGTATGAAATATATTATATTATAATCAACATTGTTTAATAGTCACTACGATACAGTTTCTGCGAGAGTAGTGGCTTTATTCTTCTGATTTAAAACGATATTAGAGATATAAATTCAACCAGACAAATAAATATGACAAATAAAAAAATAATGTGCTTACAGATGATGATCAGGACCAGCAAGATGCTCGTGAAGCCGGCTATGATGTAGAACATGACCTGAAGGTCTTTGCCGACAAGTTCCTGGTCGTCATTGTTCTTCACTAGTATCGGCGGAACAAGGAAACCGACGGCAACACCCAGCTGAAATAAGCAAAACGAATTCGTTGAAATGCATTCCGTATAAGAGGCACAGAAAAAGTCATGTTATTATAGTTGATCGCGATTAAACTGAAAACAGGGATTTCGTGGAATTTTGGAATTAACCGTAAAGCCAAAGCCCCACTGAAGTACTTCACGCAGTCCTAAACTAAAACTAACTAACTAACTTACCATCACGCCGTCTCCCCGGAGGGGTAGGCAGAAAGAATGGAACGCCACACTGTTCTGTCCTGACATACGCCTCTCGCTTCCTCTACATTCATACATCTTGTCATGCACGCACGTCGATTTTTCCGACTCCTCACGTGACCGACATTCAATATTTGATTGATTTGATCGTGCCATGTTTTCCTCGGCCTTCCTCTATTTCTAGCTCCGTTCACGCCGTTTACTAGATGATACGTTTTTAGCTACAGAATCATGTAGCTTCAAGCATAAGCTAGGCTACTTCCTGTGTGGTCTAGCGTTACGGTCTACACACATGAAATGGGTCTTTAGTATAATGAAAAGATAAAATAACCTAATTAAGTAAAAAAAGCTTTAAAACGTCGAAAAATTTATTATCATAAAAATTATAAGATTTGTCTTTTTGGTCACACATTAAAACATTAAAATACTACCAGAGATTTAAAACTGGTTTTAACTATCGCATTACTGATTGAATGAACATTTGCAAGTTCGTAATTTCTCTCATCTGTTCTTAAAAGCTATTCACCAAAGTTGTTGTTACAAAATATATGGACAAATACAAACACGAGATTATTTGATGACGCAAACGTTTAACTAGGAGAAGGGAGTGAGTAATGTCCCCGATGGAAGCGAATAGAGGAAATTGGAAGATGTCCTAAAGTAGACCTTTTGGAATGAAAATTATATATAAATATTAGCTCATATTTAAAAAGCACGATATTAGCCATGATAAATGATGTGGGTACATCGCATATTATTTTATGTAAAGGAAGGTAAGTCTTTCAGAAGAATTTAAATGTCTAGAGAATGTATTATAATTTCCTGGCGAGCAAAAGCTTTGAAGGAAATGTTAAACAAGTACCATATAAGATGCGGGATCCTTGACGTGACTTTTTTATGGAACCTACCTAACTCTAGAGGGGGGGTGGGGACTTGACAGTTATTCAAATTAAGTACATTTTAGAGAACGTCTTAAGTCTATTTCACAAATTGCGATTCGCAACCGCGGCAATGTAGAATTGTAGAAAACGCTTAAAACTTAATAAACTCTACGAATGTACTTTAACGCATAAGAAAATTCTTTTGGATTTTTATGGTATGTTGAAACGACGATTGTTTTATATGATTTAAGCAACGCGAGTTTGGTTTGAATAATTTATTGCGCCAGTGTTCAGTTGACAAGTTGAGAGAATACCGGCCAAATAATATTTTCGCCGAGTCATTAGATTTGTTTGTTTCCCAGCCGGACCAGCCCCGGCCGGAGGCGGTGACTTCCGTTGAAGGGACAGGCGGCAATATTGTAATTTATAATACACGTCTGCAAGCAGAGGCTAGATTAGGATAAATATGAGCTTCTTCAGAAATATACCTCCTCGTGAGAGAGAAAATTCTAATTAAAATTTCACCAATAAATTATTTGTGGGGTTAATGGAAACATATATGATGGCTCTCTATTAAGATCGCTAGAGATCTACTGGACGTCCTATAATAATTATTGTGCGTTGCGAATCTGTTTAATCCACTTTCATTATTTTTTTATAAAAGTGGATTTAAACAGTGTGAATATTCCTATTCCGAATTACAATGGAATTCTACAGTGTTGGCTTAACCTTCAATAATAATAAAAATAATAAAGTATATTTCGTTAATAGCGAAAAATTAATCACGGAAATAATTGTCTTTATATATTTTGATTATTCAGATTTTTCATAAAAATTCTGAAGCGATATGTTTTTTTGTAGAAGATTAAAAAAAATATATATAAAATATTGTCGTATGATGTTTGTATAAACGTACGCATGTGTGACACACACGTAGACGCGTGAATTCTGTGACCATAATTCACGAAAGTATGACGGGAATTCCAAATTCTCCATGTATCCGGGTACAGGATTAAGCGGGTGCAGAAAACCGAGAAAATATTCCCCCCCGAAGCGGGGGCGGGGAGGGCGGGGAAGGACGATGGTCGAACAAACAAATAAAACTTGATTTATTCCTGTTCTCGTTAACAAAAAAATATTAAGCCGCGGCCAATGTTTACTCGGAACGGTGCGGTATGGCTAGCACAAGGAGTAAAGAACAGAAAATAAGAATTAGACAAAATCAACGAAGCAGGAGAATTCTTTTAAAATTGTCCTACACATTCGGCAATGATATAGTCTCGCGTATGTAGAAAATAGTCTCTTTATCCAGTATTGCGACTTCAAATACTTACTCACGCGGGTTTTAAGAACAATTATAATTGAAATAATATTAAATATTTGATGTTCGAACGGTGGGATAGAATCAACATGCGAAAGATAGTCTGGTGCGGGTCAAGTACCTACTTATAGTCAAGATTAAACTAAGCACGCTTCTCGCTCTTCTCATTCTTTCGATAGTTTCTTCTAGAAAGTATTTTTCCTTAAAACTTATTCAATCAAATACACGCGTTATTTTTCTTCTTATCAGCCGTCTGTCGTCCACTACTGAACGCCACTGCCTCCTATGCATTGCTGCTTCGTTACTGTGTACAGTGATTGCTGGACGTGGAAGGATGAGAGTGGTTGAAAATTCTTATTAGATGTTCTTTGTTAATAATATTTTTTTATTATTATTCAGTTTCATTCCACTTGCTTAGTTTCGAACGGTATCAGCATTTCGCTGCCAACTTCTGGTGACGATGGCAGTTTATTCAACTAGAAGATGGCACTGAAACTAAATAATATGTGAAATAAAACTAAATGTTTATTAATATGTATATTTATTTATCAGGTGCATACCCATAAAAAACCGGAACAAAAAATATAGGTAACTTAAAGGATTCATAATAATTGTTATATTATGAATCTGTTTATCTATAATCAGTCGTTAGCTCTGGTAATAGTTCCAAAGTTGTTTTAAATCACATCTCGTTACTAAACGAGGAACGAAAGTACTTTGAAAACTATCAACAGATTAAGGAGTCTGAATATTATTCTAGAGACCCGTGTAAATTAGATCAGAAGACAGATAGCACCGTGATTTAAGTAAGGGACAAATGATATCCAAACTTAAATATTAAATTCAGTCTGAGAATTCTTCCCGATTCCATCCACATTTAATAAGGTCTGTTTTTCTGTAGCCATAATTCAGCGGAGGATTAAATTAATGAGATATTACAATCCAGGATATTATCTTAATGAGTGTTCTAAACGATTGGATCCAAGATTTGCAATATCATTACTAAATTAAGAACGTTATTGATTTAAAAACGTACATTTTTTAATTTTTCATATACGGCACTTACTTTCAGAAATGTATTTGTGTATTAAATACCCAATTGTAATTATATTTTACGCCAACTATTTTCAATATAACAACTCTTTTTATATTGCCCAGATGAAAGTGTGGTATAAGCGAAACTAGTTGGCGTCATATATAATTATAATACAATTTCACAGTTAACATACAAATTAAGCATTTATCATAATATAAATAGGCAAAAACTCAGATGTCATCAAGAAAGAGTACGACAACAGAACGAGAGAGCAATACTTTTTTGAAATTTGTTCCGATTCTGAATCTAATTTTAAATTTTGTTCTGATGATTGTTGTATGACAGAAGTGTAGGAAACAAAAGGAGAACAATTTGGTATTGTTAATTTTGAAATATTTACGTGTCTGGAAAACATGATTTATATTAAAAGATAAAACTTATCACTTATTACGATTGTACAGTAAAACAAGTTTTAAAAGGGTAGATAAAAATTTACTTGTGGCAACTAGTTACATATATTTATTACAGTATTTTTTTTTTAATTATGCAACTGAAATTCAAGCACGTGCATATACTCTGTTTCAAAATTAAAATTTTCTTACAAAGAAGAAAATCCACGACGTTTAAATGAAATTAATGGAGATACGCTTGAAACAGTGATTATTATCCAATCGGGTGATGGAGACTTTTACTTAATAGTTATCCGAATGTATTAATTTCAGAAACGATATCCTTCGAGTCGAAGTGATTAAAGCAATATTTGGACACGACTTAGCTTAAATGTTAATGTAAAGCATGAAACTAAAGCAGTTACATAATAATTTGCTGGGCAAGTGAGCTACCTCTCGGCCAGAGCAATGCAGGGTGTGGTGTAGCGGTGTTATTATACTAAAATAATCAAGATTTAATTGAAAGTAAACATCAACAAAATCATTTGCTGTGAAATATGTAAATTCACGGCGATAAGGGCCGGAAAATTTCGGTTCGTTTATTCGGTACACACGCTTTACAAGGAAAATGTTTTCTCGAGATGAAAATGGAAAAGATCGCGAAACACGAAACAGTTCGCTAAAATATTAAAGGAATTACAAAGTTCGGCACAATTAAGCTCCACGGTAACGAATGTGGGCGAAATGATCACGAGTGCTGTTGAGGCCAATACTTTTATTTTTAAACTTTCGTATGAAGCACTTCATTTGTGGTGGGACATTATTAAATAACATAATAATACACTTTTAGTAATTTGTATTTACATCACTTTGATTTGGTAACACCAACCGGTTTCGCTCCCGCTGGAGCTTCGTCAGGGTAAGAGAGTAAACCAGTTAACCGTCGGGAGCGAAACCGGTTGGTATTACCAAATTAAAGTGATGTAAATACAAATTACTAAAAGTGCATAATTATTTTTGTTTAAACGCAATATTTTATAATGTTTTTTGGTAATTAGAGATGAGGTAGAAGATATAAGATGAGGTAGACAAAATACAATACGTGACGGATTATACAATTTACCATTCTTATTTTACACATTATATATAGTACAGATCTGGCTTGGTTGGGCGAATCGGACTCCTGGGAGCAAAAGGCACAGGATCGAGGAGCTTGGCGGAAAATCATTAAGGAGGCTAAAACTCTCCAAGAGTTGTATGACCATAGGAAGTAAATAAGTAAGTAGAAAATACAACGTATTGTAACATCTGCTTCTATGATAATTATATAATATTGTTTTGGTTTAATTCTACAGCAGTTAATTTTTTTCACCTACTCGTTTCCAGCCAAGATATGTCTCGCTGCTCTCTAAACGTGCTGCTGTTGTCTGTTTAGTTAATCAATATTACACTCAAATCAAATATGGCGGAGGTTGAAGACTATCAAGCTCATTTTATATTTTAACGATAAGCATTTAAAACTGATTATAGGAATTTATACTCTGGTCCTCGATTTATAATTGAGAGTTATAACGATTTGACTTGTTTCTGCATAAAATCTCTTATTAAAATATTGTCTGCATTGTTATATTTGAAATGTGGCTGCATTGCAAAATGTTGTGTATTCTTTGGACCGATATGCCAGCAATATGTTGTTGACCATATCGGTTCATAGAGCCAGAATTGATAGGGAATTGTTGGCCAACATTAAAACCCGTAAGGTGACCTATTTAGGTCATGTGCTTAGAGGAGAACAATATGAATTGCTGCACCTGACTATTGAGGGCAAAAGAGGGTCAACAAGGTTTTGGCAGGAGGCGAATATCGTGGCTTCATTACATAAAGCACTAGAAAAGGGTTGACGTTGAGGAGCTGTGAGGAGCAGTTGCCAGGCATAGAAACGCTTAATCTCAAGCAATAGTCAACGTCGGGGGGACCTGACATGACACCGAAAGCAGAAGAAGATTATTATCTTTGAATACCAAAAAGTGTTAATATTATATATATTATCGTGTGCGCCTACCACCCGTTTAATGTGGCTTCAAGAAACAATAGCAGTTGTATGAGTAATAGTTTAAAGGTTGGTTGTAATATGGCGTCCCTCTCCTCTGTACCGTGCAGATATCCGATAGACTAAATTACACAACTTTCCTTATAAAACTCCACCACGCTATTGGCACACACAATTCCTCGTTATTTAGAATTCTCGGGCTTAACGAGGTAAGTTTCTTTAGATTCAATCGAGGTAAACCCTTTCATAGGGGAAGAATATTCTCGAGTCGACTGAATAAACTTAAATAAACTGTTATGATAATTTTCATAGCGCCATTAGTACAAAAGCTTCGCTTGTATAACACTTGAGAAATAATGATGGAAGGCGTGTTCTTCAAAGTGTGTGCTTTGTATCGACAAATACGCTGGGATACAAATAATAAACAAGTTGAAAGGCTTCAGATTCTCGAAGGCAAATGTAAACTAGTGGGACGCGATACAAGATCAGGCGTCGAGGAAAAACATGGAATGGCTGACCTTCCTAAGAGAAAAAGAACTTTCGAAACTCAAAAAAGTTCACGTAGAATACCTTTACATTTCTAGTATATGGTATAAAGATTTACGGTGTAAACTTTGCCAAAAAGCTGATTTTATTTTTAGAAAAAAAAGTTTCATTGATTCGTTAAAAAACGGTACATTTTACTTATAGAAAATTTACAAAATAATAGTAGTTTACCTACTTTTAAAATCATTGTAAAATGTTAATTACTTTACATGCATTTATCATATGTTATATTCAAATTATTCTTCGTGTTATTCCAAATCCTTTTTTTATTGTGTTGCGAATAGTTCCATTTACGTAATAAATTTGATGTTCACACTGACAGTAGAGAAATGATGTAAAACATAGAAAAGTGAAATCTCCGTAAAATATTAGGGATTGGAGATTACAAGAAAACAAATAAAAATTGTGTCGAATAATGATTGCTACAGAAGATATTTTTTTCAAACTTCCCAAAACCAGATCGGATTTCAGATTATTTATGAGGCTGCCACAAGAAAAAATTCACTATCTCTAGGGTTCGAGGGCTGCATCCGACCTTCGATGTGAGAGTACCGGGTGTAGCGAGGGCTCGGATAAGGTTGGACAGCAATTGGCATTGCCGGAGGCGTGACGTTCATATTTTAATGTCGATACTAAATGTCAACAGAACGATTCACTTTTACGATTTACGCCGTCCTTCTGGCTGTATTTTTAGTACAAGGAAATTAAAATAATTTTATGTCACCGGAGCACCGCTAAATCACGAAAATATAATGTAAGTACGGTTCTTTTGACGAAAAAAATGACTGAATTTGAAAACTGATGTAGATCTGGCTACTATAGCTCCTATATATATTTTATTTATTAATCATGCGTACTATAATATAATAACCAGTTAACACTCATATTTAGCTAATGTGTAGATAGAAATAAAGAACGTCACTCTTCATCTTCCATATTTATAAAAATGTCTTGTATAAAGATCGGCTATTATATAAATAAAGATAATATAATAATAGTCTTCTTGTTTCCCTCATCTTATTCTAGATCTTGAACGGATGTCATTCTCTTAAGAAGTAGAATACCACCTGTTTTTCCATTTTTTGGCGGTCTTCCTAGCAGGCGATATCCCACCGGTATACTCGTATTGTGGGCACATGGGGAATTCTTGCACCTCTACCATAATTCTATCTACGTGGTCTCTCCAATAGCGCCGTCTTTTCCTACCCCACGATGTCTTCCTTCCGACAGGTCTTACTCATTTCAGAGTTTCTAACAGTGTCCATTATTGATTGAAATTTCTTGGTAGAAGTTCATTGTAAATAATGAAAATATTTTTTTTTATTAAGAATTTTTCTATGTTTATTTTTAGTGTAAAATCTACTATAATAAGTAGATTTTACACTAAAAATAAACATAGAAAAATTCTTAATATATATTTTTTATTTTCATTATTTTTTTATAGTTCGCAGTGCTCTCATCTCAGATATCCGAATAATATTTTTTGTCCTACCGATCGCATCCTTTTGGTCTTTTGGTATTAGCATCTGTTAATAGTAATAATAATAAGTAAAATACCGATATCTGTACAGCATTTAAAGATTTAATAAATAAGCTAAATACGAAACAATATTAAATTAATATAGGAGTAACAATGATTGATAAGTAAAGTGTAATTGTATATTAAAAAAGTGGTTTTAATCGCGCAACTAAGAGCGAGTGTTTTATTTATTTATTGAGAATTAAATCTTACTAAGAGGTCGCTGTCTAAATAAAGACAAAAGTGGAAGTAGTTAAAAAACATCGTTTTATTTAATTATTATTTAAAATGAACTTCCATCAAGAGATTTCAGTAAAATCATTTGATTATCTTACTAAGAGGTATTGTTTTATAACTAATTCATAAATGATTAAAATACTTTAACACTGTTTAAAGAATTAGTAGATTTCTAAGCGAACGAACAATTATGATAATGAGTGAACAGTTTAATGAATTTAATGAGTCGAAAAGTCTCAGGTATTCTGAGATAAAGGCAAAGGGATAACGCTTAGTAATAGACATTCAACGATAATTTCGATTGTACATTTTCTAGACTAAATTGAATATTTTAAAGGCTTCAAAATAATGGTTATCTTTTTTATCTTCTCCAATTTGTTTGACATTAAATCACGGCTTTGAAAGACGCAATCACAACTCGGATTGTATCGAGCCAGGGTTTATGTAAATCGTGGAACCGACAAACAAACCAGAAAGGCAATAAATACTTGCACATCATTTTAACAAATTCCAATCATAAGAAAACGTATGTTTTTTAGAATATATCAGAACACATGATATATAGTACAATTTTATTTATCTATTGTATTTGATTATGTAAATCATTTAATATGAAACTTCAAATAATTACCTAATTGAAAAAAAGGCCTTTTAGTTATTATTTTACAAATTAATAATTATTAATTGTTTCTTGGGCTTATTTAAGACTATATGTTCAAGAATTAATACGATTGAAAACTATATTTGATAGAAGTTTTATTATATTTAATGAAAATGAAATGTTCCTCCTTGATAATAATAATAATAATTAGGCTAATTTGTATAGCGCCGTTTTCGTGAATAGCTCACCTCAAGGGCGCACCTATAAGGCAATATCAAATGTTATTGATAATGTTTTACTAAGGCGAAACATGTGATTCCCATGAATTGTATTTTTTTTTCAAAGAAAACAGACGTTTTCATTCGTCTTAATTAAAATATAAATTATTTATATTTTGGGTTGACATTAAAAAGGTTTTCCTCTTACAATTTCATCTTGGTACTATGAACAATCATGGATATTACTGAGGCAATGGAGCCTCGATTTTGACCTTTTACGCACAAATCAAAACGATCTCAAAAATCAATACCCAGATTTGTGTTGGTGGTAAAATACATATGTTGCAGAACCCCACTCTCACGGCCGATAAATTGGACATTTTTTATGCTGGTCCACGCATATCGCCCCAGAGCCAGCTACACGCTACAACGTGACACCTAATAGCCAAGAAAATAAATTTATAGATGCAATAGACTTAAGCCAGAATTAGGGATATTCTCGAAAAACCTCCCTGCGTAGCTTCCTTGTTATGAAATCGCTTGGGAAATACAAACAGGCTGAAGTATTAATACAACAACACATTGTACGAACAAGTTTTTACTTAAAGTAGTCATATACCTATCTATGTAATATTTAAGACAACAAACAGGGTACAATAAGTAAGTCATTATATTATTATTCCAAGTTTCAAATATAATTTTTTTGCACCACAAATATATGTTTAAACAAGTATTTTATTTAAATTTTCTATATATGCGATGAAACGTTTTATTTAGATTTTGAATATCAGATTTTTGATACTTGTGTAGGACGCACCTGATTTGTGTTGATACGGTTTTATGCATAATATTATACTATACATAAAAAAACACAAATATAATATTTTGTTTAATTAAAATTATTCTGGAATGTTACTATAAACCAAGGTTTCTTCAAAATTATAATAAAAAACGTGGAATTAATTTCTTGTACGTAAAAAATATAAGTGATGCTAAACAACCGTTTATCGCTTGGTGCGCCTTCATGGACCAGGATTACACAACTGCACCTAGAATCGGGAATCCCGATGATAGATGAATTCATTCTGAAACTTGCCGAACGTTTTTACAAAGGACTCCCTTCACATCCCAACCCCACAATAAAAGACCTCTCAAATTACGACCCAAACACTTCCAGCCGCCACAAGCGCCCAAAATCGATTCTCCTTCAGAGGAACACTCCGGGCCACACAAATCATGCCCCCGAATAAACTAACAACCCACCAAATCACCTTCCAACAATGTTCCCATCAGACGTAAGAGGAATAGCCACATGAGCTGAACCTCTGTAAGCCAGAAGATCCAAGTCCAAGAATAGTTTTTTTTATCTATAATTTCTTATTTTAACCTTACATATTTATATTCAAGAAAATCGTCCTCGAGTAATGTTAAAACTAATATTAAAAGTAAAAATCATTCAAACGTTGAAAATCACATAAACCGTGTGTCTAATTAAAAAAATATATTAATTTAATTTATCTACTTCAGTTAGCCGTGCAATCGTCAGAATATCACAAGTATTTTTGATGAACTTAGGGCGCTACTGTGGAATTCCATAATGACGATTTTTTATGAATCAACAAATTTTTTTAGTTTACATTTTTTTAGAAAAACTTGCGAAATAGAGGATATCGTTCAGTGGAGGAGATCCAGAAGCAAATACTGGAGGGACCATGTAGCCCGAATGGATGGTGACAGACTTGCATATACAGCCGCTTATGAAATACCCTCCGGACACCGCCCACCTAGAAGACCGCCTAAGCGATGGAGGGACAGTTGGACCTCATCATTCGACGAGACATGATTTTTGTGTCACAGATCATCAGATCTATTAAAAGAAGAATTAGTTTAGTTTATATCATTCTCCCAATGATGAATGTGTAATCTTTGATACGTGCCAAAAAAATAAATAAACTCTAAATGAAAAAAAAAAAACGGGGTTTTAATTAATAAAAAAAAGGTTTTTAAAAGCCGAAAACAGCGGATTCAGTAAATGACAAAGATTATTTTTTTAAATAAAATTTTATGATATTGTTAATTTTTTAAAATGTGAAATTAGTGATAATATTCCAAACAAATTTATAATAAAAAGGATCAACTGACAATTTAAGGCAGACAGAATATTAATTTAGTGAATATAAAGTGGATGTTTAATAAGATAAATGTACAAATAGTCTCGCACTGTTAGTCACATTAAAGTTGAAATACGGCGGAAATTAGAATTTGTTTGTTTTGAAATAAGCCACAACCAGCACAATGCCGTGTATGTACCGACTACAGCCGCAGCCGCGCCTCCTCGAGCCATCATTTGAAACAACAATTCAAACATAGTCTAGCATTAAGTAAGCGGCGCTTTAGAAGCGATCAATCTCAATAATTCAGAGAGGAGAAGAATACATTAGCGTTTTTGTGAATAATATCTTCGAATTATTTCGCTCAGCGGACTAAGGCAGACAGTCTATTTGCCGGCAGGAGAATCCGCCCAACAAACGAATTCAGACTTAGAAGAATGGGTTGCTGCTTAATAGAGTTTTCGGGGAAATTAAGGGAATTATTACCTAAAATAATGTGAGGTAAACGAGAACGAACGAAACTAAATATTTGTATTCTCAAGAAAAATAACAATGATATATGTTGATTTATTACTTTACTAGATTTAGAAATATATAATTGTTCCCTAAATTTGTAATTTATTTGTTATATTCAGATTATATAGAGTGCCAAAAATACCTCCCTAGAACGGGTTACCTCGGTTGGGAGGTATTAAAACCATGTACTTGGTAAATGATCAATAAATAAATAAATAAACATTCAGCTTATGGTGAAGCATAACGACCTTCATTTAATATATTAAATAAATATCTTGCCGTTTCTCAAGGGGATGAAGAGATTTGTAAGGCGTGGCGTGCATACACAATGGTTTTAGAACTTCAGAGTACATGATAGTATTCATTTAATTATTTTGCATAATATACAAATTGTATTTATTAACTGATAATTTATCATTAATAATTGTTAAATTTACGAGTTGTTTGTAACACCTGATGACGCCAACATCGGTTGGCGAAACAGCTGTCGCAGCATTCTCGAAAAGTGATATTATAACAGTGCTGTAAATTAAACTTTTGATAATGTTGAAGTATCTTAGTATTTCATGGACAAGATAATTTAACAAGTACGGGAAACATGGCTATCACACCTTTCTCTTAAAGAAATTCTAAGAAAGTTTTTTTATAATATAATATAGTGAAAGTTAAAAGCTGATAAAGGCAACCACTGTTATTAAATAATTATTTAAATATAAAATAATCCTAGGGTTTAAATAATTAATTAAATAATGTTCTAATTTTTATTTCATGAAATTATAATATGTAGTGGACGTATAATACATTCTAAATCGATATATTCACTCGTAAAGAGATTATTTCTTGAAATTATAATAATGATAGTAAAAGTTTTATGAGTTAAGTTGAAATTGAACAAAAAATACACTGTTTTAAAAAAATAAAGCTTCCGAGATTGCGTAAGAAGATACGAGCGTAACACTTGCTAAAAGCATCACGGCGCGTACATCAAATGAAAGTGATTTAAAAGTTTAAAGAGAGAACGGAATGGAGAAAGAGCAGCATAATGTGTTAGTGAGTAGATTTATATAAGAGTTTCAACTCCTAATAGGTAGTGACAGGCTACAGCGGTGTAAGTATGATTAATCATATAACTCTGTCGCCATGAAAAAAATCTCCCTCTTCCAGAGAAACGCAAAGTTTGACTAATGGTAGGAATTTTATATGTGACACTGAAAAATGCTTATTACATAAAAATTAAGCAGTTTCCTGCTCCATTAAACTACGCATGATTTCATTGATACGCTGTTCAGTATTTATGGTCAAAATAAATTGAATACAATAACTAACAGAGATATTCACTATGACAAATCTGCTGCCTGTCTAAACATTTTCTGGCACACTTAATTATTATTATCGTAATCGGTTTTGTAGACGCTGTCATCACAAAAATATCTAAGGACATTATTTAAAATATCTTATGATGATCAATTCTATGTACCTATTGGCGGACGCGCAAATCTTAAATTATGGATGATGTATCGCAGGTTGATATGTTCATGATAATTACCTTCGCCATTATAGGTAAAGCATTATCCATCTCTATTAACGAAAGCTCTCTTGTATGCGGATGATGCTGTCCTACTTGCAGACAACGAGCATGAACTACAAGTCCTGGTGAATTATATGTATGAGTTATGCATGCGAAATGATCTGATGATGAATGTTAATAAGGTAATGATTTTTGAAAAAGAAGAAATCATGACAGTCTGCAATATTAGCATGAATGGTGAAAATTTGGAGCAAGTAGTTGAGTTCGTGAATTTAGGTAGTATGGATTTAGGGATATTGAAAGAAGGGTTAGGGCAGGCAACAAAATGAATGGTGCACTTAAAGTTGTCATCGCAAACAAAAACCTATCCAAAAAAGCTAGAATGGCAGTGCACAATGTTGTTCTTCTATCGACCCTTACGTATGGAAGCGAAGCATGGAACTGGCAAAAGAAGGATGAAAATAGAATAAATGCAGTAGAAATGAGATCTCTTAGACGAATGTGTGGATACTCTGTGTAGGATAGAGTGTCGAATGAAAATATAAGAAGTGAATGCGGTGCGAATAATGGTGTTATGAATAAAATAATGAAAGGATCATTAAGATGGTTTGGACATATGGAAAGAATGAATGAAGAAAGAATGGTAAAAAAATTATATGTTAACGATGTAAATGGAACCAGAAATAGAGGAAGACCGAGGAAAACGTGGCACGATCAAACAAATCAAATATTGAATGTCGGCCATGTGAGGAGTCAGAGAAATCGACGCGCGTGCATGACACGATGTATGAATGTTGAGGAAGCAAGAGAAATATGTCAGGAAAGAAAAGTGTGGCAGTCCATTCTTTCTGCCTACCCCTTCGGGAAGACGGCGTGATGGTTAGTTAGTTAGTATTATTATGCGTATTACCTTAGAAAACTAACCTATTAATGGTTATTCCTATAAATACACCAATCTCAAACAATATCGTATAACCTTAGGAAGGGCTTATCAGTAATATGTACTTGTGCAATCGAATTTATATATAATGTTTTATATACGGTATACAAACATATTGGCTTATCTATATTGGGTTATGTATATTTTAATAAATTTTTGTTGTAATTCATAATATCATTATAGACTTTCAGACAAGTATCATTAAAAATAAAAAACTTAGTATTAAAATATATTCTTCAATGAAATAATTCACGAAGACATAACACCTTATCATTTTATTTGAATTCCATTTCACCATTATAAGCTGCAGTCTTCGTCTCTTTACATAAAACAATATTTCGTTCTGCACTGTGATCTTGGGAAATATCACAAAATCGTTTCATTTCACGATAACAAAATTAATAAATTGTATAAACTACGTGTTTTTTTAAAAGTAAACTTTTTAACATAAAAGAAACATATTTTCTATTATAGATTTAATTGCTGGTATTATATAAATGCCGTTGTAAGGCGAATATTTTTTCCTTCTTTTCCACATTTATCAACTGTATTTTTATTTTGCGAGTTGTATGTTTTTGTAAAAATCGTTGTGGCAATCTTTATATTTGTATACATATAATGATCGCCACAAGAACAGGGTACATGAATGTTATCAAAAAATCAAAGTTTAAAAAACATCTCACTAGAATAAATAAGACCCGTACATGTAGGATACATTCTTGTGTCATGGGGCTGTCTCTCTCCGTCCCCTCGAGAGCAAAGGGTGACATGTCTAAGGAGGTGGGTGAGTGAGGTCTACTTCTTGAGAACAGATAACCCTGTTAGAGAGAGAGAAAAAACTTTTTGTTGTATTAAGACGCCACACTTTTATAAGAGGTTCTGTTAGATGTGTTTAATGAAAATACTTACTAGGGTTTGGCTATACAAACCGTTTATTCATTCTATAACATCTCATAACTATTGAAGACAATATATTAAATTTAAGATGTGAAATAAAAAATCTTCTTCTTCTTTTTAAGAAGTTAAGAACTAAAACCAGCTAAAGAAATAAATAAAATTAGGTTTATCATTTTTTTTATTAACATAAAAAAATTAAATTAAGATAAACCTTAAAGAGAAGCAATCCACCGTTTTCACCGTCCGCTATTCATGGTGTGATATTCATGAAAAAAATATACCTAATTTTTTTACATTTGGTTATAATGTCGGTTATTTTCTATATTTAGGTAAATTAATCGAACTTCACTTTACTTAAAATCAGGTTTCGAGTATCCAACATGTGCTACCCCCTTCTTCTAAGGGTAGGCCTTGTGGCCTGTTTAAGAGGAATTCGCCTACTGCGAGGTCGATTCCCCGCTGTTGATCCATCTCTTTGGTGGTCTGCCCGGGGGGGGGGGGGGTGTCTACCTCGGGGTTGACCGTGCAACACAATGAGAGGGAGTCTGGATGTATCCATTAGACGCATATGCTACTTAATATTATTGTGGGTGCTTTCGATTGAAAGTTTTACCATTTAATGTAATTTTTTTTTCACACACATTCAAAATTTCACAATTAACAACACTAAATTGTTCTCCTATTGTTTTCAACACTACTGTCATACAACAATAATCAGAACAAAATTCAAAACAATCCAGAAACGTTATCGGGCATGCGCATTGTGTGCATTTCGAATTACTTTCAGAGAGAATGGAAGTATTTCTCTCTCACCCTCTTGTATTCAAAATATTCTCGTACTCTATCTTGACGACATCAGGTTTTTCGATTATTTATATTATAATAACAATAAAGAAATCTTAAGCTATGTTATTGTTATAAGTATGCTTAAATAGATAACTTGATTTTAATTAGCCGTGCCGCAAGATCCAATACTGTACTAGATCGGCTGGGTGTTTGGAAGCTACCCAAAATTCCAGAATGATAATATTTTGATATTAGGGTCGGGGATATTACACGGGATTGTGCGAAATTTCGGTGCAATCAATTAGGACGTCCTCATCCATTGCGCATTATCAGCTCTTTGTTTTCGGCACATTTCATCTTCCCATATTTCTGTTACTCGCAGGAATTCACTTCTCGCCGAATCATTTTGTTTTCGACCCTTATCAAAGGCGTCTAATGGAATATTTATAGGATAATAGAGACTGAAGCAAAATATATTTGCCACGTACGAATACAAATGTTTTTGAAAAGGCATACACTAGAAAAATATTAAAATTAAAATTTTCGATCAGTTAACTTTTTTTCTTGTTTGTGAAACTATCGTAATTTTGAATATGGTTTGAATAAGAAACGCTTGACATTTTTTTTTTGATCGTCTTCGGCTAAATATTAATATTTTACATTGATAAAGAGTTGTGGTACATTGAATTTTTTTCATTAATTTTTGTAAATGAATGTGTATTACGTTTTTTATTTCAATTTAAAATACAAAATGAAAACGAATATACAACATAGATTTTAAATTTAATTATGGGATCCTCTTTGAATAAAAATATATATTTTGGTGTTAATTAACTAAATTTACATGTTTTAATTTTAATATAATACATTTCTGTGGATGTTCTGCGAATGTAAAGGATAATTTTTTTTTTAAATGTCTGATTTTAAATGCTAGTAAACAAACAATATAATAATATAATATGGCAAGTCAGCTATAATTTAAAATTGAAAAAAGAATAAAGTTTTTTTAAATTATGTTACGACTTCTGCAAAATCCCACGCACCGTCCGTGGGGAGTCCAGGCATTAAACATATCAAAAGCACCCCTTCGCAGGCAATAAAGCCTCCCGCATCACGCGCGCTCATTACCCCTTTACGCGCCGCGGGCTGACCCGCCGGCGCCGGGGATATATGTATGGGGCCTTGCATTTCTAATAATAATATTCGGCGCATTTAACTTACGGCTGATTTATCTACCGTTTACGCAAAAGTCGTAAATTTCAGGGAGTTAGAATCTTGGAAGGGGAGTAAAATAATCTTTTAGCTCTAGATTTAATACCAGATTTATTAAATAATTAATGCGAATGTAAACGCCTGTTTTCTAGAAGTTTTATTACATTGAATGGAAATGACAAGTTTTGTATTTCTATTTCTAAGGCATTATCAAATGGAACATGTAATTGCTTTATTCGAATTAATTATTTAATATTGGGTTTTACATTATTTTTCAAGAAACAATTAATCAAATAGATTAAAAACTAACTAACTAATCATCACGCCGTCTCCCGAAGGGGTAAACAGAAAGAATGGACTCCCACACTTTAACCGATGCGGCACTAGATCCTTCTCTTTTCGCCCCCGCGGGAGATGCGGTGTGATGGGTTGCGAACCTCATTGTCACCAATAGGTAGTTCCGCGCAGAGTTAGTAACTTATGCATAATGGTAATTAGATAACGTAACTAGATTTATTAATAAATTAATGTTCTGTGGGTACAAATGATTTGCATTTTAGTAAATCATTAGAATTTGTGCAGTAATTGTTTTCCAAATGCTTCAGTTTAATATATGAAGAGAGATATACAATTTCGAGGTTTTCGTATGGGAAAATTTTCAAATCCATTTTATGTTGCTTAAGATTATATCGTAGTAAATTTTGTATAAACCACTTAACTATACACGGCGGTAATTTATTAGAGGATTATCAATATTAAATTGCGTGAAACGGAATAAGGAATGAGAGAGAATACATCACAGGATTCAGTTAAGTATTTGAAATTGAATTGTAATGTGTAATATATGTACATCTACTAAATTTTCCTATCTGATCTGATATATCAATATACAAGTTTATCTTTAGCTCGTTGTCGTAAACTTTTATTCTCGAAAGTCAAACGAAATAAATTACTAGTTACTTTGACAAAAAATATATAAAATAAAATTCTTACTTTAAATCAGAACAAATATATATTATTATCGCAATAATATATTTGTCTCATTTTCTCTGGAGATCTTTTTCAGTCTCCTATTTTCAGCACTTTTGGTATCACATAGCAAAATTATACGAGTTTCTATATTTAATAATTCGGTACCAAACTGCTTGTTAATAATATTTGATTGAATATAATAAAATAACTAATGCAATAATATAATAATAACGACCTTCGTGGCCGAGTGCCAAGAGCTATGACTGCCAACCGAAGGTCGAGGGTTCGATTCTCGGCGATGGCAGTGTGTTTGTCACACTGTCTTTGGTCTGATGACAACAAAATTGCGATACATTAGCATAGTTATGAGAATCATCATAATAGCTTAAAACAAATTGTGTACAGTAATTGGGTTAAAACGCATTGTTGTATACAATAAAAGTTATAAGCAAGGTTTTATATTAACTAAAGACTACAACTAAAGGTTTGGATTATTGAAATTTTTAGCAGTATTATTGAATTGCCGTATTATGAAGAAATATTTGAATCGTGGTTTTTATCCAAGTTAGGTCTTTTTGTTCTTATTATACGAGTATTCTTATTCTTATAAGATTATAGGTCAGTGTTATGTTCTGAAAACAACTTAAACTATATTTTTATGAGATTTTAGAACCATTTATTTGTCAGGTAAAAAAAGTGTTTTACAAAACGTTGAAGAGAGTTTTATCGTTTCCATATATAATATTAATTGATCAATGTTTTTTTTTTCCGTACGAAAAAATATATATTAATATGATTTTCCAATTTTACCAAGCTGCCTACATTTAGATTGCTTGATAATAAAAAAAAGCAGATGTTATTTCAGTCAGTTGGGACGCTCTGTTCTCCGCATTTCGTAACACTAATTTTAAACAATCGAAACTTTGTACAGTAGAATGATTGATTCAAGTCCTATTTTCACTTCTAACAAAACGCGTATCGGAAAAAACAAAGGGAAATTGTTCCTTTTACAATGAAACGTAAATATCTATCCGTTTCTCGTATCGAATTGTAAAGCGGGAGTACAAAAATAGCCCTGCGGATTCCCGAAAACAGATGCAACCTTGAAGGTAAGGGTGTCAAATTTTCACTTGAATTATTTCTTCAATCGGGACATTCCAAAAATATATTTCTAAGCCTCGAGACGAAAATAGAATAATTTTACATAATTCCTGTTATAGTATCAGTAGAAGAAAATGATTTGGTAGCGATTCAGGGAAAATAAATTTATTTCTAGGAAGATTTCATAATTAGAATAATACAATCATACCAGAATGAAAAAATATAATTTGACAAAATTTCGTTTGCATTGTACATAACATAAAAGTTACAAGAAAGTTTTCAAACTTTACTACTTGTTACGCGGACATGCATCGATCGTTAACAAAGCTATTTAACAGTTACTATAATAGTACCCGACACCGGTACTAAACGGGTTTATTACGAGTGGCAGTTAAAAATAAACAGACAATTTTTGCAAAGAGCGGCAGTCTTTTCCCGCGTCGCCGTCGGGGGGTAGATAGTACCTGCCCGCTATTCATTTTTCAGTTCCCTTCTTCGGCCTTGGGGGCGAGAGCGGCTTCACGTAAACCCGTTTTCCATTATTCCCGCGCGAAGTTCGGCGTGTTCCCGCCATCACGGGCCGCGGATCTAGCTGGGCTCGCGTTAAGCGCGGAAGATTGCCCACTTGAATAGGGCTGATAAATTAAATTTGAAACTTGAGATTTTCATTTCCACCTTCCTCTGTTATTATGTGTAAAGTTGTCACTTTTAAATTGCTTCAAAATATGAAAAAAATAATTGTTAAGAGCTAAAATTTTAAGTGTAACATAATACGTATACGAAAAAAACATATTTTAGTCACATTATGCGTATGAACCGACTCGAGGTTTTGGACTTGAAAGATGTATAGGTTAGACGACTGCCAACATAGGTTGATTCCCAAACTGTAGTTGAATGTCTATAGGTGATCGTACGCATTTTCTTTAAGGTCTATTAAAAATATCTACATTTATTCTGTCTTCCGCGACTCTTATCCATCTTATTCCCCCGGCTAGAATTATGGCGTTAGCCTATTTTTCCAAAATGGACTGATAGTTTCTTTTTTTGTGACAATCTGTTAATCGTACGCATATGAAATCGTAATCAGAAATTTACAGAAATTAATATATTACAGTTACAATTGTGTGACTGTACTTTTAAAGTAAAATTATAGTAAACATATGGTTTGAAAAATGTGTTAATATAATAATTAGATAATTGACAGCCCTACCAAATGTTCAGATTTAATCGTCAGATTTTCCCGAAGGTGAAGAGTGAAAATGACATCGCCATCAATCGGGGGTAAAGAACGCACCCGGCGCGGCGTGAGGCACGTCCCGCCCCGTCCCGGCGGTGCCATTATCGCATTTTACATGGGTGAAGAATCCTAAGTTTATTGAAATGGCGAGCGCAGGAGTCTTCCCAGGGTTTCAAAACTGGATTTATGTTTTTAAAATACCATTCCAGTGATTTTGCCTCAAATATTTGGTATTATACGAAACCGTAAAGTTTAAGGAATGAAAAGGTGAAAATGTGTTAATGTGATGGTGTTTTCGTGTAATATTGTTTGCATCGCGCGATACACCGTAGTTTAATTATAATGCATCCTATACAAAACAATATTTATGCAAAATAATTGGTTCCTTGAAGCCCTATGCACCACGACGGTGTGACAGGACAAGAAGAAGAAGAATTATAATTTCTAGAAAAATGATGCAAATCTTCCTATTCAATATTAAATATTGAAAAAATGAAATAGAAGTTTTATATTTCATGGGAGTGTTTTATAGTTCATGTTTCGCCTCGCTAGGATATTTCTAGAAAACTGATGTTTTCATAAATATTTATTTCGTAGACTTTCTGATAATGCTGCATGAATCAGTGCATCAAAGATCGATTATTATTTCCACTTAAATAATGGTGTACAATGTTTTATAAATAAATATTGAAATTCACGTTTTTAGTCTAATTTAAGATTTGTCTCTCGAACATGTTTATTCTGAAAATGTTCTTGAAAGATAAAACATATTATTTCAGCGCCCTTGAGATGATTAATTCATAAAAATGGCGCTCTATAAATCATCCAATTTATAATTATATATTATTATTATTATCATTTGACGTATTAACTCTTAAAATAAATATATGCTAGTATGATTACGTGACTCTTAATATAAACATTTTAAGTAGTTCACAGTATTAAGAATATAGTAAACGGTTTTATCAATGACAAGGAAATATAAAATACATACTGCGCTTTTGTTTTTTTAAACATAAATGTTAAAAAAGTATATTAACTATTATACTCGTAGTTTGAAGTTGTCTACTTATTGCAGACTTTTCACCAAACACTAGTAGAAAAAATGATATTATTAGATCATTTTCAATAAAATTTCAGGCTTCACATTAAGCCATGGATGTAATTTAAAATATTTGCATTTTAACGGATTAATATACCACAGCCAGAAAGTATGCCGTGAGAAGGGGTGGGTAAGAAAGTTTTAAGGAAAGAGATCGTGGTTTGAGCAGGGCGAGAGGCCAGGTGTGCCTTTCATTAGGTTGGAGGGGCGAAGAGTGAGACATCAAAAGCGGTTAGCTATTCAATTTGGGGGATTGTCGCTCTTGAAGCCTTCATAATAAAATGGAAATAGAATTTTTTAGAGGAATTTAATACGAATAAAATGGGGCAATAAAAAACTGTAAAATGATTTTAGTTTAGGTTTATGCGTGGCTACAGTTTTAAGTGTATTTAACAATAAATTGAGTTTTTGTGATTAAAGTTTTTCCATGCATGTCTTTCAAGGATAGAAAAATGATTATTTTGTTTATAAATTTCGTTTACATTCAATTTTAAATCATTTCATAAAATTTCAAATTAGAATAATTCCAAGGGATGCTTATACTGGATAACTTCGTCCGGAATATTTATTTTTCTATTTCAGAGGATGTTGTTTGATGATTTTTTTAATGACATTATTTGAAGAGTGTTGTGATATTTTAATCTGTAGTTATGTATATTGAAGAAACTATTAAAAATGGATCTTCCATTCACGTATAATTTCATGACGTTATATAAATAATTATAATTGCTTTGATACAAATTATTAAATCTCTAGTGGACTCTCTAAATGCGATACTTCAATATTATTAGTCACAAACGTCTCCCCCTCTCAACGATGTTATGTGTATTGCTTCGGTAATAATAACTGTGTTGGTATTCAAGTCAACTTGCTATGAAGGATTAGGACGAATATCAAGGGCTCGTCTACCCAGATAGAATGGAATATTACATTTGAAATGAAGGGCAAAAACGAAATGTTAAACTATTTTTGTACTGCGAACTTTCAAATGACGCGTCACGTTTATCTAACTGATACGTGAATGCCATATTAAATGAATTGTGTAATAGTCTAGAAAACGAAACATATTTTACTATTATGATGAGACTCATTAAATATCAAACATAACTTTTATGTATTTAAATACATAAGCTAAGCTTAAGCATAAGCTTCTAATAAATATACATATTTATTAGTGTGTATGAATTGTTTATTCTAGGATTATAGATATCTCCATGTCTCTTGATTTTCCTCTTCAACGACGTTTTGGAGATCTTTATTTAGCAGTAAACGAATATTTAACGATCTCCGAAATATCGGTAAAAGGGGATATGAAAATATCCACTTCAAGCATCTCCTTTTAGCTGATGATATGAATGTCTTCTTGAAGGTTTCAGACACTTCTGACTGCCTTCAACTCCAATCAGATCTCGACAGACTCTCTCATTAATGAATACTAAATAAATTATCCATAAATCAACAAATGTCATAAGTCATAAGCTTGCACTGACTCGTAAAATGAACCCGCACAAACATGTCTACTCCATCAAAGGTTCTATAATATCCGATTCAGACCGCGTGAGAGATCTTGGAGTCACAATCGACTCGAAACTCACTTTCTTTAGTCATATTGATGACATGGTGAACAAATCTCTCAGAATATTGGGATTTATACTGCGTACATGCAAACCATTCCAAAATATCACTGCCCTTAAAGTACTATTTACAACCATGGTTCGCTCACGCCTTGAATATGTATCTCCCGTTTGGTCTCCTTATTATGCGGAACATATCCAACGCATTGAAAGAGTCCAAAAAATGTTTATTAAACATATTAATTTTAAACTGTGCAAGTCGTTCTCTGATTACAAATCTGCCCTAATTTTTCACTCCTTGGACTCTTTTGAAAATATACGTTCTCTTCGTCTTCATAAAATAATTCACTATAAAATTGACAATTTCGAGCTTCTCATCAAATTTTCACTCAATACCCCCATGTCTCGCACGAGACACACCGTGAGCCAAGTTTTCCATCTTCCTGTTTATCGCACTAACTACGCTCAGAGCGCGGCATTGTATCGAATCTGTTTTCATCAACTAAAATACGTATAAACATTTTGGAGCCATTGATGTTTTCCATTTGAACGAGCGAAATTTAAAAAAAAATGATCGTAGCAACATTTCGGCGTGAATGTGACCACGATGTTACATGATATTATAATATATACCTTTTTTTATTTATCTTAATTTTATTTTTTATTTCCATTACTATCAGTATTTTGAACTCTTAAATATTATGTCTAGCCTCATTTGTCTTAATTTAACTTCAATTTCGTTTCACACTGTCATTTGTTAACTGTTAACTAAGAGTATTATTTTATATTTGTGGTAGCATGTAATTGGCATTACTTTAATTCTTCTAAATGTTTTATTATATATATGTTATTGATATACCTCTATGTTACCCTAAGTAAATAAATAAACAAATAACCAAATACATAGGAAAAATATAGTTAATATTTTAAATCTATTAAAAGTTAAGGCATTAAAACTGTGTCAATTCCATTGGATAATAAACAATGTTATTTTTCATGTTCCAAAGTACTTATTTTATAAATAATCCCCAGTTTATATAAACAAGGACACGGGCCATGCTATCCAAATGATTGTTTTATAATATACTAGTGAAACCCGTGAAATATTTACGAAAGTAAAGCTTTTCTACTCTTTAAAAAATTAATTCACTGAACAATCGTTATCAGTAAGTTTCACATTTTAATGTAAATATTTTTTTTTCTAAATTGTTCCTTTTGTTTTATACAGTAATGGCATAATACAACAATAATCAGAACAAAATTCAAAATAATCCGGAAACGTTCTCGGGCATGCGCATCGTATGTATTTCGAATTACTTTAGGAGAGAATCGAAGTATTCCTCTCTCTCTTGTTTAACAAATATTCACGTACTCTTTCCTGAAGATATTAGGGTTTTTGCCTATTAATATTATGATAGTGTTTACTGGTAAAAAAACGAGAAACCAAAAAGTTATCGCTACAAAATCTACAAGTTTATGATTATGTCAATACAGATTCTTAAGGAATTAAAAAATGGAACCCGAAAGCTTTTGGGGTTTTATAATATAAAAACGGTCTAGAAACTATTCTTCAAATAATATTTTGTTGGTACATTTTTGTTATATTCAGTATTGAAAATGTAAATATCTTGGGCGATATTCCAAAGATGCATAGCTCCATTTCCATGAAATCTGGAAGACCATATTGTACACGCTATTGTGTGGAACCTCACCTCTTTTTGAATATTACGATATTGGTATTCAGGTTAAATAAAAATGTGTTTTGAATTTGAATTGTAAAGTCTAAAATCACGATTTACGTAAGATGATATTATATATGAATTGGAAAACTGTCATTTCTATCGGAGATAGAGGCTTCAAATTTCGTGACTGCACTACCATTATTTATTTTATGAAAGGCTGAGATGATAATTGTGACGAGCTTTAAAGCTGCAAAAATAGCGGTTTAAGATATGATATTAACACAAGATTCTCGTTGACAAATCGGTACATTTTCCCTAATAATTAAATGAAAATAAACACAACAGAGAACAGAAACATTTTAGTTGAGTCAATTTTAGATAACTGTTATAAATGGAGGAACAAATATTCATTTAGTGGAAACTGATAATGGACCCTCAGTGATCTATTTTCGGTTCGCTCAAGCAAACTATCTGTACCTCTCTTCAATCCTTGAAATTCTTTTAATAAAATAAAGTAATATAAGCAATATAATGTTAAATAGTTGAGTTAAACAGTATTATAGTAAAAAGTATAATAACTAGTGATTAGAAATCAAGTTAAATAGCTTTATAAATATTAAATAGAGTTGAGGAAACTCCTTGCAAATTGTTTTAAAAAATAATTTTTCTATTTAATATATTCACTATAGACCAGTGATTCCCAAAGTGTGAACCTCCCAAAGGTGTAGTCATAAGGGCGCCTCGAAATATTCAATTAAACTTCTTCTTCTTCTTCTTCGTCAGCCCTTATCGGTCCACTGCAGGACATAGGCATCCTCCCTTCCCTTCCACTCGTCTCTATCTCCTGCCAGCCGTAGCCACATTTCCCCCCCACGGCAGCAATATCGTCGGCTCACCTTTTTTGCAGCCTGCCGACGTTTCTCCTATTCTCCCACGGTCTCCACCTTATTATTCTTTGGGTCCATCTATCCTCACTCTGTCTCGCCACATGACCCGGCCATTGCCACTTCAGTCTCACTAGTCGTTCCATGATGTCCGTTATTTTTGTTCGGCGTCTAATCTCCTCATTTCTGATTGGAGACTGACGCCGAGCATATGTCTTTCCATGGAACGCTGCGTGACTCTCAATCTTTCTACATTTCTCTTGGTGAGGGTCACAGCTTCCATCCCATACGTCATCACCGGCAGTATGCATGAATCATAAACTTTTCTCTTCAGACATACAGTAGCGTCAGTAACTTTTCTCTTCAGACATACACCTCTTGGTGAGGGTCACAGTTTCCATCCCATACGTCATCACCGGCAGTATGCATGAATCATAAACTTTTCTCTTCAGACATACAGTAGCGTCTGATCCACAGTGGGCGGCTTCAAACAGCGTCTGTTCGCTATGTTAAGGGCGGCTGACTTATAAACTCACCAACCCGTTTGGCAAGCGTGGTGTTTAAATGCCAAAAACCCTCCAAACCAAAATGCACTCGAATTCTAAAACAAGACTACCCCAGGTGAGTAGAACACGTTCAGAATCTCACACCGTCCCAACGGTCTGCCCCGAGGATTCTGGGGGCAAAATTCGAAAAGGAAAAATGCTAACATTTATATTGCGACATTTAATTCAATTAAACAATTCGGCAAATTTGTTGGAATTCCCAATTCTCGAAATTTTTGTGCCAACAATCGTGCATGCTGACAAAATTCCAAAAATTTAGCCACTTTCGAGTTATTCGTTGTTTTCTTTCCAAATACATAGCTCTCTCTCCATTTTTTTGGTTTGACCCGATAGTCCTTTTGCAGCGGTCGCGGTAATTAAAAGTAAGTATCGCTCAAAAATTAACGTTGAACAAGAAATGAGGGTCGCCATATCCAATTTTATTCCGAGATTTGAAAAGTTGTGTGGTGAACAACAAGCCTATCCGTCCCATTAATAATTTTAATAATGTCAAATATTAATCGATGTTCGATAAATTGTTTATGAATTTAAAATTCGTGTTCAATTTATTTTTAAACTAACCTAACCACATTCAAGAACACTTCAATTGCGTGTCGAACTCTTATTGAATGCACTTGCACCACGACTAGCCGCTGCAACCAAGACCACGGTGGTTGTCCAGTCTCAATATGGATTTTACCGAAACAGTTGAAATTAGATATTTTATATTATCCCAAGGAAAATAGTATCCGTTTTTAATTTTCGCTGTTAAATGAGTAATCGCCTTAAAAATTGTAAGTTTTCCCATTCCTCAAGAAGGTCCAAAATTTTGAAAAAAATCTGATGTATTAAGGGAGCCGCGGGAAAATCTGATGTTTTAAGGGAGCCGTAAACCGAAAAAGATTGGGAACCTCTGCTATAAACGAAAGTGAGTTAAATCTGTGTTGAAAACAAATTTTACAAGTGAATGCAATGCGAATGGAATAATGGTATGAATGAAATAATGAAGAGGTCTTAGGATGGCTTTGAATTAATTATAAAGAAATTATATGTTAACAATGTAAACGGAACAAGAAATAGTAAAAGACCGAGGAAAACGTAACATGATCAAATCAATCAAATATTAAATGTCGGCCATATGACATGTTGAGGAAGCGAGATAAAAAGAGAAGTATGTCAGGAAAAACAGTGTGGCGGTCCAGTCTTTCTGCTTATGCTATCGGAGAGACGGCGTGATGTTAGTTAGTTTATTCACTTTATATTCGTAACCTATTGATAATTACTTTTTTTAACTCGCGGTAACCGTTTTATTATGATATTATACAAAGTAGAACTTTTTTCTTTTGATGCTTTCAAGAGAAACATTTTGTAGGCGTGCGTCTATTGTTATAGGTATCGCCGAGAAACTTTTCATTGTACAATGACGTCAAGGTTGTACTTTGTGTTGAAAAGGAATTCAAAATAAAACAAAGAGTAATTCTGTTTTATATTGTATTCCGTAACAAAACATACATTTTAAGGACACCGTTCATTCAGAGTGAATAATCTGGATGGTGCTCGAGAGTATCTGCCCATCATACGAGTACGTAAGTCATAATGACTACCGCTAGGCTTTTGATTCTTAACCCCTATTTGCTGCTGACTACATTTGCAGTCCAAAATAAATAATATTGAACGGTGGCTGGCTACATTTATTGCTCAGATAGCTTATATAAGCTCAACATAATATTACGTATTATTTAGTATTAATAAACTGTAGTGATAAAGGTTTATTAAATACATTCAGATATGAGCTGCAAATATATTACAGTCAGCCTCAATTTGAGACCAAACGACACACCGCAAATCCGCCAATTGAAAGAATATATTTAATATTTATAAAAAAATCCATTAAGTCAAATTGACAAAAAACAACAACCCAAGGATAATAATATTTCCTTATTTCCTCTCATTCTATTTCCGTCATTTTTTCTCATTCATCCCTTCGTCATTCATGATCGTAAAAAGCTCTTAAGATAATTAAAAAGATCTAAAAGTGTTTTTATTAATGGCCATAGCCTATCTGAAGGAGTGGGCTGTGGATGTTTAGTTGAAAAAAGGACGGTTCCAGAATAGTTATGAAGGACATTAGGACCCTAATTAGACCTCGCGCCGTTGACTCGGGTGTAAAGGATAATGTCTTTGTATAAAATATTATATTGCCGCTATATTTTTTCTAAAGGGCAGTGCTAAATGTATTTTAGGCAATAACAGGTGTTCTGCCGTCCGAAGAAATTTAATTAAAATTGTAAATTACAATGGTAAGGTCATGTACATTGTCTCCAATATGTAATACAATTTTATGTAGTTTAGCCGAACTGGAACTTACCAAAAGTAGCGAGGAGAAGACTCAATACCACAAGGTATATTATAAAGAGTTCGAAACTTCATAAAGACAAGTTGATGTTGTTAACTAAAACGTATTCTAATAATGACATGAGCTTTCAAAAGCAATATATTGTTAAATGAAGTTTAGAGAAATGTTTTTAAGTAATAAAGATGTATTAAGGATTCAATTATATATGATTAATTTAAGGGGAGCAAACCCTTCACAATTTTTTTTATGAATCGATATTTCCCCCCCCCCTTTATATTTCGATAGCATGATATATTGTGAGTATATCGGAAAAGGTAAAAATTTAAAATATATATATATTTTTTTAAATCTTTGTAAAATGTATATTTAGTTAACATCAACTGATGTTTGTGTCTTTGACCGGTTTTGGCAGCTCGCCGCCATCTTTTGGTATTTCAAAATTGAAATAATAAATAATTACGAAGCAATTAGTCATACAGTATACTAGTGGGTTAGGTTTCTGGTCGTAGCGCTTGGGGTGGAACCACCTTTCTTTCGTAATACCTTTGAATAATATTTTTGCCTACTACTTTTGGCAGAGCATTTACTATATTTAAGTGGAAATACCGTTAAATTGTTTTGATAGGACATTGCGTGTATGTTGTCCAAGCATTAGAGTCAATTTAGCTGAAAAGTTTTTCGTGTAGAGTTAATTTTTTTGAAATTAAAATGACAAATTATCCTTAAAGAACTTGAGGTAATATTGCTCGAAAAAAAAACCCATTTCGATTTACAATTAAGTCCGGGGAGAAAAAGTACGGAATGCTATTGTTTCGAAAAAAAATTAAAACTTGAAGAATACTTCATTACTTGGCGGCGAGAATAAATATTAACAAAAAAAAAATTACAACATATTATTATATTAAAACTAATTGATAAATATTTATCCAGGGATGATTTACTTGAAATGTGCTTTGGTGGCTAATTAAAGTTTTAACGCAGTTTTAACTTAATATTAAGAGTGGTAAACTCAAAACGTGTATTGAGAAAATACTAAAGAAAAAAAAACATTATAAAAAGGAAAATATATTATAATAAAAACAAGAAATACATAGAATGTGTAAAACCTGACTACGTGAGCATGGTGACATTCAATCAAGCAGCGCTAATTAATTGCATATAGAACCACACGACTTATATTGACATATTATTAAAACGAGGTATTTAAATTTTCCACCCCAATTACATTCCCAACCGGCATTACTATAAGCAGTTAGGTTCTGTGAGGCGGATAGAAGATGAAGACGTTGCCTCAGGTAACCAAAATCTTAAACAACTGATTGATCCAAGAAATTCATCAATACGGTTACAATTCGAGGTCAAAATTATGAAAATATCCCTGTAAAATATATCAACTAAAATAAACCTATAGGAAGTTTAATATAATTAATAATGTCAAATATTTCAGATTGTATGAGTGAGAAAAATGTCACTTCATATAATGTTTTGTTTGGAACATTCCAATTGTGTCAAGTTTTATTGACTCGAAAATCCACAAAGCAAAATAATAAAACACTCCGTCGGCTCCACAGGACACGTCACGCGGCGGATCATGAATAGCCCTTTGAATAGATTTTTAAATATCCTCATTCCCGAAAGCGGAATCTCGACATAAAAATGACAAACGGGCTTCAAAGTGTCACCTACAGAAAAAAGTTTGTTATTGAATATTTCAGCTCGAATGGTGCGGAATGTGTTCAATCCTTTCGTATCGCGCCTTTCAAATTTATTAGTCCAGGCTCCAGACAACTAAGCGGCTCCGCTTGTGTGTGTGAAGGTTTCATTTCATACATACAAATAAACATACATGATACATGCCGTGCTGTCCCATTATTCCACCAACGATTATATTTTATAAACATATTGATTTCCTTAAAAAAATCGTTTATATTCTAATAGGTATTAATGTCATTAAATAATATTTTCCATGATTAGTATTAACCTTCGTCACACATTTCCATTATAGCTGATTTTATTATGAAAACTGAAGTGGTTTTTTAGTTAATTTGGTGATCAAAACCGGTTGGTAGAACACGTGATTATTAATAGAAATAATTAATTAATAACATTGATTTATTTGAAGAATTCTAATATTTAAACAAGGATATACAGTCTTTTTTACATTAGCCTTCACTTTGTGTTGTGAATTCATATTTGAATAAATATAATTATACTAAGTATTACAACAGTGTTTATTTAAATTAATCTTATATAAACTATTATTTAACTTCAATATCTTTAAAAAATAGCTAAAATTCAGTTTTCACAGTTTCCTAGGTTTTGCATTTATATTATTTTCGTACAATAAAAATATTATTTTCTCTATAAATGTCCCTTTATAATTTCAAAATAATAATATTTATTATTATTATTATCCATATAATCCTTTGAAACTGTTCAAAATCATACACACTCGGATTTATTCTAGGCTTTATATTTATATTTGGCAGAAGATAATGAAAAGAAACACATAAATATACTTAGAAGAAGTGTAGATTACTCTCACTCTAGAAAAAAATACGCCTAGTGACTTTAGATGAGTATGGAGTTTAAATGAATCGTCTATGTCCAAAATATAGGAGTACATATTAAGAAAAAGTTATTTTCTACTATTACGTATTTATTACGAATGTCGTTAAGTTAAGTGAAAATGGCTCTTCGCGGCTTGTGGAGTCTTGGTGATAAATCTGAGGCGGCCACACCTCGTTAGTTTGGGAATAAAGGACCGGTCCTGTAGATTGATGGAAAAGATTCAAATACAAGTGCCGGCGCCGAGGGGGGCGATGGATTAATTAGCGCTTTTGTCGGGGTTCTAGGGGAGCCAATTGATTGATGCCCGATGTGCTATCGAGAGGAGACGCAGCTTGATGTGCGAAGTATGCCAACTTTTAGTTATCACAAATTTAGTACAACTATGACAACACTCAGAGCAAAGTTTTTCCGGAACTAAAACTTTTTTTTTGAAACAGTACCTTTTTAAAAAAAGTTCAATTAACAACAATTAATCATCACACTGTTTCCCTGGAGAGGAGTGCTCTATCCTGAGAAATTCGATGTCGTCGATTCTTCCGATATCTTAACCTTTTTAACCCTGAAAATTGGATTAATTATACCACATTTTCCTCGGTCTTGCTCGTCTCCGTTCTCCACATAGTTAACGTCTTTTCTATACGCTTTCTTAACCATTATTTTTCATTCATGCGTTCCTAATGGCTAAACCAACGCAGTGATCCTTTCATAATTTCATTTACTTTTGTCTTCCACTTCTTGATATCAGCATTTTAAATTTTTTCATACATTGTTTTACTACACATCCGTCTTAAGATCCACATCCGATTTATTCTCATCTCATTCTATTTACAGCTCAATGCTTTGCTTCCAAAATAAGGGTTGAAACCAGAACCCCACTGAGAAGGACAATTGTTACTTTAATTATAATAAAATAATTTAAATCCGAAAATAATACAAAGGGAGAAAAGAAGGAACATAGAGAATTGAAGAAATTAGGATATTGTTGTTACGTCCTCTTAACAACATATTATATTATTTTTGAATTTTAAATAAAGTAAGAATAATGTCATTTCACAACACCACCGCTAACTAATGTAAAATTTTGAAGGAATGTATTTAGAAAAATAGCAGAAGGCACTTTACAAATTAGTTGAGAGAATTATAAAAAAAAAAACTTAAATATGAAGCCATCGCGTTATATTATACGAATATTTCAAAACAAAGTTTTAGACTTCAGAATAGATATTAAATATTTATGAACGCTTCAGGGTTGATCACTAAAGATTTTCTAGATATGAAATGTGAAAGGGGAGTGTAAGTATACGAATGAATTTTTGAACTAGAGCTTACTCCAGTATGAGGGGCTATTAGTTACTTTATACTCTACGCCACGTAGCAGATATGTGCTCACGAATACCTCCACACTTACAACAAAACATACCAGCATGGTTTCAAACACGTACAGAAGACTGAAACTGAAACCATATAAAGACAAGACATTTCTTAAATCGTCGAAATGATCACTAAAATCATATAAATAATCGCTACTTAATGTTAAGCGATAGTGTTTTAAAAGTTTTAAAAATGATTATACTGTTATTAAATAATAAAAGAACAAAAACCAAAACTTTTGACAAAATTGAAAAACAGGAACACAGAGTCAAAATGTTTTCAAATGAGAAAAATGTATTGTCCTAAAACAAGCGAGAACCCATTCATAACGTTGAATGCTATAAATTTTCAAAAGACTACAATTTTCTGGATGAATTTTCAATTTTTAGTTCTGGAATGCCTATAGACCAGAAATTCTCATTAAATCCTCTCTCAGAATGTGCGGCATGTAAATAGGAACCGTTCTGACTCTCTCCACTGGAAACTGTTTAAAGTGTTTAACATCGAGTGAAATGGCCCTGATTCGATTACAATAAATTACCTCTAGCCTGAATATTAATGAGTACTAACAGAATAAGCATCAGGCGCTCTCCTGAGAGTACTGCTGAGATAAACTTCTAATTATTTCGCCAGTGATTACGAGTAATATCTTCAAAAGGATTATTCCTAATGCGATTTGAAACTGAATCAAAGTTTTTCACAAAATAATTAGATTCTGTTAGAGCTTTAGAGCAGAATATTTTGAACCTGTAAGTATACGTAAGCATACTCTTCATTCATAGCTAAGTTATTATACATTAGATATCACAATAGTTTCTCGAAAATTCCTTTTCTACTTTGAATGTAGTTCCTAAATCACAATTTAACATTATTTAATGCTGCTTTTAGTCATACGAGAGTTTTGGCAAAATCTCATATTTTTTAGGAGTGTCTTCCAGAAGCGAGAGTGTTTAGTTAATCTGGTTATACATTCGTACAGAGCTGGAGACGGTTCGCGAGAGTTATTCGCATTCATTAAAAGCTTTTTCCGACCCACATGCACAAATAATGTCCATAAATTACTTCCCTCTGAATTTATGGAAACATTTGAACTTCTCTATCCCTCCCCGTACGACTAAATCCGGATTTTTAGGGCGGGGGTAAATGAAATTTGGTTTAAATAAATTATCCGGTTAATCAGTATTTTAAAACGTCCAAAAACCAAATGTTTTGAAAAAATAATCAACGTTCACGGTTAGAATCTAACTAATTTTGATATTTATGATCATTAGTTGATGTTTTTTGTATACAAACTGTCCGCTAAATATCCTTTTCAGTTTGCGTCCATAAACCTATCCGCAGTAAGTGTCACTGCTATATTCAATACGAGACGCAATAACATGTTGGGTTAATTGCGTTATATATTTTAGAAGCTATATATAAAGCTCGTTTGTTGCCAAAACGAAAAAACAGCCAATGGAATAGTAATTTCAATGTCTTAAAAATCTGGCAACAAAATAAGCCAAAGTTCCAAGGATCCGCGAGGTTTCCGCAATAATTGAGCCGCGTATTTGTGCCGATTTACAATACATTGATTGATTGCGTTAATGCTCATCAAGTTTCTAGATTCGTTATGAAAGGAGAAGACAAATGTAAACGATTGCTCATCATTCATCTTGAAACATATTATCTGGAAACATTATAGATGTTCCTCTGCTCTGATAACAGAGATATTAGGTTTCCCACTTCGCGCCAGTAGTGGGAGGATAAGGACGTGAGTGATGGGAGAAATCGAAATGCGCAATTTTTTGATGGATTATTGTTATAACCGAGTTGAAGAAATTATTAACTTGGAAAAAAATTAAAAGGCCATTTAAAGAAAAAAAGTTAAACATACGCGGTAACATAGTAGCCGCTAAAGACTGTATACTAGAATATAAACGCGTATATGAGTTTCATAGAGAAGGTCAAAAGTATCAATATACTTTTGTAATTTGCTAAATTCAATATGTTCCCTTTCAAATCCATGACGTATATATCAAACAATATTCAGTGATGATTTATTAACTCGAGGTTTTGTGATGAAAGTAAAGATGCAACGAAATAGTGAACATATAAGAGCAATCAAGAGACGTATTAACTTAGACGTATTAGTCATTCACTCCTCAAAGTAAATAGTATTTTAAGTCAAAGAAATAAGATTCAATCGATATCATACTAAACCATCAGAAGGGAAATATAGCATCAACCGATAAAAGTGTTTGTATGAATTTGAAAAAAGTGAATTATTTTTTTAAGGAGGATGATGCTCCACCAAGAGTTGAACGGCAGTTAACTGAGAATGAACATTTTCTGAAATTATAAATTTTCAAAAATACTTGTGGGCAAAGCGGGTACAAAAAAAATCCGGCTGCCGTGGGATACATAAAAAAATACATAATTTAAAAAATAAAATTTCTTAGTTAAGAAATACCGTTAATGATATATTTGCAATTTCCGATACTTGAAACATATATTAACGATGGTATAAGAATTAAAATAATAAGTGAAGTGATTAACAAGAGAGGAGGAGAAAGACGAATAAAAGACGCGAGGAAGTCGGTATCGGGCAAATTCGTTTGAAAGAGCAAGTCCACGAGCGAGCGAACGTTTATCAGAAAGTTATCGCATACTTGGGGCGGGGGACTTGCGCGAGATTCAAAGTAGAACTATATCCCCGCATCCCTAATATGCTAAATTTAATACGCACATACACTAAAAAAATCTGGGTATATTTGAAGGAAATTTAAAAAACATTAAAAACATCACAGTGGTATATCTTCACGACTCGGCGAAGGAAAGCGGCTGCGGCGGCTGAATTACGAGGGAACATTTGAAGGGATGTTTTGGATTAATCCCAACTCTCCCGCCCCAGCTCGACCCAGATTATCCGCCAAAGTTAGTTCCCAAAGATCCTACGCACAATCCGTGTGTGGACTCGCTTTACAGCATGCTGTTCACCAACATTTTAAAATTCTTAAGAAACTTGTTTAGGAGTACGTCGTAGAAAACGTAAAGCGTTTAACTAAGTCAACATATATAAAAATATACCATCATCTATGTAAGCTTCAGGAAAAATACTATAGAAATTTTGTTTATTATAAAACGTACGAGCAAGTACCATGATATTTCATATCCATGAACACTTGATTAGGAGTTTTTTTTAAATAGTTTAAATTAGAGCCATCTAAGGGATCTCTTCTTTCAACAACAAAAAAATCGCTTGGTAAAGCATAAAACCTTTAATATAATTATTACGAATTAAAATATCTGGTTACTATGATAGAAGTTTTATTATAAACAATGGGTAGGACATGTTTTGCCTTTCTAAGGCATTGTAAATTGTCATTCCCAATAAACTATAATAAAACATCTAGAAAACAGACGTTTTCATTCGTATTCATTATTTAATATTAAGTTTTACATCATTGTTCAAGAAAAAATAAACAAATTTAATATAACAGTTCATTCTTCAGTGAACAACTCAGGTTCTGTGATTTCACTATTCGGAAGGTTAATGTTTATGTATACCACAAATGAAAATAAAAACATTTTAAATTCTCACAAGATTCCTCGAGCTCCTAATTTCTTGTTTCCATTCCATTCTAATCCTCATTCTCCCTGCAAACTATAATAAAATCCAACTCAGCCGAAGTAAAGTGGACCGTTTGTGAGATAATGAACAATTAATAGCGGCATTAGTGACCGGACTGCGATGGTCAGGCTAATTCCAAATTGATTTCAATATCGACCAGCTGAGTACCACCGGCAGAGGACCTCTTGAAATGGTGACGCGGGTCGGCTGTTTCGTTATTGAATTTCTCGCCTCTACCATATCGGCCGGGACACTCGGCGGTGGCGGGGATGATGGATGCTGGGAGAGCCATTAATTACGAAGTGGCATCATGAAACCCATTTCGTAATTGAAGTGGTAAAAAATGGCTGTCATTAAGAAATAATGAGGCATAAAATATATGGGTAAATCAGATTGTTTGTGGATTAGTTGTTTTCGAACTACAAAGTACCTATATGTTGTATCGTAGCTTGCATGATATAACCATGTAAAAGCTTGTTGTATCGTTATATATTATAATATCATTTAAAAAAATCCTCCATCGACATCTTTAAATGGAATTTTATAATAATATATAATTATAAATTGGATAATTTATAGAGCGCTATTTTTATGAATTACTCATCTCAAGGGCGCTGTAGAAGATGCTCCGTTTTATCGACTAGATAAAAAAAAATGATAAAAATAACAATAAACATTTTTAGTATGAGCCTAGTATTTAGTATATATTTATAGTACGCCTGACGTAGTCAATCAGCCCTTCCTATCAGGAAATGATAATTTGAAAAGGTGCGTTTTGAGTCTCGATATAAACTCTGATTGATTATCAATGCACTTAAGGTCTGCTGGAAGATTGTTCCAGGCTGAAGGGCCGGCTACCGCGAAGGCTCGGTCGCCAAAGTTTGTGCTTGGACAGCGTTTTGGCACAGTCAATCTACCGATCGCAGAAGACTTAGCTGATCGCAATGTAGACTGTCTAGCATTCAGGTTCTCGTTGATGCAGAGTTCGGATATATAAGCTGGTGCCATTCCATCCAACGCCTTATAGATCGTCCAGCAGAGCTTGTATTGTATCCTTTCTGGACATTACAGCCAGTGTGTTTATGGATAAATTCAGAAAATTAAAGATTGTTTCAGTACAAGTATCCTGATTGAATAATGCTAAATGTTGTTACAAACAAACAACATTTTAAAATATGTTTCGTTTACAGTATTTTTGATTATTTGAAAGTGATATTTCTTTGTACTAATTTAGCAATTAAAGTTTATATGAATTTCAAAATAGTACTTTTATAAGGGTTGAATTGACCAATGTAGTGTAATGTTTTAAATAATGTTATATTTGGTCAGGTTTGACTCTTGTCGACAGACAAAGGAAGGATATAAATGCTAACTATAATATGATCATACATTACTCGTATGTAAAAACAAATACTTTATTCTTAAAAAAATAGGTCATTTTGGAACCTGTTTACTGTTCTGTTGTATATAAATTTGTTATATATAATAAATATACACCTACTTGCGTATACAAATTGTATTTCACTCAATAGATAATGTATGCAATTTTCTTATCATTTTGTAAATTGTTATCTCTTTTATTGGGCAGTTAATAATGTTAGTCATGTGTGTAGAGTAATGCGAATAGCACTACCTGGTCTTATATAATACAAACCCATCGCATTGCCTTATTCAGTCTATTTTTATCTGAATTGTGATTAGCCGAACGAATTATTATTTATGGACCTTTGTATCGAATTACGCCAGAAATTCAGTAGAATAATAAAATATGTAGGTATATGAAGAAATATTGATGCCAAGAGTCAATTGAGTAATGTTGCTTTTGGGTAAGGCTCGCTGCCATCTTCTGGTGACCGAAATCGGTCGAAGCCATTGGACTGAAACAAGGAGCGCGGAGGAGATATTCTGAGCGACGAAAGGCAGAAAACCCTCTATAGAAGTGATTGTCAACGTTGGGGAGACCTAATAAGGCACAATAAGAAGAAGAAGATTGAATATGTTTACTTCCGGAGATTCTTGCATTATTTCACTGACATTTTAATATCAATATATTATATTTTCACTATTCGAAATATAAAAACGTGAAATATAAAAACGTATAGTTTTCCTAAAAAAAAATTGACGATATTATACTTCTGATGGAACACAACATATTAGTCTAATATGAACTTTGAAAGTGCTGAATAAAATATGAATAGATTCCTCTTCAAATTTACACGAAATCTATTTTTTCGTACATTGTCAGAAGACCTTACATTGTGTGTACCCGTATAAGGCACTCGAATGAATGTGTAACATAAAATGGTAGTTTCTCTCACCACGAGACGGCAAGGGGTAGGTACCTACTAAGATTATTAACGACCCATTTGTAACATAAAAAACTGGAATGATCGTTTGCGCTTATTGCTCTCTGAGCGAAGTTATTAATTCTCCTTACTTTAGTTCTTCTCCAGTAAATATTTCTGCGAAAGAATGAAGTTCCGATAAATCAATTTTAATGTCACTATCCTTCCGTTCGTGATAATAAAATCGACTAAGGGCGGCAATAACGTACTACGTAATATAACCGCTGGGGGTGAGTACTGGCAACACCGTGATAAAGAACATCCCCAAAATACACTGGCAGGCAGGCAGGCTTTTGTAAATTTTGTACAAAATTATTTTTGAAATCGATAAACTAGAAAACAAAATATCTGATACATGAATATCAAATATTTTACTCAGTAGAGTTTAAAATTTATGTATTTTATTTCCTCAGCTAATAAAACCACACAGGGTTGTGCAAATAAACGAATTGAAAGATTATCAATAGTCCCCGTAGACATCACCACAGAAACGCGGGATAGTTAAATTGAACTGGTTGACTGACTGGCTAATAATGAGGGAACGATCACGATACTGGATAATACAAACAACTAAAAAGTAGTGCGTGCATCCAAAATTTTTAAGCTGATATATACACTGAAAGCAGCAAAGAAAGCTATTATAGTTACATTTATTTACCGGCGAGTGAGTTATTAAATCAACAGAATACCTAGATACGTGAACTCCACGCCAAGAATACCATAAAACAACACAATTGAGGCGAATATTATTTCTTATCAAGAGTAGAATAGTAAAATATTCACTTTAAGGTCGATTTGTGAGGCATCACAAAACCGACTACTTCAGGAAATATATTTTTCCATAATGAAATATCAAGATCAACCTGTGCGGGTTTTAAAAATGTATAGATGATTTCTGATAGTAATTTGAAAATTAAAAAAAAATGAACAAGGTGGAAACAAGGTATCAAAACCACGAAGCGGGAATAAGTAGATCAAGAGAGACATTACATTGTTTTGGGGATGTTATTTAGTAAATCGTATATATATATATATATATATATATATATATATATATATATATATATATATATAGCATATATATATATATATATATATATATATATATATATATATATATATATATATATATATATATATATATATATATATATATATATATATATATATATATATATATATATATATATATATATATATATATATATATATATATATATATATATATATAGTAATATATATATATATATATATATATATATATATATATATATATATATATATATATATATATATATATATATATATATATATATATATATATATATATATTGGCTATATATATATATATATATATATATATATATGGTATATTACATATATATATATAGCAACCAAATCTTAATGTACTGCTGCTAAATATGGTGCCTAACCGAAAGGTGAATAAAAAGACTGGAAGTAATTGAGATGTGGTGTTACATAGAATATAAAGAATTTTCTGGAGAGATCACATCATGAACGACGAGGTTTTCAGCAGAATCAAAGGAGTGAGTCAAATTATCAAATCCATTTCAGAAAGGTGAGCCCGATGGATCGGCCTTATAATGCGCCATGAGGGTCTCCTGCATGGCATAATCTTCGGGATGGTTCGGGGAATAAACCAAGAGAGCGTCCCCGATAGGAATATGTAAAACAGGTGTGCGAGGACATGAACTGTAACTTCATATATATATATATATATATATATATATATATATATATATATATATATATATATATATATATATATATATATATATATATATATAGAGACAGGAGAAGAGTTATAGTAGTTATATATATATATATATATATATATATATATATATATATATATATATATATATATATATATATATATATATATATATATATAGAAAGAAGAGAACTGAGTATTGCTATTATATATATATATATATATATATATATATATATATATATATATATATATATATATATATATATATATATATATATATATAAATAGCAACCAAATCTTAATGTACTGCTGCTAAATATGGTGCCTAACCGAAAGGTGAATAAAAAGACTGGAAGTAATTGAGATGTGGTGTTACATAGAATATAAAGAATTTTCTGGAGAGATCACATCATGAACGACGAGGTTTTCAGCAGAATCAAAGGAGTGAGTCAAATTATCAAATCCATTTCAGAAAGGTGAGCCCGATGGATCGGCCTTATAATGCGCCATGAGGGTCTCCTGCATGGCATAATCTTCGGGATGGTTCGGGGAATAAACCAAGAGAGCGTCCCCGATAGGAATATGTAAAACAGGTGTGCGAGGACATGAACTGCGTCTCATATGTTGAGTTGAAGATGGCTGCAGAAGACCGAGCGCAATGGAAGACGAGACTGAAGACTTTGCTGCAAACCAATTCCTAGGATTGAAACTGTGAAGAAGAGATTATATTTATATCTAAATATACTGCTAGGTTTGAATAAAAAATGATATTTTAAAATTGAATGTGATGATAATTTTGTATCATATCTGTGAATGATTTATACACAGAAAGTGCTTCGAGGCACCACTGTACGAGTAAGTTGAATAATGTTTTAATAAGTAAATTCCCTTCAACAATATTATCAAAAACCTTCGGCAGGGCTAACGGTCCACCGGGCTGAAGTTTAATAGGGCGTGATGGGCCCGTGATTAATTATGCTGTTTAATCAGAAACTAGGTGTTGTAAAAAAATGATGAGCTGGAATAATAGAAGCTCTGAGAAGATGAAGATAGAAAAAACATGAAGTAACAATACACATTTAATTAGAAAATCAGTTAACGGTGTTTGGTTTAGTGCACTGCGCCTGGGTAGCGAGGGTTGATATTTTTTTTACGAAACAACGTTTGCAGAAAGATTCATCTGAATACTACTAGCGTCTTAATATTATTCAATGAGAAATTTGTAAACATGAAAGTATATCGTTCGTATGAGTATTATAAAACATAATATAAATTGCTGAAATATCTTAGTCAAAATTTAGATTATTAATATTTTAAAGAAATTAAGCATAAAAGCTAAATGTTAACCATAAGATTATTAATTATAACCCGTGAAAGAGGACATCTTTACGATACAATACAGCACCGGGGCGGGTGCTTTGAAAAAGAGCTTGCGCGGAAGGAAAACTTGAAATGAATTTCTATTGAGACGTGCGATGAAAAATGGGTCCAATAAAACAGACCCTCCGGTCCGAGGAGTGGCGGCGGCTTTCAGCTGAGGGCTGCAAATTTAAGAGTTTGAGTTTCTACTCAAGTCCGACGGGACTGCTAAAGACCTGAACGCTGAATATCATATTCGAGAACTTTCTTAACTTAGCGGATAATAGAAACGAGATGCATTCCAAACATTAAAACTCGAAATGTTTATTTGTAGGAGAGTGCGGCATAATGACGAGTTGTACTATATTTACAAAGCTCCCAGTCTCTCCACACAGGTCAGACTGAATATACTGAGATGGGCCGGTCACGTGCAGAGGATGCTGTCATCACAAACCCCAAAAAGATTGCTGAAGTGGCACCCAGGTGGTAGAAGACCAATTGGACGACCAAAACTGCGATGGGAGGATGAAGTTGGGAGAGATGGGGCGAAATTGTTACGAGTGTCAGATAAGAGGGTCGTAGCGGAGGATAGGAGAAGTTGGAGGCGAAAAATACTGGATGCTAAGGCTCGATATGGGCTGTAGGGCCATCGAAGAAGAAGTGATAGCATATAGAGAGTGGACGTTAAATGAAAATCCTCCAGAGAAGGCAAAGGGAAATCCATTCCCATTTTCATCCATTCCCCGGATCATCACTATGAATGAGCCACGGTCTCGATAGTTGACGTCGGAGGGACATGACATGACACTGAGTAAAGATGAGAATAATTATTGTTGACGAATATTCATTATCTTTTTGCGCCTTACAATAACTTCCAATTTACATATTGGTATTTAAAGATTCTCGGAGGATCTTTGATAAATTAATTGTCCGCCTATACCCCAAGGTATACCCATGGAGGGAGAGAACGAAAATTGGAAAATATATTTTTTATCAACAACTTTCGCAATCACAAAGCTTGACGTGAAACTTTGTCATGTAAACGAATGCCGATAAATTATTAACAAAAAAGCATATATTCGTATAGCGTTGTCTTTACCCTCGCGCGGGCCTCTATCGGAGCCATTTCCAATATTGGGTACGTGTACCGAGATAGAAATGGAAATTTCGTAGTGAAAAAGTGATGTATTAATAAAGGACACAATATCGCGACTACAAGATTTATGAATCATTTCGTATAGGAAGATTTCGTATTTATATGAAGGATGTTATTTAAGCAGAAAATTTACTTTTTTTTCGAGTCCAAAAGTTTCAAGAACAAAACTATTCAATTTTATTTTTAGTCTACAAGAGTGATTTCCAACGAGGGACAATTAGAATATCTTAGGGGGGGCAATGCGCAAATCATTAATATTTGTCACATTGTGTCGAAAAATGCATTTTCGAAAAAAATAAATTATATCGCAACTCTGAGTTTTTGGTCAAGCATTAGTGAGTTATTTGACAGACATCTTTGAAAAACATGCTAAATAAACAACTACAGGGAGCAAACAAACCTCTTATCGATCCAAAATCTAAGATATTTGGCTTTATTGGACTTCTGCAGCAACAAATTTGGGTGATTTTATTGGCTAAATAAATGTGAGGTGACCGATTCAGATTTAATTGTTATTGTGGAACACTTGGATAAAATGGCTAGTGACTTAAATGACAGATACTCAAATTTATAAGAAATTTCTTCCCATCTTGGATAACTCATTCAATATTAATAAATATAACTGATGTGGCCATGCAGTTTCAAGAAGAACTTTTAGAATTGCAAAACGATGAATCTTTTAAAGCGCTATTTAACATAAAAAAATACAATGGCGTTACTTTATATCGAGACAGAAACTAAATACCAGGTTATGACAAATTTAGCAAGAAAATTACTGTTGCCATTCCCATCATCATATTAAGTTGAATGCGGTTTTAGCGCTGTAAATATTTGTTATTGAAAAAACGGAATCGTCTTGATATCACAAACCGTGGAGATTTAAGATGAAAATTGACCAAATTAGTACCTCACATAAAAACTCTTTGCAGCTCACAAGCCCAAAAATCGCACTAATTTTCTTTCGAGTAATAATGTCTTGTTAGGTAAATAAAAAATTGGTAGTGGAGGATATTTGAATCGTTGAAGCGGGGCACGGTACAAATAAGGTTGGGAAACCCTGGTCTACAAGCATTGTCCACTTTTTGTTTACCAAAATGAAAGAAAATAAGTATTAAGTAAATGTATGAAATTCATAACGATGCAATTGAACTAAATCAAATGAATTTTTTTACATTTCTAAAAGACAACGCGGTAGCATAGATGTTTCGTAATAAATTATTTTAGACCCACAAAAGCAGGAAGAAAAATAATCTTTTTGCGGTTCCGGTGAATATGAGAAGAAAATAATTTCATTATATTTAAGGAATATCGTAAATAACGAGTTCTGTACAAAAAAAAACAAGAAAAGTTTAATACAGACGTAAATTTTACTCTAAACAAATTTGTGACAGGTCCCAGCGGAAAACGTAGCAAAAAACCAAATTAGATTCCTTACTAACAAGTTTATAATTACTTTTAAGTACACGATTCATTAAATTATAAGGGTAGTCCAAGGGCGGGGGTAGTTGAGACCCTTTTCTGAAAAAAACTTATTTTATTGCGCCATAGAAATCATCTGTACAAAAAACAGGGCTTCATTACCTACAGAGAGAAATGTTTCCGGAGTTTTATATAGTGAGGACCCCCACCCCAGCTCCAGCTCCAGTGGAATGAATTGCTCCAGTTTATTATGGAGGAGACATTATCTCTTGTATTCGAGACAGTGCGTTTGAAAATAAACCGTCCGTAAACTTGAATAGCATTGTTTTACGTTTATTTTCATTCATTGGTGGAAAAACAGTTACAAATCAAAAACTTTGGCACAGGGGTTGATTTTTTTGTACGCAGGAGATGAAATACAAATCTATACTTACATATGGAATTTAATACGCACTTATATTTTACAGACCACAACTTTAGTGCTTTGGCGCTGGACAGCTTTATAAGTATATTAATATTACTTTATATCGCTTTACTTATGCTACTAAGGAAACAAACTTACGATAATATTTCATTCGAAAGTTAGACATGGACCTTGATAAAGAAAGGACGTGAAATGAAACCATCAAAAAATTAATGTTGTTAATTGAAATTTCTCGACAACAGTTCCGTGTAAATAATGACGATTCATTAATAATATTTTTTTAAGTTTTACTCCACTGTTCTTTAGTTTCGACAGCTCGCTGCCATCTTCTGGTGACGATGGCAGCTTCTTCGATCTGAAGATAATATCGAGCTTCCAAAACCGATCAAAACTAAAGAATAAGTTGAATAAAACTCAACATGAACTCAAACGTTCTTTAATAGAAAATGTCTAGAATTTGATAAAAGGTTTGAGAAAATAAGGACAAAGGATATGTAAATGAAGTTAACGTAGTTGAGTGTAAATACTTCTAGGATAACAATATAACCTGTTTATTTTTACTTAAATATATTATTTTGGTTTCTCACAATTTTATTTTAAATATTTGAAGTTAATATGTTTATGATATATTTTACCTTATCAGTATATACCACATTTTTATAAAAAAATATCATATCACGCAGCGAACATTTCATTAATTGATCTTACCTTACTCAGCATGTGTAAAAAAGTTGTATTCGTTGTGAATTAGTATTATCTTAAATCGACTTTTAATAAAACGTTTTGAAAAGAAGATTTCCAACACTTTAGAGGCTCGACAATAAGAAAAGATTCTATTTCACAATAAGAATTTACATAAACAAAAATGCTTTTACATTTCTCGAGACATATTGAAATAAAGGAGCTTCGAACGGGAGCAAAAAGTTATTTCCATACAAATTGTTGCGGAAATCTGTACAGTACTAAGACAAAGGTTCTAGAGCTGTATTCCTCCCAACATACTCTTGCAGATGTAACGTTTTACTTAGCGGGGTAATATCGCATACAAGATTTGGAGGAAGAATGCCAAAAGGCATGATCAAAATTAATGACTAACTTTTTCAGAGACATTTTGTTTACTCAAATAAATGGGCGGAACGAGTAGATCTGCGAGTACCGGGGCAGCGAGGAGCGCTCATGTTCCCGCGGTAGATAAATCCATTTCACAATCAAGACATGTGACATCATATATTATGCTATCATAGTTGCTACAATCAATTATCGTTACACATTATTAGATTTTGCCAAGAATATAATATCTTTTTCCATCTTTATAAATACATCACAACATCCCATATGGTTAAATTTATCTTAAATAGGAATACAAAGGCTGTGAATGGGACAAGTTTTGTAATTTTTATACTAAATTCTCGTGTAGTCCTGTCATTTCGTCCCTCAGATGAGAACGCAAATATTGAAAAGAGTCCTGTCATTTCGTTCGTCGGAAACGAATATTGAAAATACAATAAATGGATGATGTGAGATTTGGTTACCTCGCCTTGAAGGTTGAAGGCTAGAGAGCAGCTGGACATAGACCGATGGACGGAATTTTAAGCAGATGGTTAAGATCCACTCCGGGCTATCACAGAATAATATTGAAGAAGTAAGTAAATAAATTAAACAGCAGGATTACTACATATTTTAGTTCCAAAGTTCTTAGAATGGTATCTTACACACAAACACGAGTTATCACACCGAGAGAAATATTATTCTGAAAGACCTTTATACGATTAAATTTCTATTCCAGCAAACAAGCTCCGAACTACTTGTAGGTTTATGTAGGAAGTTACGGGGAGATCATACCGAGTAATTTAGCGTCTTCTCGCAGTGAATTGAAATCTGCCTGGAATCTCATTAGTTTCATTTCTGGGAGGAGCAGATTGGCAGAGGAGCGTCTGGCGAAGATCTAACGATGCTCATCGACTGTTTACATACAATATGAAACAACGTGATTCATATCAATATACCTTCATAGGATGGGACATATTAGGTGCAGATCTTATCAGATTCTACTTATCTCAGGAATATATTGTGAATTTACTTGTAACCAAATTACAACATAACAATAAAATAGCATTTTAAATGTGTAATATTAATTTACAAACTTTAATAGACGTTATCAATTAAAGAAACACCTTTTTTTATTTAAACAAAACACTCTTTATGTTTGCTTTCTTTAACAATTAAATCTGAAATGTAATATTTGGCAGAACGCAGGCTTCATAAACTTTTCGTTAAAGGTTGAAGCCTGCGTTCTGCCAGCTGGTACTTATGGTCTTGAAACTGTACCATTGTCAAAACAAAGTGCCGAGAAACTACGAGTGACCCAAAGATCCATGGAAAGAGCCATGTTAGGAATAAGCCTAAGAGACAGAGTCAGAAATGATACGGTGAGTGAAAAAACAATGGTCACTGACATCATCCACCGGGTGGCGACTCTAAAATAGCAATGGGCAGGTCACGTAGCCAGAAGCTCAGACGAAAAGTGGACAAGAAGACTGCTGACTTAGAGACCGTGGACAGCAAAGAGAAGTGCAGGGCGACCGCAACAACGGTGGAAGGATGATCTGAACAGACACGTCGGAATAACCTGGATGCGGTCTGCACAGTTCCGAGTGACATGGAAGCGTATGGAGGAGGCCCTTGTCCAGGAGTGGACGGGAATAGGCTGAGAAAAAAGAAGAAGAAGAAGATGTGATATTTAAATATGATTTGATTTGAATTTTAAACGAAACAGATTACAGAAAAACACAGATTGAAATCAATTTTGAAAATGAAGAGAATTTTTTATAACCAAAAAATTTTATTCATACATATTAATTTTATTTTTAACTGGACATCAACAAACAAACTTTGTTTAATTTTCTTTCAGGAAGCTACGGTGTGGTTCTTCGGAGGAGCACTCCGGGCCACACATCTAGCCCCCGAATAAAACAACTACCAAATTACAATTTCAACAATGTTTCCTACAGACGTAAGAGGAATAGCCATTAGAGCTGAACCTTTGCGAGCCAGAAGATCCAAGTCCAAAACCGGTTGGTTATTTAAATACAATATTTTAAAGCAAAACATGTATAATATATAAGAATTTTTATATAATATAATAGAGTATTCTCTTTCTATTTGTACACCACACCCTCTCCCCACTCTACTTTATAACTCTATAATTAATTTTAGTTTAGTTTGTGCATAGCCCTGAGGAAGCTCGCTATAGAGTGAAACCGGTTAGCGCTACTAACTCAAATACAGTGGTTTATACTAATGAATATTGAGAAACCAACTAAGATGCGAAATCTCCGTACGCCAAGAAAAAAATGAACAGGTAGACCAATTCAGATATCTCGGAAGCGAAGTAACCAGATCCAATGACCTCCCCAGAGAAGTAAGGTCACAAGGTAGATAAGGCTGCAGCGGTTGCAGGCTGCCTGAAAGATGTCATATGGAGAAACAAGGACATGAGGACTGACAGCAAGGTACGCATTTATAAGACCTGTGTGTGACCAATCCTCACATATGGCATTGAATCCAGGGCAGACACTGTCAAGACAAAGAGCATGCTCGGGACAACCGAGATGAAAACACTCCGCGCTATAGCTGGCAAAACCCTACGTGATCGAGTTAGGAATACAGCAATCCGAGAAATCTGCGAGGTCGAAGATGTGGTCAGATGGGAACGTCAAAAACGGCAATATTGGCATCAACATGTAGAAAGAATGAGCTCAAATAGGATACCATACATAGCTCTCCATGGAACGCCAAACGGACAACGCCGACCAGGAAGACCCCCGAAACGGTGGAGAGAAAGCTGGAGTTCAGCGTCTCAAGAGGACCCGCCTGAAATAACAGACTCCTGAGTCAAAAGTGAAGAAGAAGAAGAATAATAATATAATTGTGATTGTTATTCCATTTAGAGCCATTAGTATTTAATAACTTCAAATGGTTCCAGTGCTTGGAATGCTTTTTGTTACATCTATGACATTGCACCGCCAGTCACGATATCTTGGTATATAAAAGTGCAATTATTAACGTATTTATCTTAAGATTATCACTTCGATCGATTGTCAATAAATTTAAAACATGTTGTGACTCGTGACACAAGTGAACATATTTACTAGAAACATGATATGAAATGAAGTTGTCAAATACAGATATATATTGCGGAATCACGCTTTTCCGATAAAATTGGAAAATTTATTTATTTCATGAATAGTACTTTATCGTTATTATGTATGTTTTGAGTACAGCAAACATTGCTATCGGCCTCCAGAAGCCGGTTGTCTAGTTGACGATATTCATTAACTTCTATTTGGAGCCACTATCGGATAAATTGATGCACTCGATGTACGATAAATTGAGCGGTCACATGACCGCGTGACACTGGACAAGTTCTGCTAATGCGTCAAATCACTTTTCTATGCTTTATGCATTTAGTGGGAGAAAATCTAATGTTATTTTTTCCGGATTTTATCATTAAAAGCAATAAAAATCTGTGTTTCTATTACAATACTCGCATTTGAATATTTTTCAAAATTACTTGATTAAAGGACAAATATTCATCGTGGTAAGCTTTCCTAATTTCTTTTACTTCCATAAATCGTGTCACGTATGCTCCATCATCTGCAAGTCTGGACCACTAATTAATTATTATGGTTCCCTCTAAAAAGTTTAAACTGGAAAATGTGTAACGGTTTAGTTTAATTATGTAAGTTAGCCGATGTAGAAATATATTATAGTTTTTATAAATCCTTTTGGAGACACTTTAATTCAAGCATTTTGGTATGTAAACCGTTGCGTGAAACCATATAAATGAAACCCGTCATACATTAATAAAGAGGAAAACTAAAAGTGAAATATATCATATGAATCCAAACTCAAACAAAAAATTAACAAGGTTTGTTTCAATAACGCGGTTGACCAAATCAGTGTTGTATTCGTATAGTACCTATTGTATTTTAAAAATAGTTTTTTTCTTCGGTGCCTTGATTATACATTTGGATAAAGTTAAAAGTGTTTTAATATTTGGCAAACAAGTATCCCAACAAGGATCTAATTACTCGGGACTTGTGTTATCTAGTTTACGAGGAAATACAGGATTGGGGGTAGCGCCGCATGGTAACGTATTCGTAATTCTCCCCAAGTATCGTCTCGCGCTGTAATTTCGCGAGTAATTTAAATTCTACAAACGTATGGGTAATAACAGAACGGGCACACGCCTGCAGAAGAGCCGATAAACATTTTTAAAGTTTTAATTAACAAAATGATCGCGAAAACTTTAATAAGTCTCATATGACGAAAGTGAATGCTCAAACACTTTTTAAATTCAATTAACTTTGTACGCAATGTAACTTAAGAGTGAACGTTATGTAAAATATAGTATAAATTTAGTCATTTATTTAAAACTTTTGTCACGTTTATTTGAAATAAATGAGAAATTACTGTGTCCTCTTGGGATTGATTCCCAAACAGGAAGGGTTTTGATTAGATTTCCTGACAGCTACTAGCTCGGAACACAGCAATCACGTGTGATGTAACCTTGACTTCGAGATCCTCAAAAGTAGAGATATCAGAACATCTATTTATGGCTTATACTTTACATTATTCAATATTCAATAAACTAATTTTATTAATTAATTCAGCCAATCAAACCAAGTCGCTAAACTAATTTTAAAGATAACATCTATCAATAATATATGCATTATACATAACTAATCGATTGACTTTATTTAATAATTTCAAAATTGTTCTATATTTACTATCATTTTGAGTTGTGGATTCACCTTTGACAACTTTTAAAAAACAGACGTCCTTCCTCAGTGTATAAATTTACACAATTAAGGTAAAGGCAGGAAGTTTAAACTTTGTACACTTAGGAAGGTCGCCTGTGGTCCAAAAAATGTTGTCCGAAATTTGTAAAGTGAAAAAAGTTGTTGTGAAAATATTATACAATGTTTTTCTGAATCAAATAAAATAGATTATCTTGAATAACGGAAATAGAACTTGCTCAAGAATTCTGTGCACTTTATTTCAATTTTATTTATCTCTCCTACGTTGTTCAAATGTTCTATTAAATTATTGTAAATTTCGATATTTTTATGAATTAAAACCCTAGCAGCTTTATGGATGGGGATAACCGAATAAGGCGAGGCCAACCTTACGGACCAAGAACTATAACACATAATATTTAAATTCAGTAATAATTAAAACAAAATTACCATTTTTTCAAACATTATATATGAATATGTAAGAGATAATAAAAATTAAAACCCATTGTATTAAATACGAACCTCCAAGAATACCTGTAATACCAATAGTTAAATTCAGAAAAATTTTACATAAATATTTGAAGATTAATTTTGTATAGAATCATGTTTACCACCCCTGATCTGTATGTATATAAAGGACTAAATTTACAATAGTGTTACCAGTCTGTCGATGCCAGCGAGCCTGGCGAAACCGGTCGCTGTCTAAATAAAGACAAAAGTGGAAGTAGTTAAAAAACATCGTTTTATTTAATTATTAATTAAAACACTGTTTTCTTGTCACTCGAGTTTAATTTTCTCGACATGTTTCGAAGGCTTTACTCTTTCGTCATCGAGGGAATGATATAAACTGTTTATATCGTTCTCCCGAGAAAAAATGTCGAGAAAAATAAATGAAAAAGTGGAAAAAACAGTGTATTTATTCATAAAAAATCGTCATTATGGAATTCCATAGTATTAAAGGCTTAATAATATCTAATATTATTGTAAATTTACCAAATTTAATACAGTATTTTCCTGATGATAATATTATATGATATTGAGACATGTCGAAACACTTTAAATTGGTTTTTAATATTACACGTGCAACGTGCATAGCATAAAAATATACCAGAAAATTTGTTAAAATACTGCTTTATTTTATTAGTCACATAAGTCGTATGACAAGACAACGACATTGGCTCTTGGGATATTACATCGTATTAGGACTAGTTAAAGAGGTTAGGTTGGGTAAAGTTAGGCTAAATGATTATATCGCGGCGGCCTGGAGACATTACGTTATGTTGGTTTAGGTTGGATCAATTACGGGTCTACATATGTCTACCTGGAACTCATGTAGCTTGTTCTGCAAGTCCGATGTCCGTCCTATGACTCGTCATTCCGGTAAACGGTAAGATTGAGTTATGTGATTTGTGAGTTGGGTTAGCTAAAATGGACAAACCGAACTATTACATTTTTGAATCCAAAATACAGGATATTACATTTGTGAATTTTGGTTCAGAGGGCTTTGCGTTATTACAAAGATCGTGAATTTTCTAAGCTTTCGGAAAAAAAATTCATGATTTGGACGGCTCATGGAAATAACTGAATTTGTCTGAACGACTTTTTTACGAGTATTTAAAATATAATTATTTTGCACATAACACAAAAATATCGCATTATCTACACTTTACATCGATTTGGCTCGCGCTGTAATGATGTCAAGTGCTATTCAACAAAATAATATTAATAAGCTATGTGGAGACCTATTTCTTTACTTTTAATGACTGTTTTATCATATTTATTGATTCCGGTTTTAGTTGAGAATACTTTTCATTTAAATAATTCTAACTCCATTTGACAGAGAAACATTCAAATCTTTAAATATAGCATTTAACAAAGTTTAAGAGCTTTTTTTGTTTATATAACTAATCCAAAATAAATTATAAATGATACTTATAAATAACCAACCAAAATTATTGAATAATAGATATATTGGAAATTTATAAAAATAAGTATGTAACCCTGCACTAACCAGGAGAGTGCTGAGTAAAGGTATATTTCTCTGCTCTCGTGCATCGAAGGTAACGATGAGTCATAACATTCCAATTTTATTTTGGATAATATTAATTCCATGGTGCTTAAGTCTCTTGCAGGTATCCCCAATGCCGTCGTATTGCCGACTTTACCTGGTTCCCGAAGACGCCGATGCTGCAGGCGGAGGACACCTGGTTGGGCCCAAACCACACGGCGGCCAGGCGGGCGGGCAGGTTGATGACGAACACCTGCGCTATACCCACGATGCTCTGGCCCAGGAAACCCAACCAGAACAGGTCACGGGGCACGGAGAAGACTTTAAGCCATGACCCGGCGCACGTCCCGATAGCTCCCAGCAGGGCAGACACGCGGAGACCCTGAAACAAAACCGAAAACATTATTTGAGGTCGATTGCATTATTCATTGGAAGGATCTTACTTTTTTAGAAGTTAAGAAACAAAGATAGGCGTAGACACCTGCTTACGATTTTATACTAGAAATTTCGCTGTGATGAAAAGGGCTCGAATAAATAAATCATAATTTTCGTAGAAATTGTTTTATATGTTAGACAAAGCTCATTCAAAAATAAAATGATGTATTGTGGTTAAGAATGGATTTTTAAACTCGTGGGTATATATTTAACATCACAATTTACTAAGCAAATTAATCGAAGAACAAAATAACGAAATAATGTATATCGAAGTGATATCGAATATCAAAAAGATGAATGTTTTTTAATACACTTTCATATTAGCAAAGTTTAATGAAAAAAATGAAAATAATTTGTCATTGAAACAATAGGGAAAGTTCTGCAGTACTCCTTGCTTTAATAATAGATTTATCTCTTGCAGACTCCGAATTAGGAGACAAGAATTTCCTTTTGTGTTGTATCGGAGAAGTTGGTGAAGCAAAGCAACAAAAACTGAAAGAATAGAAAACGGTTGGTTTTTCTTTGAATCCTGTGCCAAAGCGAAATTCCGTAGTCTTCGCAGAAATAACAAAACAAAAAAATATTAATACAGGGAACAGAAACATAGTGAAATTCCCGCCAACAAACACGCATCAAGAGGTTATTGAAAAAGTTGTGTAAGTTTCTGGAGAATGGGATAAAATGTTTTTTTATTGACTGAGACGGGTTAATCACTTACGTAACGTATGAAAACACAATTACTTGGATTACATGCGTCATGGTTTAATGGAAAATCCCATCTTCGTACACTTAAAAGAGACGTCGATGTATAAACGTATAAACGAAAACGGAAGAAAGAAAACGTTATCCAATAGTTTCAGTCTCAATTTGGTGCGAAAAACAAGTTTGGGAATATATTGGATCATTTGTTTTTTTCCTAAGTGATTTGTGATGATTCATTGCGAAATGTGATAATAATAACAAAATCCAACAAGCCATAACCTTTATTACTTCGGCGAGAGGCAAAAGATAAAACAAATACATATATTATTATGTATCTCCTAATAGCTTACGTCTTGCATATTTAGAGAATCTGAGGCATTAGAAATTTTAAGAAGACTTAATCATTTACCTGAAATTTTAAATATACCGGAAAATGCAAATTTTACACTTATAGATTTATTTGTACAATACTTTTCAATTATTATTTATTTTAATAACCGATTATCGTCACTAGCCTGATAATGCTAACACAAAGGGCATATGCGGCATGTGGAATTAAGAGCAACTTACCAAGATTTCGAATATTGTATTTTTCGCCCGATATTCAAATTAATTGACGTTATCTTTATATATAAAAAAGATAATGTTATGATTAACTTAAAGCTTAAATATCGTCTTCATAATAATTAAGATTTAAAAGATTGGAAGTGTAAAAAATACTCACTTTTATTTATTTTTAAATCGCAGTTTTTTTAAATTATAATGTACCACCACAAAGTTAAGGCTAACAAAATGAAAAATAATTCAGCACAGGTAAATAAGAAAATATTGGAAGATGCGGACAAAAAATATTGTGTACCAAGCCTATTTTCGTATCTGAATATACGTATTATTTCCGACTACGAGGGACATTTGAAATAAAAAAGAATATACTCTGGCGTCGCGTTAATTGAAAAATAACGTACTCAAAATAAAATTCACCAAAAATGAAACTGAATGATTTAAAAAATTTTGAAACGTTAAATATGGTTAAACATTTTATATTTTAAAATGTTTAAAATTTAGAAAGACATCGACAGAAGGGTCGGTACTGAGAACAAAATATTGGATAAGGCGCTCTCAAAGTCATCACTACAAACATAAATATATCCGCTGAAGCGAGGATGCCAGTCATAATGAAGTTTTAGTGCCAACTCTTATGTATGGAAGTGAAGCTTGGAGCTGCAAAAAAGGATTATAGCAGGACAAATGCCCTAGAAGTGAGATCACTGAAAAGAATAAGCGGGATAACGATACATGATAGAATATCGAACGACGAAATAAGAAAGAAATGTAAGGCAGATAATTACATCATAAGTAAAATTAAAAAAGGATGGGTTGGACATATGGAACGAATGGTTTAAATGTTGTATATAAGCAGTGTGGTTAGAAAGAGAAGACGTGGAAGACCAAGGAGAGGACAGCAATACCAAATTAATCCAATTCTAAAAGGCGACCACATTTGAAGTCAGAAAAATCGACGTGCATGTGCTATGAATATAGAGGAAACTAGACAGGTATGTAAGGACAGAGCAGTATGGCGGTTCATCGAGAGTTGGTTCATCGAGGTTCACCTGCGAGAGAATTATTAAGAGCTAATATTTCATGACTCGGAGTCGTATGTATAAACGAGTACCTACACTAATATCGAAATTAGTCGGAATCGTTTTTTCCCGTTGAATAAGTAAACCCATGTGCCATTAAATATTCATGCGGTGTCAATGCTGCGGCTATCGTGACCCGTCTATTGTGCTACTAAATTCAATAATCCAGTACCGATCGAGGTGACAAATTCGACCTCAAAGAGTGAACATGTTACGTTTCTGCAGTTATTTTTATTGGTCCGATAATACAATTAAATGTTGACCTCGGAAAATAGCAGGAGGTTGCGTGACATATTTTTATCATCCTTCTCGACCCTGACGACAGAATATTGATGTTTATCAAAATATCAAGTAATCCATGCATGGTGCAGTCTACTGGTATGAATTGGGATATTTCATTTTGCGTAAGGAAATATATATTAGTTCATGGATTTACAAGACTTTATACGACATATTAAGACCTTCATCATCAGCATCATCATCAGCCGTCTGTCATCCACTTCTGAATGTAGTAGGCCTCTCCCAAAGTACGCCACTGCCCCTATCTATTGCCGCTCCCATCCATCCATGTCCAGCAATCCTCTTCAGATCGTCGGTCCAGCGGGCAGGAATCCTGTACGCGGTCTTCACTCCAGAACCCGTCTTCCCCATCGACTGTCGGTTCTCCGACAGATATGGCCAGCCCACCGCCACTTCAGCCCGCCCATCTGTAGAGCCACCTCAGTCACCTTGGTTTGTTGTCGAATAAATTCGTTTCTAAATCTGTCCCTCAAGGTTATTCCAAGCATGGCTCTTTCCATGGATTCCTTAGACCTTCATGGTCGAGTAATAAGTGCTATGACTGCATTTGCATTTACGTTTATTGAAAATCGGTTGGTATTTACATAAACATATCCATTTAAGCGATCTACTACAAGAAACGATACTTTTTTGGTACTCTTTTTGTAGATGCGTATTATTGGGTTATCAAAGATATTATTCATAATAATATCAGAAGTCTTATTATATCGCTTTTATCGGGCATAGTGACAATAATTACATCGATTCTCGGGATAATCAATCTCGATACAATCTTTGGACCGTGAACAAGAGTAAGCTGCAGACTGATATAAGAACATTCACGTGTTTCCCACGATATGCCGCTAACACAAAATACTTTTAATTTCGGATACGTTCCAAAAATATGAAAGATATCATCGTGTTTGTAACATTCTGTGTTAACTGTTACATCCTGTAATAAGATTTTTAAAACAAAAAAAAAAGTTTCATGTTTATTCGTTATATTTTTTGTAAGATGAGCAACATTGATTTTTGGAAGAAATCTTCTTCCTCTTAGTTTAGTTCGTATGACCTGTTATGACGGTGAACTGTCCTGGGATGATGATGTCCAGCCATCTCTCCATCTTTTTGGCGGCCTTCCTGGTAATCTCTTGCTGCTTGGATTTTCATCTTTAACAATCTTTGCAATTCTTACTCCACGCGGTCCACGTGGTCTCTCCAAAAGCGCCATCTGCTTCTTCTCTATCCTCATCACCACAGACCTTATCGTTTCATTTCTGATCTAATCTCTGCGGATTTTGTCTGCTATGGAGCGTAGAGTTCGCATTTCTGCAACTCTAAGAATGTTCTTAGTCCAATTGGTATCGGCTCTGACATCTATTCCATAAATCATAATGGGGCGGACGCGTGGCTTGTATATCTTGACTTTATTTTCTGTTAGCATAAATTTGTTCCTCCATATGGTGTCGCGCAAGCAGCCAGCCACTTTACGAATGAAGAACGGACAGAAGAAATCATTCCTATCTATTACTTGACCGGATTGTAAAATGGTTATTTTTCTGGGAAAAGTTAAGAATTTTTAGTTAAATTCTGTAAGTATTTTTAGTTAAAAAAAACTAAAGGCAACTCTTAAATAAATCAGTAGTATAATAAAATTTTTCAATATGATAAATTCCTACATATTTTGGCATGCAAATATCTCTTTCAAAATATTATATTTAATAAATATTTTATTAGTACCCAGCAAGTAAAAATACAGATTAAAGTAAAAACACATTTTACTGTGGAATTATGGTACAATATTAATATTTTTTGTAGAGTAATTACAATTTTGAGAAACCGGGAATCTTATTTAGAAAAAAACAATGTTCCAAAATGTTATTAAATAAATATTCGATTTATCCACAATTTGCACGTTGCGCTCGTCATATTGTATCGTGCTCGTCATGATCGGGATGATTTCAGAATGTGGTACGTTATACCATCTATTACCGGCGAAAAGCGTGTATTGAATATTATTGCAAATTGTTTTACCACTTTGCGAACATACTAAGTGCCCCTGATATAATTGCAAGGTGCTTATTGTGTTCTGGACAGCGCAGGATAGGGAAGAGTTTACCAGAGTGATCGCCAACGTGGGGGGGACCTGACAGGGCACTTTAAGAAGAATTGTGTTCTATGATGGACCAACTAACAAGCAAACCGAACATATTATTCCATATTAGCATATCGATTCCACGACTATCGCTAAATGAAACAATGATATCCTTAAACAACGCCTTTGCATAAATATTTCCGAAAGCATTAATGAGGTATATGACACATTTAAAGAATATTAACATTTAGATAGAGAGACAAACGATCGGTGCTAAGTTTCGTTTCGCTTTACATAAATCTCAAGTGGAGTAATTCACAGACTCATCTTTGTTTTGAATTTAAACAATGATTTTAGATATAATATTCACCAAATTTACATGCATTCTATGGATTTTTCGCGCATCGAATGCAGAATTAGTAAATGGATCTCTCATTTTATTAGCAGGTGATTTCCGATAGGATCTAATAGTTATACCAAAATCAACACCACCAGATGATTTCAAATTACTACCAATTACAAAAATCACTAACGGCTTTGCGAACATGCTATTTCGGCAGCAAAAAACCCCCAACGTCAATGCAATCAACTAAGCAATCCACGAATAAATTGCGGGGGAATCTGTCACCTACTATTCGATTGGCAGCGTCAAAAATGCGGATGAGATTTTAAATTATCCAATCGAGTTTTAAAATTCTTTGAATATTCCTGACGTGCCACCGTACAAATTATTATATTACTCATAATCGGCGCACCGATAATTGTCTTTTTCGCAGCATAAATCCATTGCGATTGTGCAATGGAACTAGGCTCGCTGTCAAAAAAGTGATGCCATACGTAATCGAAGTTATGATTTTTAATCGCAATTCAAAAGTAAAATAATTATTGATTCCACGTATTCCCATAGACATTCCATTTGATTTAAAAATATTGCAGTTTACCATCCGCCTTGCATTCTCAATGACCATCCACAAGACACAAGGTCAATCGTTTGACGTCTGTGGATTGAAACTGAAAAATTCATACTTTTTAACGTGATCAATTATATATTGCATGTTCACGAGAAGGACAGCCGAAAAAAAAATACAGAAGACGGAAATACTAAGTATATTGTAGATCCAAAGCATGAACTTTTTCAAATTTGATTTACGAAACAAAAAAAAAATTGACAAACAAATAACAAATAACCAAAATAATTGAAAGAGACATTGCAACACATGCCGGGCATTAGCTATTTAAAATAATATCAGGTAATTATCTATGGTCTTTATCCAATTTTCAACGGATTTCATTAAAGAAATTTAGTGGATAAAATTTTTACAAGACAATAAGCTTTTTTCTCGTAGTATTTTATTGTGAAGTTTCTTTGTGAGAAGCAGTATTTATGATATAAACCATTACGCCGTAAGCAGAACTAATGGACCGTCACACTACTCGATCCTGACACACGCCTCTAGCATCCTCCACATTCATACAGCGAGTCATACACGCACGTCGACTCTTCCGACTTCTAACTTTGGCGACCTTTAACATTTTATTAATTTGGTAAGACAAATGTTCCTCGGTCTCCCACGACTCCGTACTCCATTTCACAGAAATGTGTATTCTTTATTACTGAATGACAAAATGCTTGAATCAAGCAGGAAGTATCTGTAAACGGAAAATCTGTATGAGAGAAGTCATAATTTTGATAAAAAATGTTGCCACCATACACCTAAATATTGCCTTAATACTAAAAAAAGGTTATAAGGAAATTTAATTTTACAGCGAACGGGTGGAGACTTTGGACACTTTTTTACCTCAAATTATACTTGAGGACTTAAATTATGCACACATGCAAATGGTTTTATGAAAGAATATGTAGACTTTTTTAAGATGCTACCTATGGTTAAGTTTGGTTCACATAGAAACCACTGTTTCATGATCATGTTGCAATTAAATGCTGCACGTGCAACTTTAATTCTGAATTTTATTTCAATATCCAGGTCAAACGCCCTAGTAATAATGTTGCCAGTGTGCATTTATAAACAATTTCAATATTTGAACTAATTTTCTCGTAAAGTATACAGTTAAAAATAGTGCAGTGGACGAAAACTAAAACATCGGCGAGGAAAAGGAAAAGCTTTGCATGTTTTTGTGTCATTAGGTGTAATCGAGAGAGATTTAAAATAGAGCGAGAGTGGAAGTTGTTTTCTTCAATCCCCGTGTAATCCACACACGGCGCGGCGTCCTTTTGCTATCCCTTCAATGCGCTCTCTAAATAATTGCGTCTCTACATCAACCAGTGGCAGAGGCTGGAATTCTAGCTGGAAAAGAAGGGGTACCAACCCACTTCACGGGATTCGTTTTTAATCTGTAAAATATTAATATCTATGTGGAACAGCTGACTTTATTTTCACATGGTTTTAAATCAAAATATGATTTTTGGAAAAAACGAAATATTAAAAACTGATAAATGGTCGTTCACAATGAAGTTCTAGTTCCAACATTTATGTATGGAAGCCAAGATGGAACTGGTAGAAGAAAGGTGAGAGCAGAATAAATTAGGTGAAGATGATATCCCTTAGACATATACATGTTAAAACGACGTACGACAGAGTTTCAAGTATCGATATTACGTAGGAATATAGGGCGGAAACAAATATTATGAACAAAATTATGAAAGGATCACTGCGGTGATTTTGTCACATGGAACGCGTGGATGAACAAAGAAAGGTTAAGAAAGTATACGTTAACTATGTGAATGGAGTACGGAGTCGAAAAAAACCAAGAAAACCATGGCATAACCAAATCAATCAAATTTTAAAAGTTGAACATGTTAAAAGTCGGAAGAATCGACGTGCTTGTAGAACTCGTTGTATGAATATATAGGGAGCTAAAGAGGCGTGTGAGGATAGAGTAGTGCGGCGGAATATTCTCTCTGCCTACCCTTTTGGAAAAACAGCGTGATGATTTTTCGTTGTTGTTGTTGTAAAAACTGTCTAATCGAAAATCAGATTCAATTGACAGTTAGAAGTAGGAAGTAAAATAAAAAAATGTGATTTGCTGATAAAAAGATCTGAACTTCGTTTATTTATACTTTTTATATTTCCGTTTGTAACATAGAAAGAAAAAAAGAAAAAAGCTCATTTCAGACGATTATTTGAACATAAAACGTGTCCCAAGTACAGATAGGCCTACGGATTCTACGGCCATAAAAAACACTAATGAAAAACCGAGTAGGAGAAAAGACTGATATTCTAGGTAGAAAACCCACCCATTTTATCAGTTTAATAGATTTTTTCACTATTCAGTTCACATGGAGGATAAAATTACTTTGAAAACGTCCAATAAATGGATTGAAATACCTAACTGATGTAATTTGCTTGTAGAGTTTTAGAAATTTTGCCAATAGGCCTTCAGAAACTTGACTCCGTGAGCATATTGAATATTTTAAGTAGTTAACTAAATAAATATTGCATGGAATTTCTCCCTTTCCAGTTGGCAACTGTGAGAGGGTCAAATACAATATTTGAATGTCAAACACATTAAATAATTAAACTCATAAGTTTAAAGTAGGATGTCCTATCACTAATTTGATTTTAGTTTGAATCGACGCCAAAAATTATAAATTAGATTGTTATATTGTTTTTTGAATAATGATGTAAAACTCCATATAAACTAATACAATTAATTAACATTTCATAATGCCTTAGACAAGCGAAACGTATCATTCACATAAATTATAATAAAATTTCTGTAAAACAGACGTTTTATTTCGTATTATTTCATATATATTGTTATAATTGAAAATAACATTATGTTTGTAAGAAAAATAAGTAATAATAACTTTTATAAATCTAGTCAAGCTGTAAATTTATGATTTAATTATCAGTTAATGTTTGTTCCACGTAGACAATAACGTGACTCAATTAAATCATATACTGACTAACCGTATTCCATATGAATCTAAAATATAATAATACATAGCACTCAGGGAGCACTAGGCTGGTCGAAAGAGAAAGGGAGGAAGACCTGGAGCCATCCAGAGAACAATCCTGCAGGAGGACGTTATGGCGGCAGGACTCACTTGGAATGGCATCAGGCGTGAATCGGGTGGAGGAGAATCCTCAAGGCCCTGTGCAGCACGAAGGTGTGTAAGAATGAGAAGATGAGGACATAGCTATAGGAGTTTTAAAATGACACAAGTCAAAATGAAGTTTTCGACTAGCGTTACTTTAGAAATACTTGTTCGACATATTATCATTTTTTTTTATTTCGATTAATTGATTCGACGATTTACTTCATGTTAATTGACAGAGAAGGGTTCATAGGGGAGAAGGGATAGTTTTGTCAGTCTCGCTTACCCGCTTTCTAGTAACAGTTATTTCATTTAAGCAAATCAATGGGGATACCAAACCACATTTAAGCTATTCTATTTTTCCCCTTCTATGCCCTGCACTTACAAATACAAACACACGGTGAATAACAGTAATGATTTTGATAGACGTTGAAGATGATTGGAGACCCGGATGAACGTGTTGAAGAGAATATTATAACCTACACCGGGATAGAGCTCCGAGAAGAAGATAAACTTGTATGTATATCGATAATACATATTCAAATACCAACTGAAAATAAATCATTAAGATTTCTTTAGTAACACTAGTCAAAAACGCAATTTTGACAAGCGTGACTTTAGAAATTCCAGTGCCATGTATAAAATTGACCACAGCTGGCACAGGGTTTAATACAATAATTTTCTATTTCGAAATTTCGTAAAAGTGTAAAGAAGATTTGAACCAATTCCCATCCATCAGCTGAAATCTTGGAGCAATGTAGCGTGATGCCTTTATGGTATAACATGGCACTAAAATGCGAATCAACTACTTTTTATTTCTTCTTGGGGAAAGTACGCGAGGGCGGTAGGCATTATGAGAAATGTTATTATTCACGGCAGTAAATAGCAAAACCTGGAAAAAGAAAGTTACCGAATCATCGAGTTCTCTGGTACTTTAATGTCGATCTGTCGAGAAAAGTTTGACATTAGGTAACATCAGTTTTTGCCGATATTACTCGGTTATACTTTTACAGGAGACAGTATGTAAAGTTTTTATTTTGTAAAAAGGATATTGGAATGTTACAATTTTCGTATTAAATAGAATTTGAGAGCAAAATAATACAACATTCGAGTTTACCTGATTATTAGATCATTATTAGATCACTGAGGCAAAAAACCTATTCTTGAAATTGTTGCTTTATTCTTCAAACAAAATAATTCATAATTATTCTACTCGTAGCTTTTACAATATTATATGTTGAACTGGAATGTAAATGTTAGAAAAACAAGGACCGTGAGTAAATGGATCATGGTTTTGAAATTTTCCCATTGAAAATCTCACTATTAAAGCATTTAATTTGACAATTCGAGATTAGATGAAATGGTATTTGCAATGCGTTAGTATACACCTTACAACGGAAAAACATATTTTGAAAATTAAATCCACGACTTCGAAGTTTCCCCGGGAGCCGGGGTCCGGGTTCTCCAGCCGGGGTCGGGTTAGGTTAGGTTAGGGTAACAATGTTTGTAAAACAGAAAATATGTTTTTGTTACTTTTGATAGACTTTTCTCTAGAGTTCTAAGCTAATTCGACATTCGTGGCGCAGTGTTAAGTGCTTTGGCTGTCACACCTAAGGTCCCGGGTTCGATTCCTGGCGATGGCAGTAAAATTGTCGCAATGTATTTGGTCTGGTGCAGAATTCACGTTTTAATAAAATGGCGATATATTAACTACCTATCACGCGTCATGAGATTAATTTATGATAGCTATACCCTTTACATCGATTTGACAAAATAATAATAATAATAAGTACACAACAAATATATGTTGAGATTGCAATAAAGAAACTAGTAAAAGCATTAATAGAGTGTTATTTGACGTAAATAGAATTAAAAAAATTAACCCAACATCTCATTCTTTGTTTATGTTTTCCCTGTGCAAGGATTCTAGAAAATAGAAAAGGAATTTGATCTCTGCCGAGGGAGAGGTCGGGCTGTCTCAGTGCACCCGATTCAGCTCCAGTCTTCACTGATTAAAATTCTAGAAAACTGGATTCTCAATGAATAATGAATCATTAGCAGAAAACGCTTTCCTCGGAATAATAACGCGGATCGTTAGTGGAGGTTTATCGTTCGCAAAACTATTCGCTAACTTCTTGTTTGCGTAATCAGAGGCGGGAGATGAAATTTATAATAAGCAACCGACTCGAAATTATTTTGGAAGATGTTCGTTCTGCTATCTAATAAACAAACCACTAATGAAAAGAATGTAAGCATTGGAAAATCGATTAAAAGGTATTTAATTATTTGTTTGGCTAAGAAAAATTTCTTATTAAGCAAGTATAATATAATATATTGTAATATAAGCGTGCCAAAAATATATTGAAGATTTATCTGGGTATATTGTAATGATTTGAAAACTAAAGCAAATATGGCAGTACATGGAGTTCTTGTGCCAACCTGGATTGGAGCCGGCAAAAAAGGATGAAAGTAGGATAAACGCCGTAGAAATGAGATCACTGAGAAGAATGTGCGGGAAAACGATATATGATGGAATACCTAACGACGAAATAAGGAAGAAATGTAAGGCAGATGATTGCATCATAAGTAAAATTAAGAAAGGATCCCACAGATGGTTTGGACAAACGGAACAAATGGACGAGAGAAGAATGGTTAAAATGTTGTATACAAGCAGTGTGAGTGAAAAGAGAAGTCGTGGAAGGTCAAGGAAAGCTTGGCATGACCAAATTATTCAAATACTGAAAGGCAGCCACATTCGAAGTCGGAAAAATCGACGAACGTGTATGTTACGATGTATGAATGTGGAGGAAGCTAAAGAGGTAAGTTCGAAAAGAATGGTCTGGCGGTCCATCCTCTCTGCCTACCCCTCCGGAGTTAGTTAGTTAGTTTTGAAATTATTTTTTTGAAATAACATTAAGGACCACGTTTATTCGCAACGCATTCCCATTACTCTAGTCCATACTTCTCGGATTTATCAGATTTTAGACAAAAAGTGATATGATATTATAATTTAGTATAAATAAATAAATTGTGTAACATCTGTGGAAGGACTATGCAAAATTATAAATAAAAACCTATTTATTGGTATGAAAAATGTTTTATAAAACAGGTGAGGTAACACTTGTTGACTCTGTTACCAGTGATCTAGTTCCTCACCTTGCTGTTTAATAATATAACAAAAACGTGAATGACAGTCAGCATATTTACATTTTTATAACTCATAATGAATATTAAGGTTTTTTGTATAATGATGAAAGATTTTCTGTATCATAATGTAATATTAATGAGGAACTTGTAAAAAAGTGGTTTCTTCTATTAATAGGAAAGATAAAATAAATAATAAATAAGCTGATAAAATAATAAATTCAAGAAAAAAAAGTCATATAATATAATAAATAAACGAAGACACAGAAATGAGATGAATCATTTTTTTTTTTGACAAATTTGCACACAAAGTATTCAGAAATATGACTAAAAAAGTATAATCAATATATTTTTCCGACAAAATAATGACGAAGATATTTCCGAGGCAGCCTCGAGGTCTCTGCGGGCAAAATAAAACCTGTAAATGAAACTTATTAAAGAAATCGAATCAAATTTCAATGATGTATTTTTTTAGTATTGGATATCAAATTTACGAAATAATAATTGCAGAATTTTGATCGACGGAAAAAGATCCAAAAAGCCATTGTTAGAATTGAATGTAATCATATATTTGAATCATTTCAAAAATATATTTTCACAACATTTGATTGCAATTTTCATGAAAATGTTTAGGACCGCAGACGACCTTCCTAAGTGCAGATTTTTAAAATTTTTAAAAATTCTTACATGAGTAGAATTGATCTTTGATGAATCCTATATAGAGAAGAAAGATGAACGTTACTAAAATCAAGTTGATAGAATCACAACTGGCACAAATCATGATGGATAATGCTCATCGAAGCTTTGAGTGAATACATGGTTTGGGACATAAAATACAGTTTGGGCGAAGGAACAAGAGAGCAGAATTGAATAGAAAAGACGAATAAGCTAGGCAGCGTTCAAGAACCTTAACCACATTTTGAAGAAACCGAAAATAACATAAACTTGAAAAATATAGTATTCTCTCGCTTGTATCACAAGAAGGTGCCAACATGTCTAGAGTCACCATGTTGGGCATAAGTCTGAGGGCAGAGTCTGAAATGAGAATATACAAGTCAGATCGAAGGTTTCCGACGTCATGGATGTGGCCGCAGCTCTTAAGTGGCGATAGGCGGGAAATTACACACATGAAAAGGGGGCAAAGCGATGGCTATGCTGGAATCCGAGGACAGAAGGGTGTAGAGTTGGGCTCCCGCAGTTGAGCTGGCGTGATGACATCCAAAAGAGTGCGGGAAATGCCTGAATGCAGATCGATGTGAAAACAGAATGGAAAATACGAAATAAAACCTTGAAGATGAAGAATAATAGAGATGTCTACACTTAACATTAAAATTACTTACTTCTCGTATGTTCGGAAAATGAAGCACTTGAACAAAAAGATATTCCAGGTAACTTCGATATCTATATAAATATCAAAGCTTGGTTGCGTAATCTATGTATATTGTGTATCAAAGAGCTGACAAGTGTTTCAAAGAGCTGAAAGCGATGAATGGTGATGCTTAGATATAGTGTGGCCTTAACATGTTGGTGTTTATAATGTAAAGTATATAGGTATTTGAAAAATGATCTAATTATAATATTTATGTTATAATACTAATGGTAGTTTTTGAAAACGCAAAAAAGCTTTAAATTGTTAGTTGAATTAGTTTGAATGGTGCATTGAGGTATACGCTGATTGATGTGTTATGAAATATGATCACAAACGTTGACAACAATTCAAAGAGAAGGGTGAACATGTACAGGATTATTAAAAATGCAATTAATATTGTCATGAGTGAATTATGAAATAGCGGAAAGAGTGTAAAGTTTACGTAATTGGTGTAAATATAACACTCAATATCCAGAGGACCTAGAAAATCATTGCACAATCAAGTCAATTTGTAAGAGTTGGCCATTTTGGTAGTTTGGTAGTAAAATGTTGGGTGCATGTAACACTGTATGAATGATATGAAAACTGCAAAAGTGCGTTTGAAAAAATGTCGTATTCTATCCTCCCTGCGTACTTCTCGGGAGATTTGGTGATATATTGTGTTAGATAAGTAAGTATAATATTGTTGTGAAAAGAATTAATTATTTTGGGACAACAAACATTTGAAATTGGATTCAATAGATATCTTACCGAAATGTCTTCGATAACTGGTGCAGGAACCTGCAGAATATAAGAACTATGAAACTTTCCAGAAGATAAAGATCATCTTTGATAACTATCCTCATTATAACGCGAACCATATTAGTTGTAGCATTTTTATTATTATTGTCGTAATACTGAGTAAGAAACATTAAAACAATGGGCCCATTAACAATGTCAGTTTGAATTAAATTATTTATGTTCTTACATTTCGTGTGGGCGGACCCTAATAAGATAATACACGAATTTTCCGTGACCCCTCCCTTCCGCTTAACTCCAGCATCCTTCCTTCCAGAACATCCTCTCGTCACTTTCTACTGTAGGTAAACTTCCCACACGCCATAGGCGACGCGTAGGATATTTATTATATATTTTTTAAACGTATAAAATGAATACCTAGGATGAAAACTTACAAATTTGTCCGATATTTATCTAATACAAAGAAAAATGGTAATTACGATATTCATTGTCCATTTTATATTATCGAGAATTTTTAATATATTGTATATCGAACACATCGAGAGAATGGGCCAAGCGAGGATTCCCAAAGTCGTGATGCACGAGACTCCAGAGGGCCGTCGACTACCTGAACGACCACCGAAGAGATGGAGAGAAAGCTGCGCGTCTTCATCACAGGGTGAAATTTGATATTCTGTCTAAACAAATCGTACACTAAAAATAAGAAGAAGAGGAGAATTTTCTTGATAAAAGTTACCTTTTCCTCATTCTGTGTTGCGAGTAATGAAAACATTATGAGCATTTTAAATTTATAAGCACAAAGTTTTTAGAGTAGTAAGTATGGAGTGATTTTTTATATTATTATTTCCTTTTATTATTACAAGTCATTTCGACGTCGATCAAGCACAGTCTATAGCTAAATAGATGCAAGAATAACGTCATTCGATTTCTAAATTAAAAAAAAATATATGCAAACTGTCAAACAAAGCATTGTGATTCAAATTAATAAGCACAATTCTTCCATTCAAAGTATCCAAAATCAAAATTTGATTGTACACAATTATTGTTTCAATAATCGTTCATGTAAGATATTTTTGCAATGATTTTATTATAAAAAGGCCTAAATCACAAATAAGTCAAAGAAAAAATAGAAATTCACTGAAAGATAATTAATTTTACTTTCTGTGAAATTGAATTAAGAGAACAAGCAGAAAAAATTTCAACCCTCCACTGGACGGGTAGTTCTTCGCAGTTACACTCTTCTTACATCAAGTAATTAGTCCTACCCCAAAGGCGAACATTCCGACACTCCATTGGAAAGGAATCGGTTTCGTGTCGGAATTAAGTGAGAAAGTTCCTTTACCATTTGTCACTCCAATACATTGATTTTCTTCAGAGAAAGAAAAAAACTTAACGTTAGTATGTGCTTAAGTTCATTGATATATATGGGGACACATCGGGTGGGCATTAGGCGTGGAAATATAAAGGAGGTGTGATGGACGAGGCGCATTGTTCAAGAAAGTATAATCATTTATTGGTCCGGGATCTTATGAACATGTGTATTAAAATCATATTATACTCGTATACCTTGAGGCGTTGTGGCTATTGGATATTTTAACATGGAATTAGAACTAAAGCGCTAAACATGGATATTGAAATTAAATGTTGAATTGAAGTTGCACGTGCTGTATTTAATAAAATGAGAACCATTTTTTGCAAAGATAGTCTAAACATGAAACTCCGGCCAAGAATAATTAAATGCTATGTACGAGTCATATTATAATACATAAGTGTGAATCTCAAACTCCGATAGTGAATGAAATGAACCAGTTGGAGGCGTTTGAGATGTGGATATATCACAGAATGCTCCTTATACCGTGGACCGATAGGCCCAGTAATGCAGACTTAATACAGAGAGCCGAAGCCAATGTTGGTGAGTGTAGAAAGAAATATAAAAAAATACCACCACCTTCGCCTGATAATTATGAGTAAGATAGAGGGACGGCGGGAAGTTGGTAGAAGGTAGTTGTCCGGCTGTGGAGTATAATAATTATTTATTTGATCATTTCCGTGCATATAAAAAATGTTTCTAATATTTGGTTTGTCTCTGAAAACTTTAATATGTACGAGTATGTTAAAGGTAACATGAATATTGCTTAGTTCTGAATTTTTTAAGGCCTTTTTATGTTTGAAATAAAAATATACAATATAGGTGGAAAGCCGAGATGACCTTAAGAATACGACCTAATAATGTAGTTACATGTTTGAACAGCTTGACAAATATATGCCTTGTTTATATAACCGTTTATATAACTTTCTGTTAGCAATACATTTGTTTGATAAATAGCAGGATATTGTGAAAAAAGTCTTGATTTTGCATATACATATAAAGATCAAAATAAATATTTAAAAAAAAACAATACTGGTGATAACAAATTCCGTAAAATCATATTTTATTTTAGTTGGTGCATTGCGAGAGTTTTTTTAATAAACTACTCAATTCCTAGTATCGTATTTAGACCTTTTACAGAAAGCACCTGTAGTTTTTTTAAATTTTAGCCTAGAAAGAATATTACTTAAATTTAATTCGGATTTCTTAACCAATCAATCAGATTATTATTAGTGTTAAGAGGGGGTACTCTTGACATGACATTATCCGTCTATTATCTATCTAATTAGTATGAAATTTATCAGATCCACTGGTAGTTCATTGAGAAAATGACACATTGATAAATACGGAGTTGGAGAAGATTGACTGTACCATAAACTGATAACGTAAAATATTGTTCCACACTTGTATAACGTATACCTTTTCATGTACCCACGCAATACGCGCTTATCATACTATCAGACACTTGTACTGTCCTTTCAAATACAATCTTATGACGAGTATGGTTCAAATAAAATGAGAATTAACGTTTTTGTTTAGACTTGTCTTATAGGAGCTTTAGTACTTGTATGCTTACACACAGTAAATAATATGGTGGTGCCGCGCCGGTATGATCCACGGATGTTCTTTCAACTGGAATTTTGATGTCATTTTAAAGAAATCTTTGTTTGCAATGTACGAGTACGATCATTCTACTTACTCGTATAGACACATAATTCAACGCATTTTAAGAAGTCTTTATGCTATGAATAACTACGACGCGGCGTTAGATTTTACTCTGAGAACGAGTTTATATTCCCAATAGTAGGATCTTTAGAATTTTCCCCCTAGCAAATGTACGAGTATTAAGTACAGTGGTAATTTGGAATAAAGACCGGCAGATGTCCAACACTATTTACTTAACCTGTTATATGTCACATCACAATTGGCAACAAAACACTCTTCTCTCTACTACCAGCGCTCAAATCAAGAAACGTACACTGGAAAACCAAAATCATCCTGTATAAAACAATTATCCGAACAGTAGTGACCTATGGGTGTGAGGCGTGGGCAATGACAACAAAATCCGCAGAGCGACTGGATACTTTTGAGAGAAGGGTGCTGCGCAGAATTCTGGGACCTGTGAATGACGGTGAAGGCTGGAGAGTGCGGCATAATGACGAGCTGAACTATATTTACTGTAGAAGACTAATTGAACGACCAAGGCTGCGATGGGAGGATGAAGTTGGGAGAGATGGGGCGAAATTGTTACGAGTGTCAGATTGGAGGGTCGAAGCGGAGGACAGGAGGAGTTGGATGAGAAGAATACTGGAGGCTAAGGTTCGATATGGGCTGTAGGGCCATCGAAGTTATATAGTATATGTAAATCTCTATTCATTTTTAATGACTCTATTTAAATGCTTATTTTATATTTAAACTTTTCAATTTAAGGAATGTTGGGATGGAAAAACGAGAGACATCGTTCCGGTGGACGATGTCTCTCTTATTAGTACATAAAATTGATGTCTTCCGGTACATGAAAAATGGTAACGTGGTAAATATGAGAGTATTTATTAGTACATAAAATTGATTTTACAATATTAAATAAGGCACCCTTAAAATAACGGTATCGTCATCATCAGTCATAGTCGTCCAGTGTTAGACATAGGCCTCCCTTCCCGACTTTCACAAAATTTTTATCTCTCGCTACTCTGTGCCATTGGCCTCCTGCCAATCGTTTGGTGTCATCAGACCATCTTGCTTGTGGTCTACCCGGATTTCTGTGGCTCGTTTTCGGTCGCCACTCCAACGATTTACAATAATTATAATTATTCTGTTGTCTAGCTAATTAAATCAAATCATCACAGCGCAAGGAAAATCCATGCAAATAGTGGAAAAAATAATATATGAATAACAATATGATATTAATTATGTTAATTGAAATTTCTTGCTAGAAACTCATTGTAAATAATATAAAGTTTTTTTTATGGAAACCTATTTTACAATATACGAGTATACTTTATTTAGTTTATTTATACTTAATCGTTAGTTTCGACACACGAAAATAAATTGTTTTGTTTTGATAGTTATCTCTTTTATGTAAAACTCCATATTTAAAAATCAGTATAAATGAAAATGTTTGATAATAGACACTTGATAATGCTTTTGCAATACGGAACATATCAATCCCATTGAAAAAATAATCTAGAAAATGACGTTTTCATTTTTATTTTAAAAATTCACATAATTATTACAGTAAGATTTTTTATTATTCCATTTAAAATCAGTCGAATATTTTTGGGGAATACAGGTATTTTTCTTATGAATTATATTTTCAAATAAATGTGAAGTTTAAGGCTTCGCTATAAATGACAATAAAGGATTTATGTAGTATTGTTTGGTAACAACTTGATATATTTTTAGATCAATGATAAAAAATAGGAAAAGGAGTAACTATTAAACCTGATTAGTTGTAAACATGCCCCTTCAATTATGCACATACTCGTATATAGAAACACAAATGTCAATGAAGTGGCCCCAATAAAATATATACTTTTACGAAACATAAAATAGACAGTGTGAGGGCTCTGAGAATATAATATATAGGTACGGATTAAACTAATATAACTCTCTAATGTACCAAAGATTCAACGGATTCCAAAATTATATATTATGTTAGGTAATATTAAATAAATAATTGAATAATATTAACATTCAGTTCATCAACTGTCGGTTCACAACAATCACGATTCATGACATGCGACAAGTGTCGAGTTTCGTAATTATTTATCTTTAGTTTCTTGTTCAAATTACACAATTTACACGTAATTACCCGTGTTCGCGATCGAGTTTCAATCAAGTAAAACTTTTCAAAGCATAGCATATTGCTACTTGCGAAATACAAGTTCAGTTGAGTCGCGTAACATTTGGACCCGTTTAGATGTTGTCGTTATCAGTTAATTTGGTTGATTAGTTATTCTTACAAATTCATTAATTTTGGGCCTTAAAATTGACGAAAACTTTAACACTATGACTTTTGGAAAAATTCATGTTTATTTGAAAACAAATTGCTGTTAAAATGTATACAAATAAATACTATGTGCAAGTGACATAGAGTAAGTATGAGTTCGTTTTTCAAAAATTACTAATATATAATATTAAATTTTCTATATAATAGTGTCAAATGCAAATATAAGAAGCGAATGCAGGGCGAATAAAAGTGTTATAAACGAAATAATGAAAGGGTCATTAAGATGGTTCGGACACATGGAAATAAAATTGAGGAAGACCGAAGTAAACGCGGCATGATCAAATCATTAAAATATTAAATATCGGCTACATGACACGATGTATGAATATAGAGAAAACGAGCGAAGTATGTCAGAAAAGAACAGAGTGGTGGTCCAATATACCCCCTCTTACCCCCTCAGCATTTCACCTGAACTATTTCAACGTGAGGTCAAGTAGAAATAGTTGAATAGTGAAATGTGTAAAGGTATTCGTCTAGGTCATTATTATTTATCTTGGTATTGGAATGCATTGACGTTTTCCTTATCTTGTTATCTTAAGAATAGTACTTAAAAAACATAATTATGTCAATTGCAGAATAATTGACTACGTTTGATGGATACCCATAATGCATGTTTTTTGATCTGGGAAGTAACTTATTAGATACTGGTATTAAGTACTAAATTCTCCTTATTTTATAACAAATATTTAAATGCATATAAGTAAAGAGTGTTGTTAAAATGTATGTAAATAATGAGTAAAGAGAGAGAAAACTAATCGATTTCTAAATAGCCAAATTGTTATTAGTAAGTTTACTAAGTAAATAATTAATGTTAGTAAGTTAGAAATCGGTGAATTTTCTCTCTATTTACAAACATTTAAAAAACTCTCTTTACTTATATTTATTATACATACATTCTATATTTTTTACCGATATCAATAGGGAATAAGTGAAAAACACAAGACATATTGTTCAAATATTAAAATAATTATAATTCAGGATGTTTTTTACAAGACTGCGCACATAATTTTGAATGTGAATTAAAGAAAAACATGTAAAATATATAATATTAAATACACATGTATTTTAAGACTGAAATGAAGAGTATTCGTGTCGGTTTCGTCATGTTTCACAACAAATACCTTAATTATTTCAAACACAGTGAAATGTCGTGGGTAAACAATTTAAAAAGAATATGACTGCTACTTTAGGGGAAAACCCGAATGAATAGTTTTTGGATAAAGTACTAAATTTGAGGCGTGACATTTTTATAAATTAACGTAAAACATTTTGGTTTAAAAAGAATCCCAAAACAAATAATTTGATCTATTACCCGACAGATGTTCCGATTGGAGCGAAACCGGTCGGTAGTGTTTAAAAAAAATAGTGTCTAATGTTTTTTGGAATCTAAGGTTTAACCATTCTTCGATCGATGTTTCGGAGACTGTTGCAATCTCCACCTTCAGGGTAGTAATGACTATCCTGAGAAACGAAATAGATAACAATATACACGGATATACCCAAGATCTCAAAAAAATATCGCCACCGACCGTGAAAATCTACGCACTTATTTAAAATAATGTCTTGTTCAAACAAAATATTTACGTTTTTAATCTAGTTTTAAACGTTATAACCAATTTTATGTGTTTTTTTTAATTATCGCTAACAAGAGGATATTGTCACGTTGAAAAAGTTAACTATATTAATTTTATACGATGAACTAATAAAATATCGTTTGAAGTATAAACATATTATTATGTTAACGACATAGATTCATCTTTCTCGAATGACTACCGACTCCAAAACAGAGCGTTTTGTGTGTTGGGAAAATTTCTGGTTTAATTAATGTCGGTACTCAATTTCCACTCAATGGAAAATACAAACTTGTCAACAAAGCAATTAGTGGAATACAATAAATAGTAAATTGAACCGTCATTAGTGGGCACGGGGCTTGTTAAAGGGTTTTATTTGAGGTTTCGTGAGTTTTCATTAAACGTCATTAAAATGAAAAATTACGTTCAGAAGTTATAATAGCAATTATTAAGCTAACTAACTCATTTATCGTCACGCAGTCTCCCGAAGGAGTCAGCAGAAATAATGGACCGTCACACTGTTCTTTCTTGGCATATTTTTTTTCATTTCTTCAACATTCATTCATCGTGTCATGTACGTACTCGATTTCTCCGACTCCTCACGTGGCCGACATTTAATATTTGATTGATTTGATCGTGACACGTTATCTTCGGTCTTCCTCTATTTCTAGTTCCATTTACGCGTTTACATATATTTTCTTTACCATTTTTTCTTCATTAATTATTTCTATGCGTTCAAACCATCTTAATGACCCTTTTAATGCTTCGTTCACAACCCTTTCATTGTCATAAATGCACTTCTTATATTTGCATTTAACACTCTATCATATACAGATGTATTTCATCTAAGAGATCTCATTTTTACTACATTTATTCTACTTTCATCCTTCTTTTCCCAGTTCCATGCTTCAATTCCATACATGTTTGTAATATCTTTTGAATGAATAAATAAACGGATAAATAAATAAATAAATAAACATTGCAGCTGCCAGTTCTAAATAACCTGTTCAGCCCTCGAGGTGAGTTACTCAACAAAACGGCGCTATATAAATTAGCCTAATTATTGTAGTTAGTAATGCCTCAAAACGAAACCTTGAATGTCAGACGAGTTTTCAATTATTTATACCACCTAAATATTTTCAAATAATCATGTATGATGAAGGACGATTATTTCAAATAATTTTCGTACGAATATTCAGTATCAAAACAGTAATCCACACCTACCAGGTGATTGCACTGAAGAGCGATTAACGCAATTTCATTTAAAATGAGTAAACATTTTGATATATGGTAAGTGCATTGACTTCCACCCTGAAGGTCCGGGTTCGATTCCCGGCGAGGGCAGTGTGATTGTCACACTGTCTTTGGTCTGATGTAGAATTCACGTGACACTAAAATGGCGATAGATTAGCTACCTATCACATGTCACGAGAATCACTATGATAGCTATAATACCCTTTACACCGATTTGGCTCATGCTGTCATGATGTAAGGAGCGATTCAACAAAATAATAATAATAATAAAGATGCAACGCACGGTTGATGTCAATATGACGTTTAAAGATCAAATGTAAATATATATTTTAAGGATAGAATATTTTTTTGCATAATATTTTTGTACATAAGCGTGTATCGATAAAGACTCTAATTGCCAATATGTCTTGTAATTATATTGACAAGTCGTTTTGAATCATCACCATAAAAATAATGTTTGTGAATTCCAAAACGCCATTTTTGGTTCCGTTTAGATTTGATATTAGAACTATTCAATAAAATCGCACTTTTCCTTGCGCCAGACTAGACTTTCCTTCTTATCGTTCAGAAAGTTGAAAGCATAGTACAACAAATACTTTTGAATGACAAAGTTTGATTAATTAATAATTGGGTAGTTTAATAAGAGAGAATAAAAATACTTACGTATTTGTCCAAGAGCCAGGTGCCAGGGAAGATGAGGGGAATGTAGGTGATCATGTAGATCATGGAAGTCCAGTTGACCCAGATGCTGCTGACGTTGTAGTATTCCATGATGACATCCGCGATGATGGAGTACTGGATCCACTGCATGGCGTTGGAGGCGGAATACATCACGAAGATAGCCAAAACCAGCCATCTCCTCTTGTAGAGCTTGTACTCCGTGGGCTTCCCCAGACTCTTGATGGCGTCTGGAGTGCTGGGCTTGTCGGGAGTCTCCGCGTCGAAATCGTTCTTCATGGCGTACGTGGAGTTGGTGGTCGTCATCGTGCAGCTCAAGGTTGCGGCGCTCTTGACGCGTTCAAAGTCAACCGAAGTGAGTTGACCGGCTAGACGCGGCGCAGACTGAGTATTGCGGGGTAACGCGCCTCGAGCTTCTCGGGGAATGCGGTTTTCAGGCAGACACTTGCATCGCAGTCTTTACTTCGTTAACATTCGATCTCCGCGGTAAAATAAATAAACAATAACAAATAAATATCACATACGTTCACAGCTTTAGGATAATACTGATGTATCTATAACTTTATAAAAATACTTAAGTCTCTAAGTCTGTATTCCCACTAAAAACTAAAGAAACGCGCGAAACTATAAATAGGATTGAAATTTCACTTGGAACAGAGTCCGCGAGCTGCAGCTGCGTTACTTTAATGTTCCATTCGAGCGGCACTTCCTCCGGTGCGGTGTGTATCTGAAATTCGCAAGAGCAATGAATTAAAGAAACGTACAATTATTCGCATCGGCTGACCGCGTCGCACGCGCCGGCCCAATATAAGTGACAGTTAGTATGATCGATATTCGATATCAATTGGTTCGTGCCACTTGGAGTGATTGCTGGAGGCGGGCGGCTGGTGGCGCGCTAGTGCTGTGCACATCCACGCGGCGGGCCGGGTGGAGTGGTACTGATTCCGCCCGGTGGACTGATACGCGGCCGGGCTGAGCCTCCGCTCGGCTCGTCCGATGGAGCCGCACGTGAGCCGCCACACACGAGCGGACTATACCTTATCTCAGCTGAATCTTGACTATGACATCATTTATAATTTATTTATGTATTGCATTTTTTAATAACACGGTTCATATTACACACAAATTTAATACCAGTAATGCTGTAAATATATTTAAAACGTGCATTTCTCGGTTAGAGTATTGCCCTCACATTAATCTAATGCCAGTATCCGGATTGCTTTTAGAAATATCTTGCGCTTGACAAGTTATGATTTTTATTTTGAGTCATAAAAACCGGAAATTTTCTGTTTGTAAAATAACACATTGCGATATTGGTCACTACACGAGGAAAGAAGTCAACCAAGTCCTGTACATCATGCCAACATATCATAATATATGCATCATGAGACACTTCAAAATCATATAATTTACAAACACATTTAGATTATAGACGACAAGGTAGACGACCTTCGGGCAGATCACCAAAGAGATGGATCGACAACTAAGAATCGACTTCGCAGGAGGCCAATCGCTCTTAAGAAACAGGCCACGAGAAAAGTGAAATACAGCGATTAAAATAGACTTCTGGAATTATCCACTATAATAATGTAAGCATTTTGTGTAATAATTAAACTACGTCACCCTCCATTGAAACCATACATACAAATAAAAACATTAAATCTACTATGAAACCTCAATTGAATAATAATAAGTAGTGTAACTACTTATTATTATTCAATTGCGTTAACACTATTCTCAAACAGTTAAATATATTTTTTTAATTATTATATAACATATTAAATCAAATGTATATCGAACATTGTTTTACTATTTGATAAACGAAATATTTTGCGAAGAAAACTGTTAAAAACAGCTTCTACGTGAATCAGACGTCAATAAGAGATTTATTAGAGAAAACAATGTAGAAGATAACCTACTGTGAGTAAAGTAATATTGATTTTATTAGCGAGACAGATTGTGTTGTATAATAACAATGATGAAAGCATTTAAGATTTTGCACAGAATCTAGTGAAGCTGTTAAGAGCAGACAGGAAAAATGGATTATGTGTGGCGAGCTCCAGTGCCGTATAACCGAGTGGTGTTGTGTGTACTTAATAGACAGCTGTAGTTCCACAGTGTGTGATAACAAGCCGTGGAAAGGCGATCCTTTTGATGTGTCAGGCCGCTGCCGCTGCACAGACGCGAGGAAGTTTGCTTCCTCTTTACGGCGGGGCAGTGACGAGAGATGAACTTGTTCTGCATCAAACAGGAGCGTATCCATGCTCAGTATGATGTTTACTCTATGACCCGATATAAGATAGTACGAAACCGGTTGGAAATAGGTAATAATGGTAATAATCAGTATAATGTGCGTAAAAACCCAATTTTAATTCATTTAAAGACACTTTCAATTTATGCAAAAAAAACCCTCATTTTTTACCGGCAAAATAAATGTTATTTTTGTTGATTTCATTCAATTGTTGTGCATTAATAAATCAAGTAATGAAAATGGCTGTTTTCTAGAATATTTATTTTATATTATGGGAGTGACATGTTTTAAGGCAAAACACATCACTCTCATAAAATATATACTCGTACTTACCTGTATAGAAAACAAACACACTAATTTACATAAATTGAAAGATTCTTTTCGATATTGTATTATATTTTTGTTTGCCGTTTTACGTTTGGTACGTCTCATTTGTGTATATAAAAAAAAGAAAGGGTTGTGGACGTTTAATCTTGATATACGGACAGGACATCTAGTGGTTAATAAGTTCGCTTCAGGTATTGGCTTCATCATACCAGAACAGAGAACTGTTGATTAAATTTTATTCCAGAAGACTTAACGAGTAATATGAATAAAATTTTCGATTAAAATATCTTTATAAAAGTGTATTCAAAAGTGATCCATAGTAATTAAACAATTCCTTAAACATTCCTTTCAGCGGAGTCACTTCAAGAGAAATAAACCCTCGTCCCACGTGATGGATAATCCTCTCGCATTCCAGATAACATTATTATGCTTCTGACAATTAGATTCGAAGGGGCTCATTATTTTTAACTAGGCGACTAAAATATTATGAGAGAGATAATTGTTTTCGAATTTAACCAAGAATTATTTTTTGAATTGTTATACACATCAATGAAAACGTCAGTTTTCTAGAAATTTTATTTTTTATGGGAATGTCATATTTCGCATTTGCAAGGCAAATCTAATTTGTTAATACCTCAGAAAATTCGAAACATGTCATTTCTATAAACTATTATAAAACTTCTAGAAAACGGACGTTTTCATTCGTATTAATTATATAATATTGAGTTTTGTATCATTGTTGAAGAAACAATAAATTTGAAAAATGCGTATGTAAGAGGAATCACAAATATAATTAAATGTCTGTTAGATTTAGTCAGATAACACACTGGGTCACTCTTAAAGCCAATGACATAGCATGAAGGATTTAAAATATTTAATTACTCGCTAAGTTTATAAGTAATACACAAAAGTTTATTTAATAAAAAAAAATGCACGGAAAAGGCTAATTAAATGCTGTACACCAGTCACATTGAAATGAATTTGAAATAAAATAAAAGTTCTGAATTTATTTATTTTCAGCTTCATTGTAATATCTCTGAAGACAGCAAGGTTAGTAAATAAATCGGAAAGCATTTAACAAAGCAACAAAATCACAATACATTATTGTAAACGTATATTTCTAATGAATGAAAGTATATTTCTTGTTGATATATATGATAACTTATACTTAATATGCTTATTCATAATAATTTCTCTTTTATAATCCGTTTAGAACATAACAATTATATTATCTATTGCTATTTCTTTATATTAACAAAGCAAACATGTAATCGGGATATGGTATTTGTGCATAGCATAAGAAAAATTAGCACTAGCAATAGTGTTAACGCCTTAAGTTTATCCAAAATAAAGTGCTCTAAGTAAGTAAACTCACGGAACTGTCTCCTCTCGCCACTTGAGACAGGAGAAAAATGAAATGATTCCGAATACAGTAGTTGATATCAACGGTAGTAATGAAAATGGCGGGGAAACTACGCTACGAGCAATTTAAAATAGCCGGATGAGTGCCGTGATTTATCTCAATTCACAGCATCAGCGGCAGGACCGCACTCGAATGAGGCATTAATATTCTGGCTTTTACTGACTAACCAACGACAGAATTGTAACAACGTTCCACGCCAAAACAGCGAAATGGCAATTACTTTTCAATTTGAATCTTGCCAACAGTTTTATGAACTCGTATGAAGTAGTGGCATGTGTGTATCATAAATATTATTAACACCGGGTCCTTCAAAAAATTGCTGTGCTCTGGATAGTATTCTGCACGGTACGGTGTTTATTTTGCTAGATAATACAAATATATATAGTTCGTTTCGAAATATTTCAATAGATACAATTCAACACATCGAAGGCGATTAAATATTTTAAATTAAAAACATGTTAAAAAATCTGTTTTACGTACTTGCATCTAAACAAAAATAATTCAGAAAACACTTGTAGATTGTAGATTCTCCCTCAAACATGAAAAAATATAAATGATTTTACTGAAATCTCTTGTTGAAAGTTCATTTGAAATAATAATGGTCTGACTGGTATGTCGATGTCGTTTTATTTAATTATTATTTGAAACAATATTTGTTATTTTAAGAAATACTGCTTAAACATTCGCCATGTTGTGCAATTACCACATAAGCCAACATCAAATTTAATATATCAACGTTCACGCAGACACACATGCAACAGATTATATCCAGCTACGTCTTAATACCTAAATCAACAGAGAAACCAAAAGGTGCATACACGAGTATGCACCTCATCGTAAACCATGATGTGTGTCTAATTCCGCAAATTCGTATAAATACCCATTCACGAGCACGGTTGCCGAATGTTCAATTGTAAAAATAATATTTGCATTCTGATAATTTTTTGTGGATATAGATTTATCAAATACAGTTTCATCTTTGGGTTCGTGACAAAGCTTTATATAGATCCAATAAAATAATACAATTATGAAGATGGATAAGCCAAACGGTTTAACCGGCAAATATTATTTTAACAAATTCAATCCTGATTTTTTTTGCTTTTTTCCATTTACTCAATTTATTTAAAGTTAAAATGTTTTGTTTAATTCATATAAACTATGTTTTCTGGGATCTTAAGTCTGCGATTGAAACAAAATTCCAGTGAAACCGTCATTTACCAATTACCGACTCATTAATTTAAAGTAATGAAAAGTCTATCGGTATGTGAGTTGTTCACACATACAAAATCAATAAATAATGCACCCATAAGCATTCATAACCGCTCTGATTTTGTATTTGAAAACAAAGGAAAGAAATTTGAGTTTGGATTTATTTGCCCAGGGTTGATATGTACAAATATACGTATACATGTAAATACCCTCAAGCAATACGCTCTTCCTGTCCCAAAACACGGTACACATTTTTCGGGCAGAAATTGTCTGCTTAAACTTCACTTTCTTGGTCGATGTTGAATCTTTCTCGACATTGAACAGTATAAATATTTGATATGATGAAAAAAAAAAAAGATATTATAATTATAAAAAACTAAAATAATATTCAAATAAATATTTGAAGATTTGAGAGATAATAACTAACTAACTAATTAACTAACCATCACGCCATCTCCCCTAGGGGTAGGCAGACATAATGGATCGCCACACTGTTCTTTATCGACATACTTCTCTCGATTCCTACACATTCATACATCGTGTCACGCTCGCACTCGATTCCTCCAACTTCTCACGTGGATTATATCAATTATGATATTACTTATAAATATTCTATTGTAAAATAAGCTAAAATTGCAATTTTACCGCTGTTGGTTTTAAAAATTTGCTCGATGGACCTTGATGCAAATGAAATTGTGTTTCTTGGGCCCGGTGCCTACGGATGTCGTATTTATTTATTTATTTATTTATACATAATACACAAATGAGACATAACAAACGAAAAACATTTAGGCAACTCATTCGTATTGGTTTTTATTGTAGGTTCTTTAGTCATTCCTACTTTAGATTCTTTACTAATCATGATAATTTAAACGTTAAAGAGTCCCAAAGAGCAATAGAAATAACGAATGGATAATTTTACAACCAAGTAATATTTTGTATTCCTTTTTTGAAACATCGGAAATCAATTTTATCTATTTGTAATATTCGGATTTGGTTTCACTTGCGTTGAGAGTCGTAAGTCAAAAGTAAGCGCGAATCGAGAAGTTCTTGGTATCAAAACTATAAAGATAACAGAAACGAAGCTCACCCATCCGGCTCTTAACAATTGACGTGTGTTAAGTAACAGCCATAGGGGGTCTGCGTGTAATGAGCATAATAACAACCCATTTGTTCTTCAAGATAATATTTCAGGCCTTGATCCGCCGTATCGGTGCAGTGCACGAACGGGTCGTTATGTATTTACATGTAGGTACAATAAACAAAGGTTAGTTCATTATTTGTCGTCAAACACTATTCTTGTGCATTTTCAATATGCCGATGAAGTTAAATACGGTACATCAAGAGCAATAACAATTAAACATCGACACACAGTAAGAACAAATTATTTGAGTCTCCTAGGGCCTAGGAGACTCAAATAAGTGCAAGGCCTCCACCAAGTCAAACCATAAACAATATCAATGGAACATTACGGCTTGTTATATTGTCAAGATGGCACTGGTTTATCTCACTATTGCTCTGGGGCGACAATATACGTGGCAACACTTGTGTTAAACAAAAAATAAATTATCGAGTCAAAGTGTATAGCGTATATCTAAAGCTCGGAAGATAATTTACGATGTATGAAGCATCTTGATGTTTGGTGCGTACGCAGCTTGGTGCATAACCGAAAGAGATAAAACAAATATCGGAAACTTTTAAGGTGTGGTGCTACAGAAGAGTTTTAGGAATTTCATGGAGAGACCACATCACGAACGACGATGTTCTTAGCAGAATTAAAGGAGGAAATTTGTCAAATCCATTTTAGAGCCGTGTGGGCCATGAGGGTCTCTTGCATGACATAATAGAGGGGATGCTTCAGGAAACAAATTATAGACGGCGCCCCCGTTGGGAATATCTGAAACAGATGTGCGAGGAGATGAACTCCGTCTCATATGATAATTTGAAGAGGACTGCAGAAGACCGAGCGCAGTGGAAGACGAAACTAAAGATTTTGTTGCAAACCAATCCTTAGAATTGAAACTGCGAAAAAGAAATCATTATTCTTTAAAATGAAGTTTACGCAGGGAAAATTATATTGTGGATTATACCATAAGAAAGATTGAGTCTTTTACCGCCCCCTTCGGCTGATATTAATGGGTAAAATAGAGGGACGTCGGGGAGTTGGTAGAAGGCAGTTGCCCTGGCTGCGAAATATAAACGAAAGGGCAGGACTAAGCAGAGTTAAGAACCTGTTCCAAGCGGTGCAGGACAGAGATGCCTTCGTTGTAGTGATCGCCTACGTTGGGGGGACCTGACACGACACCGGAAGAAGAAGATTATACAATGATTTTTTTCACTGATATGAATTTAACTTTATAGATATAAGACATCATACCTTCGCTATATAAATAAGTACATTTAATTTTCTACGATGATGAAAGTATAATATATTGGAATTGGGCTTATCTGGATCGAGTAAATATGATTAAGTGTTTAGTTCAAGTTACTTTTTATGTAAGACTATAAAACTGATAATCTATTAATTTGTTTAAGTCTGCAGATAAAGCCTTATAAACACAATAAATTACGTAGAATTTCAATGAATCAAAACCTGATTCGTATAATTATATTTATCTCGCCAAGTTCCGAGAAGATATTGTACACGAATATGAAATAAGTCATTGATTGGTATATTCTCGTATATATTTAAATTCTACTTGACAATAATGTTTAAAGACTAAATTAACAAATAAATTAAAATTTGAACGCTGGAATTAAAACAGCTTAACATGTATAATACATAGTTTTTGGATCGTATAAAACAGTTCACTTTGAATTCCCAATATTCCAAACGATTTTATCAATAACTTTATGGCCACTACCTTAATAAGTTATGCTTTACAGCCATATTGAATTTTGCATTTCTTAAATTGATTTTTATGATTGAATATTAAGAAATAAATTGAATTTGTGTCCAGTTGAATAACACGATAAAAAAGTTAAAAAAATTCCTGTCAAAGTGTACAGCTGATAAATGCGTAATTTTTCTTATCGATTTCTTCACATTTTTTTCAGTTAAAGATATTTTAACATATTTCTTTTCTCAATAAAATATATTTCAACAAAAACAACAACAACAAACCATCATGCCGTTTCTCCGCTGGGTTAGGCAGAGAGAATGGACCGCCACATTACTCTATCCTGACATACTCTCTAGCTTCCTCCACATCTCATTTATTGATTATGAAATTACAAATTTTACTTCAGAAACAAGTTTGTACATAAAAAGGCTTACATTACTCTACAGTACTGAAAAATCAGTGATTTTCAAAGATTTCAAAGATTTCCTTATATTTTTTCGCAGCTCAACCGTGTATTCGTTTTAAAAAAAAACAATTGAGCTGAGCTGCTTTCCTCTTTCTCTTCAAACCATGATAGCGTAGGTCACGGTACTGGTCGCGTCTTCATCTCGGTTTGTTCGGATAAACGACGTTCTACTGTACTCGCAAACTTTGAAGTAATATATTTAAGCATAAATCCATCAAATAGAAAACTTTTAGAGTATACTTAATTGGATATGTTTACACCTTAATCGTATGTACATTCGTATTAGCGTTTGAAGTTCGAATTTCCGACCGAAAAATGAGCCGGACGGGGGTGGGGGCGGGGAGGATAAGGATCGGGGCCGCGGGCCGGGCCTAACCAGACAGGCGAGTGACACGTGCCGTTGTTTTGAATATTGTTTCCGAAAACTCTCCGCCACTGTCGAAACTCCTGACAGGAAAGATAACACAACTAGAAACATTGCCCTTAGTACCTAATACCTTTTTTCAAAAACATGACCTGAAATATTTATGTTTATCGTAACCATCATTGTAAGAATTTAAAGCGTCTTTCGTGACAGAGTGGTAAAAGCTTTGACCCGGGTTCGATTCCCGGCGATGGCAGTTTGATTGTCACATTGTCATTGTCTTCTGTTGTAGAATTCACACGACAATAAAATGGCGATAGTTTCCTATCACATATCATGAGAATCAATATAAAAGCGTATAAAAAAATGTATACAGTAATTGGATTAATACGATCTGTTATATGAAAAAAAACGCAACTACAAAAGCGCGATTTTTGCACAAACGTTCTTCGGATTATTTGAGCACAATAATAAAAAAAACATTTTCTCTGCAGATATAACAAATAAAATAAAAGTTAAATCACAATGAGTATCCAGAAATATTTAAAATAACTAAATTCACACAGAACAATCCATCCCCCCTCCTAACCCGTAGAGGTTATTTTACATAAATACGAGTATTTAAATAGAATTTATTGTTTCTTGAACAATGATGTAAAATTCCTTATTAAATATTTTATTTTAATGTAAACGTTTGTCTTCTAGGAGTTTTATTATATTTGAGATGGAATGACATGTTTATCCTTCTAAGGTTTTATCAAATGACATTTGACACTCTATCATATACAGATTTGCCACACATTCGTCTTAGAGATCTCATTTCTACTACATTTATTCTACTTTCATCCTTCTTTTGCCAGTTCCATGCTTCACTTCCATACATAAGGGTTGGCACAAGAACACCATTATGCACTGCCATTTTTTTATTTTATTGTACGTATACGAGTATATATAATATCATACTAAATGTAATACTGAATCAAGGACTCTCATGTTTAAAAGATTAATTCACCACGTGGATTGACATATTTATTTTAACTGAAGGATTGAGAGGGAAACCATTTTTTTCAAGAAACCTTGGTCCGTAATAAATCAGGATCGAGGTGATAGACAGCGAACAGGTAATACAAACGTCCATGTACCGGTCCAACCGACAACTAATGAGAAGCAATACTCCCATTCAATTCGATTAATGTCTCTGAATTCTATTAATTCAACAATAATAGATCCAGTTAACGAGAACATTAGTTTACAAGTAAATCTGTTGAACAGATTTTGCTCGTTAATTGAAGGTACGGGAACATCCACAGTGAAAAGGACTTAACCAGAAATTTCGATTGAAGGCCTCTGTTAAATTTGCATGAAATATGGGAAAGATGAAATTATGTATTTATTTTACAAATGATTTAGACCTTCATCGAAGACGAAAAAGCGTTATTTGTAAAACGTGTAAACTTTATTCTATAAGCAATGATAAAAAATATAAGTAATATGATTAATCTTGCTTATAGAAAATTAAGTACCTAATATAAAAAGGTTTCAATCTCAAAAAGAATTTTACGGATAACCAATACCTACGCACAAGTTCACTGTTATGTTTTTTTTCACGATGATAACTTTATCACAAGACAAAGGAAAATTCATCACGAAAAATGAACCCTTTTAATTAATATAATGGGCCAAAAGGAATCACCCTTCATTCCCAGAGGCCTTCCTTTGTTTCTTTGTAATGATCCGACCGCAGTTTAATAAGAAAGATAACTTGGAATCATTCCTTTAACTTATTACTCTTTCTGTAAAAAAGAAACTTTAGCACAAATCGGCGAGAAAGTTTAAAAGAACAAGATATAACAGCTGACGGGAATTAAGTCTGATTCGTCTTTTGTGAACGGCAGAGGCAGCCCGTGAAAACAGTTTAACGTTTCAGTGGAAAATTTAGATTCAGTTTGGAGTGCTTAGCTTTTCCATCGCTAGCAATTTGTTTCAGTCAAGGTTTACAATTTGTTTAGGTGTACCTTTTCGGTTGGTACTGAATTTATAAATCTTAATACTTTTTTGTATACTACAGTAGTAACAGTATTTTTTTTAAATATATATTAGAAACACAAATAATCTAAAATTGTAAAACTTTTTCGCTTTAAAAAAAGTGCAATAAAAATATTTTTTATAAATCTTAAAGTACAATAGTTTGGAAATAAAATTCTTTTCTGAGTTCAAATAAAGACGTTTGTTATCTATTTAAAACAAATTTTATTCATCATTTGTTAACATTGTAATTAAAATACCGATATCAAAAATTATATCATAACTATGATATACTCGTATATATTTTTTATATAACTCAGAAGCAATAGTATGAAAATTTACGAGCCGTGATTTGTAAGACCTGTCAAGGATTCGGAGAAGGAGTGACAACTCGGAAATTTGTAGGAATACTTTTTCTATAAATATGCAAATAGTGTTCCTTCGAAAATGAATGTCAAGTGGGGAGAACAAATTACACCTCTTGGTTTATCTTCTCTAGAAAAATTCTAGAATTTGAAAAATAAGCCCTAATGTTTGAAGCTTTATATTCGTTAGTGCCAACATATATATCACGGATGAAAGTTTATATGTATGTACACACATACATATACGTACATCAGTTGTTCTTCTTACACTAAGTCCTTGCGGTCCGCGTTGCATCCGGTCATGTATCTTGGAAAAAACTTTGGAACATCCAGAACCCCTTTCACGAAGTAGCAATCTACTAACTGTCCACTTGGATTGGACGGTTTTTCGAACAAACTCGTTTTTTATCCGATGAGGTCGCTCAAAAAATCGGTAGACTTTGAATGAACCGGTCGTGTGTCAGCGTGTCAGCTCGTCTTGGAGAAGCGGACTATAGAGGCACCTGATGCTCTCATACTAATAATGATTATTTAGTTCACCGGGGTCAGTCAATGTGTATCCCTCAAAATAACTAACCCTAAAATGACTACGTTGGACAGCAATATTATCTAATATAATCTCTGTAAAATCTCTAAATATAATCTCTGTTTTAAACTTCGATTAACATGTTTGAGTAAAAATTATGTTTGGCCGTAACTTACATAAAACTGCGGTCAGCTGAAATGCAAAATAATTAGCAATAAAAAAGTGAAAAGCATTATATCATGCGATTAACGTTATCTGCCAGAAACACACCGCAAAACGTTTTGAAAATTTATGTGCTAAATATACATTTTTATAAAGTTTTACGAACATTGAACATGTTTTTAGACTTGCTGGTCATATTCGTATTTTGTTATTCTAAAAATAAATTAATATAAATATTATATGAACAGCAAACCTACAGATGTCTATCATGTTATACCAGCTGTATTTAAAGCATTCTGTCGGAATATATTTTTTTAAATAAACTTTTTTTATGGGTATGTGAAATTTCCAATTAAGCACGGCTGAAGTATGTTATAAGTTTGTCAGATTTTTTGCAATCAAAACGAGATATCTGAATTTTCAACGATCAAAAAGTTTTTAAACTACCTCAGACGTTAAAAAAAAATTGCGTTTTATATTTGACAAAGTTTATTTGATTTCAATGTTGATTATTTATCAATATATCAAGCGTAACACAGTAAACAAAGCCCTTTTAGAAACTCGCTTAATTTTAATGTTGAAGGCGTCTCCATCGAGTTTTACAACTTTGCTCAAGTAGGTATTTGAATATTTGCCAAATAGATAATAATATCAGAAAGTAAAAGGATTTGACTATGATCGATCACACGATCCCACGCTAAGGATTCAAGAAGTCTGCAAGACCATCCTTTTTAATCATCGATTTAGCTTTTTCATATTTTACTAGGGGGCAGCCTCTTGCACGGACGCGTGTGTATCAATCGGTTTAAAATTGACTATTTTAAACTTTTTACTACTTTACTGTAACTACCATATTCTGTTTCAAAAAAAAAAATTACATCTTCGTCTCTATTGAGATACAATTAATCCTTAAAAAATGATTAACCCGCAATGGGTAAAATCAAGTATTTGTATACATTCAAAAAACAAATGGAATAAAAAAGTTGTTTAAATTAAATTGTAAATATACTAGTAAGCGTTTAAATGAAATCATAAATTTTTATTTTGATAAGCTCCGGTGATTTTTGTGAAAATGCGGTAATATACAAAATTCATTATTATCATGTAACCATTTAACCTCAGCTGGTCGTGGCATTCCATTAATAAAATAAATTATGTGTTGCGCGGATTAAAATAGCGTTATTAAGTCAGCAAGTTGTTAATTATGAGAAATTCACCTCCCACTTAATAAGGCCCAATGGGATTACAGTCCTCGGGGAAAATATGCCACCGTACTTTTAAAATAGAATGTTAGGGATTTGAAATTGCCTCATCATATTTCATACAAAATATTAAATATTATTACGTGGAATAAATTTTAATTCCACCCTATGCGTAAGGCACTTCTCGTAACTATGAGAGATAAATCTTTTCCTGAATCGTAAACTTAGAATTAGAGCTAATATTTGAATCAATACAAATAATATTAAAATATAAAAAAATTAATAAAGGGCTCACCTGTCTTTTGTACAAAAACTTTTTTGTAAATACATATTGAAAATGTTCATTATATTATACGGTGTAACTGACATTACTTATTGTTGAAATGTGGAGCAAACATAATCAAATATATTTTAATTTTTCTGCAATTCTCGTAAAGTATGTTGCACTATGATAAATTACTAACAAATGTGACGACAGTGTAAAACATGCCTCCTTTTGCAATTTAAGCCGCTATCATGTTTCACTTTGTATAATCTGGCATTTTTTCACGATGGTTCTGAAAGGAAACCGGAATAATATATAATTCAATGGCTTTTCTCCGTTGTCCTGATTTTAAGTGCTTAAACGAAGCTTTTCAATTAAAGCTGGCTACACAGTCGGAAGGAAGTGGGCAAGTCCCGCGGGAGTTTTTTGTACAATTGGCGGCACGATAAAAAAAGCTCCGGAAACATAATTTCCTAAAGCAGGTCACGGAAAAGTGTCCTTTCTTAAAAAACGAAAAGCTCTCGAGACATAAAACATTTAAACGAATAAATTTATCCGTTATTCTTAATGGTTTATCTTAAGGAAGCTATTATTTAAACGGTTCTGCTTCGATGACAATAAATAAAGAGAAAAAAAAAACATCGTTTCGGGAATAGGAGCGTTGCCGTGAACGAAGTGTTATGCTAATTTATCGATTATTGTATATATTTAAGATATTCCTTGCTACATAGAATCAAACACACGCTTTCAAAGATGAAATTATTCCCTCTAAATATGAAAACTGTCAACCCTTTGATATAAAAATGATAAATAATTTTATCTTATAATATATATCGAATAATATAAAATTTATTGAAAATGTGGTGTATTAAATATACGAGAGTATGGAAGAAAAAATCAAATTTTTAGTTTAATTCTTGCGTAACGTGAAGCTTTGTTTCTAAAAATATTGTGCAGATCTGATACTAACTATTATATAATCGCATAAATACGAGGACGGTTTGACAAGTCAGTGACTTTTTGCATAAAACGTATATTTTTCGGCAAAAAAGCGTTTTATTTCTCAACATAGTCTCCTTTTAGCTCCATACATTTTGTCCAGCGTTTTCCCAGTATTTTTATTGGTTTCCCAATATTCTTTCCAAAAAATTGGTTTTCTCAAGGCCCTCAAAATAGGCGCTTGTTGCAGTGATGACTTCTTCGTTCGACCCAAACCTCTTACCGCCCAGACATTTCTTCAGGTTTGAAAACAGGAAATAGTCACAGGGGGCTAAATCTAGAGAATATGCCGGATGGGGTAGCAGTGCGTAGCCCAATTTATGGATTTTTGCCATGGCGAATGCACACGTGTGCACCCCTGCATTGTCTTGATGGAAGAGCACTTTTTTCTTCGTCAAAATGCGGTCATTTCTGCTTCAAATCAATATCGAATATGTCCAAAAGCTCTGAGTAATATTCGCCGGTGATCTTTTTACCCTTTTCAGGGTAATCGATGGGAATGACACCGCGTGCATTCCCATCGATTACCCTGATATACAAAAGACTGTGACTATGACCTTGTTGGCCGACAGACCCACCTTGGCCTTCTTTGGTGCACGTTAACCCGGAGAAACCAACTGTCTTGAATTTTCCTTAGTCTATGGTGTAGTATGATGGATCCATGTTTCGTCTACGATAATGAATCGGCGCAAAAACTCGTTCCGATTGCGTGTGAACATCGCCAAACACTCCTTTGAAGTGGTCACACGGTTGCGCATATGGTCGAGTGTGAGCAATCACGGCAGCCATCGCGCGGATAGCTTTTTCATGTTCAAATATTCATGTAAAATGTGATGTACCCACTCAGTTGAGATGTCTACAACCTCAGCCATCTCACGCACTTTCATTCTTCGATCGTCCAATACCATTTCTGGTGTGATGACCTCTTTTGGGCGACCTGAACGTTCGGCGTCTCTTGTGCTGGTACGACCACAATGGAACTCAGTAAGCTACTTCTTAACCATTAAAATTGATGGTGCAGAGTCCACATAGTATTTATCTAGCCTTTCCTTGGTTTCGGTGATGGTTTTTTTTCGTAAAAAATAATTCTTAATCAGCACACGAAATTCGCTTTTTTCTATTTTCATTACAATTCACGAGGTTCTTTGCTTTCAATGGCTGTCAAATACGAACAAAATGGCGCAGCCTTCTCAAAATTGTACAGTAGTCTATTCATAGATGGTTTTTTGACGGGAGCAGTGTTACATTTAATGTTACTCCGCGGGAAATTCAAAAAGTCACTGACTTATCAAACCACCCTCGTATCTTTCCAATTCTTTATATAAAAAAAAGAATAAGTGAAACAATACGATATTACTATTTTTTATTTAGTTTGTTTTGTTTGTATTGAACTGCACATCGATTTTATGATAAGCCTTATTATATATCATCCAGGCATTTGGATAAAACAGAAAACAACATAATAAAACGTTTTATTGCACGTTCATAGGAATATAAAATATATAAATATATAAAATGTCCATTGTTTTGGCCGAAACACTATGATACCTTAACATTTTAAAACAGTCTATATCACAATTATATTTAATTTTACGCGACAGCTGTTTTATCAACCTATGTTGACATCATCAGGCATCATCACCTGATGATGTCAACATTGGGTGATGAAACAGCTGTCGCGTAAAATTAAATATAATTGTGATACAAATAACAAAGTTTATTTTTTAAAACAGTTTTGAAATATAAAATGTAAGAAATAAAACAATAAAAAATAATTTTACATTTAAATAACTCTTAGTTACATATAATTTCTTCCGTGAGAAACCACGAAAACATTTAGAAAAAAAAAAAAAAAATTAAGCATACCGTCAATTAATATGCCCTATATATACGATGTGGTGTAACTACATATTTCTGCATGAGCGAGTATGATGGCTATCCGTGGCTGTATCCTACTGCATTCCTCTTGGAAATGCTGGGAAATTATAGTCTACAGATAAGAAAGGATGGGTTCACACTTATCCATTTCTTTAGACTTATCTTGAAAATTCCGTCATCTTGGAGGGTATCCATCTTTATGTTCCGGATGGTTATCTTCGACAGCGTCAGTACAGACAGTTTTATCTCCCAATATGCAGAACCAACCTGCCTCTGGTCATAGCGGTGAGGAGAGCAATCAAACTGCTGAACATGATTGCTTCGGAGATCGACGTCTTACATATTACTGAAAGAACTTTCAGAAGACAAATATTCTTGACTTTAGAATGTATCATGTATTCCTAATGTCGAACAATCTATCATGCGTTTCTGGTGTTTTAAATTTTACCCATTCTCAGTAGGTGCTTTTAACTATAATTTTTATTTGCAATATTTGTAATATTAAAAAAATAAACTGATTTGATATGATTTGAAAAAAGCACTTTGCATTAGAAAACTGAGGTAAAGGAGGCGTGCTGGAAGACCAATTCCTGTAATAGTGGGGACAGGACATCTGCGTAGAAAATTGTTATAGAATAGTGCAGGATAGATATATTTATTAGGGCTGAAGCATTATGAGTTAATTAATGCAATAATACTATAAAGTTTACCTTTACTCATTACAAGCTCAGAGAAGAAAATTGAATTTATTATCTTATCTTAACGAAAGATGTTAAATCTTATCTATCGAACAAATATTCAATATACAATGCGTAAAATGGAATATTACCGCGATGTGTAAAAGTCAATTGATCAGGTAAATAAGGTTATCTGAATCTGGTGAAGATAATGCGTTACTGTTTAATGTAGTATGTAGTACTCTAATTAATGTAATAAATATTAAATAGTCGGTTGTTTTAGGCCGAAAAACTATGATACTTCAACATTATAGACTGTTCAATTATAAAACTTTATTTTTATGTACCACAATTTTATTTTTTATTTTTCGCGAGAGCTGTTTCGTCAACCTATGTTGACAACATCAAGTGTTACAAAAATATTATTGTAACACCTGATAATGTTAACATAGGTTGACGAAAAGCTGTCGCGAAAAATAAAAATAAAATTGTGATTCATAAAAACGCAGTTTTTTTAATTTAACAATTTGTAATATTTGTGTTCAGGGTGAGGCGCGGTCAATTCCTTATTTGAAACTTGCGCCACAAAGCGACGGTTACTCCTAAAGCGCGTCCCTGTAGCGCATTCGAAAGCATGTGATCTAACGTTTTTTGTGGTTAGTTTAGTGTCAATCTTGCGGTGTTTGCTGTGGAGGCCTACTTTTCGTTTGGGCGTTCGTTCATTGCAACTCAGCGTACATTCAGAAAACAATTCAATATCGCGACTGCAGGCCGAGTGCCTGATCACAAATCGATTTGTTTGTAGGTGGACACGTTCAGGGTACTGGTAGTATGAAGAAGAAACATAATGGACCTTCCAAAACCATCATGACGCCTGAAACGTCGAGAGGGTAATGTCGGCGATTTTGTTATCCCCTAGGCGATCTGCGCGCAAACATTTGATAGCTTTAGGGATATCTAACCGCATTGTGGGACAAATTTTTCATGAAGAACTCAAATTTCATCCATACAATTTGGTACTGGTGCAACAACTCAATCCACGCAATTATGTTGCGCGAAAAAATGTATGTGAAGCCATCCTCGAAAACCTGTCTCATGACGCCTTTATTTTGGGACGAAAGGCACATTTATATCTGTCAGGATGCGTGAATAAACAAAACATGCGATATTGGTGCGACACAAATCCAATAGAATTTCATAAGCAGCCCCTACATACCTAACGTGTCAGTCACGTTTGGATCCTACAGGATGGCGCCACGGCTCACACGACACGAACTTCCATTATTTTTTTGCGGGAACACTGCAAACCCGAACGGCTCATCTCTCTTAAGAGTGATCTTCAGTGGCCAGCACGATCGCCAAATTTATCCCCCTGTGACTATTTCCTGTGGGGTTACCTAAAAACATTGGTTTACACGGATCGTCCAAAGATTCTTGGTCAGCCGAAGGACAATATTCGTGCTGCTATTGCCGATATAGGCACAGATATGCTGGATGAAATTTTAAAATTCGGTTATCTCAGTGTATTGACGAGGACGGTGGCCACCTTCGAAATGTCGTTTTTTAAACCCAATGAAATAAAACTTTAAATGTGCCCCTGTATAACGATAAAAAAATTAAATCGATACTGATAATACTTTTTGCGTTATGATTTTTTAAAATAAAGAAGTGACCGCGCCTCACCCCGTATATATAATTTTTGTGTTATGTAGTACACTACTCTTCGTGGTTCTCGCAATGTCATGTTCCAACCTACCACGAAGTTTGAGAATAGAGTTCTCAGAATGATCCTGGGACTGAGACCTGGTTTTGCAGCAAGAACTTGGAGGCAACCAAGGAGCAACCAAGAGATCCGTAAGATTAGCCAGCAGCCCCTTATAATGAGCATTGTAAGAACCGGTCGCCTAGCATGGATTGGGCACATAAGACACAAGATATAAGACGTGGAAGGCCTAGACAGCCCCCAATACGCTCCCAGCGTTCTGAATTATCTGGCTAGGTTGGGCGAATCGGACTGCTGAGGGCAAAAGGCACAAGATCGAGAAGCTTGTAAGGAGGCTAAAATTCTTTTAGAGTTGTATGGCCATAGGATGTGATGTGTAGTATTATAAATTGATAATCTATTAATGTGTATATTGCTTGGTCCTATATATTTTTGTATGGTTATGTAATTATTTTAAGGATTTTGAGGAGCCTGATGGTTTATAACACTCCGATACTTTGACTCCAACACTATTGTGTTTTATGATTTTGCAATTTATATATTTTTTATTTAAAAAACCCAAAGCAATTTCATGTATGAAGAAAGATAAATAACGGAAATTACATAAAATATCATTAAATTATCACAAACGTTTATTACCATTTTAATGATCGTCAATACGTTAGTTACCGAAGGTATAAAGTAAGATTATTACGACCATGAATCATAAATGACTGTTACGCAGTATTTGAGCATTGACGTTTTTCTAAACAATTACATAAGAATAGGTTATTTATGATATCATAGATACACAATGAACAACCAGCAACTGGCACATATATCTACGATGAAGGATCTCGGAATCATCTATGAGAGTAGGTTGACTTTTCGTGCACATATCGAGAGGATTTGTGGCATTGCACTGAGGATGTTGAGGTTCATCGTCCGGACCGGAAGGGTTTTCAGGGATCCCAATGTGCTCAGAGTCCTATACAACGCATTGGTTCTGAGCAGGCTCGAATATATTTTCTGTGATATGGAGTCCTCACGAGGCGAGATATTCCGTTATGCTGGAGAGGGTTCAGAAAAAAATTCTGAGGTATCTCTACATGAGGGAGTATGGTAGCTATCCGTGGCTCTATCCCACGGCATGTGTGGACAAAGGAAGGTAACATAGGAAGTTTATTCTATATATATTGAAGAGAAGAAAAATAATGCAATTGAACTAAGCAGGAGGGAGCTAAAAAAATATCATTAAATAAATTTCCTTATTTCCCCCATCCTGTATTTTGTCTCTCCCCTCCCTCCTGTGCCTCCTGCTGTGCATTATTTCTTTTTTTTTTTATTCTTTCTCTAACATATGTTATTTATGTATCAATTGTGTATTTGCTTTTGCTGTTGTTTTGCTATGTGTGTACGGCGGGACATCGAGGGAGGGTAGCGTAGCTTAAATGTGGTCTGGGTCCCCCTTGGTTTCAAATATATATATATATATATTTTTAACGTAAGTCCCGCATGGACGGGGGACGGGCCTAGGGAGTGCACGAGTGAAGCTGACGAAAGGCGCCGCTGCGCCTATAACAGCTTCGGGTAAGCGGAGGGAGCCCTCTATGGCTCGGCCATATTATATCCCACGGCATTTCTTCTGGGAATGCTCGGAACCAATTCTTTACAGCTTCGAAGAGATGGACATCTAATAACCCATTTCTTCAGATTAATTAGGGGATACTTCGAGAACTCGGCCGTACTGGAGGATGTTGATCTTTTTGTCCCCGATAGATATCTCCGACAGCGACAGCACAGATTGTTTTACCTACCGGCCGCCAGAACCAATTTGCCTCTGGTGACACCGGTGGGAAGAGCAATTAGTCTGCTGAACGCGGTCTCCTCGGAGATCGACGTCTTTCATGTTAGTGAAAGTACGTTCAGGGGGCAAATACTATTTATTGACTTTAGAAAGTATCTTGTCTTCCTAATGTCGAACCATCTCTAATGCGTTCCTGGTACTTTGTTGTAATATTTTTATGATATTTTGCCTGTACTTAATAGATGCCTTAAACATTTTCCTGTTTGTAATGTCTATTAATTTAATAAACTGATTTGATTGATAAAACTGTACATCAACAAGGCTAGTGATTGGAGGTTCTTGTCTCGCTATTGATATTCTAATGAACTAATTACGAATGTGTATGTATAATGTATGGTTATTGATTTGAAAGTTTCAACCTACCACAAAGGAGTAATGACATCGGACAGGTGAATAAAGTATGTCAAGCTGTGAGTAAACTAACTAATACTATACAGGTACATGCGATTACTTCATTTGGCAAACAAAAGTCTAATGGCGGTATCGAAAAGCTATGAATTTTGTACAAAACATTCGGAACATTAAATTTATAATACTCTATTTTCCAGTTTTAAAAAACTGTAACATGTACACATAATCTTTTTAAATTTTGATATTGGAATATTGGTTTAGTTATAAAGGTGAACATTTGAAACAATAAGATACGATTGTCAGCTATCTTTCGCCGGTCGACAGTTCATATGAGTTGTATGTCAGAAGTCAATAAAACAACACGTGTACCAGTCGAACCTTTAAATTATTCAGTAGTGCCGGCCTTGAAAATAAAAAAATGGTGTTGGGCACTTTATTGAAAACAGACAGAAATCCACGAAAAGTACGTATTGTGTACAACACCGAAGTTGGCAAAGTGTAGAGAGGATTCTCTATTTACCCTTATTCTGTATTCAAATTGGATCTGTTGCACACTTGGTTACGCTGAACATCTGGAGAATCTGTTGGTTCAGTTGGCAGAGATGACAGCAGCTGGAGTGGAGGGCAGCAGGTTGCGAGGGGAGGATGGGGTGGAGAGGAGGGAGAGCCGAACACGATGGGAAAGTGAGCGCATAAAATTTGATGGCTCACGCAAGAATCTGCGTTTAGGATACCTCGTGGAACCAATGATCTGCGCAAGCAAAGATACCAAGACATATTTGACTTATATTTCATGGTTAAAGGAAACCGTAAATTATAATATTGCTCGTTAATTTTTATGCTTTTTATGGAGTTAAGATTTTATACAAAAAGTTTTAAATTTACGATGTTGTTTCACATGAGAAATGTTTAGAATCTTGTTTGAGACGAATATTTGATTGTTATGAAATAAATATTTCTTAGAAATACGATTAATATGACAACTATTCAGACAATACATTGAAAAACAAAAACATCAGAATATCTTGGTCGTGTTGTACACTTGCTCAGATTAGATTGACCAATTTGAAATAAAGTAAACATAAAAAGATAGATAACTATATATTATTTTCCACAGTCAAGAATACAAAAAATATATCTTAAGTAACAATTAACCAATATCGATGGAGCTTTTTTTGATTACGAAGAGAAGAAAGATAAACAATATTATCCTAACCCCTTTATCCTAACATATTATCGTAACATATATTTTATAACCACAAACACTTTTAATTTATATTCAAAAGAAGTTAGTTAGAAAAATTTTCCTTTAACAAAATATGAAGAAAAAAAAAACTTATAATTAGTAAAAATATTTTTAAAAGGGTATCGTTCATTGAAGGATTATTCAAAAGCTATGACCGGGTATAAAAAAATATGAAAAAATCTCATTGTGTTTCAGATACATTTTCGAATACACCACAAAACAACGTACACATACGTACTTCCTTTGGAAACCAGATCCTCCCCCTTCCTTTAATAACAGTCACCGGATAAAACACGCTTTGTATTTAAATCTGGGTTTGCGTGGAAAAATATTCAACCCAGTCGAAAAGCTGGCAACAAAAATAATAAGGGCTTTCGTGATTCATTGCAGTTGATTATAATATAAATATGTACCACTAGAAACAAAAGATTAAGTGTGTTCAACGAGCAATGGAAAGAAACATGTTGGGCGTGAGTCTCCGTGATCAAATTAGAAATGAGGAGATAACTCGTCGAACAAAGGTTACCGATATCGCAGAAAAAAACAGCAAAGCTAAAATGGCAGTGGGCGGGGCATGTGCCGAGACAGGATGAGCTCAGGTGGTCACCTAGAATCCTGAACTGGAGGCCTTGGGACAACAGACGAAGCATTGGAAGACAACAAAAAATAGGTGGACGGATAAATTGCGGGTTGTAAGTGGCAACAGATTGTCCAAGATAGAAAATGTTCGAAGAGTTAAGAAGAAGTATACGAGTATATCCAGTAGTGGAGTTACCAAAATTGGTTGAAAAGAAGAAGAAGCTATGAAGAATCTATGTCATATTTGATAATGCCTTATGAAGGTGAAACATGACATACCCATAAAATAAAATAAAACTTCTATAAAACAGACGTTCTCATTTGTATTAATAATTTATTGATTTATGTAAATATGAATGAGTGATGTTTAAAAAAATACGGATTATTGTTCACTGATGTAATATTCAATATAAAAACATCGTTTTTTAAGGGACAAAGCCTATATAATATTTGAATAATTAAGAAACTAAGCTTATATAATATTGGAATAATACTTTATTCAATAATAACTTTAAATATGAGTAATCCTATGTAAATGTAAATAACAAGACACCTATTTGTAATGTCATATCAAAGACGAGCGATAGTGCGATGTCTTTTTATGATTATTAGATGAATAAAAAATGCTGAATCATATGAAATTTCCCAAGTATTTTCTCCATATAAAACCATTTTGTACAAGAATCCCCCGAAAATTATATCTTCATACTTTAGTTGGTATATGAATTCTTGATAAATATTAGCTTTACTTAAAATAAGAAACGTCTGTGTTTGAAATTTGAATACACAAATACGTGGCTAACAATGCATAATTTGAGGTAGATCAAGGAACGATAAAACTGTCTGCATAAATGATTAATAACCTGTTTTAAGAATAAATTATATCATATAATAAAGGTGACTTGTGTTCACACTAGTTCATAAATTCAACATGTTATTATTAGTACTGTATTGCACTATCTATAATAACAATTATTCATAAATTAAAGCATGTATCCACTATATTGTATTGAAATATCTATCATAGTAATGATAAGTGATTGGTTTTATGGTAAGCGAAGTAATTTAGAAAAACAGTTCATTTGGAAAATTGCGTTTAACACTATAATAAATAATATTTCAGCAAATGGGATACAATTTATTGCAATGCGAAAAGTAAACAAATATATGTAAATTAATACAAAAAGTGTATTGAAAATCAAACAATTAAAAGTCATAGCTGATATACTCGTATACCTCTAATAAATCACTGTAAATATTTGTTCACTCTATATAAAAAACACATACGATAATACATATGAAGGGCGAAACATGTCATTCCATATAAAATTTAATAAAACTCCTAGAAGATAGACGTTTCCTTTTATATTAATCAATATAAATATATTTATTGCTTCATGAACATTAATGTAAAACTCAAGTTTTCAAAAAGTTATTCAATTAGAAGAATCTCCATAATTAGTATTTTGTCGCAATGAAAACGTCTGTTTTCTATCAAAACATATTTAATGAGTAATTAATACGAATGAAGACGTCAGTTTTCTAGAAGTTTTATTATATTTTATGGGAATGACATGTTTCGGCCTTCTAAGGCATTTTCAAATGTCGTAACGTTTAATAATGCATTTAGTGCAGGCGCGAAAGGGAGTTGAGTATGCAAAATGTGAGGATCGGCAGCTATGTTCAAATTTTTTTAGCTGAGACACCAAATAAAAGAAAAACCCATGTTGCCAGGAGCTGTGCTGGTCCCTTTCCCCGCCCTTCTCCCCGCTCTGCCCATCAATGCATCATAGCGCTTGTTATTACAATTATTGTCGGTACAAAATAATTCATAGTGCGTAACGGTTATTTTTTTCGTATTCAGGCAATATTATTTGAGTTTTCTTGTATTATAGTTACGTGTTTTATTAAAACAAAAATTGGGACAATGTCGCTACAAGTGACAAATGTAAATAGGCAAAGACTAAACGAAATGTCGTGTTTGTTTTGCGATCTTACGGGTAATTTTGCCAAAAAAAAAAATCGATCAGAGAAAAGATGACATTAGTGAGAAAATTAAAAATAATACAGACTTTACTGAGCACAATTGTTCATGGCATCGAACTTCGAAGGCGTCGAGAATTAGCATTACATAAGCAGGTGGATGTCTCTAGTGAGCCCCGACTTAGCATTAGAGCAGTCTCAGAATTGATCTTCAGTAAAGACTAAAGGTTTGATTGGCATAAATAAAAATGGGGGTTCGAATTGTCAGTAGGGTTGCGGCGAGTGACATCTTGCTGCAGGGTGCGATTCTATAAAATGCTGCGAATGCTGCATTCCACCGGGAACACTACTGACTAGTCCAACTCGTTAGCGTCCCTGTCGCGAACCCCGGACAGTGGGATCACACTCATAACCGTGTGATCACAGCAGATAACGAGGGGATAAAAGGCGAGTTTCTGGCGCCTCCAAACCAGATCCAACCAGCTAAGGGAAGGTAACCCCGATAGAAAAATCCACCAGAGAAGGCAACGGGAAACCACTCTGGTCACCTTTTCCCAGAAATCACTATGGCGAATACCTTTGCTGTAGTGATCGCCAATGTTGGGGGGACCTGGCACGGCACCAAACGAAGAAGAAGAAGAAATAAAAACGAAGAAGCGATGCAGAGATGGCTGCTGTTTTATCCGTTTAAAGACGGCAATCACGAGGCTCTTTCTTCATATCTCGGGATACAAACTGACTTGTCGCAAGTGACATTAATTATCACAATGAATGGACGCAATCCAGGATCAATAAAGACAAAAAAGTTATTCAAAATTACAATATTTCCAAAAAGTTGTCAAATGTTATTCAAATTATTATTATTTTGTTGAATCGCTCTTGACAGCGTAAACGAAATCGATGTCAAGGATACAGCTATCATACTGATTATCATGACGTGTGATAGGTACCTAAACTATCGCCAATTTATTGCTACATGAATTTTAAACCAGATCAAATACAGTGAGAAAATCACACTGCCATCGCCGGGAAACGAACCCGGGGCCTTCGGTGTGGTAGTCATAGCACTAACCACTCGGTCAGGAAGGTCGTCGTGTGTTATGTTTTTTATTGAACCACTGGTTGTTTTATCAAACAGGTTACCGGTTCATTTATTGACCGAGCTTCTTCAAAAACTATTACTAAGAGATTAGATCTCGCTTTACATACTCAATTATTCAACTTACAGCATACTGATAACAAAAATACTGAACGTGCGTACCATGAAATCATATTTGATGTGTAGAAGAAAATTTGTATATAATAAATGGAACGTAGTTTACGTGATTTAAGATTGGCTAACAATGGGCGTAGCCTGTCAGCTTTGGGACATTAGGAGGCGGCATACGAATGACAGGACATTTCTGATATTATACGTGCTCCGCATAAATCATTTCCTAGGTATCCTTGTGCTTACATAACGTACATGTGCCAGATCTTCACCGTTTGGTGTACAAAGGGGTTGAATATCTAATTTAATAAAATACTTAAACTTGTTATGGCTCAGAAAGAAGGAGCTATTGAAAGCACCTGATTGATCTGCAATATTTCATTAAAATACTGATTAAGATTAAGAGTACTTAGAACAACATTAATAATTACATTTTTTTTTAAATAAACCATATTTAGCTAATAAAAAAAAACCACGAAAGGTATGTTTAATTTTTTTTTCTTATGAGATTTATCAAAAAAATATTACAAAAAGTAAGTCAAAGTACTCAACTGACAACGTATTTAAAAAAATCTTTTATAGTGTATAAATTATTCAAAAAAACTTATTAATGAAAAACTTATATACATTAGTTGTTAAAAACATTTTTTAAAACTATCAATTCACAAACTATTAATAAAACTCACGAATAAATAAATAAATATTTTTAAGTACTCGTTTAATTTAGAATCACATCTTATGAACACTACTACTGTTTTATTATTATAGAAACTTAATTGGCAAAGACACACATTTTTATAATATTATACATTATATTATAGTTTTGCTAAATATACAATAGTTTTGTACTTACGTTTACTTGGATATTTTGCGATACATAGATTATGTTTTTGGCTCATAAAAATAGGAAAAAACCTTCTAATCTAGCAGAACCAAAACAAATCAAAACAGAACGCTGTTATAGCATTTATGAAAAAAACTTATTTACCGATGTCGCAGTATCGCGCGTTTCCGAGATTGCGTACAGAATAATATATTACGTACCGTCCGGAAATGTATCCGGCCACATTTTTAAATTCTCATAAAAGTTTTTCTCCAGCCTAACCTACCTAACATAACCTGACTTTGCCCGCTTCACGCTACAGGACCGGCGATATGTCACAAGGAAATATGAGCCGATAGTAAGGCCGAGTAGTTGTCAAAATGAGTGTTATGATATCACCCTTTAAGGGCGTTAAAGATCAGGGGGCAGGAGTGTCCTCAAGGCGATCAGTAATACGCGATACATTGATAACGATGCCATTGAATCTCAGTCCTATAGTGCAAGCAATGATTTTTACATTCAGATAATATAAAACATTTTAAAGTTTTGACGGCGTTATCGAACGGAGAAGTAATGTTGTTTTATTTTGTTTTATTCGTGGATCAGAAAAATGTAACTCAACGATTTAAGACCCTCACATCGAGTCCGTATATGGATAATGTTGTTTCGCCAGTTTTTAAAAACAAAACAAATTCTTAAGCACGTCAACATTTTTAATCGAGATCCAATGGAAACTTTATTGATTCAATGGAATGTATATATTTTTGATGATACCGATTTAAATATGATAACTCCATTTATTGTGATATATAATCGTTTTAAGGAAAGGTATCATTTTGAGTATAAAAATCCTGCGATGACATTTCATTGTAATATTATTGAGATGTAATATTATTGTAGTAAAATTGACACTTATAATCCCCCTCTTATAACAAAAAAAAACCACAGTTAATTTTCTAACCACGAGTGGGAGCGTTGAAAGATAATTGTGAGAAGGAGGCAGCGCCTAAATATGTTTGGGAAACCCTAGTTTGGAAAGGTCATTGCTCGTGCACGCTGTAGGATGACGTCGGTAACATTGAATTAGGCCATGATTACACGATAAATTCGGAATAGATATGGCAATACAAATATGATCAGGTATTGATTGTATCAGATGTATTCGTTGAGGAGGGGGTTTGGTAATTGGTGAGCTTATAGATATAAAAAAAACACGTGTTAAAGTACATTCAATACTTAGGCAATTCATTTAAATCATTTGAAATATTATATATAATATATTTAAATGGATCGCGCGATATGTTGTACAAACAATTGTTGTGAAATTAACGATTACTACTTTACCAATTAGTTCCTTTACAAAGATAATTAATATAAATGAAATAATTTTATTTTATGATAGATAATAACTTCTTGTTATTTGAACAATGTTATTATTACATAACACTTATTAAACTTTTTAAACAACAGGTATGTTTGTTGCAATTATTTAAATTATAAAAATATTTATTCAATTATAAATTCAAAACACTACAGGTATGTGATGGCGAATATAGATGAAACACTCTGTATTTTACAATTTTTTTTATTGCCTTAACGTTTATCATGACCGAGATTCGTTAAGCTAATAAAGACACAATCAAAGATTATCAACAAAGGAAATAACGAGTATTGTTTTTGAACAATGATAAAAGAACTCCACATTAAGTATTTACTTAATTCCCCAGTGTGGCGATACAGGTCGTTTCAATATACTATAAAATATTAAAACTTCGACAAAATGGATGTTTATATTAGTATTAAATACTAAAGAAAACTGCTTATTTTAATTAATCTTCTCTTCTATCGATCCTTTTTTCAATGATTTTACTATCTCATTCTTCTTCTTCCTCAGCCTATTCCCCTCCACTCCTGGACAAAGGCCTCCTCTATTCGATTCCATGTCACTCTGTCCTGTGCAGACAGCATCGAGGTTATTCCGACGTGTCTGTTCAGATCATCCTTCCACCGTAGTTGCGGTCGCCCTGTACTTTTCTTTGCTGTCCACGGTCTCCAAGTCAGCAGTCTTCTTGTCCACTTTTCATCTGAGCTTCTGGCTATGTGACCTGCCCATTGCCATTTTAGAGTCGCCACCCGGTGGATGATGTCAGTGACCTTTGTTTTTTCTCTCACCGTATCGTTTCTGACTCTGTCTCTTAGGCTTATTCCTAACATGGCTCTTTCCATGGCTCTTTGGATCACTCGTAGTTTCTTGGCACTCTGTTTGGACAATGTAACAGTTTCAAGACCATAAGTACCAACTGGCAGAACGCAGGCTTCATAGACTTTTCGTTTCAGGTTGATCGGTATTTTCCGGCTTTTAAGGATGTAACTCATGTTTCCGAAAGCTGCCTAGCTTAGTCCATTTCTTCTTTTTAGCTCTGCGGTTTGGTCATCTCGGCCCAATCGAATATTGTGTCCAGGTATATTCTTTTAGGTATGTATATCTACTATCTTAAATAATGCTAATTTTATTTTAAATGACATTATCATGCAGTGAAGTGATGGATTGATACGAAAATATCATTTATATAATTTGTTTTTATAGTATATCTATACATTATATATATAAACATCTCCTATTATATATTCAAATTGAAAAGGTAGGTTGAATAGTAGTTATAGATTTGTTGGAACATTCTTTCAGGAACTTAAGCGAAGCAAATCTGAGAAGAGTGTCAGACTTGTCGGCCGAGATTAATCGCTCCGCTTTGGAGAATTTGCGTTGCTAGTGCTAATGACGGGTGACCCAATAAAAAAGAATACTCAATTAAAAGTACTAATTATATATGCTAAAAATAAAAACCATACGGTGATTCAAATGATAAAATATTTTCAGTTCCGATATAAAGATTACACACTAGTTTACTTTGTAAAACAAGAGTTAAGCGTTATTTGATTGTTTTGGTTATAATTTGATAGAATTAAAAACACGTTAAGCCTTTAAATTAATATTTCAGTCAGTTTTTTCCTACTGCGTCCTTGGAGTAATTGATATTACAAAATGGCTCACTTAAAACATAAATAAAAATAATAATAAATAATTGAATAAATTATTATATTATATATAAATGAGATACTCATATCGATATGGATATTACACGGCTATTGTAAGATGTGAGAAGTCCAAACAAGTGTAAAATATAATATTAAAAAGAAAATTGGTAAAATGCTGTTATTTAAACTTGTATGAACTTATAAACTCTTTTATATAATACGATAAGTATCAATATTTCTTTGTTACTATCATTTAAACAAATATGTATTAATATTAACACTGATTCGATGAAGAAATCGGTTTTAAAGGGTGTCCCGAAACTTATTATCCGAATCGTAGGGTTAATACAGCAGTTTAAATAATAAAAAATCATGCTCCTTTTTGTTACGCTTTAAAAACTGATTGAGTATACATTTACTTCGGCCACACAACAAATCCCTCATAGGTACCTGTTGTAGTAGAGTATATTGCAGATACTTAGGTGCGTACGACAGGGAAAGGGATCCTATCGCATTAGTTTTCATCCCCTAACATGCAAGTTTAACTAGTGTAGAGGATGTGGCACGTGGCGGATGTTCCACAGCTCGAAGACTTCTGCACTGACACGTACAGGAAGGGAAATTAATTAATCACTTCGCATACTCGAATTGTTATTTTTTTACACAAAATTGTTATTTTTTACACACATCAGTGCTATGCTCTGATATATTCTGATAATTCACTATTCCAAGGAGAACTTTGATATCATAAACATTTCTAAACTGGGGTAAAATTATTTGCAAAAAACACTAAATTATCATTGCAACTAACTAACTAACTAACCATCACGCCGTCTATTGGATTGACACACGGTTCTTTCCTGATATACTTCTCAATATCTGATTTATTTGATCATGCCACATTTTCCTCCGACTTCCTCTATTCCTAGTTCCATTTACATCGTTGATGTATTTTCTAAGCCATATATGTTCCTTTCATTATTTAGTTATTATCTTTGTAAATAATAAAAATAGCATATTTTGCTTTAACAAATAATTAGAGTTCTTCTAGTTTCGGACGTATACGCGTTGACGCGTTTTGCGCATTTCGTAATATGATAATAAAACGATAAATACACAGTATGATAGAAAGTATTATATAATAATCTCAAAAGCACAAAAATAAATCATTTACATGTTATTATATTCAATGTGTTAATCTGTTGTCTGTGAAATGGTACATTTTTTAACAGTAGTAAATATTTTCTTATACCTATTATTTTTATGTTTAATATTTTTTTGTTAACTTTAATATTTTTTATTATAATTCAATCTTAGGTTTATTTGACTTCCCCAAAATAAAGTACCGTAAAACCTTGATATAACGGACCTCTATTTAAAGAACTTCGGTTATAACGGACAAAAAATCCGGTCAAATGTAAAAAAAATAATAACGTCCTGTTAATATTAAACATGCTTAAATTCAAGTGTCGCCGCATGTAAACAATTTTTAGCGGCCATGATAGGCACGTCATACATCTAGCACTAGAATTTTTTGACATAATGCCGAGGATAGAAGTGAAGATAGCGAAGAAGAGGAAACAACACTGCCAAAAATGAAGTTATCGGTGGTAAGATCACAAATTCTTACGTTTTTATACCTCAAAGAAAACGGTTAATACCCCTGGCTGTGCCCAACTGATTTCTTTCTGGGTATGCTGGACTACCAATCATTGGAAATTAGACGAACTATCCATTTGGGTGTTCATTTTTTTCAACTGATTCGTGGTCGAATACATAACTCGGATATTTTGAATGACTTGACTTTGTTTGTCCCTGACAATTATCTGCGACAAAGGCAACATAGATTATTTCACCTGCCACTGTGTAGAACCAATTTACCGTAGGTAATGCCGTGGGCAGGGCAATAATCCTTCTAAACCGCATCTCTTCGGATGTGGACATCTTCCACGATAGTGAGGCTACCCTTAGAAAGCATCTATCTCTTATATAATGTATAAAATTGATATTTGCTTCTCTTGTTCTTCTTATTGTTTCTTTTTACTTAATTGTTCTTAATTTTTTAATTATCTTGTGTTTTTTTGTGTTAATATCTATCCTTTATATTGTATTTTTTAAATTTTATAATGGCATATTGTGTTAAAAATAGTTTTTTTTTGTATTCTATAGTCATAAGCAGAAATAAGACAATAAGATATAGAAATAAGACGCCGAACAAAAGTCATAGACATAATGGACCTTGTCGCTAAGCAGAAAATGGCAGTGGGCAGGTCATGTCGCCAGACAGGGAACAGGGCGATGGGCACCCAGAGTCCTCAAATGGAGACCATGGGATAGAAAAAGAGGAGTGGGCCGACTCCAAAAAATATGGGCAGACGACATTATCCCTGTCGCGGGTAAAATGTGGCAAAGAAAAGCCCAAGATAGAGTGAAGTGGAAGAAAATGGAGGAGGCCTATATCCAGCAATGGAGAGATGGCTGAGGAAGAAGAAGATAGTCATAAGCGCTTTGGTTATATACTGTGATGTTTATGATTTAAAAAATTGAAAAAAAAAATTGAAATAAAAATTTCGACGATCTGATAACATTTATTGACTATAAGTCAGATAACGAAGTTCAACTATATTTTACGAATTTTCGTAATTTTAGAAAGTTGATTATAAAAAAAAACAGCAAACTTCAAAAGTGCAAACAAAACTTGATTCCTTTTTAAAGCAGGATTACCGAAAGCAAGCGCGTCGATATCAAACAGCAACGTCACTTCACGACGAGTGTCCGAAGATAATAAATAGAACTTTGTTTGTGTTTTGTATTGTTTATTTATATGTAAAAATACAGTGTACATATTTAAATTTTTTTTTTTAATTATTTGAAACCTATTTTTATGTAACGGACTTTCGGCTTTAACGAACACCCCCTGCCCCCAATCAGTCCGTTATATCGAGGCTTTACTGTATGTTCATATACGCATCCGTTGAAAATTTAATGCGAGAGCTCAAGATCAATTGTGTTAACTCTTATCTAATACAAGTGCTAAGGCATCTTTCGACACAATACAATCACAAGTATAACTTCTTACTTTAAATAAGCGGAACATGTGAAGACATCCCTAAACATATAAGGGTGTGATGGTGGTAATGATGCGTGGATATATGTATGGTGTAGTGGTTAAATACTGAGATATCGATTGATTGTGTAACACCTATACTATATAATGGTCGGTAAGACAAAAGGAGTGACCGTTTAGTGAAACCTTAGTGTAAGTGCACGAATACAGAATAAGACTTGCCATTTATTTATTTATTAAGGGTAACATACAGCGATATCAATAACATACAATATATATATATAAAAGAAACATTTAGAATAATTAAAATAAGGCCAATTACATGCTACCACGATTGTTCTATATTTAAAATTTGATAATAAAGTAACGTTGCACGTTATTTGTTAAATAATGTTACTCGTATCAACTCGTCCATATAATAAGAAACTGTAGAAAATTAAAGAATTAAACATTAAAACATTAAACCTAATAATGCATTCTGTTCTCTAACGAGCTTATTATTTTAAAGAAATTTCTGGGAATTAACCGAACCAGTCAAGTCTTATCAAATTCACTGCAACTCAAACTTTGCACAATGTATAGTGAACCTTATTTAAGTGCATTTTATTGTCGGGATATTTTTTCCGAAATGTTTATTTTAGTAACCAAACTTTCTCCATTGAAATTTTTTTAAAATTCATTAATAATAGTTACACATAACATTTTTCGTCTCTTTATCACAATATTTTGATTTATTTAAAAATTGTTATCAATATTTCATTACCTAGACCCTCGTTAGAGATAATGGCTCAAACATGTTTATCATTTTGTTTAAAATTACCATTTCTTTCAAAAAGATAATATGTGAAATAATCTGGTATTTCGTAGTTACATCTCGCACTATACTAGAGCCGTTTAGAACTGAGTCTTGAGGCCATAAATGTCAATAGAGATAAGGATGGGAAGTGCGCCGGGACCGTTTTTTCATCGATCGATATACGATACAATCGACTATAATGATTTTATAATGATCTGTACGTTATGATATGTACGATGAGTCTTTACCAAATGCAATTGCAGTGCGTGTTTTTTGCTATAGATGTGTTTACAGCAATTAAATAAATATATTCGTGTGTCACCACTCGTTGCGCACTATGGATAGTTTATTTTCTTACGTTGATTTGAAGAAATAACATGGCGATATTAGCCCTCAAACTCGAACAGTGATTCACAACGTATTCCTGTTTGTCAATGAATTGAAAAGTGATCCGAATAAAATGGTTTCTCTTAATTTCAACAAACCACGTGAAATGGCCGCGTTTATTTGTGGTGTGAGTAAAGCGACAGTGGACTTTTAAGGGCCACAATATGATCTACTTTGTTTCTTATACTTAACTTTCTTTCTGTGTTTATAGACATACGGTATACTATTTTTAAAATTTAACAATTTTTCGGTTTATACTGGTATTTAATTTAGTATCTTGTAGTCACAAATTTCATACGAATTTAAACGCACATAAAACCAGTAAATAAAGTTTAATATCAAAACTTTGTTAACTCGTTAAAGTTTATGAACAAGATACGATAATAAACGTTACTTATCGATATATTTATTTTATTGTTACGCCCAACCCTAAACCGCTCCATAAGGCCCGTAAGTGCAAGCGAGATAGACATAGGGAAATGATTTATGGCCCCAAGACTCAGATCATAGCGGCTACACTATAGTATTTCTAAAGTGAAGGCAACTTATTTTTTGTTTCATGAATGGTGTAAAACATCATATTAAATAATTTATATGAATGAAAACGTCTGTCTTCTAGAAGTTTTATAAAATTTTAGATGGAATGACATGTTTGTCCCTTCTAAGGCATTATAATTTGTGCATTATGTAATCAATAAAAATACTAATATGATTTATTAATCGTTTTTGTTTTACGTGATAACCATAACATATATTGATACATAGAAAACTTATATTAATAAATCGAAGGAAATACTAGTACGATATATAATATTAACAACATGTGTTTCTCCACTAGACGATAGTAACGGCTACTTCTTAAAACCGGACATCGCGTTGTTGGCCAGAAAGTACGAGTATTTGAAGTTATTATTGTATATATTATAGTTATACTAATGGAAAGTAGTCAAAACAACTGAACTTTTACATATAATAATCGTTTTATTCTGGGCCTTACGAAAAAGTGACACATTTGATTATACATGACTCTAGAGTGAGAACTGAACTTTAACTTATTGTGCCAATCAAATTCTAAATCCTTTTATTGACCAAGAAAAAACCTATATACGAACATGGGCTTACTTAATCCAAAAGAAACATTTACAATACATAAGTTAGAAGGTATGGTGTAATACCCGATAATTTACTAGAAAACCGACCGACTGTTTACCTACGTGACTAGGATCGGCGATGTCGGGACCAGGAGCAGCGGTCCCTAACCCTGCGCTGCTCTCACGACCTTATTCAATATCCTCGATAACACAAGGGATGCTAAGTACTACCAATATCCGAAAATCACTTATTGTTCCGTTTCGGCCAAAAGAGAGCCGAGTTCCCAATTATTTCTTAATTTTAACCACATTTGCTTACTCACAAAGATTCAGAAGATACATTATATTATAAAATAAACAAAAAAAAAGAAGTTTTAATGATTATTAATTTATGTATGTTATACCATGTTCAATAATCATCGAGTAGCATGTACATTAAAATTTATAATAGCCGTCATATACGAGTATTATTGAACGCTAAGGCATTAACACTGTGGAATTCCATAGTAATATACTTAGAAAATTGAAAATAACTTTGTTTAATCCACAAAATATTAAAAAAATACGACATGTTTCGGAGGATACCTCCATCTTCAGGTGTAAAAATATAAATTATATTTTTACACCTGAAGATGGAGGTATCCTCCGAAACATGTCGTGTTTTTTAATATTTTGTGGATTAAACAAAGTTATTTTCAATTTCCTAAGTATATATACACAATTGTTACAATTTCTTTTAACTATGGTATATTCGTATCATATGGTTTCATCCTCGACCGACGTTTCAAAGGTGTGTTGGAAATAGAGGAACGCTACTAAAATGGATACAATAACTAATTGCTTAAGATCGGCATCGAAAAATTCTATTCTAGATTAAATTAAATTTTGCGCTTATCACTAATTTACTAAAAGTAACCGTATACCTACAGTTTAAGGTGTTATATTCCTGGGTTCTCAAATCAGTTCCAAGAGAGAGTGTGAGAAGGAAATGAAAAGCCGAATAAAATCTCGAAAGATCAATTCCACCAAAAATCTTAGTATACGTACCATCATATTTGCAATATTTCTTGACGATACTGAAATTTGGACGGTGAAAATCCGTGATTGTACCAGGATTGAGGCCTTTGAAATGCGGTGTTAGCATTGGATACTGAGAATCCCATTGACTACAAAAAACACGAATGACTCGGTCCTTAATTAATGAGCTCAGAATAACAGATCTGTACGTCCATAGTACGTAGAACATGATCGCAGTACCCAGTCGGCGAGTGTTGCGTTTCTTTGGCCACATCGCCAGGAGAAACCCGGCCAACTGGAGAAGAGTATTGTCACAAGAATAGGCAAAAGAAGTGGAGGCTGATCTCCTGCGCAATAGTGTGAATAGATTGAAGAGATGAGGGAGGGAGAGCTTCATTCGTCGGTATGGGCTGCCGAGAACCGAGAGGATTATAGGGCGTTTAATCTCGGTCATCTCAATAGATTACGACCCTCAGCAGTGAAGAAACGAAAGAAGAAAAACAAACCGTGTAAGGCTAACTAGAATACATTAAATTAAAAACATCGTTCAATGAAATGACATGAATTCGACGTTTAAAGTTAAGTTAGTGAATACATTTTTGAAAGTTACAATGAAAACAACATTTTATATTTTTGAAGAGCTTCGTACACAATAAATTTTTTTAATCGCCTTCCAACCGAATCGTGTTTACTGATAACAAAAACCACTAGGGGAAAAAACAATAATACTTAATCCGTTTTCGATACAAAACAAATAAAAATAGAGGTGGAATAATACAAAAGTTGAGGGAAAAAAGTTTTGCAGCCCTTTCTACGGGAAAGTAAGTCCATATTCCAAGATGGCGTCGTAAGATTTTTTAAAGTGGCAATATAATTCAAGTTGGAACGAGAACGTGTAAATATTGACAAATACTCAATTTGGTATCCATTTGATTTCAAATTGATTTTTACCGCTCGCCTGCGCCGGAGAATGGACACGAAAATGTTTTGTTAAGATTACAAAAAGTTCTTTTCGTATATTTTACTAGTAATTTCAATTACTTGATAATATAACACTTGAATGGAGTGCACTTTCTTACACACTCGTACATTTTGTTAAACACGATCATTTCATAAAGTTTGATCGTTAAATTTATAATCACCATATTATGTTATAAGCTTCGTAATGTAAGCTACTGAATATTTTAACATACTTGAAATATTACAATTGAAATTGTGAAGAAGATATATCACGTGAAATGAAAAATTCACACATGATTTTAAAATGAATGTGCATTGATATTTGGTGTCGGTTAGATAAATTAGGAACCAAGATTCAATATTTTTAAGCACAACATTGCCTTTAAATATTTTGTAGAAGATAGGACTAAAAATTCGAGATTTTATTTTAAAATAATGTAAATAACAAATAAAAAAAAACATATATGACTTTGAAAAAAACGTAACATAAAGTGAGCGGTTTAAACGATTTAGATAATCCACAGAGAAATTATTTATTCAAAAACAGTTAACTGTAAAAATAAACAGATATTTTTCGCCATGAATTTGTTCCAAAGTGAAATTAAATTGAATTACGAAAAATGCCTGCAGCGTTCCTCGCAGTCGTTGAATTCGAAGGTTTGACATTTTTGTGTCAATTGGCGAGTAGACCATTTGGTCAAATGAACGATTGGAAGGTGGAATGATGTGATCTGAACTTGAATTATGTGGGGTTGGAAAATTGGGGAAATCGTACACATTTCCCCCGTAATTTGGTTCGGGACCTATTTCGATTTTGGAATGGAAAAGGGTTTGATAGTGAGTAGGTACCGATCGTGTCTTATTTTATTTGGAGTTAGGGCTTCACCAATGATTTACAGTAATGAAAGTACTAAAGTAGAAAATAAACAAATGGTAACGATAAGTTAACTTAGTAACAGAGCGCACACTTCATGCTCCCAAAAACTGCAATTAAAGTTTAATTTAACATTTAAGATACCATTTTATGTGGATCTGATCGGAACAAAACTAAGTTTCGAATTTCAGTAGAATTTAAATAAAATTAGTAATCTTAACCTTTTAGTTTGAAACATTGTTATAATGACGACCTTTGTGGCGGAGTGGTAAGTACATTAACCGTTCGATTTCCGGCGAGGGGAGTGTGATTGTCACACTGGCTTTGGTCTGGTGTAGAATTCACGCGACAATAAAATGGCGATAGATTCGCTACCTATCACATGTCACGAGAATCACTTTAACTAGAATACCATTTACATCGATTTGGCTCATGCTGTCATGATGTTAAGAGCGATTCAACAAAATAATAATAATAATAATAATATCACAATTGTGATGTTATAACAGTGTTTCAAATTAGTGTCATAAAGTATCATAGAGTTTCAGCCAAAATAATGGATTATTTTATTAGTAAGATGAAAAACTATTTATGTAATACGTAATTGAGTCATTAGATAATATTACTCAATTTAATCTTGGATTATATTGTATAACCAATCAAACACTATTTTTTAATGTTACGTATGATAATATGTTTTGGTATATTAGTTCTGAATTATTAGTGAGTCGTTCACCCAGACATCGCCATGAAGATTGTAAGATTGTTAATATATAAACTCGAGGATAAAAAATTGGTCGGTTTCTAGAAGCAGAAGCGTGAAAAAAACACAAATTAGAAATTTAGAAACATACGAGTATCTCATTCCAGAACTTATTCAGTTTCATTATGTGAATTATTATATATATCATAAAATATTGAAAAAAATCGTAGGCAGCGCTTAATTAAAATATGAGTACCGTAGAACGGGGATACTTTGCTCCTACGGGGGATACTTTGCTCCAAACTAAAAAAAAGTTTCTATTTCGTCCAGCCGGTAATCACCTCAGATTTGAGAGATTCTAAAAATATTATCAGGTAACACTAATCTTGCTCTACCAACTGCCGTGTGAATTGAGTGTCTACGGTAAGCCATTTGGACAGTAGCAGTCAAATAAACCACAACCTCGTAGCAATCTCAACGGAATCATTGGAAAAATCGGTTTACATCTTGGACCCTAGTCGTTAGACCCTGGTGAGTGATATATAATTTGAAAGGATATTTTATAATATAGTAGTGGACATAATATTTTTTAGATTGCTGTTAAAGTTTCTGAGATATTTAAGATTTAAAAAAACGGGGATACTTTGCTCCAGTTTTGGGGATACTTTGCTCCAGGAGCAATGTTTCCCCAATATACAATTTATTATAAATTTTCGTATTTATTTTAGATTATCTTGCCCAGAATACACGTAAAAAGAGCAGATTCCCGTTAATATAGAGCTTACACTCAAAAAAGTTGGAAAAATGTCTCCTGGCTGTAAGATCTGGGGTCATGACTCAAAGGAAAGCCTGACTCACTGACTCGTTTAATGGAAATAGTGACACCGAACAGCTCAATCAATTTAAAGGCGGGATTCAAAAAAGTGGTATTTATCTGACAGATATGCAACCGCTCTTGGAAAGACTTCCTCAAGTTTTTGACAAAGAGGCAATAAACAGTTCTTTCTTAGAGAGCCTGGATAGTAAAAGAGCTGAATGGACAAAAGGCATCTCCAACAAAGAAGAAACTTATGATAGTTCCAGGAAAAAGCGTGGCAGAACAGCTTGTTGCAGTGACAGCACTAGGAGATACTGCAGCGTCATCATTACAAAATTTGTCCAAAATAACCGGAGAGTTTGAGAATACAGTCGAAGAACTCCCCACAAGTTCCAGAAAATATCGCCGAGTAAGTGGTAGCGAGAGCGAGGCTAGTGGGCAAATTTCATTAAGAGATTCTTCAGACGGACCCTTGAGTGACTTGGAAAATGAGCCCCCAAAAGTCCAGAAAAACTCAGGATTCAAATTGCTACCATTAGTGAGAAAAGTGGGCAGATACATTGTTTTTAATTACGAAGGAGAGCTTTTCCCGGGTGTCATTACAAAATTAGGGAAAAAAGGTCCCGTTGTGTCTGCCATGCAAAGGTCAATTAAAAGCTGGAGGTGGCCAATGCCTGCTGATGAAATGCCTGCTGATGCCGACCAAAAAAAATTGGAAGACGAGAATTTTTCTCCGTTCCTGAATTGGACCAATTATGGGGCACTTAGATAATGTTAACTAATATTATTACATTTTCTCGCTAAAGTGGGCTTTATACCTATTTCTTTATTGTATTTTTAATTCTATTGTGATTTTAATATTGTGTTTTTAACAATTGTTGGTGAGATTTTGTATTAGGTACTCATATATGATTTAAAATTATAATATTTTTGAAAAATTTCAAATATAAAGCATAATAAAAGCTCAGTTAAAATTTATATCAATAAAAATACATGTGATTAATAGCTAAAACTGTATTTTTATTAAACTTTGTATATCTCTGGATGGAGAAATGTTAGAAACTTAATATTAAACAATGCTCTGTGGCAGAAATAAATTCGAATCGAAGTTGAAGAAATCATGGAGCAAAGTTTCCCGCTTTCAATGCATACTTTGCTCCAAAAGAAAAATTTTAATAATGGTGACTTAACAGCTCATTTTTATTTTTCAAATCATCTCATCTTAAGGCAAAGAGTTATTTTATTCACTTAAAAATTATAGCCAGATCCAAATACTAGTATTTGAAAAATGCAAACAATTATTACAAATATGGAGCCAATTTTGGAGCAAAGTATCCCCGTCTTACGGTATATTGAAAAATAAATTATTGAAAAATAACATATCATATTGCATATAAAGAGAATATTTGTAATTATATTCTTGTTGTCATTATAACAGGTATAAATTCTTAATGAATACACTGTTGGCGATCTACTCGACACAGGGTAGTTTTGAATTGCTCCAGTGTGGCAATCTGGAGAATACATTAAGAAATGGTTATTAAGTTTGCGATAGTCTTAGGGAGTGTACAGATTCAGTTATTTCATTAATCGTGGATTAAATACCTTTAGATAGGTTTCACGTGTTATTTGGTTGATATAAAAATAACCAACTTATATCGTGCGGATACACACGTTCTGGATATGAACGCGTAGAGTGAAATTTCGCAATCAACGGGGGATTAAAAAAAATCGAAAAAAATGTTGACAAAACAAAATATAAATTATAAACCAGAAAAGTCACACAGAAATCATAATATAATATGTAAATTAATCAGTAATAAATTAAATGGGTTCCAAATTATAATAAATTGATTATTTCTTGATTCGTCTCTACGTTATTTAATGCAAATTAGCCAATAACAGTGAAATAAGTCATCACAACCCCGCTTTACAGCGCTCACTAGCTCGCGATCACTCATTAATGCCGACTTGTGGCATGTGCTAAAGCCAGATAAGTGCCGAGACAAATAATACGAGTATATATATTTAAAAAAAAGATCGCGATATAACTAATTCGCGATAAATGGATATCAGATGCAATTTTTTCACGATGGAATTAGATTGTTTTTATAAATATTGTTATAAATTTAGTCATCGTATATAGACTTCAAATTAAGTATTCCATTTCGAAAGGATTGAGAAATGTAATCATTCTATTTTTTAAATAACTTTTTATTCTTATTAAATGGATTCTTGTTTCTAAATGTTTTATTCATAACAACATTTTGAATGTATACAAATTCTTGTAGACAAATACTGGATTTCACCCATTGCGGATAAATTATTTGTATTTTATAAGGATTAATTGTATCTCAATAGAGACGAAGATGCAAATTGTTTTCTGCCACCACCTTCTGTTCCCAGAAAACAATTTGCATCTTCGTCTCTATTGAGATACAATTAAGTTTTATTCATATTTTATTTTTAACATTCGCCGACCAGATTATTAGTTTTATTTTAAAACTCTATTATATAATATATAATAAAAACCCGATTATGTACATAAAATTATGGTTAAACCGAGAAGTAAACCTAATAGCATTCGCGTTATTAATGAACAGCCACAAACTTCATTTTTATATCACGTATTAAATATCCACGAGTTAAAATAATTAAAGAGTAGGCACATTTTAATACGTGCAAATACCTAATTGGATGCCTCATGAATGACGTGTATACCTCGCAGAAGATATGATGTTAGACGGCCATGCCTCTAGATTGTGAAATAAATATTAATATACCTTCAGACACACGTTACTTTATTATAACGAACCTTTTATTTCTTTTTTCAAGATGGTTCTGCAAAATAAGTGTTATATTCTGTTTTCAGCAACTGTCTAAAAAAAACTAAATAATAAAATGTTTTTTTATTCCATTTATTTAGTGATGTCCGCAGAGCATGACATTTCGAAATTTCGAAACATTCCGAAAATATTTAATTTAAAATAAAAACCAGCTTATTTGTTTATACAATACGTTTTTAGCAAATATAAGATTTGATATAATTAACGGATCTAAAAGAACACGTTTTTTTACAAATAATAGTAAAGGAAGATATATTGCTTCTCAACTATAATAGTTCATTACATAATTTTACACTTATATGCAATATTAAAATATATACTGTACTAGACTATGTGTACTAGACGTCACAATTCAAATTCAAATTAAAAAAAAAAATTGTAATGATTTAAATCGTCGGTAATTAAAAAATATTATATAATCCATAGTTTAAGTCGAAACACTATGATACGTCAACATTATTAAATGTTTAAATTTTAAACACAGTTATTATATAATTTCTGATATGTAAAATAACAGTGTTCCAAATTTAAATATTGTATAAATTATTAAACAAACCAATTTCAGTAAGTATTCATTTCGTAATACTTTTAAATATTCCCAATTTATCAAATACGTTTAAAAAGTCGGTCATTATTACGTGTCATTATTTTAATTACTTGTATTTTAAAAAAATAGTCTTGAACTTTTGAACAATTTATATACTTATATATTTGAGTAATTAATACGAATGAAAACGTCAGTTTTCTAGAAGTTTTATTATATTTTATGGGAATGGCATGTTTCGCCCTTCTAACGTATTATCAAATGTCATTCAGACATTTGATAATACCTTAGAAGGGCGAAACACATCATTCCCATAAAATATAATAAAACTTCTAGAAAACTGCCGTTTTCATTCGTATTAATTATTTAATATGGAGTTTTACATCATTGTTAAAGAAACAATAAATAAGATCTTCAGTCTTTATCATCTTCAGTATTCAACAAAACTTTTCTGATTGATCGATTGATTATCAAATATTAAACGCATTACAGAATATATTTCGATTCAATCGTGGATTATATTTCATTAGCAATGTATAAACGATGATAAGTTTTTTTATTTAGACAAATAACAAGTCTGAATACGCAATGTTTTAAAATTTTATCAGAAATTAAATGAGAATAATATCAATAATGCCGTGAAATTACGTTATTCATTAAAATAAGATAATTATTATTTATAATATTTGAAAGTTTAGTTCAACTATTATATTATAGCATAATACATATAAAAAGTATTCTTTTATAAAAAAAATGTCTAATACCTTCAATTTTATAAGAAATTTAAAAAATGACCATCGTGATCTACAGGAGTTTTATAACAAGCGATTTACCTACAATGTCAGCAGTTTTTAATTTAACTGTAAATATTGTGAGCCGCAAGGCTGTGTTGTAGGTACAGAATAAATTTTATGCTTATGAGACGGATGAGGTGATAATTGCTTCTTGAGGTGTGAGCATCTGTTTTATTTGCATGACACTACTTAATGGTTTAAATTCATAGCGCGTACGAGTGACGAATTTCGACAAAGGTTTTCTAATAAGCACAATCATTCACATTATAAAACACTGTTATATTATTGCTTCTTACATATTCGAATGATTTAAAAATTTATAAATAAACATTGTTGTCACAACTGTCCTGCGTGTGACTGCAAAAAATATGTCACCTTTCAGACATGCCCGGAGTTACAATAATTTAGTGAGTGCGGTTTTCGAAATTGACGTGTTTACAACTCAATTCTCAGGATAGAAGAGCTAGGCGGTAGGTACTCTTTTCTGAATTAATTTACTGTTTATTTATTTAAAGTACAAATATTTATACATAGACCCGTACGTGTGTGTATGCGTATATCTACATATTTATGTATACATGTAGTAATTCTATATAAATAGACACATGGTATCGGTCTTGAATACGTGAAGTAATTGCCGATAATATTTTATGAATCAATTTCAACTTTGATTTAAATAGGTCAAAAAATATCTGATAATGCAAAAAGTATAATTTTGCAAGCATTCAAAGAGAAATATTGAAACTAAGTTGATAATGTCATAAACATGGCATAAGTGAACTGGCTAGTTTAATCTTCGTAAGGTATTTAAACTACAAAAAGTACATAAGTACGTATTTAATTTATTATTTCAAAAGGCGTCATCTTCCATATATAGAAACGAATCAAATCTTACCGCAGACAGCAGGGCGAGATTATTATCATAAAACAATTAATTGGATGGAAACTGCTTTACTTCTACCACATGTTAGGGTCCGTATACGTGATTTACGAACCGAACGATAATAAAGTAAATAAAAGATAAAAACTAATAAATACAATTGTTGTGATATTAATGATAGCATGTGTTCTCACCTGTGAATAGAGTTACTGTTATTTGATGGGCAATGCTTTCAGGAAACTTTGAAAATTTGACGTAAACTCACTCGCCAAAACACCCGGTTGAAATATTCTCAAACGAGTAAAGAACGGCTTGAAGCTTAACAAAAACTCCAAGGAATTGTGAATAGAGACTTCTGCTATCGTTTTCGTTGCCTTGGAGGATAAGTTTAATTCATTATAAGCAAAATAAAGTGATTTTGTCTAGGCTCGATTTTAAAGAACGCCGCCATGAGCTGTCAACATGACGTGTCGAAATGAAATGCCGTTTTCGCGCTCGAGCCACAGAAGCGCTGGAGTCGCCGATTACCTGCGCGTGCGCAGAATGGCCTAATGATGACAGTTCTGTCCTTGAATAACGCGCCATTATGGGAAATTATTGTTTGTGTAGTATGCGAGTTTGGCGCTATTAAATACTAGTTGAGTAGCCATCAATGGTGCGAAAGATTCGTTCCTGAAAGGCAAATACCTGAAAATTATGCTTACGAAAATCTTTCAAGGTAAAATATACTAGACTTCATCATGTGATATGGTATTTTGATGGAAAACTTTCTTTGAAATAAACTAAGGAGGATATAAGATATTTACAAAACCCTTTTATCAATATCTAAATGGAAATTCATCACCGAAACGAATAAAAAAATACCTGCATGCATATATCTTAAATTGAGATATATTTACTGACCAATTTCATGATAACTTTTGTTTAAGTATTTATTTTGTATATACTATATGCATAATATTTATTGACGACCTTCGTGGCCGAGTGGTCAGTGCATTTACTGCCACCCTAAAGGTTCCGAGTTCGATTCCCGGCGAGGGTAGTGTGATTGTCACACTGTCTTTGGTCTGGTGTAGAATTCATGTGACAATAAAATGGCGATAGATTAGCTATCTATCACATGTCAGGAGAATCACTATGATAGCTATAATACCCTTTACATCGATTTGGCTCGTGCTGTCATGATGCGAAGAGCGATTCAACAAAATAATAATAATAATAATTTAAACTACACTGATAAAGGGCTATTGTGTCCCGAAACATGTTTGTGTAAATTTTATTTGTATTAAAAATAAAATGTTTATACAATAATAAGCTGTACTGATGAAGGGCTCCTGTGTCCGAAACATGTTTGTGTAATTTTTTTTTTAATAAAGTGCTGTTTACAAAGAATTTAACATTTTTTTAATAAAGGTTGGGGTACTGGGTAAACAACTTTGTTCAATTATGAATCCCCTATACAAAGTTCACTGAAATCACGCGATGGAAGTCAATTTTGAATTAAATGTGATTATTTTAAATACTTTTTATTTCTTCCAACCGGTTTCTTTGGTGCTGCAGTGACTTTGGCGAAAAGAGACCTAAATATAATTGTTGAAATACGTGTAAGATTCTTTTTGTTAATGTATTTAATAATTCACATTTGAAAACCTGTGTTTTTCTTTTGTTTTACAAACCGAACAAACGAAGGTATGGGAAAATCAATTTATTCATAAAAATATCAGTTCCCCAAAGCGGACCACTAGAGTTGCTACATAAAAACTAAAGTGGTGCAAAATTGTTTTGTGACCATAAATCTCAGCAGTACCTACTCTACCTAACTCATTCGGCAGGAGGCACCTTACCTAACCTAACGCAACCCATTCGGGGTGCTTCCTTCCAGGCGCGACCTACATTCTAGTACTCCATCGTAGCTGTTCCAGGGTCTACGGCGTAGTAAATACCAAATTAGTTTCAGCTCCACGTTTTCCACTCAAATTCTAATTAGTTACTGAAGTATCGCGGGATGTGTATTAGCTAAATAATACCCTTAAAATTTGGCAAATTTTAAAGCTGCAATTATTAAAAATAAATTATCTACGTGAACTAAAAATCATTAACAAACTGAATTTTTTTTTTAGATAATTTTGAAGTTGAACGTTGTTCTTCTATTATTATAATAAAAATAAAATAACATTAATTTAATTAAAATTTATCGAATATGAAGAAAACTTATACATTTTTTAGGTTTCAAATTTTTGCCAGAATTTAAATAAAATTGAAATAAGTAATATATTTCCTTGCATTTACATGTTATTTTAAAATCGCCTATGCCTTAAAATGAGAAAGAGAAAAGGTAGCATGTCTTCATAATAGCACCAATTTTGTTATCCTGGCAAAATGAATCGCAAGATCTACATAAAGATGAAGGAGAAGAAGAAAAGGGAAATTATTCGTCGACCGTGAATATGAAATAAAAATAAGAAACTTTTAAATTTCATGCATATTTAACAAAATAGTATCTATACTTTCGTATGAAGTACTTTATTTGTGGTGTGGCATTATTAAATAAAATAAGAATACGCTTGTAAAATTTGTATATAAATCACTTTATTCTTTACAACCACCAACCGGTTTCGCTCCCGTCGGAGCTTCGACAGAACAACATAATATACCATATATTCTGTTACCCTGACAAAGCTCGATAGTTTATATACAATACAAATTTCACAAGTGTACGAGTATTATAATTATATTTTAAAAAGTATCTGATCAAAGACAATCAAAACATTAAATATTTTTGTAAATTTTGGTGACGTTTAAAAATATCATTTAAAATATCAATTAAACTGATACATTAAAGTAATGATGACTTTTCTATGTAGATAAACAAAAATTACACAAAGCCATAAAAAGAGTGTATCACTTTACTAGCAATGGCGTCCTCATTTGCGATCATTCGCATGAGGGAAATTTTATTAAATCAAAGAATTTGAATCATTGTTTTGTGGTTGAGAAATTCTAAAAAGGAATATGCATATCAAAATTTCGTATGCAGCGAATATTAGGAGCGCAGAATAGGAAAGGTTAAAACGCTGTTTATATAACAATATATTAATGTAGTGAATGATATTATGTAATGGAATAAACTTAATAAACTGGAGGATTATTTTATGAGGACACACGTTGTATATAAACAATTAATTACTGAGATCAAATCACGATTATCAGCCCTGACGGTATACACTCCGACTACCCTATGCATAGAGGGGTGTTTGGTATCAGAAAAAGGCGGAAGCTGTGCAATCGTAAACGAAAATATGGCCGAAATATATTAACAATGGGAAAATATTTTAAGAATATTCTACGCTGCCGATTCGTTGGGCCATAAGCATTTAGTACTTAGCCCTTTGTACTGCTGAGGCCGGAACTCGTTAAGAAAGCAACGAATATTTATGATCTTGTCTTTGCCTAACTAATACACCCGAATTCAAAGAGATTCTTATTGTGAAAGTAGCTATTTAGGCCTTTTATTTCTTGTTGGATTTGCAATTGAATAGGGTTGGAATGATTATCACCATTTTCAAATTACGTCGTTTTATTCAAAATGGAAAACGTAATGCCGGTTTTTGTTTTGAGAGTTTTGTTGATTAAATTCATGAAACAGTTTTAAATAATTTGGATTATGAGTTTTATAATCATTGTATTATTTTGTATAACGCATGTGAAAAGTATAAAGTGGAATCATGTTGTCCATATAGTAAGGAAAATGGATTCCTCTGGAGTGGCGACCCCTGGTCAAAGAATCCCGGGCAGACCACTAGCAGGATGGTCTGATAGTTCAAGGATTGTGGATTCGTTCCAGAACACGACAGTGTTTCTTTTTGTAACGAGCATAATATTTGAGCTAATTTGAGTGAGAGTTAGTTTTTAAAAATCCTGAACGTAGGTCATTATATTATAATAATATATATCATACATACATACGTTTTTTAAACTTCGTTCAATTTTACTCCCAAATAATAAAATACAATTTCTAGAAAACTCACGTTTTCATCAATATTAAATTCTTAATGTGGAGATATACAGTCATTATTATCGAAGAAACAATAAATGAATAGTCTTTTATCGTAGAAAATTAAAAGGAAAAGAGTTATTGTCATAAACAGCCGTTGTCGTCCATTGCTGGACATAGGATCTGTGCAGCAATGGACAACAATATCTTGCGCATTGCGCATCCTATATTGTTTATTACTCGTACAATTAGCCAATTGATTTTTAGAAGTTTTAACAAAAAACACAATTATTAAATTAAACTTAAAGGAAACAAAACAAGGGTATTCTGGAATAAATATCGTTGAGATTTAAATCATTAGAGGACAACGTACATTTTGCATTTATTAAAAAAACTTCTTACGGTTTATTACGTTTGCGATCTCCTTTATCCCGTCATTCAGTGTGCTAGCATCGTGATCGAGAGGAGAGTGTCGAGAGAGACCCCTCGTAGCGTGTCATCGTTAGATAATAGTATAGTATCATAGAAATATGTTTTCCTGTGGAAGTGCCCGATTAGGGGGACCTTGTGGCCGTGTGCACACTAATCGTATAATAACTGTCACACGAGGACGGCCTCCTATCTATCATATTTGTGGTCATATTCAGACAACTTGGTAGGACATTAATGCTTTACTTACTATCCTATAAATACACAGAAGAATATGATTGTCGGCTTTTTAAAAATAAATACATTCTCTTAGTGCGGAATGCTAATAAGTTTCATACAACGTTATTTTAAGCATTGAACCAACCCTCCTCCGATTTTGGTAATGATCGTACCATGTTTGTATGGAGAAACAGATTTATACGTTCGTATGAAGCATTTATTTGTTGGTGTGGCATTATTAAAAATAATTTAAAAACACCTTTCTACTTGTACCGGAATGCTCCGGCGGGAGTTAAACAGGTTGGTTTGATAAAGTCAAATGTAAGTACAAGTGAAACATGGAACTGGCAGAAGAAGGATGAGAGCAGGATAAATGCGGTAGAGTTTTTTTTTTTTTTTTAAAGGAACATAGAAGTTCCCGCCACATACCCGAGGCTGTTATAGGGCGTAGCGGCGCCCTTTTATCAGCCTCGCTCGTACACTCCTTGGGCCTGTCCCCGGTCCATCCGGGACTTGCATTTAAATACGGCAACAACAAGGGGGTGCCAGACCACATTTAAACTACTCAATCTCACTTCTATGCTCCGTTGTACTTTATTGAATAAATAAATAAGCATAATATATAATACATTAACATTTTGGGAACATTATATAAAAGATAAAAATAATGATACACCACAGGAATATACAGCGGGAAGAACAGGAGAGGCAGAGGAGACAAATGCAGGATGGGAAAAAAAATAATAATAACGTGGAGTACAGTTTTTGGCATGTAGGACAAAGGACGAGGTTTAGGAAGCATTTCATAATATTAAATAAATAAATAAAACCACTGCACAAATCATTTTTATGGCCAAGAGGGAGAGGAACGAGACCCGTCACAGAGGGGCAACCTCCCTCTCCCAGCTGGAAAACAGCGCACCCTCAGAGGGCAAGAAACAGCACAAGTCCGGTGAATTACGGTGGGGTAGACAACTGTAGAAACCCCTCTATCCAGGAGCAGCAGCCCCAGCATCCTTATATACGTGGAGGCCGGCTAAGTGTCGGCCTCGGCAAATGCATTAATCTACGCTCTGACTCTCCGTCAGATCCGAGTTCCAGACCGGGCGGACAGCCACTTTTACTACATCTATTATCCGATTCCGCGCGCTCACCAGGGAACTACACTCCCAGAGGATGTGGAAGGCCGTCTGGAGCCCCCCGCCGCACGTACACTCCGGGTCCGGCACCAGACCAAAATCATGGAGCCTGGCACGGAAGTTGCTGTGGCCCGAGAGCATCTGCACAACGTGGTGATCCAAGGCGATCCACTCACTGCTCATCCTTCTTCTCAAGGAGGGAAAGAAAGAGTGGGTCCACCTCCCTCTGGGCGATTCGTCCCATCTCTTTTGCCAATCACACATGGAAGCCTCCCTTATCCTTCCGCGCAAGGCTGTAAGTCCATCCTCTTCAGGGTCAAGAGTGAGGCCCAGATGGGTCACCCTCTCGCCCCGCTTGAGGCGTCTCCTGGCAACCGCCTCCAGCACCTCCAGATCAGCAGGGAGAACCCCTCCAATTACCGGCAGTCCTGTAGGCACCAGTCAGAGCTAAGAGGGGCACGCGTTGGCCCCTCAGCAGTGCGGAGGACACCGTCCGAACCGCTAGACGACCCGACCACACACCCGCCGCGTACGTGATTCGGGGCACATACACGGCTTTGTGTAGTAACCGAGTTGCCGGCGCCCGAAGGCCCCACGCCGCAGTGCTGAGGCGCTTGACCTGCATGAACAGATTCGCGGACCCCTCAGATACCGCCTTTACATGCCCTAGGAATGAGAGCGACATGTCGACCTGAACACCTAGGTACTTGAGCAATCTCTTGAACCTGATGCCAGATTCATTCATCCGTATAGTCGGGTTTCTGTTACGGCTTAGATTCCCACGGAGAAGCATGGCGGACGTCTTGGCAGGGGAGAAGGAAAGCTTGTTTCGTTCGCCCCACGCTGCAATCATCCTCAAGCATTCATTTGAGACCATTTCAAGTTCATTCCGGCTCTTTCCGCACACAAGGAGGAGCGCGTCGTCGGCATACGCGACCACAGTGCTAGTTCCTAAGACGCTTAAGGTGCTAGGTGCGCTTAACCCAAACAATGTCAGGTCATAAGTCCTGTAAACTTCTGGACCACCATATTCTGTTTCCAATTTGCATCTTCGTCTCTATTAAAATAAAAAAACTCCGTAAAATCCAGTATTCGTCTACAAGTATTTGTATACGTTCAAAACATTGATTAAGAGTTATTCTTTTAATCATAAAGAAGGTTTGAAAATAATATTATAAAATTAATAAATAAAAAAATCAATGGCAAAGATAACCGGGAAAACATGACGTTCGAAAAAACAACCTGCGCGTGAATTTAAATATTGTTAGACATTTTAAATATTGTTAGGTATGTAAGGATATACGTTTGTGGCGGTCCATCTATTCTGCCTACGCTTCGTAAATGCTGTGATAGCTGACGAGTCAGATTTTAAATATCGAATTGATTATTAACCCATTTATCTATTATAATACCGTTATATCACACGTACCGTGAATTTTTTGTTGTTATGGTTCTATCTTTGTGCTGATATATCATTTGTAAATATTCAAATTATTTTTCCAAGAATAAATCTGTTAACTCCTTTCGAGTTAATAAAATAGATTAAATGATATATTAATACAATGATCTGATGTATTGGACGCTCATGCACGATATCAGATATGAGTCTCGTCCTTCCAATCCAATAAATCTGTCGATGGTCGCATTGATGAAACCCCCTTCCAATGAAGTGTATTAATAGCTTTGACCGACTATCACATTTCACGTCATAGAGCCATATCGGCTTCCTCGGTTCCTAAAATAATTCTAAATATATCAATCTCATATTTAAGTCGCCTAAGATAATTGACAAATATAATCAAAAATAAAAAAAATCATTGGATCCATATGTCTTTACATATAACAACTTGAAGAAAACATGTTTAATTAGTTCGTAAGATATCATACATAAAATCATTTACTACTTACTGCTTAGAGTCCACAATCTGACAGCGGGCTGTGCTGCTTGATATTGGAGACAGATCCTCTTCAGGAGGTGTACATCTTGAATACTCCATGTTGCAGATGTAGTGTGCCGTTCCAGTGCGAAGAATATTTCATCACAATATGCTGATATGCTGTAATGGATTTATAAATTCGCAGTCATTAAGTTGTGTACAAATACATTGTGTGTTTAGATAAACTGCTAGCTTCCTTATAAATAGAACAAACTTATGAATATTTCCAGAAATAAATTAAGTTATTAATGTAAAAACCCTAAAGCTAAGTTTTAAGTTTTTTTTCTGTAGTCACGCATCGTGGCGCAAAGCGTGTATACGATATAATACGAGCATACGTTGATTCACCAGTGACTTGCCGCGTAGCTCAAGTCGTCTTCCTATATGGCCGTAGCCTAAAGCTACGACCATCAGGAAGGAGACTCGTTTTGTGCTAAGAGCTACGCTTCGAGGTAGGTGACATGTCCTAGCGAAACAACGCGCAGTGTTCACCTAAATGTCCACATTTTACGGTTAGCACCATGCTGACTGACCATCACTTAGTGATTCACCTAGCGATTAGAAGTGTTACTTAATTTTATTTTGTCACCAAGTGATTTTCTAAGATAATATTAATAGTCTCAGTTTTTCAATACTTTACACAACTACTCAAGAAACGATATATTAAGTCACCTTTTCATTATTTTAAGTTTGTTCAATATTTATGTTTAGCTTTTTTATTTATTGTTTTATATATGCTACAAATCTCTAAATTGAATGCGAATTTAAATAATATTTCAAATAATGAAATTAAATCACTCTCAGATTAAAACAGTATATTATAATAAAAAAGAAAACCAAGAAAAAGTAATCTCCCAAAGAGTATTTATGGTTTCTTGAACAATGATGTAAAACTCCAAATTCAATTATTAATATGTATGAATAAACGATAGTTTGCAAGGAGTTTTATTATAATATTTATGTATAATATGTTTCACCCTTCTAAGACATTATCAAATGTTTCATCAACATTTGATAATACCTTAGATGGGCGAAACATGTCATACATAAATAATATAATAAAACTCCTTGAAAACTATCGTTTTTTTCATTCATATTAATAATCCCAAAGAGTACTTTTATACAAATTAGAATTTGAGATTTTCGGAACATTGAACTTAAATAATCTGATAATAAGAAAAGCAACTTTCTCGTTAGTTTGGAGAGTGACCCAACTGTTCCCAAATGTCCAATGAGTTTGTACAGGAGTATGTAGCGTGCAATGTGCCACGTATGTACATATTTTAGCACCTATTGTAACATTTTCTACTCTACAACTCTAGCCAAAGTATTTATTAATTTTCAAATAAAACCGAATTAAAATTTCAACTGGCGTATTGACTTACTGTGGAGGGCGTTCACGGTATAAATCTGACAACAGCCGCCCGGAGTGAGCCTCATAAACTATTCTGGGTATAAAAATTAAGCTTTACATGAAAATGAACAATGTCCTCGTCCTCAGTAGGATCACAGCGTGATATGCATTGTGATGGAGATTTAATGACGTCGTTAAAAGTTTTGCAATTTCCAAAGTACACACTATTAGATGATAACAGGGCAGTTGGATACAAGGTGGTTAGAGATTAAAATTGCTTTTATTACTAGATCTTATCAGCGACATCAATTTATTGGTTAAATCCTTTATTTTAATACTGCAAGCTAGTTTTAAAATTTCCCCCCTCCATGTTACTATGAACATACATATGTAATTTATTAAAAAATTACAAATAATTAATAAATAGACAAATTTTGAAATGTGATACGTGACGATATTCAAATGTACAAGTTTTAATAATTAAATGTCAGTTTCTTTATTTCAAATAAATATGTCCGAATGGATTTTGACGGGTAGTAGAGCTATGAAAAGGTTTGCTATTCCGGAAAGTATCATCTTCTTATTTTAATATTGGCCGCTAGCACGTGTTTGTGCATAGTTTACCACCATAATGTGGCGTCCATCTTTTGGAGGGTCTCCCAGGCATTCTTCTTCCCTCTGGTTTCCCAAGTAAGACAAGGTGTGGGCGTCCATTCTTTCCATATGGACTCTCCAAAAACATTTTGTTTGTCTCGCCCATCTGACTACATCCTGGATATCACACATTTCCCTAATCTCGGTGTTGGTCCTGGCTTTTATTTTTCCACCGGGGGTATGCCTCTATAAAATGTCGTAATATAAGAAATGGTAACTCCAACAGAAAATCCTCCTGAGAAGGCAAGAGGATCTCATTCTGGATATCATTCCCTAGGTCATGAATAGTCGCCATGGCTGACTCCTCTCTACAGAGAGAGGAGTCAGCCATGGCGACCATTAATTAAATCGAGGTGCCCGGGACTGAGATTCCTACTCTCAAGTGATAGTAAACGTCGCGTCGGGGGGACTTGAAATGACACCGAGAGAAGAAGATATCTCTAATTATATAAGATGATGTAAGTTAAAAAATAATATGGTCGAACAAATCAATTTCTAGAAACAACTAAATATTACCTACCTTAAATCAGCGATTCTCTTTTGAAACACTAAATATTTTACGGAGTCTCAAAATAGGCGGAACCTGATTTACTGTTTATTAATTAATTATAATAATTAAATGAAAATCATACGAAAATAGGTACATAATAAATTTGTACATTATAATTCCATCATGTGTGCATGAGCACACTCTGAGAACCGCTCCGCTAAATAAACCAACGTGTATCCATTTCACTGCATAACTCATTGTTTGACAATTAATTTCTATAAACAACAAATAATACCACTAAATAAACTAACGTGTGTCCATTGCCCTATATAAACCATTGTTTGTCATTAATAACAAATAATGTCACTAAATAATTAATGTTTCGTCTTTTATATAATAAAGTAATCTTAAATAATCAAATAAAACTTATTATCTATGTGAAAAAATAATTTTGGATCATTCTGTATTGACCTCCGCTTGGAGATGAGCTTTAAGGGACGGGGTAATATTTGAGTATGTTAATTGGATTCAAAGTATCGCAAAGATAAAAGAGATTGTAGTCAAGGTGAGCAAACTCAGCCCATAGAGAATGTGAACCTGCATGTGGGAATATTCTGGACCGTGGGGAGAAGGAGCGTAGATCCCTATTACGAGATAGTGTGTCTGTTGGTCACCATGGACGGCTTCTCTGAAAATGGGATTATTTTGAATAATAAATGTTTGCGAAAGAATAATGTGAGCGTGTTTGAAGAGAGGATTTTTTTAGCTTATGTAAATGTTTTGTATATATTCTATTGTGTAACATAGGGTTGGAGATTTTTTTTCTCCAAATAAATTATTAATTTTGGCTCTCCTTGCAAATGTTGAGATGTTGTATCTTATAAACTTATGAAGTTTTTTTTTCAATATGTTTAAACAATGCAAGGAATAAGAAACTAAATTAATTAATCTGATCGTGATCGCCAATTTAATATATAAGGCAATTTTTAATTTAATATAATTTTTCTTTAAGCTCTGTGAATTGGAAAGAAACTCTTCATTTAACCTTTTGGGCGATTTCAGAACTTTATGTAACTAACAATCACGCCGTCTCCCCGAAGCCGACCGCCATATTGTTCTTCTTGACATACTTCTATCACTTTCTCAACATTCGTACATCGTGTCATGCAAGCACGTCGATATTTTAAATTTGATTTCATTAACTTGATCATGTCACGTAATTTCTTTAATATTTATTCGTCGTTAATTCTTGTATCCAAACCATCAAACTTATTCCTTTTTTACAAATGAGTTTAAACATGTAATTATTTCCGTTTCAACTGATTTGATTAAAAAAATGTTTGACATATTTGAGTTAGTATTATTTTATCGCTAAAGGATTTTACTTCTAGTACATAAAACATTTAAATGAATACTCGAGCATTCGCAATAGCTATATGAATGTGGGGTATTCATTTTTATAATAGTAAAAAACATGAGTGGAAAATGACCATAGAAACCTTTTTATCGTTTCCATTTCCTGCCAAAAGATGGCGAAAGTCAGAGTTTGTGATCAACCTTTTCATAACTGCCGACAGGCGTACGGCCAGCAAATCTTTTTTAGCGGCGCCTGTTTACGCAAACGACATAGCATATATGTGAATAAAAACTGGCGTTCAGGAGTAGGTGATAAAACTGTGCTTTATTGAGTTGAAAATATAGACAGTAAAATATTTCCTTCATTTATGGCAGTTATAAGACGGACAATTAAATTGAAATACAAGCACAGTCCTTGACATAAAATATAGTTTTTGAAGGACTTGTATTATTACATAATAACAAAACAAATTGTTTTCTGTTTCCCTAGTTTCTTGACAGTACCTACAAATTACATTTAATTAATCATTTTTAGGGGGGTAAGAACGGGACGGTTGTAATAAAAAGGGACCAGTTTTACGAAGTAATCACTTCTATAAATTTAAGAGGACAAAAATCTTTAACTCGACATGTCAAGGACAACGTATTGTAGTACCACAATGTTAATATTATTAAAAACGTATGTTTTCTAATTGTTTTATTTTATGGGAATGACATTTTCGGTCTTGCTGAGATATAATCAAATATGTAAATGATATATTATGGAGTTTTAGAACCATCATGTGTATAATAAACATAAAATTTGCTTCTTTAAGACGATGAAAATAACTATTCGTAAAATGTAAACTTTTCATTCCTGAGTCAATTTACACTTAATTTTTGTGATAATTTATGGCTTAGTTTAATTATATGAGCTTACATTTTTGAAAATGTATCACGTGGAAATGTATTAAAAATAAAATCACTTAATGTACCATATGACATTTTTAACGTACGTTAAAAACAAATCGCAAATTTTCGAAATAAAAAAATTGATACTTAAACATTATAAACTGTTAAATTAAAAAACTTTGTTTTTAATGATGATGTCAACATAGGTTGATGAAACAGCTGCCGCGAAAAATAAAAATACAATTGAAATAGAAAAATGAACTTTTACACATAATCAAGATCACATCCATTAATTTATAATACTATGTACAAATTGTTATTTTAAAAGTACTTGCTCTAACTAAATTGCGAAATATATGGAAAATTAAAAAATGTTTATGAAAACTCCAGTGTTTGTTTTCAAAATATGTTCAATCATCTGTCGTTTTAATAAAAGGATGCCTTTTCGAACACCTGGAAGGATAACAGGGCCGTCCAATCCCCAATATTACATCAACTTTTATCCGTCGTCCGATAAATTTCCATTGTTCGGTTTTTCAATTATTTTCCCTGACGCGGCTTGGCCGATATTTTCCAATAAAGCGATTTTAAATTGAACATGACAAAGCGTTTAAGCAAAATAGGTCCGGCCCGGATACCGGATTGGGAAAGAAAACAAAACCTTTTAGGAGGAATCTCCCGTTTTTACAAGCGCCAAGGCAAAGCAATCATTGGTGGGCACGTAGAGCTGAAGTATTCAGGTAATTAATTATGCACGAACATCAACAACCAATCGATGGCCGGGAAGCGGCGAGTCTCTTTGTACTAGAACACGTATACGCGTTGACAAGTACATTTCTAAACATTCCATTCGAATTTATTTTGACTTTTTTTAAACCAGTGCTTTTGCTAAATTTGTAGCAACGCCATTCCCCATTTTCAATTTTTTATTCAATTCAAAAAGATACCGAAGTAGGTACTGAAATGTCGTTTTCGAATACGTACTATCACTCAAGCTGCTGTCGGAATAGGAATAGTAGTACTGCTTCTATTTTAGATTTTACTATTGGCAAAACATTGAAAGTCACGTTCAAGGAAATTGCACCGGTTCGAGGAAGTTTCAATTTCAAAGTTTCAAGAATTTTCATGAAATTCTCAAAATTCTCTTCAAATAACTATTTCTGTTAAATAAAATAAAATAATTTTTATAAATATTTACATTAGGAATGAAATGTATAGTACCTATACAATTCCATAAAATTGTTTTTGATAATAAAAGTAATTGGATTATGGGAAAATTCGACAGAAAAAAATCATATTGTTTAAAGTAACTTATAGACTTCTTAAAGGATGGTTTGAATGCCCATTGTTCCCTTAGTGTAACTATATTAGAAAAGATATCTACTTTTACCGCAGCTGTGGAAAATAACCCTTCTACCGCTCTCAAGCATGTAAGCTAAATTATATTTGTTTGGTTTGGTGTTAGAGGTGGTAGGGATCTCTTAGAAGTATGTGTAAAAACGATGAATGATAGAGTTTCAAATACTGATATCAGAAAGTAATATAGAGGGGAAGAAAGTGTTTTAAGCAATATGTCGTAATATAATAAATATTATGATGAGGTTCGCAACCCATCACACCGCGTCTCCCGCGGGGCGAAAAGAGAAGGATGGAGTGCCGCATCGGTTAAAGTGTGACAGTCCATTTTTTCTGCCTTCCCTTTTGGGAGACAGCGTGATGGTTAGTTAGTTAATAAATAATATTATAATAAGAACCACTGCGTTTGTTTGGACATATGGAATGCACAGATTAGGAAGTTTAAATTAACCACGGCGCCGAGGAAGATCGAGGAAAACGTTAGAAGTCGGAAGAATCGGCGTGCATGTGTAACTCGCTGTATGCATGTGGAGGAGTCTAGAGTAATGTGTCAGGGTAGAGTTGTGTGGCGGTCCATTCTCTCAGAAAGCCTTCTTGGGGTATCGGCGTGATATTTTGTTAAGGCTGTTTTGTTGTTTGCTTAGTCCACGACGATCCTCGCTCTTATGTAAACAATTATGTTATTAATTACGTACCTTCACTAATATAAAAGACGTCGATCTCCGAGGAGACCGCGTTCAGCAGACTAATTGCTCTTCCCACCGGTGTCACCAGAGGCAGATTGGTTCTGGTGGCCGGTTGGTAAAACAATCTGTGCTGTCGCTGTCGGAGAAATCTATCAGGGACAAAAAGACCAACACCCTCTAGCACGGCCGAGTTCTCGAAATATCCCCTGATTAATTTAAAGAAATGGGTTATGAGATGCCCATCTCTTCGAAGCTGTAAAGAATTGGTTCCGAGCATTCCTAAAAGAAATGCCGTGGGATAGAGCCACGGATAACTACCATACTCCCTCATGTAGAGATACCTCAGAAATTTTTTCTGAACTCTCTCCAGCATAACGGAATATCTCGCCTCGTGAGGACTCCATATCACAGAACCACTTTCGAGTCTGCTCCGAACCAACGCGTTGTATAGGACTCTGAGCACATTGGGATTTCTGAAAACTCTTCCGGTCCGAATGATGAAGCCCAACATCTTCAGTGCAATGTCACAAATCCTCTCGATATGTGCACGAAAAGTCAGCCTACTCTCATAAATGATCCCAAGATCCTTCATCGTAGATACGTGTGTTAGTTGCTGGTTGTTCATTGTGTATCTATAATACACAGTTCTCAATGCTCTAGTAAACGATAGCATAGCGCACTTAGAGACATTGAAGTACATTTATTACTGTGACTCCAGTTAACAATATTATCAATGTCAGACTGGAGGCGAAGACAGTCGTCGGGATTGTTAATTTCTAGGAATAATTTCAGATCATCGGCAAATAAAAGAAATCGCGAGAAGTTTATCACCTTCGCAATATCATTTATGAAGATGGTGAAGAGGAGTGGCCCTAGGTTTGAACCTTGTGGTAACCCTGAATTGACAAGAAAAGGTTCCGATTGAAAAATTCCGTATGAGACGAATTGTTTTCTCCTCTTGAGGTAACTAATAAAAAACATAATCAACTGAGAAGAGAATCCAATTTGAGATAGTTTTGCTATCAGAATGTCGTGGTTCACAGTATCAAAGGCCTTTGAGAAATCATCATATGAACAGTCAACTTGGTGACCATTATCCAAGGCCCTTGTTATGTATTATGTGAATACCATGAGATTAGTTTCAGGAGAGCGCCCCTTCCTGAATCCATGTTGTTCTGTTATAATATGAGGGTCGACTTTGGGAGATGTAAATTTATGCAAAATAGATTCAAATAGCTTGGCTGGAGCCGACAGAATCGCTATAGGTCTGTAGTTTTCGACTGACTCTTTTGCGCCGCTCTTGAAAATAGGACTGATCCTGGAAATTTTCCAGAGATCAGGAAAAGTATTTGTACTTAACGACAGGTTAAATAGAAAATACAGCGGAGATAATAAGAGCTCAGAGCAGCCTTTTAAGAAGTAGATGGGAAGAAAATCAGGACCAACCGAGTGAGAATTTTTCATAGCTTTGATGGACGATTTAATATCATTCGCATCTATGTGTGATATTGCAAAGCTATGACCACAGCAATTGGCACTAAAATTAGTCGCTGAATTGAAATTAAGCCGCGGGGGAACATTGCTATAGACAGATTGAAAGTGTTTAGCGAATGCGTTCGCTATATCTACACCCTCAACCTCTCTATCCCCATGCATCATAGTGTTAAGGATGCCACCATCCTTTCGTAAACTTTTCACATAGTTCCAGAAGGATCCGGGGTCATCCATAAGATTTCCCTCAATGGTGCTCACATATGCTCGAAAGGCTGATCGAACATAATGTCTAACCATCTCTAATGCGTTCATGGTACTTTGTTGTATTTTTATAATATTTTACCTGTACTCAATAGATGCCTTAAACATTTTCCTGTTTGTAATGTCTTTTGAGTTAATAAACTGATTTGATTTGATTTCATTTGATTATGATAGAATGTAATTATGATAGAATGCTGAACAATTAAATTAAAATTAGATTTACGAGCATATCAACATAAATTCCTGGAAGTTTTAGTTACAATAGTTACAAGGGTTCTCACTAATCTATGCATGTAAGGTTACACTGATAAGCGCAGTTGACACGGAATGACAATGATGGTGCCTTTACCCGATACACAGTACGAGTGTAGCTGTAAAATGAATGAAACACTCGAATGTGTATGCGGGCGATGGGCAACTCCTATGTCAGACCATACTTTCTCGAAATTTAATACAGAATTCAGATTTAACCGATTTACCGTATGTACAAAAACATAATCTTAAAAGTAATCAAAAATATTTACACAATCATAAATATTTAACACTCTCACTGTTCTGTGGACGTGTTTAATATTTTCACTTTTCATCAAATTTGAATATTTTATTGTTTTTACGTACGTTTGACTGATTTCTAAGAATGTCTTTTGATGTTAGGTAATTTAGAAATTTTACTCAAATGACAAATTAGTTTAACAATTTGTGTACTTGCATAACGATTTTGTTTACATTACAGATTCATTACACATTTCTAATAAATCATCTCTCGGTTATTCGCCTGCACCATTTTTTGAGTATACTCCATTATTGGTTAATCCGCACTTCTTTATCTCAGATGTTTCAATTTCTTTAAAAAAATATAATTTTTATGTTTTTTCATAATTGGATGTTATCAAATTTGAAGCTTTTCGACTTATTATAAGAACTAATAGTCTATAGCCCGATTATTTGGCTCCAAATCAAATTAATGTATTTTCGAGGCTCTGGCTTTTTCTTTTTCATTTAAATGTTTGAAGTAAAAACTATCATTTGATTATCATTTTAAATCTATCTTTATAATGCCCATTCTTTATAATTAATATTTTATTGTTTTTACGTACGTTTGACTAATTTCTAAGAATGTCTTTTGATGTTAGGTAATTTAGAAATTAATTCTATTTAGGCCTATTCTTTACGGGAGAGGGCCTTTTGGTGGCGATGAGGTTCGCAACCCATCACGCCGCGTCTCCCACGGGGCGAAAAGAGAAAGATGGAGTGCCGCATCGCTTAAAGTGTGACAGTCCATTCTTTCTGCCTACCCTTTCAGGGAGACGGCGTATGGTTAGTTAGTTTATCTATCTTTATTGTATTATATAATGACATATTTATTGTTTCTTGAACAATGGTGTTAAAAAAACTAACAAACTAACAATCATGCCGTTTTCCGGAGGAATAGGCAGGGAGTAGGCTCTCTAGATTCCTCTACATCCATACATCGTAACATGGACGCTCGTAAATTTTTTTGGCGGCCTTTCAGCATTCGATTAATTTGGTCATGCCATGCTTTCCTTGGTTATCCACGGTTTTTCTATCCAATCACACTGCTTTATACAATATTTTAACCATTCTTATCTCGTCAATTCGTTCCATATGCCAAACAATCTCAGGGAGATGTAAAACTACATATTGAATAATTTATGCGAATGAAAACAATTTTTTTATAGAAATTTTATAATAGTTTATGGGATTGACATGTTTCGCCTTACTAAGACATTATCAAATCTGAAAAAAAAAATCATTAAATAATGCCTTTGAAAGACGAAACATTGCATTCCCATAAACTGTAATGTAACTTCTAGAAAACATACTTTTACATTTGTATTAATTATGTATATATAAGATTAAATACAATTCACATAGTTTGAAAGGACCTCTGCTAGATAACTTCAATTCCGTTTAATTACATTGTAAAGATAATTTATATATTTTGAATTTTATTGCGATCATTTTTCACGATTTAAAATACAATATAATGTACTCGGGTATATATGATCACAAATAATGGGTAACGTAAGATCCAGAACCAGTTTTTGAAAGTTCAATGGCAGCTTGTGGCGGCAGGTACTCCCGACTTTCTACTTACGGCTTAGAATGTCACGGATTACACAGGATATCTATGGTCAACTTGCAATTACGTTTGACGATAAATGTGATTGTTATTACGGCGCTATATCACACGATGCATTAGATTTCATAATACTTCACGTAGTAAATTTTCTTTGGGGGTTATTTAAATCTGATGCTTTCACTCCGATTTTAAGAAAACAATCAATTTTATTTATGAACACAGCGTGTAGAAAAATTACAAAAAAAAAAAAATAGAACGGTAAGAGAAATGGAGATCACAGCCTCAGGTGATGATAAAGATACATTTTGAAAACGTTAATCAAAATAAATACGATGTAATGAAATACCAAAATCAATTTTCTTTTTTGGCAGATTAGTAAAGAAGTGACTTCGTAAACCAGGTTAAATAATTTCGTTATGTTAAAATGCGAAATTGTCGATAACATCCTGATACATTTAATTTCTTCGGGGAAGCTCGGTCATGTTAGCGGATAAGTGATTACATCTTTCGATTGGACACTTGCAGAGACTTAATCTCATTGATGCTGCTTCGCCATTTCGGTTCTGAGTCTATAATTAATAATAATTAGAAGAAGTGAGATTATATGCTGACATTTATTTAATGAGTAAGTCTATTGAAAAATGGCGAATGAAAGTTCGTGTAAACGAGCAAATAATAAATACACGTAAAGAAGGCAAGGATAGAAAAAACCAAAAAAAAAATTAAGCGAGAAGTGAATGTTAGAACATTCATACATTCATAAACATGACGCTCTATTTTCTTAAATCAATGATTTTCAAAACGCGTTGGGTTGCTTTGTACTTTTATGATTATCTTTTAATCATAATTGCAGTAGTAATTCGAGAGGAGATCTTCTGTATGAACTGGAGTGAGTTTATATGTGGTCCTAAACTGGTTTCATCGCCGAAACTTCGCACTCTTCTTAAAGAAATTTCGCCGACCACTTCAGGCGGGATATTTCAAATGTAGTCAACTTTTTCGTATTTTTTATAACACGATAATTCGGTTTACGAGTATTAATGCGAGACGTGGGCATTAAATCGCACCCGTTTCTATTTTATAGCTCCATTACTCACGCAGATTTCATTTGTTACCTGTAACTTTATATAATTCTTCACTTCACAAAATAACGATCAATCTATTTTTGTTCTAATGTCAAATTTAAATTAATGTCGATGACCATCAGTTGCCGAGAAGAGAATATTGTTTATTGTATTTTTTCCTTATACGAGGTTCACGCCAACCGGCAATATTTCATTGAAATGCACATAAGGGTTAATGAACTACCACGTAGAGTTATTTAAATTATTTCATCCTTAGTACATAGCATACGAATACCTTTAGATAGAACATGTTATGAGGAAAAGATATCAAATATTTATTTCTTTTGCCGGATACGAGTGTTCAAACCTCAGCATTGATTTTCATAAAAAAACTATCACAACAAAAAAATATGCAGAAAAATTAATAAGTGTTTTATGAGACATTACAATATTCTTTAAATTTTTCTTTTTCTTATTCTTCAACCTTGCGCCCTCCACCGCTAGATATAGGCTTCTTCCATTTCTCTCTACTCGTGCCTATTTGATCCCTTTCGCATTTTTGCCATTCCATCTATTTGGGTAATGGCCTCTCGACACTCCTATATAATATTCTGTGTGCCCATCCGGCATTGCCCTGCCTGGCTATATGTCCAGTCCATTCTTCCAGCTTTTTCTTTAAATATAATAACATACTGAAAAAGGTTTTTATGTGTGGTTGATGATGATCAAATTATCTGTTTCCGAGGTATTTGCTCTTAATTGTTTTTTCGGAGACGCCGTGCGTTATAAAAATATCGTTAAAAGAAACTTATTTAATACCGTATGTGGAAAGATAAAACACATCTTCCTTCTTCTTCCTCAGCCTATTCCCGTCCACTCCTGGACAAACGCCTTCTCCATTCGCTTCCATGTCACTCTGTCTTGTGCAGACTGCATCCAGGTTATTCCGACGTGTCTGTTCAGATCATCCTTCCACCGTAGTTGCGGTCGCCCTGCACTTCTCTTTGCCGTCCACGGTCTCTAAGTCAGCAGTCTTTTTATCCATTTTAGAGTCTCCAACCGGTGGATGATGTCAATGACCTTTGTTTTTTCTCTCACCGTATCGTTTCTGACTCTGTCTCTTAGGTTTATTCCTAACATGGCTCTTTCCATGGCTCTTTGGGTCACTTGTAGTTTCTCGGCACTTTTTTTGGACAATGTTACAGTTTCAAGACCGTAAGTACCAACTGGCAGAACGCAGGTTTCATAGACTTTTCGTTTCAGGTTGATCGGTATTTTCCGGTTTGTAAGGATGTAACCCATGTTTTCGAAAGCTGCCCAGCGTAGTCCAGCTTATTTCAAATAATAACATAAAATACACTAAATTCGAATGATAACAGGAACATTACATAGAAATCTACTTTACTTTTTTATTATGTTTCTCGTTGTCACCGTTTCTGTCTACAACTATTATTACGTATGCGTGTGTGTATGTCGTATTAATTTGTTCAATCAAAAAGCATTTACAATTACACCTAAAAGATAACAACCTCGCCGCACGCATTAGTAAACGTGCATACATTATGGTATGGTAATCACTTTTTTTAAATAATAATCGGCGAATTACTCTGTTCCATACCAGTTCCGAGCGGCGACTGTTATTGTTGATGTGTTGTGTCACGTCACAGTGTATGTACGGGACTAATTAAAAGCCACCTTGTGACTCGAGTTATCCGTGAAAGTAATCATTGCTTACGATTATGCTGTCTTATGCGCTGTGAATATATTTACTTTATATAATCATACATTTGGCGATATTGTAATAGAGCTGTAACGATTGCTTAGGGAAAAATTAATAAAATCAATTATCAATATGGACCGTTTTTTCATCAAGCCAAATAAGAAGTGTATAGTTTATCGCTGAGAAATTAATTTGAGGTTATGCTCCATCTAGCCTTTGCACAAACAAGACAATAATTCAAAAATGCTTTGATTTCATTTTTAAAAAGGGCGAGGGAAGATCTAAGATCCTGAGCCTCACTCGAGTCCCCCTTTATAAAAGTATTACATAATTTGACGTTGTTCATTTAGATAGCAATGTTTGTTGCGATACGTACATATCAGGGCTTCTTAAGTCTGATTTCTTCGAACTGAGAGAGCCAAAACAAAAAAAGAGATATTGATGAATCTAGGACCCATGTAAATTCTTTTGTAGTGTCATGTTTAGATAATTGCAACGGAATGTACGCTGGATTGCCGCATTAAGCAGAATACAAAGCGTATTCAATGCTGCTGCCCGATTGATTATGGGGCAACAAAATTACTGTCATATCACGCCGCTCCTGAAGGAACTTCACTGGCTTAAAATCCGAAAACGAGTAAAATACAAATTGTGTTTGACAGTGTTTAAGGCTCGACACCAGAGAGCGCCATCAGTAGAAACAAGTGCAAACAACATAATAATTCCTGTCAGAGCAAATAAAGCAAGTTTCTATGATAGTGCTTTCAGCGTTGCGGGTCCGTTGGCGTGGAATAGCCTCCATGTTAGTATTAAGTATGAGGATAGTGACGTTAAATTTAAGAAACTTCTGAAGACTGCACTGTTCGGTCAGTCATTTCTTAGTGCGCCCTTGGAGTAATTGATTTTACAAAACGGCGCACTTAAAATATAGGTCATCAAAATAATAATAATAATACGAATGGTTTTTAAGCAATGCAATTACATTACCCTGTTATGTACCTAACCACCCGTTATCACAAATCACTTTCCTACGTCTCTATATTTTCAATCAATATTTGTTTATATTACCTAAGTAAACATTTGGGGATTCAGGGATATATTAATTGATCTGTTCCCACGTCTTCGTCCGACTAGTTTGTTTATATTATTAATATAAGGGCTCGAACGCGAGGCTATTGATCTGTTCCTACAGGTACCTACATGTGTCATCGAACAAAGAGATGCACACTATTTAAGCTGAACCGCATCTAGGATTAGATTAGATACAATTGCATTTCCTTAAAAGTAACACGTCCAGATACAATTACAACTCTTCTTTACCTATGTAATTTCTTATTGTTTATCGTCTTAAAATAAAGTTCTATACATAAAAATTCAATCGTGTTGGAAGTTATTCCATCCCTAAAATCCTCACCCGAAGGATAAATCATAAAATTGGTGGCAAAGTGGCAAAACCCATTAAAAACATAAAAACCCAACTTTAAAATAATTACATCATTGACTTAAAAATACTAAAGTTAAACACGAGGTTTAATAAAACTTTGTATTTTAAATAATCTCAGAACACTTACTATTACTGTTATGATGATTCCTAAATTCTTGTACAGATTCTAGATTCAAGCAGAAAGAACATTTTCTCATATCTGTCGTGTGGGGTCTGAAGATACAAAGCTACGCTCCTGGTAATACTAGCTGAAAGTAAAAGTAGTTCCTGCTTCTAAACAACCAGTCAAAGCAGCTTTCCTTGCGACCGGAGGAAGCGTCCCGCGAGCGGCTGCCTAATGGGCGAGGGAATGTCTCCGCTAATCGACATCTGATGACCTTTGACTCAAGTTTCCGAACAGAAATTCCCATTTCCCTTCCGGGATCCATTTTCTCGGGGAAATTACCTTCGAAATTGTGAATTAAAATAATATTAAATTTTACTGTTTTAAATTAACTATTAAAAATGACAAAATATTTAATGAAATGCAGAAAAAAATAATTTAATTTTGATTGTCTGCTTCTGACACGAATATCATAAATTAAAAAAAAAACTAATTGTTATTTTTTGGTGATATTGTATTAATTATTCCATAAAAAGGCACATAATATATGCATCTTAGGTTAGAGAAGACTTTCTATCACTAACAGTGGTTGAGCTATGTACTCGTTTGTAGATTGGTAGAACGAGAAATTTCTGAATATTTTTATTTAAAAATTACTCCTATTTTATACCAATAAAAATTTAGAAACTCTTTATATGAATCATTACATTTGTTTCTTGTCAGATCTCATTATCTTTATGGAGATTGACCGCGTCATGAGATAACTTACATCAACATAAATCATTTCTAAAATCATGATGGGATGTGCCGTATTATTCTTATCACACGCACGTACCCACCACGTGCGCTGCCTTCTTAACATTTTATTTGGATTTATAGTTTTATAATAACAGGTGGGAATGGACCCTACAAATATTCAGTAAAAAGTGAAACTATTGCTAAAATGATACGCGAGAATTGGAAGTCAACGTTCGCAAGTACAATGAAAATTGGAAAGCCGATCAAAGTGTGAAGAAAATTATTTTCTTCAAATTATGACACAAATTTTATGTAATGTTAAGGCTTTCAACACACTCAACAAATAAATAAAAAATCTCTATCAATTACCCTGACTAATCTCCACCATCTTCTTTACCATAGTATCTAAGATAAAGAGATTTGTTTTGATTTTGGATTATAAATTGTAAAAAAGTCCAACTAATAAGACCGTCATTATAATCATATAAAACTGCATATTAGCTATTTATAGAAATGATATATTTTATGGGAGTGACATATTTCGCCATGCTAGAGTATTATCAAATGCTATGAAGTTTTCAAGAAAATTGATAATATATTTTTTAAATATAAATCTAGTTAAATTCCATTAAGGTCTATGGTCTCGGCCGGTTTCGGTAGCTCGCGGTTAGAAGATGGGAGCGATGGGAAACCTAAGTGGAATTTAACTAAACATAAATAAAAAATCAATTTCAATATTTAGTTTCATGAACTTCTACCATGAGATTTCAAATAACAACATTAATTTATGAAAGCTATTAACACTAAAGAACACAGTCACAGCCATTGAATTACGCTAAACTTCTTATAACTAAATGATACGAATGAAAATGACAGTTTTCTAGAAGTTTTAATATATTTTATGGGAATGACATGTTTAACCCTTCTTAGGCATTATCAAATGTAACAAATCATTCCCATAAAATATAATTAAACTTCTATAAAACTGACGTTTTCATTCGTATTAATTATTTAATATGGAGTTTAACATCATTGTGCAAGAAACAATAAACTTCTTATAACGTATTTTTTCTACAATAATAAATAAGAATGATACATTTCGGAAATATGTTAGTAAAAATATTGCAGTATTATACTTTTGTTTTATAAATAGTATTGGAGTAAAATTTACTCATTTCATAGATAATTACAACGGAACAATGTAACTTTACATTCTATTTTTGGTTAATATGATTTTATTTTATACATATTTATTATTCCAAAATATTTTTTGTAGTGGAACCTACTTATTTCTCTATCCGTTTAAATGGTGTAGACAAACTCAATTATTAAATTGTTTAAAATATGGTCGTAAACCATCCTCATAAATACGAATTGATCCGCACCTCATCACGAAGGGGAAGATTGAGGGTAGGCGCAGTGTGGGAAGACCCCAGATGTCCTGGCTCGAGAACATCAAAGAGTGGACCGGAATTAGGAGGGTGGGGGGGTTGTTCCGGCTGGCACAGGACAGAGAGGCCTACGTCAGAGTAAAAGCCTACGTCGGAAACTGACATGACACTCTGAGAGGAAGAAGAATTAATACGAGAAATGATTTGAATCGAAAAGGTCTGTACTTACTGATATCAGTTTGTATTGCTTACCTGGAAGCAAATACATTAGTATGCACGTGCAGTGTTCTTTTCTTAATAACATTGTTTGGTCTTGTAACTAATGCTCGCTGAAAATCACGTGATCAGTAGTTATCTCCCAGTAGTACTACTTAAATGCTAATCGGTATTATAAACCTTGCAATATGTTATTATATGAATCTTTCAATTCAATTTCAAGAATTATCTTAGTCGAACAACATATAAATCTTTTACCTATTTTATTATTCTACGTATATCACGTCAACACAAAAATAATACTCATACATAAATACGTATTTATATTTTCATACTTCAGTTAAATTAAGAATAAGCCTTAATGAAAAAATATTAAATGTACGATTAGTACCTAAACCAGTTGGCAGTAGATAAAGTAGTCAGGTGGTCAATGCAAAATGTAAAGTAGAGTACCCTAAATAGTATATAACTACTAAAACCGGTCTTTCCTGTATTAATTTTGTGACCCATTAGATACGATTTATTAAAAAAAAAGAATTTGATTTTAGGCTCAGCCAAATGTTTAGGGAATTCGGAATTGTAGTTACCGATTTTTTTTAAATAATTTAATTCAATAGTCCATTGTTTTGGCCGAAACACTATGATATGATACTTCAACAATATAAACGGTTAAATTATAAAACTGTGTTTTTTATGTATCAAAATTTTATTTTTCGAAAATTTAACAGTTGTTGTATTATTGTAACACCTGATGATGTCAGTATAGGTTGACGAAACAGCTGTCACGAAAAATGAAAATAAATTTGTGATATTATACATAAAAAACAAAGTTTTATAATTTAATAGTTTATAATTTAATTCTATACACTAATTTATACGGTAAGTATTCCTACGAATAAGTGACGCAATCTATGAATTGTACTGATTTTACAATAAACGTTTTTTTTTACACAAATAATATAATTATCTCATGATTTTATTTAAAGATTCGCTTTATCAATGTTTTTCGTTCATTTTGATAGAGTTTCAATGAATAATAAGAAAACGATGATATGAATATTACTTTCGTATGAAGCACTTAATTTGTGGTGTGACATTATTAAATATAATATTAAAACACTTGTAAATTTGTATTTACACCACTTTATTCTTTACAACAACTAACCGGTTTCGCTCCCGCCGGAGCTTCGTAAGTGTTATACAAGACACGTCATTGAGGCGGAAGCGAAACCAGTTGGTTGTTGTAAAGAATAAAGTGATTTAAATAGGATTTTTGAAAGTGTATTATTATTATATTTGATATGAATATTATAAACTGTTAAATTAAAATTACTTTTTTTTATGTATCACAATCGTATTTTGATTTTTTTGCGACAGCTGTTTCGTCAACCTATGTTGGCATCATCAGGTGTTACTATAATCATATATAAACATTTTTTATTTAACAGTTTATAATGTTAAAGTATCATAGTGTTTCGGCCAAAACAATGGATATGAATATTGTTTTAAAAAAAAGACCGCCCATGTATCTATCCCCCAGAGGCACTGCGAAGTGATCAGTTAGTTTTGATTAAATGGTCTACCACGCACCAGCTCAGTCAGTCCAGCTCTCTCCCAGCACAACATAATAGTAAGGTTAGTAATCATTCTGTATGAATAATGTGTGTCTGGGAACAATGTGTACTTCTCTAGGTAGGCCCTACACACCTCAAGGCCGTCCGTCATGTTCACATTCTACTGCAGGTACCTGCCTGCACCACATTCTAGTTCACGGCTCTCGTGAGATGACTTTTCTCTATTATGATGTGGTAATAAAACTTCGCTCTGAATATTATCCGTTCACGCTGGGTGTGAATTCACATTCATTTCTTCATCTTTTCCCATTGGCTGCCGATCGAAATATGTTCGGCACTATTGCAGAATGGAATTCATCTGTGAAATTGCATATGGGCACACAGGTAAATGTTGTATTGCTACCAGTGAATATGTTAATCACTGTGTTTGTGCGTCCTAAATTCCCTAACAGTCAGCGATCGGGTACAAATCTATCGGTATTATAAAAACTAATACATTTTAAAAACAAGATTAACTTATTTTTCAGTTTCTCGTGCTCAAAATTAAAAATACCGCATTTGTCTAAAGTGTCTATCTTAAATTAAGAATGTTAAACAAATAGGCAAATAGTATAAACGTGAATTTTTTAAGGCCGAGGTGAAGATATCGATTAAACTGTTAAAAGAAATACCATTCACGCAGAATTTCAGCACAAAAATTTGCATGTTTAATATAGATATATATACGAGTATATATTATTTTATTATTTTTTCTGTAACATGTTATTTTAGATAAACGCTTGATAAAAGTATGACTATTTTGTATGACTGCGGCATACAATATAAAGCAAAACCATGTTTGAATAAAGATACAGAATATACCTGGAGCATCTCATTACTCCGCATATTAAATGTGTGAGAGTATACTAATAAAGCTAATTTGAGGTGTTAAGTATTAAGGATTACAGAGAACCAGCCTTTGATGTTATATCCGATGTACAAAACTCCATTCACATTGTTTTTATGTAAAATATGTATATTCGTAGAATAAGTAGTCACCAATTTATAGAAACAATTTAAAAGTTATATTATTATCCAATAAGGTAGAAGAGATGTCTATTCATAATACCAAGCCTCGGTTACTTTGACGTAAAAGTAACTCAACAATTATACTTATCAGAAAATGTTTACGCTTTTCATGAATTCAAGTCGTGAAAATTAAAGAAAAGCAAACAACGTTGGCTACTCTGATAACAACGTAGCGGTCGCATTGTATTTTGGAATGTAAACAAACATTTAGCGTCAATCAGACAGACTCACAATTTACTCAAATTGAACGAGTTCGTAAAAGTTAAAAGGCATATATTAAATAATGATACAAAATATTGTTTCAAAATATAACTTTTCACTTTTTGAATTAGTGTCTTGTATTTTGGTTTGAGCTTGTTTTGCGGCGACCGTAAAAGATCACACAGGTACAGAGGAGATTTGCCTTCCCATATCTTGACCCCTCCCCTCCCATCTCTCACGTGCCTTCCCCGCGGTCCAGCACCGAGCCTACCTCCCCCCGCGCACAAGAGACGCACTGAACGTACACCGCATGTAGGCATATGATGAAAGTAAAATTACCGGGTGTGCTAAGATATTTCGTTCCGATAATTAAATATTTATACAAAGTTATTTTATAAACGGTTTAATAAATAAAAAATTGTTTCATGTATCACGATTGTATTTTTAGAAAAATTTTAAATTGAAAGAAATTAGAAAATTTAGAAATTTTAAAAGCGAAGAAATGTGAATCGAATGTTATAAACTAACTAACCAGCACGCCGTCTCCCCGAAAGGGTAAGCAGAAATAATGGACTGTCACACTTTTACTGATGCGGCACTCCATCCTTCTCTTTTCGCCCCGCGGGAGACGCGGTGTGATGGGTTGCGAACCTCATCGCCACCAATAGGCATCTCCCGCGCACACTTCGATCACTTTTTTTTTTTTTAATGTTATAAATAACCAAATTCCAGCTTATCCCCCCTTAGTATATAGGATATTACAACATTTTCCTTCATAGAATCTACCAAAAAAATATTAATTCCACTTTTGTCCCCTTTCTTATTAATGTAATCTGCTTCCTAATAATGTTGTTAATTTATTATTTTTCATCGTTTTTGACTCCTTATTATTATATGTGTTATTGTTCCTTCTTATTACTGTTTTTATTATTATTATTATTATTTATTATTCTTATTATTACTATTATTTTTTTTTTCCACCGTAAAATGTTCTCTTATAAATATATTATATACTAACCCAACTCCAGCAAGAACATCAAAATTAGATCAAAGAAATTATTCAAATTGACATAGGAACAAATACACATAAATTCGTTCACATTCGAAAAATAACGAAAATTTGACATTTGATATACGAGTATTATTGTAACACCTGAAGATGTCAACATAGGTTGACTAAAAAAATTAAAATACAATTGTGATACATAAAAAAAAAAGTTTTTTAATTTACCAGTTTATAATGTTAAAGTGTCATAGTGTTTCGGCCAAAAGAATGGACTAAAGTTATCTGAGTTTTCTTAATCCATTGTTGCATCTTTTAAAATGGGCTTATTTCCGTATTTTATTTAACAAAAACAACTTGTAACTTCATGCAAATTTTCCATTTTCTTTACAATATTTAACATAAAGCTTTGTGAATACGCGAATATCATAATAATTATTTGGTGTTTATTAAGCTAGTTATTTGTGATCATAAATTATTATTTATTGTTTTTTGAACAATGATGTAAAACTTCAGACTAAGGTTTATTATTGAAAGTGCTAGTTGCCAGAAGTTCAATGTAATAAACGGAAAAAAATGTTTATATTGCGTATTTTGATTTATTCTTCTTATAATACTATTATAGATTCAACTGGTTTGGGAAGCTCGTTAGCATTTCTGACAGATGACAGAAGATAGAAGAGAGCTGCAGAAACAGCAAGTGGATAAAAACTTAAAGTATAAGGTAAATATTTAAATAACTTTTTCAATTTCATTATTCAACTTAAAAGTTAATATTGATGAATGGTCCATTGTCTAGAAGCTTTTTTTTTAATAATCTATGTAGATGACGTGTTTAGACTTACTAGGGCATTGTCTCGCATTGAATGAATAGACGATCACGACACGAACAAGTCGAAAAATGTTATTGATGATGATTTAGTATTTGCTTACCGACTTGACCAAACTTGACTTAAATGCAGTCCGTATTGAAACTGATAACGAATACGTTTATAAAATAAATCCAAAACTTATTATTTAACAAGTTATTCAAAAAATATTGTTTATCTTAATTGAGGAATTTTGTGTGAAAATTACATTATATTTCAAAAAGAATAAAAATCGCGTTTTTGCGGAGTTCAAATGGTTTACTTTTGTATAATCCATCATATTTTAATGTACATTAAAATGAGCTAATTTGAAAATAACAACCTGGGTCTTAGCCAGTATTGAAATACAATAATTGGGACATTAAAGTGTTGTGCATTATAAGAAAATACAGATTTCAAGGTTGAACTGCGCGAACTTGAAACGTTTTTTCTGTCAAGATCAGATTCTACGGTAAAAAACAGAGTGTTCACGCAGTGGAACAAATATCATAATGAATTTAGCAGCATGGAATCAACGACTTATAACGAAATATATATGTTTATCCATTATTAACTGTACCTACAAAAAATATCTATAAATGGTAAGACACGAACATACATTTAACCATAAATGTATAATTATATCGATTGCGGTGTGCTCAAAAAGATAATAGTTTTTTTCTCGCTGTAAAGATATTTTTAAAAAGTTCTTCTAACTAAGTTCATATTTAGCTTTAATCTACTTATTTTAATTTTAGTTTCGACGCCTTTTGGTAGTCGGCCTGCGGAAGCTGGTAATAAGCAACCATCAGAAAAATAATTAGAATTATGTATAATAGAACATATATTTTTTCACTTTTATCGTTTCAATAAAATTAAACACGTGCCAAGAAAAATAAATGACCAAAATTAATTAACAGCCGCACTTCTCTAGTATCTTCTACACTGATATAGCGTTGCATGTTCTCATGTCTAATGTGCAGAAATTTAGAAATCGAGTGATTTTGCCACATCGCCCTCTTGTATACCCCTTAGGGTGTCCCTTAATTTTCAAAGTTTTAATTTTACAAGGCAAAGGGTATTGTTTTATTCATTTGGGCCTCAAACACCCGAAAACATTTTTTCTACTTATTCAGAACAGTGTAACCCGTGCTGACTCGCGCGCAAACATGTCCACACAAGTTGCGTTGCAGGAGCGGCGTGTTTTCGTTGTTATTGTCACTTAGTCTCGGCTTGTCGGGTAATTAACACGGATTGTTTTATATTTCGAAGATGTCAGTGAAACTAAGAAGCAATAGAAAAGTTTTTTTTTTGCCCATATAAGGGACACCCTTACACCCCTGTATTTCAATCTTCATTTAAAATTTCTAATGCGTTACATTAATTTCTTTCATACCCCTCCATACGACAAATTCGAATAAGCGGTATTTTATAAATAAGTTCATAAAGCTTTTGCATGACCTAAATTCTACCTTTAGTAGAAATAAATTGCCTTTATTTTTCGCCTTAACTCCTACTCCCAGAAGAACATTTTCCAAAGAATAATGTATATATTATATAAAATACAACATAGTTCAATAAATAAATCAATTGTATAGTTTAATTGAACGAATAATATATCACTGGGCGGACCATTGGATGTCTGTTCCACTCTTAGTGAAATATATTGGAGATCAACCACACATTGACTGATTGATTTAGCGGCTTCTGCTGACAGCCCTGTTCTGTACTGGAATTTGTTGATAGATAGAAACAAAAAAAAGAAAGCTTGCAAAATGTTATAGGCGAGTTGGAAAATCCAGAAGTTGTCTCCCGGAAAAAATGGATCATCTGAATTATAACAAATTACATTTGATAGTCCGGGTTTTGAAACCAATATCTAATCAAATACCCTGGAAATCTGCAGTACTCGGGTTTGGATGCATAGAAGAAAATACGTTTTTTTCTTAACACCCATCTCCGGACGCAGTACACCAGTTCCAATATCACGGCTCCACCGCGTAGTAAACATTTGGATACGCGAGTGGGACCAGGCGCGACCCGCTTCAGCCGACAGCGATAGCCCGTACGGCCGCAGTCAGTCCAGCGACCGCCGACCGGCTCGCCTTGCCTCCGTGATAGGAAGTCCCCGAGCTAGCGGTGGGAAGTCAGTGATCAGTGCGTAGACCGATTGATTGATCGTGCCGAGAGTTTACCGTGTCCCTGTGAACTAATCAGTTACTCTCCAAGGCTCTGACAACTTGTTGATAAGGGTGAGCTATTTGCAGGTTTTACGTAATCGTGTCTTGTATGATATCGTAGTAAGATTGTTTGACATCACATGTACATTACTTACGATTTTTGTTTGTTTTAGAGATTTGATGAAAATTGTAATTGAAATATTCTTTTGCATGAAATTTTATTAAGAATATTTTTTTAAAATTTATTTATTGATATTAAATATTAAATATTAATGAAACATTAGTTTGTAAATAGATTTTATATATTCAATACGAGATACATGTTTCAGCTTGCAAATGCTTTATTATATATTAAATAACCTTTCGATTATCCACTAGCAAGGTTTAAAACGTAATAAAACAAAAAATGTAATAAAACTTCTAGAAAACGGACGATTTAATCAATTTCAAATAGCTTATTTGTTTGAACGTATCGGGTCAATTAAGTGTCGTTTTATATTAAAATAGCAAATTAATCTTTTTTATTCTCAAAGAAAGTGAGGTGGTAATTTAAAAAAAATCCGTAGTCTTCTATTTTAAGAAAATATAAGTTATTCTAGTTTCAAAAATGTCATGAGAATAATATCAGAATATAAATAACCTATATATTTCAAAATAATAAAGTTAGTTTCATATGTGCCGAAAAGAAAATAATTAAACTGGTAAAATCGATCCTTCAGTTTGAACGAAAGTTGTGCATGATTATATAATACATGAAATTCTTTCACAAATAGATATTTCAATCACTTTTCAAGATTCTTAATATCAATCCATGTGATTGTGTTTGTAAATAAACGTTTAACTACCCCACTGTAAAATATATTTAGCATTATAAAATTATAAAAATGGATCATTAATATGGTTTGGACATATGAAAAGAATGAATGAAGGAAGAATGGAAAAAAATATATATGTTAATCATGTAAATGGAACCAGAAATAGAGGAAGAACGAGGAAAACGTGGCACGATCAAATAAATCAAATATTGAATGTCGGACATGTGAGGAGTCAGAGAAATCGACGCGCGTGCATGACACGATGTATGAATGTTGGGGAAGCGAGAGAAATATGTCAGGAAAGAAAAGTGTGGCAGTCCATTCTTTCTGCCTACCCCTTCGGGGAGACGGCTTGATGGTTATTTATAAAATGGTTAATGTAACAATGTGAACCCGTATCATTGCATCGGGACACAGATATCATAAGATAATTTACGTTTTTTTTTTAGGAAAACATATAACAATTTGTATTTTTTATGTAACGAGCAATGATGCATTTAATAAACAAATATGTAAAAGGCGCAATATAAATTACGATTAATTTTTTTTAAAGAAACAACAGATGATACACGATTATTTTCAGTCATAACGTGTTCGCACATCGCTTCAATAAATGATGATAAATGCAACAAGAAGACAATCTGCTTACCCTTTGAATTTCATAACTATCTTAACTATCATCATATTGTGTAAAGGAATGTGTGGTCAATCTGTAAATGAGTGTCAAATGCAAATATAAAAAGTGTACCTAGTGCGAATGAATGTATTATCGAATTTTGATTCTAATGATGAAACTAATGATCATTCTTCTATGAACAATTTTTATATTTTTGCATCAATGAAGGACCGAAACTAGTCTCTAATTAAAAAAATTAAATGCAAATTGCGTTCAAATGTGAATCGACAACACAAAATGAAGGCGAAAAGGTATATAAAGGAAGAAATAATGAAAGGATCATTAAGAAGGTTTGGACACATTGAAAGAATGGTATAGAAAGTACATGTTAACAACGAGAAACTTACAAGATAGAGGAAGATAGAAGAAAACGCGGCAAGATCAAATCAATCGAATATTACATGTCAGCCACGTGAGGAGTCAGAAAAATCGAAGTGCGTGTGTTTTTTTTAAACTGTTTGGATGTTAATATCTTTTAAAGAACCGAAATACTATTTAAGTTATTAATTAAAACTTTGATAATACTTCATCGACTTGAAAAAAAAGAACAGTCTGGCGATACATTATTTCTGCCTTACCCTTCGAGAAGACGGCGTAATGGTTGGATAGTAAGTTTTATCGTAACAGTATAAAAATTAAATGTGAAATGCTTTTTGAAGCATGCGATGAAATATTGCAGTACGCTTTTTATTTACATTGATATAATGTAATTTAAAAAATGAACTTTATTTTATATAAATATGCGAAAAAGATTTTCTATTTCTATCACATTTTTTCTAATTTTTCGTTAAGAAATCTCCCCCCACCCGTGATCGCGCCAGAATCGAAATGGCGGTGAACTTGTAATTTCTAATTTCACGGTTTGGAAGTTTTTCTAATTTCTTTAGAAGTTGTTTAATTAAGAAGTTAATGTTGACATATCGGTTCGTGAACTAGCTTTTCAAAGTCAAGATCATGTCTCGGCTTTAATGTTTAATATCTTTCTACATTACTCGTATTGAGGGTAAATATTTGTTCATTCAGAATAATATAGTAATAATGAAATAAACGATGTTTTTTTTATTAACTACTTCCACTTATTGTCTTCATTTCGACAGCGACCGGTTTCGCCAGGCTAGCTGGCATCGACACCAGTCCGTCGAGGCCAGCGTCGGTCGCTTTCGAAATAAAGATAGTTAGTGGAAGAAGTTAAAAATAACATCGTTTTATTTCATTATTATTTTTAATGAAATTTCTGGAAATTTCCGTAAAATCATTAGATAATTAATACGAATGAAAAAGTTAGTTTTCTAGAAATTTTATTATATTTTATAGGAATGACATGTATCGCCCTTTTAAGAAATTATCAAATGCTTGCTAAGGCATTATCAAATGCCTTAGAAGGGCGAAATATGTCATTCCCTTACTTTATAATAACATTTCTAGAAAACTGACGTTTCATTCGTATTAGTTATTTAATATGGAGTTTTACATCATTGTTCAAGAAATAATAAATAAAATCCTTAGATTGTAATTATTCATGTTTAATAAATACGAATGAAAAAATCTCTTTAGAAGAATATTTATTACATTTTATGGGAATGACATGTTATAACTTCATAGGGCATTATCAAATGTTTTGATAATAGCTTAGAAAGGCGAAACATGTTATTCCCATAAAATATAATAAAACTTCTATAAAACTAACGTTTCCATTCTTATTAATTATTTTATATGGAGATTTACATCATAATCCAAGAAACGAATATTTTTAATATTAAAATATTAAAAATATGTAAAGTGTTAATATACTGCTTTAGTAGAGTTAAGCATTTCACTATCTTATAATTTCATAAAAATTACTATTTTTTAAATTTGACATATTTTTAAAGTGTCAAACATAATTTTTTTCTATTGTTTACTAAAAAATGATGTAAAACTCTAAAAAACATTCTAAAAAGCAGACATGTTCATTCGAATTAGTAATTTAGATGTTATTGTTTTCAGTCAATTGAGAATCTAATTCTCCTATAAGCTTGTTTTTAGAGAAATAAGAAAAGATTGGAATCGACTCGGTAGTCGTGTGCCATGTATTGCCTAGAACGGTGTGCAATTAAGCATGTCCACGCGATTTGAGCGAAAATCACATCGGCGAAGTGCACCGTCAATACGGCTCCGCAGTCACGTGGCGGCCTCCTCTTATGCAACCCGCTGACGACACTGTCAACATTACTGTCATCGCTGCTGATGGATGTCTCCGGGAAGGTTTATTATACACTTTGATGGACGATGCAATGACTGTACGTATGTAAAGGCCTAATGCAATAAATGTATTCTAAGAACGATTTCATTGACGAAAAACAATCTAAATATTTTGCAGTAAACCTAATGAAATGATTTTACTGAAATCTCTTGATGGAAGTTCATTTTAAATAATAATTAAATAAAACGATGTTTTTTAACTGGTCGCTGTCTAAATAAAGACAAAAGTGGAAGTAGTTAAAAAACATCGTTTTATTGAATTATTATGTAAACCTAATGGCCTGTAAACATGTTGAGCGAAAATGTTAACCAAAACAATTCTAAAATGTCATTTAAACTTGCATATACTCGTACATACATATATTAACTTGTGAAACTATTTAAAAAAAACTTTTATGTTTTGTATAAAAACCTTTAATGATACAATTAAAATATAACGTATATTTTACTTATTGTTTCTTAAACAATGATGTAAAACTCCATGTTAAACGAGTAATTCGAATGAAAACGCCTGTTTTCTAGAAGTTTTTCTTTATGAATGACATGTTTCGCCTGTCTAAGATATTATCAAATGATAATAAACAGTTGATAATGCCTTAGACAGGCGAAACATGTCATTCTTACTTACTTACTTACATACTTAGACAGCCGTTGTCATCCACTGCTGGACAAAGGCCTCCCCTTTACTTCTCCACGTATCCCTGTTTTGTGCCTTAGACAGACAGAAAGGGACAAGGCATGTCATTCACATAAAGTATAATAAAACTTCTAGAAAAGAGACGTTTTCGTTTGTATTAATTTTATTTTGTCATTTATATACGTACATTTTTAACCGCGTCATAGGAAGTATTTATTATATTTACGGGGTAATATGTCGTTTATGGATATTTTTTTATATATTATAATATATACATTTATTTAAAATGAAAAATCAACACTGAAAATGTTAAAAATAAATAAAAAATTTAATTAACTAAGAAAATATATATAAATATAACCATATATTCCACCATAATTCATAAATTTTTTTAAGAAGTGTCAACGGATAATGTGTAATATTTTTTACATTATGGATCAAAATTTCGGTGTCTAAGTGAGAAATTGACTTTTATTCTGTATATGTTATAAACAATGTCTACATAGAGGTACCTTAAATGTACAATCTAGATAATATATGCGAACTGTCTCGTATCTCTTTGGGTCCTAAAATAACCTCCGTGATTGTGTCAGCTTTGTAAACACACAAGTATTTTATTACGTACAACTGACACTTTACGTTTCATAAGACAAGACTTATTATAACTTGTTATAAATGGTGTTGAATCTGAGAAATGTCTTTATAATCGCGTATTTCAATTAACGATCTCACGTTAACAAGTATCATTAGTTAACTATATAATTAATTTATTTATTATAAATTAATACGAATGAAAACGTCTGTTTTCTAGTAGCTTTATTATAATATTGTATATATATTTATGTGAATCTCTCTTTCTCCTGCCTTAGACGCTATCAAATGTATGAATAATACATTTAATATTGCCTTAGACAGGGCGAAACATATCAATCATATACATTTTAATAAAACTTCTCTAGAAAACAGAGCATTCATTCATTCATTCGTATTAATAATTTGTCATGAGTTTTAAATTGTTCAAGAAACAATAAATACATTTTAAGATTAAAGTAAGTTGAGTTTAATAAATCAACCTGATATTAAAAGGTTCAATCTTTAGCATTAAAATGTAAAATAATCATATAAAATACATTAAAACGACTAACGCATCGTTGAAATATTATGGAATATGAAAAAAAATTACAATAATTCCGTCGTCTTCTGACAATCATAACTTCTACATCTCGTATGTCTATAACTATCACTTTCAGCGGTACTAGAATATTATCATATACGAGTATATTTAGGAAAATGATATTTTTGTCAAAGCTTACAAAGAAATGAGCTTGAAATTTGCACTTCGACTATAATTGTTTGTCTACTTTCCTGATTTTAATTTTATAAAGTTAATTCTATTAAACTTTATGAATTAAATCTTACATATTTGTAAATGATTATATTACTTTACATAATATATGTAGAATCTATACACCTGAATTGTTTAAGTTTGTAAAAATACTAACACGTTTATGAAATAGTAAACTAGAAAAATTTCCTCATTGCCCCCAAAAAATTCATTTTTAGCCCATTTGGGGTAATTTATACCGGTTCCCCGACCGCTGATGTAGATAATTAAAATTGAGCTAACTAAAACTAACTAACTAACCATCACCCCGTTTCCCCGAAGAGGTAATAATAATAATAATAATAATAATAATAATAATAATAATAATATGCTAACTTTTAAAGCGCCGTTTTTGTGATGTAATCACCTCAAGGGCGCATTAAGACGTGTTTTAAATCTTAAAAATCTAAATGTGACCGCTTAACCGTCGCGTTGCCATGTGGTAAATTGAGTTTCCACTGCCAATTTAAAGTTGATTTTCTTAAAACCTATGGACCCTAATATTATAAAAAAAATTGTAATCCTCCATTGAAGTGTTCTCAATATTTCGTAATAAAAAAAAAGCAAAAAATTACTTCCTTCATCCCAAAAAAAAATATTTTCTAAGACTGCCCTCACCTTCATTCGTGTTAAGGTAGAATTTGTTTTGCTAATATTTACAACTTTATCAAAAGTGACAAATACTTACTCGCTGTTGAACGTATTATAAATTATATCTTTGGCTTTTTCAATATGTACGTAATAATACCGACTGTAGACGGAAACGCAGGACGTAACTTAATAATATCAGAACTGTGAAAATATTAACACTTTACCAAAAGGGACAAATATTAATACGTACTCGTTGTCTTGAACGTACTATACATTTTGCCTAGGTGCCTTTATCTTCGCCCCGCCGGCCGCGGGCCGCAGACAAGTTTATTCCTGATTTTTAGTCTTTCGTATGCTATGACGCATTACATATCAGAAATCGCATGGTTCCAGAAAAAAATTAATAATGATATGTTTTTCAAATAATCCATGTATGTTATAGATATCGATCTATTCCTAATGAAATTCCCTACAAGATGACATAAATTAAATTTTGATTCATCTAGTCATATGCTTGATATTTAGATAAAGTTAGCGGTAAACTGAACTTACCACATGGGAGCAAGCGTTTTGTTTTGAACACGGTACGTTATGGGTTAAAAAACGATCGGTTTAAAAGTATAGTAGAACAAAGTATACATGTTTAAATTGGGTATGAAATATGAAAAAGATGGGTTTTCAATTTAGATCTGAAATCTTTCGGATCATTTATGCATCTAAGGTGTGAAGGGAGATTGTTCCAAGCTGATGGACCGGCTACCGCGAACGCTCGATCCCCGAAATTTGTACTGGGGCAACGCTTCGGCTCAACTAATCTTCCTATTGCTGAGGAGTTTGCCGAGCGAAGTGTGGATTTCCGTGAATTTAGGCTGTCCGTTATACAGAGTTCAGATATATAACTTGGTGCCATTCCATGTAGCGCTTTGAAGACTGTCCAGCAGAGTTTATACTGGATTCTTTCTGGACTTTTAAGCCAGTGAAGTTCTTTGAGATGTTGTGTTATATGGGACTTTTTTGGAATGCCTTTAATGAGCCTTGCTGCTGCATTGAACGCAGATTGAAGTTTGTTTATTTGTTGTTTTGGAATGTTTGCATAAATTCCATTACAATAATGAAGTCGTGACACAACGAAGGAATTTACAAGAGTTTTGAAAGTGTCATGGGGAATACTCCTTTTGACGGATTTTAATCGTCTTAGGTGGAAGAAACTAGCGCTGACCGTGTTATTAATTTGGGATTTTAGAGACAGATTTGCTTCAAGATAAACACCAAGAAGCTTTGTGGAGTTTTTGGGAACGATGTCATTGATAGGTGTTGAAATTGAGGAATGATCGATAAGATGTTGACGCTTTGCGGAAGATGTCCAGAGAAATTCTGTTTTGGATGGATTTAGTTTAAGTTTGTTTGATGCCATCCATCTGGATATGGCATCAATGCAGTTGACAGTTATTGACGTAAGATGTTTGGTGTCATCAGGGTTGCAGAAAAAATAAAGTTGCTGATCATCAGCATAGCAATGTGAGAGGAGGCCAAAGGATTCGATTATTTTGGCAACGTCATTCGTAAACATGATAAATAAAAGGGGTCCTAAAACAGAGCTTTGTGGCAGAAATAATGGACTGCAACACTGTTCTTCTCTTGCTTCCTCTACATTCATACATCGTGTCAATTTCTCTGACTCCTTACGTGACCGACATGTAATATTTAATTGATTTGATCGTACCACGTATTTTTCAGCCTTCCTCTATTTCTAGCTCCGTTCACGTCGCTTCTAATATACTGGTACTTTCTTCGCCATTCTGTCTTCATTCTTTATGTGTATATGTCCATACACCATCTTAACGACCCTTGAGTTATTTATTTAAAACACTTTCATTCGCACCGCATTCACTTCTTATATTTGCATTTAGCACTCAATCATATACAGATTTATTACACACTCGTCTAAGAGATCTCATTTCTACTGCATTTATTCTATAATACTTTCATCCTTCTTTTGCCAGTTCCATGCTTCACTTCCAAACATAATGAACGGAATAAAGTGCTAAAAATGGAGATTTACCAGCGTAAATAATAATAAATTGCAGAAAATAGTCTAATAGTCTTCAATATAATGAACTATTTGTTATCTTAAGAGTGATCGTGCGAAAATATATAGTTCAAATAATAAAAAAAACGACATTTAACGCATTCTCAAACAATGAGTGATGTTTTAAAAGGCATTTCGTGTTTCGAACTCGTTATTAAGAAATCAATTAATTAGTTCACCTCAAGGAGATTTCCTCCGATAGGAGGTTAAAGTGTTGGAATTCCATTATATGAAAAAGTTTTTCTCAATTGCAACAGATTATCTGGAGTTGGTTACTTGTTATTTCACTCAGAATAGTCGGTTCTCAGTAATTGCATTATTTACATTTTCTAACAATGTGGGGTACTCGTATGGGTCATGGGAGAAACAGTTGACAATGCAACGTTCGGAGCTCCATTGAGACGCGAATGGCGCGGGGCCTTGTATTTGGATAGGAATTTGATAAAGATATATTGCGTTCATTATGCATAATATCTACAGGTAAAAACGGAGAAATTTTCAATGTCTTGGACGTCAACTGACTGAATATGAATTCCTGACACCACACTCGTTATTATCGATGGGAAATACAATGTTTATTATTATATCAAATGATTTACCTCTGATATATGATGATCTGACGACGTTCGTGGCCGAGTGGTAAGTGCTACGACAGCCACACCGGAGGCAACAGGCTCGATTCTCGGCGATGGCAGCGTGATTGTCACACTGTCTTTGGTCTGGTGTAGAATTTACCTAATAATAAAATGGCAATAGATTAGCTACCTATAACATTTCACGATAATCGATATAATAGCTTTAGGTACCCTTTACATAGATTTGGCTCGCACTGTAATTATCTGAAAAGCTTTTCTAACTAACTAACTAACTAACCATCACGCCGTCTCCCCGAAGGGGTAGGCAGAAAGAATGGACTGCCACACTTTTCTTTCCTGACATATTTCTCTCGCTTCCTCAACATTCATACATCGTGTCATGCACGCGCGTCGATTTCTCTGACTCCTCACATGGCCGACATTCAATATTTGATTTATTTGATCGTGCCACGTTTTCCTCGGTCTTCCTCTATTTCTGGTTCCATTTACATCATTGACATATAATTTTTTTACCATTCTTTCTTCATTCATTCTTTCAATATGTCCAAACCATCTTAATGATCCTTTCATTATTTTGTTCATGACACTATCATTCGCACCGCATTCACTTCTTATATTTTCATTCGACACTCTATCATACACAGAGTATCCACACATTCGTCTAAGAGATCTCATTTCTACTGCATTTATTCTACTTTCATCCTTCTTTTGCCAGTTCCATGCTTCGCTTCCATACATAAGGGTCGGTAGAAGAACACCATTGTGCACTGCCATTCTAGCTTTTTTGATAGGTTTTTGTTTGCGATGACAACTTTAAGTGCACCATTCACTTTGTTGCCTGCCCCAACCCTTCTTTCAATATCCCTCTCCACTCGCCCATCTCTTGTAAACATACTACCTAAATACACGAACTCAACTACTTGCTCCAAATTTTCACCATTCACGCTAATGTTGCAGACTGTCGTGGTTTCTTCCTTTTCAAAAATCATTACCTTAGACTTATTAACATTCATCATCAGATCATTTCGCATGCATACCTCATACATACAATTCACCAGGACTTGTAGTTCATGCTCGTTGTCTGCAAGAAGGACAGCGTCATCCGCATACAAGAGACAGCTTACTGACACTCCGCTCATTTTGGCACCTACATCCAACCCTTTCAGCTCTTTTATACATTTGTCCATATACAGATTAAATAACCACGGGGACATTACGCAACCCTGTTTGACACCCTTATTGATATCGAACCAGGCTGTAAGATCTCTATTTACTCTGACACTAAAGTGGGTGATAGACGGGCGAGCAAGTACGCGTACTTATGGCTCGACGACCTTTTTCGCTCGTGTGTCACCGTAAGTACGCGTACTTTAAAACCGCCGAGTAAGTTCGTCGGCGATCCAACCGGTTTGAAATCTTACTCGTAGCTCGTCTTGGCTCGTACGTGTGGCAGCACTGCGAGCCGCGAGCCGCCGTTTTGTTTCGCCAGTCCGTGGACGCGCACGCTTGTTTTTAAAATGTAATACGATATAATTCCTAAATAACACAAAGCTTCTTCAGTGGACGACATCGCGATACGGTATGAGTAAGTTGGCGCGTGTATCGCCGACGTCGAGTCAAGTAAGTTCGCGATCTTAAAAACCGCCGACTTTAAGTTCGTACGTCTATCACCACAAGTTGGCGCGTGTATCGCCGACGTCGAGTCAAGTAAGTTCGCGATCTTAAAAACCGCAGACTTTAAGTTCGTACGTCTATCACCGCCTTAACAGTGCTTTCTGTGTACTCGTATAGCGACTTAATTGCCGTGATCAGTTTTGTACTTATTCCATATTCAGACAATATTTCCCACAACTTTTCTCTATTAACGTAATCATATGCTTTTTGCAAGTCGACAAATGCACAGAAAAGTTTGCGGTTTTTGGCCAGAAACTTCTCCGTCAATGTACGAAAAAAAGCTTTCCAACAAAATAATATCTTTATAAATTGACTCAATTTACTGATTTTGACAAAAACATGTTTTACTTTAATTGAAATGGCATTAACATGACTGTTTCCCTCTCGACCCTTCAGTGACTGACTGAAAATTTAATAACTTTAAATTATTGATCTCAACATGCTTTCAAGGTATTGTATGAGTGTTTTCATTAAGAATCGAATGATTTTTTATTTTAGAAGCAATATTTACAGTACGAGCACGTGCATCGATTATCGCGGTAGATATTATAGAAATATACTCGTATTTCTTGGGATTTTCCTCTTCGATCGATGTTTCGGAGATCGTTATAGACTTCATATTCATGGTGGTTGTTGAAGTCAAGTATGCTAAGTTCCATATGACTATTACAATGTCACCGGAATTTATTATTTACATTAGGTATCGAGCGCATTTGAGTCACTAAAAACGTAAAAACAATTACTACACGAAAAATGGGATTTTGCAATGATCTTCAAATGGGGATATCATGAAAAATTAAGGTGGCTTTTATTTTTCAACTTTTTTTCTTGTTTGTCTCATCCCCTCAGTTTTTTTCCAACTGGTCTAAAACTAATGCCAGAAAAAATAGGTCATTCCAACAATTCTAAATGGCGCCTCAGAGACTGTGAAGGTGATAATTTATACAAAAAATACTGTTTTATTTTTCACAAATTGTTCAGAAAAAATAAAACAAATTTTTATGCACGTTCATAAACTTAATAATATCAAATATACCCTAAACCACAGTAATAAATAACCCAACAGAACATAGGATTCACGAAAGGAAACTTATTACACTCGGCGTCGCAGCTCTGGCTGTCGGAAAAACGTCCCACGGTGCTTAAACATTTCTGCGATGTCTTCCAAATGAAGCGGTAGCACATAGTTTGTTAAAAATTTGTCCTAAAAGGTAATAATTTGCAATCATATATAACATATTATATTTGATTAAAAGAGGAACAAATAAAATATTCGGTACCAAATTACCTTCTAATCAAGTAATTCAAGCGTAATTTTTAATTAGTGTTCACTACCATCCAATGGGATGGGAGGCTGCTTAGAGCAATAACTAGAAACAAGAAGGATTGGACACGCTTATAGTGATTATTTCCGCTAAAGGTCAAAATCATATTTTAGGAGTCCCTCAATTGGCTTCTTACAGTTGAATTTGCACGGCAGTTGCATTTTACACCTTCGTTGCTGGAATTTTTTTGAAAAGAATAAAAGGTGCTTGCGTTTTATTAGAATGAAAACCTACCTTGCAGACATCATATATATAATACTATATATAATTTGTTTTTAAAGTTTGTTTTTTAACATTTAAATAAAAATAATCAGTTAATTGTAAAATAACCGAATTAACACATAAATAACTATGCAACTTTGTGTCAAAAAGCACATAATTTTTTTAAGCTGTTTAAAAATATTGGCCGATTTTATTGATCGTGATCCTGCGAACTGGAATTCTCTTCATGATTATCAGAATTGCCTTGCAGTTGTCAGAAACTTCACTGTTATCAATGACTTCGAATATAGAAATATAGAAGAGGTGTGAAGCTTATGTAAGAATACAGAAATATTGTAACACAAGATGAGGAGCCAAAGCTATACCTATTGCAAGTAGTAAATACTATCGGAGCCATTTTCCATATCTCTCTAAGCATTAATTATCAGCAAATCAGTAAATCTAAGCATTAATTATCAGAGGAAACGCTTTAAGGACTCCCTTAAAAGAAACTTACGAAAGACTGGCATCGACTGTGATTGCTGGGAAAAGACTGCAGAAGACGGACCTAGGTGGAGAACAACAGTACATGAAGGCACGCAAGACTTTGAAGCACAGCGCAGAGACGACGTCGCAGAGAGGACGTGGAGGAGAAAGGAGAGACCACTGGGAGACGGTGACGGCTCAATTACAAGCGCCTTCTCCTGCCCCAGATACCCCAGAATTTGTGGGTCCAGGATAGGGCTCTTCAGTCACATGCAGACCCAAAATCGTGAAGGACAGTCTTCCTCGGACACGAGGGAAAGCCGATGATGATGATGATCAGTAAATTATTGAATCTTTAAAATTAAAATTTAATGTTATAATAACTTTTTTATTTAAAAATATTTGTTATAAATTTTAAACAAAATTAATAAATTAGTTTTTGGGAAAATTTTAGAATTTAACTAATTTTGCTAAATTTTAACCAGCTTTGGGGCACATGGTGTTATTCAATAAAAATGACCAGTTACTTACTAGCCCTAAAGGAAAAAATTGGTGGGTGAGACTAATAAAAAAAACATAATTATTTTATTGCCTATATACTACTAATGTCCACCCTAATCAATCACGTATGCATTTATCTAAGACCCAAAAAAAAGTATTGTTTTATCAATTTGAAAAAGTGGTTAACTTTAGCCTGTAATACATGATTTTTTTTATTCTTTTGAACAACCAATCAACTTCGTTTTTAGAATGTTTCATTTCAAAATTAAATGTTTTAATTGAAATTGACCCTTTACATAAATAATAGAAATTTAAGTATATAGTCAACATACGAAGAACCAAATATTTTTTAGTAATATGCACATCGTTCTTTCATTTTCATTTTCACTCACATTCATCCCTATCACTCCTTCTCTCATCTTTTACATTGCACAGACTCTTTCTTGCACAGGCTCAGTCTTGTCTCGATCTATTTGACTCCAGAAAGACGGCGCACACCATCAATTCATCTCATTAGTGATTTTTCTTTTCGACGGTTAGTTATTTCCGACGTTTTTCTCTTCCATTCCATTGCCTTTTCGTATACGAGCGTATTATGTTATAAACCCATTTATTTTGAGTTATAACGTAGCTGTAAAGGTTTAGATGTCTATTTTTCTCCTTTTACGTGTTTCCAATTTTTTTTTATAAAATGCCACATCAAATACAAAAGAAAAGCGGGAAACATTGGTTATGCCGAGGTACTGATTTATTAGTATAATATAATAATTAAAAACTGCTTATTTGTATATGCCAAAATGCTTTAAGAAGCCAAATGTAAAAAATGTATTTTGGGTATATCAAAATAATATAGGGATATATCAAAAGAAAATTTGGGTATATAAAAACAAAATGATGAAACTACCATATAATCGTGGATATTTTCTGCGCAGTTTGCATCGCTGAAGTAGAAGCCTTCGCGGAAGAGTAAACGAGTGTCAGCTCCTCGGAATCCTCCATCGTAATGGTCAACTTCAGCAGCTGTCAGTAAGCCTTCAGCAGGAATTACTCGTAGATGAGTAGAACCACGAGGAATCATCAGAGCGGTCATCAAACTCGAACCAAAAAATAAATAAAAGGGAGCATTTAAAATAAATGTTTTATTTTTAGATCGGTTTCTGGAGTAATACCTTACGTAATATTCTTACATACTTCTTGTGGCCATACAACTATAGAAGAGTTTTAGCCTCTTTGATGATTTCCTACCAAGCTCCTCGATCCTGCGTCTTTTGCTCCGTTTCGCCCAACCTAGCTAGAGCAACTCCGGCTGGTCTTGACGCGTACAGGATCTTGATTGCTCTGGTCTCCCCGGTTCGGCATGCGTACCCAATCCATGCTAGGCAACCGGCTCTCACGGTGCTCGTTATAAGAGGCTGCTGGGTCATCGTACGGATCTTTTAGTTGCTCCTATGCCATCAAGTTCCCGCTGCAACACCAGGTCACGGTCTAAGGATTCTTCTTAGGAAATATTGTGGAAAATGTTAATTATAAAGGATAATTAAAATAAACATTCTAATTAAATAAACAAATATTATAGTACGATCACATCAATCATATTCACAAGTTCTGCCATGCCGATGTGACTGTTTTTTTTAATGATATATGAACGTGGAGGAATTTATTAATGTTACAAAATGTACAGGAATGTTTTTTTTAGAGGTTTGGTTTTTAAACTGCCAACATTGTTTCTACAGACTGTCAATTTGACAGTTGATAGTTGATTTGTATTTGGTACGTTTTGCCATTTCACCATGAATAGACTAACGACAGAACAGCGCTTGCGAATTGTGCAAATTTATTTTGAAAATCGTGGTTCGATTCGCCAAACTTATCGTGCACTACGTCCATTCTCTAGTGGATAATACGCATCCACAAAGACGACAATTGTCGAAAATTGAATTTTACGATTGCGCTTCACTAAAATAAACATTCTGTATATGTAAGAAAAAAAAAAGATAATTCTGTTTATGCCATCTCTGAAATCACGTGATGGTTTTTTAGTTTTTATAACCAGATGCTTTTATAAAAGGTAATCGTATAAGTATTATAATATACGTATTAATAAATATAAAATGATAACGTTACGTTATCATCGAAAAAATAAATAAAAGTGAATAAAACGTGTCAAAGAACAATTGTTTGAGAGTATCGGCAGTTTAACTGGATACACATTTTTCTCTTTTAGAATATTTGTATTCAAAAAGCCAAATAATCTTTTCAAATCCTTTGAAAGGATGTTGGAGAAATGAATTTCGAATAACCTTAAAATCACAAAGTCAATTTCCTCTCTCAAAGGGCGCATCAAATCCGAGTAGGTACTTGGGACCGGCCTCGCACCAAATCGATATTCGCCGGAGGAAGATTTTAAATCGTTTTGTGGTTCTAACTCGAGGCGGGAGAATCTCTCGCCGCGTTTGCATCTATTTCGTTATTTCAAATGTCGTCCTACCTATATTTATATTGCCATAGTTTATATTATTACATCAGATGAAACGTTTACTTGGAATTAATAATCATCTGGACTTATTTGAATGACCTTGGATAATTATATCGGTATAAATAGATCACCGATTTACCAGTTCTATATTATAACATTTTACAGTGTTTTTAATATTTCTATATGAAAATCCATACTAAGTATTATTAGGGAGTGAAAACGTAATTTTAGTTCTATTAAGATAATGAAAAGCGAATTTCAAACGAGCCATTAGAACATACAGAGCTGTAACTGCGGACATTGCCAACAGTTACATAAAATAATTAGGAGAGGCGATCCTTCGGATAGCGAATGGAGAGAATAGGGAGAGATTGGCAAAATTTACTGTCATTGACTCGGTCCTATCTTGTTCGGTGACCCCACTCACACTACCGAAGTCCTAGGCCAAGGATAAAGGTTTAATCCAAAGGACGTAATACACTACAGCAGCAGGGGAAAATCATCTAAATTTCAGCGGAATCTATGTTGCAAGAGCGTAATTTGTTATCATATTCATTGAAGTTTGAATAATTTTAGTTGAGCCTACATTGTTGCGGCGACTAAACTTATTTTGTGAGTACTTGATTTTCCGGAACTTCTCAACATTTTCGACTCCCCTTCCTCTTTAGAACTATATTTATGAACACCTTCTCCGTTCTTCCTTCTCGTTTTTACATGAAATTTTAATTGTATTAATTAGTGGGTTAGCAATCGATTCTCAAATTTAAGACAGAATTTGGTTTAATTTTTTTATATTATACCACAAAGAAAAGCGGACACAGTTTTATTAATCCATTTAATAAATTTGAATATTTTTTAAAAACTTTATTGCACCTCAAAAATATGTTTCAAGCAGCAGACGTCATTCCGCAGTAAATAAATTGAATAAATAAAATAAGACTAAATCTTTACTTATATACATACATATTATAATACAATAAATGAATGGGGGTGGGATGACTAAGTATAAAGGAAGGGGTAACTGTTATTTAAATAGGGTAGTAGGGCAAAGAAAACTAATCATCGATTAGATTTGAATTAGAGTTTATTTTTAATGGCTATTAAAAAAATTATGGTATACTTTTAAAATTAACGTGCAAAATTTCATAATATTTATCTTCATTAAATTATTTATCTTTTTCAATGAAAAAGTGAGCTAATTTAGAATTGATGTTATCGGAGAGGTGTTTTATGTGCACTTTTATTCTTAAAATAAAATTGCGCGTTGTATTACATACTCGTATGTACCAATATAAAATGAGGAGCAAGCATTGCATTCCAGTTAACAAACCCACGGTTTAATAGATATCAAATTGTCGTTTGACACGATGGAAAAGATGGGTTAAATTTCCTGTTACAAATCAAGTTTTTTTTTCAATTATGTGAAAAAAAAATCAATTTTGCGGTTTGTAAAAAAGCGTTTGGTTTGGGTATCATATCATAAATATTTGAATGTGGTTTAATCATAACAAGTTCAAAAATCGTAGGCTACATTTAAGATTTGCTATTTGGAGCCCTTCTCACTCTCCAGACATCTCTAAGACATTATAGCTCCCAGGATATCTCTAGCGCCCTAAAGAGGGAGTAATCTCCCACTTTGGGAGCCACTGAGGTAAACTTAACACATTAATCAGAGAAATTCTGCTAGATTCCGCTCAGCGCTCAGTCCTCGCTCCTCACTTGCTCCGCCGAGCATTTAACCGAATTAACGTATGTATCACGCGAAATTTTAGTGATTTATTCCAGCGCTCAGCAAAAGCATAAATAATATCGAAGAAAGATTTATTCAGAACGCTGAGAAAATATTTCATAAAGCAATTATACAGTCGGAAGATAAATATATTACTGATTGTATTACTGAATAATATTTACGGAGTAATATAATGGCTACGAATTTTCGCTAATTGTATTAATGAAATATCGCATATACAGGCACTCATACTACAACCTACATACATAATCATTTACTTAATATCAGAGGTAGATACACGTTGTGGCCTCTTCTTAGTAAAATCATTATAATTTGGGGCATTTTAGTTCCGATTATAACTGCAAGAGATTATATATAGCACGGATGTTGAATACATTGGGATCAATTAACTTTAATAAAGAATAAGATTGCATAGAGATAAACATATTGTTTTATAGTCTCCAATTTATGAACGCAAATTAGTTTCAATAATAAAAACTAACAATATTGATGCTGCATATACAACGAATTTGATAAGGCGAATCAGAAACATAAAATATAATTATAAATCGTTTAAATGGAAAAAAATGAATACAAAAAAGTCATTATATAACATTTGAGAAAAAAATTAAAACTAACTTTGCAAGAAATCGTTTTATAAGATCGACTATTGTTTTCTTTACGTAGTATTAATTTACAATGATTAAATAACCGTTATTGTTGAAATAATCTCTAGTTAAAGAAACGATTTCATATATAAACATTACAGGAGTATTCCATTAACTATCACATCGTCCCTATTCAAAAAAGTTTTGTCAGTTTAAGCCTTTGGTTAAAACTTTATTGTTTTATGATGTTATACACAATCTAAGTGTCTATATCGCGCATATTATAATCTTACATTTAAGGGTATTAGTTTTAGTCGAGTTTATCTGTCGAGCATATTAAATATCCTGTTTGTTAATTTCTTTGAAGCCGGGGAACCTTTCTAGGTTATTGTAATATGTAACATGTTAGTTGTAATAATCCTCAAAACTATAGAATATACATCTCATTTACTAAAAAAACTTTGACATTAAGCTAACGCTAGAATTTTAAATGTAACATATGTAACCGTACAAATAAAATAATTAAGATAAAAAACAAAATTGAAAATGTGTAATGTTATGTTAATCGTACATTTTAATTAGCAGTTATAAATAGATGTGCCTTATATAAGAAAAAAACGTTTATGGATTTAATCATATCTTTTGCTGGTTTAAAACTATTATGACCGGATTAATACGGTTTGATTGCAATACATATATTATAATATAAGATTAAATATGAATTTCTACTACAACATATTATTTAAAAAAATACATTTCTTTAATTGAATAATGATTAGGTTATTATTATTTAACTAACGTTTACATATGCTCACTTATCTATATCGAGTATTTGGGTACATGTTATTTTTCGAACAGTGTTTTTGATTCAATCCTGACTACGCAACCTTCCTGATTAATCCTAAACTTCAACCGTAAGCAGTTCCATTCCCAAGGTTTACATTAAAACATTATTTTTTATATCCTATGGGTCCACGCACATTTTTTAAATGAATGAAATTACGTAGTGTAAAAATAAACGTTTTTATTTACACGGGTCGTACCTAGGATTGAATCTATTATGTTTTTTTCCGACGTTAAACGTGGCACGATAAAATTAATGAAATATTAAATTAATGTCGGTCACACAAATCGACGTGCGTCACGATGATGAATATTGTGAAAGCTAGAGAAGTATGTAAGAAAATAACAGTGTGGCGGTCCATTCTTTCTGCCTACTCCTTCGAGGAGACGACGTGATGTTTAATAGAGTTCAACATCCTTATCCTTAGGCTAGAAATATGTGGCAAATTTCCCATCAAAACAGTAATATTTTACCATTTTATATCCATACAAAACATCCCGCAACAACGGTATTATTGCCCTTCACAAATCCACAGCACATAAAACAGTTGATGTCGCGCGGAACTTTTATTTCGTCACAAATCGCCCGAATGAATGGCCGTTCTCCCTATCGATCTAATTATTTATGACGGTGTTATTGTCAATAGATAGTAATGCGGAAAGCAGCCGAAAGTTCGGCACTCTTAAACGAATTTTACGCCTTAACTTATCCTCTAAAATGTGCTGTTCTCTTATGAACTTTTTCTTTTTCTTGTTACTTTGAAGGCACTTACAACCTAAAGAACAGCGAGCGAAAATTATTACAATAAAATTGGCAACTTTTCAACGAAGCGGGTTAATATTAAACTTTTTTTGATGAATAAAATTGTGTGCTTTCTAAGGCTTTAACTATCATTGATTTTTTTTCTCAGTATAAAAATATATAGACTTTTGTGTAAATATAAAACAACTGTCTCAAAAGTTTGATTCCTAATTACACAGTATTAATTAATAACTGTATGTTCACGGAAACCGTCAGTATCATTATTATAAAAAATAGATATTCAAAATCTCACGTATTAAAATTTATTGTATTCTACATAAGACGGTGAGTCACATCTAGGATACAGTTGATGAATGATCAAAATCGAGTTTAAATATTGGATACGAATACACATAAATGTAAAAATTATTAAACGAAAGGAGCGTTTGTCCATTCCTTTAATCTGTCCCCATGTAATTTTTTTTTAAATATTGTACATAAAGTGAAATACAACAATATTAACATCAAAAATCTGAGAATACTACAAATTTAAAGTATATGAAAGAATACATTAGAAATATATCAAAATAAACCAAATTTAGATGTAATAAAACGTTTTCTATTTAAATTATAATATAATTTTCCGAATTAATGATAGCGCATTGAATATATTAGAAATAAAAAAAATAAAAAATCACAGTTAATCAGAATCAACTATCATCGAAATTCTTATTTCACAAGTATATGCAATTGTAATATAACATATCACAAATATGGGACATTCCAAGTACCTATCAGAAATTATTAGTAGGCATGTTAATAAAACGTATGGCCAAATGCCCGGAATATAAAATATATGAAATATAGCGAATTTATTTTTTGTTTGTGAAAATAATTTTGTTTCTAATTGTCATAAATTTTTACGTATCACCATTTATTTTTAGGAATAAATTAATAGTATTAAATTACGTATACTCGTGTGTATCAAAATGCCGTAATATCTAGTGAACGTCCTCTACGCTAAAATCGGACTTCTAGCAATAGAAAGCGTATTGACTGATTGGTGTTTTGAGTATAAACAAAACGCATTATTTACACCTTTATTATACATACAGACGTTTGTGCCGAGAAGACGTGTGACAGGCGCACAAAATGTTCTGACCGGAGTCATAACTTTCAAAATCGGCATGAACCACATTTAAGTCAAAAACTAGAATTTCTCCTTAGAGCTGCATATAACACAGTTTTTTATGTTGGAAGTTAATATCATATAAAATAGACTTACTTTCGAAAGCACCATAATTATTTACCGTTCCGAACATTTATACTTTAGACCAGATATAGATATAAAACCCGAATGGACAGATTACTGTCATTTTCGTTAATTTGATCATCGCAATTAGATTTCTAAACTCCCAGAAAAATAGGTTAAGAAGATGTAATTCGAACTGTTAACACGTTTGCATAATAAAACAGTTGAACCGATCTTCCGATAAGATTAGAGGAAGACAGAGTCAACGTGAAATATTTGGTTTTGACACTCGGCTTAATTAGACGCTACAGCTTCTACATGTTATCTTGTGAGAACATTTAATTGTACAATACTAATTAATTTAGCTTATTTCAGGCGCTAGGTGTAGAATTCGCCTTATTTTCTACTTGTTCACAGTTTCACTTCATAAGTACAAAATATCTGGAAAATTTTAAATAATGAACGGCTAGTGTCTGATAAATTTCTATACTTTCTTATGAAGGATCTCCTCACAAAGTTTTCGGTAGAGTTAGCGATTGTTTTTTTTTTAAATAGATTTCGCAATATTTATTCATAGAATCTGTCATCTTTCATGGTTGATATTTTTATTATTGAATTCTGCACGTGTTATAAAGATTGTAATTTAATTGATTTTTATAATGTGCTAGCAAGGAAAAAAACACATAGATCACAAATAACTATTTCACCGCCAATGACATTTTTGTAATGCTTTAAGATTTATATCAAATAGGTTTTGTTTATGAAAACGTCTGTAGCCTAGAAGTTTTATTATAGTCCATGTTTCGTCTTTCGAAAGAAAATGTTTTAAAAAGTGTATTTTAGTCGAAGCAAATATTATAGATATACCACAATATTTTTATGAAATTTTTCATAACGAACTTTATTTATAATATTCTAAAATTCATTTTTTGTTTCAGGTCTGAATCGATATTTGAAAAGGTTTCGGTGCTACAAAGACAATGTTCACGACATTTTTTAACCAATGCCAAAGTGTCAAAAACAGTAACCGATACACAAATAATAAATAATCGTGAAATGTGATCATTTGTTACATCAACAACCGCAAAGGACACCATCTTTAATATTGAGGTCAAAGTTAATTGTTTTGAATTTGGAGTGTGTGTACAAATTTAACAATTCGACCAGACTAACCTAGTGATCGTCAAATAAAGCTGATGCTCTACACGGGGGTGAGGCCTGAGGAGACCGAGGATTCTGATGAGAAGTGACACCATAGTGAGAATGACAGGAGAGACCCTCCCTCTACTGGTGGGGGCGGGGTTGGGAGTAGGCGTGCTCGCAGGGGTGGTATCGGGGGTGTGCTACCTGCTCGTAAACGGACTGGGGTGGTCAAGGTAAGATCATAGTTATTTTTACATGGATAATAGTTCAAAACTATGAATGCAGGTTAAAAAAAACTTGAGTTTGCTTGTTTAAATGTTCTATTGGTATCCTACACCTTACACCTGTAACATATGATTTTTCAGTTAGACAAATATTTCATCTAATCACTCACCTGTGTTTTTTTTACAAATAGTTCCAAAATTGAACAGTTGCGGTAAGGTTCAATGAATTATTTATCTTGTTCCCATTCGCTAATAACACCAGAAACAGTATTTTTTGTAAGCAATAAGATTCCGTTAAGGGACACACATCTTCGTGTCGAGTAAAAAGTATTTCACAATCTTTGGTAATAGTTGCTCCGAGATCTGAAACAAAATACAGTCGTGACATGTTACATTATTATTTTTTTAAGAATTAGTTTAGTTTATATATAAATAAAAATACCACAGTAATTTATTGAAATTTCACGAAAGGTAAGTAAGGATAGTCCGTATTCAAATTTACTTTTGGTGGTTATTATAAAAGGCTTTGAATATATATAAATGGGCTCTTAGCAAACATAGTGAACTGAATCAACATATAAATCCTCAACACATGGAATACGACAGAGAAAAATAAGTCAATAAGAAAACTTTTATATTAAAACTTTTCACATTAAATCATGAGAAACATAAAACTCGAATACACAATTAAATTAGATAGGTAGCATACAAAAATGTCCTTACCAATTTTTATAGCAAACTTACAATAACGTTTTCAATTTGATTTTTAAGTGCATAATTATGTCAATATTATAACTTATTTAGGAAACGTCTAAAAACATGACATCTGAAACTAATGTAAGTGCGATGACATACCTTGATATTTCCATCACACGTTTAATTACCGAAACTCTAATTACATCCAACAGTTTCAGGCCGTAGGGAGCACGCGTAGAATAACAAATCTCAATCAACTAATTGCTTTGTCGGCTTTTTCCTAATTGAAAAACAGATTGGAAATTAATTAGCTGTAAAATCTGCGAACTAGGAACTAGTGCTTATATTTCAAGCAACTCGACTGCCATCTGTATTGGAAACTACGAAACATTCTCGACATTGAACTCTAGTAGAAAAACTCGTCAATGAAACAAGCTTTGTAGTTTGTTCGAGAGATGTCATTTAACACTATTCATGCCTTTATGAAATATGATTTTTTAATGTATTTAAAAAATACTATTAAAGGGCTATATACAATATATAAAATACCTTACAAATGAAAAGGAGATTTGTCATTTGAAATTTACAATTCGTTGTTTTCAATTCAATGGTACATTGATTCATAAAATATATTATTTTAACAACACAATTTTTATTCTCCAATTATTTATGTAAATAGGGTGTCGTATTTCCAAGCATGTGTTACAACTCACCTTTTGCATTCTTGAAAAACATAATACGTATTTAATTTAATTTATTGGGGTATATTAAATTTTCCAAAAATTACCAGATATCACCATTTCGGCTACGGTCGTTAACTACTTTTTTAAAATGTATTTTAGCAATTATTCTGTTTACCTCCATTTTAATGTAATTTACTCTTTATTGAAAATGGTTGAATTATATATGTAATTTACTATTTATTCTATTCCTTTTATTTATTATTACTATAATCGTTACATTTACTATTTTTTAAATTAATACCGAGGAATTCAATTATTATACTATTTACATTATGAAAATTCATAAAGCTCTGTCTAGTGCAATTTTATATAAGGTCATTTTATTTTTTAGTGAAAATAATTAACCAACAATCAAACCGTCACTCCGAAGGGGTGGGCAGAAATATTTGACTGCCACACATTTCTTTTCTGACAACTTTCTCTCCCTTCTTCTGCATTCACACATCGTGTCATGTACGCACGTCGATTTCTCTAACTCCTCACGTGTGCCCACATTTACCATTGATTAGATCGTGCCACGTTTTCCTCGGTCTTCTTCTATTGTTGTTTTGTTTTGATCGTTATCATATAACATAATATTATTATGTATTTGCGTAGATTTTCACGGTTGGCAGCAATATGTTCGTTGTGTTTTTGGGTAACACCGTGTGATTTGGTAAACTCCTTCTCGACCGACGTTTCGGAGATCGTTACAGTCTCCATCTTCAGGGTAATGAATGTGATATGTGTTGTGTAACAGACACAACACATATCACATTCACAACACAGTGTAACAGACACAACACATATCACATTCATTACCCTGAAGATGGAGACTGCAACGATCTCCGAAACGTCGGTCGAGAAGGAGTTTACCAAATCACACGGTGTTACCCAAAAACACAACGAACATATTATTATGTATCTTTCTTCATTCATTCTTTCCATGTGTCTAAACTATCTTAATGACGCTTATCTTAATGTTGATGAAAAGGTAAGTTTCCTAGAAATGGTTTCTTTGCTAGGACACTATTAAACTTGTCACTCCCATAATATAAAATGAAATTTCTAGATTTTTATTTTTTCAATAAATTATAACTATGCAGGTTAAATAATTAGACGAAATTGTTTATTGAATATCCGACCAATTTCGTGACAAAATCAAAGTGAAAGAAATACAACAATTGTTAGTTGAGGCCCGATCAAACGAGAAACCACTTAGCCCTTAAATAAATCTTCCTGTGGTTAAGTAAGAATTTATTTTCATTGTCTGAAGCAAAAGCATTTCTTTTTACTTTAAAAGTATTTCATTTGTGTCATTATATTGGACAGGAAACAAGAGAATAATTAAAAGTTAATGGAACAGGATCTCGGTACGTTTATACCCAATACCCACCGGTGTGATCATCATCTACCAAGATAATGAATGGCATCAGAATCGAAAGTGTGACATAACTTCACGGATGATCACAAGTGGCCATTGAATGTTAACGCGTGCTTCCGTCACAGGGTTCAGGTAGGCACTCCGTACTGCTAGCTCTGAGTATTGTTACCGTTGGTTAGTTACGTTTTATTTTATCTGAACAAACGCTGAATCCTGTTAACTGTATTCACGACAGGGAATGATTGGTGGTCTAACATACATAGTACAAGTTACAACTAGTTGATTTCAAGTATAATTGTTGTTCTAGGAATATCACATTCTTAGTATTTGACAACTTATTTAAAATTTCGAATTCGAGATCACAACAGAACCGTCCCACAAGATATTCCTCTCACCATAATTTTAAAGTTCCTCGCTGTCGCTAAGCTCTAGCCCAAAAACAATTTCATTTCCGCGCGCCCTATATATTCAATCGTCTTCCTGAAAATCTCAAATCTATTAACGACATTAAGAAATTTAAACGTGCTCTAACCAAATATATAAAGGGGTCAACCATAGACGTAGAAAATGTTTTTTTCTTTTAGATTTAGAAGAGTTATCCTATCTATCCTAGTATGTAAATTTAGTATCACAACTTTCCTAGCATTTCATTTTAATGATATCATCATGTTGCGATTACCAATGTTAGCATAAGATTACTAACAAATACTAAGAAACCGCCATTTTACTAACAATTCTACTAACATGCTATTTTATGTAGTTGCCACTATACGAGGCCACTCGTACAGGCCATGCCTAGTGTGACAACTATAGTCCATAAACTTTTTTTGTCACATTAATGTATAACATGTAGGTAAAAGTAAAATATAAAATTAACATTAACTATTATAGATTATTTAGAAGAAAAAAACTTTTTTTTCTTAAAAATAATTTGATATTAGAATATTACTAATCGCCAGTTTCAATCCAAGGAATTGCTTTGCAGCAAATTAATGTGGTCGTTTTCCGTTGCTTTCCACATTTGTATACAGCAGGTTATTTGAACCAAATTACTGCATAATTTTTTGTTGCTATTGACTCTCATGACATGTGATGGGTAGCTAATATACTGCCTTATTATTGTCACGTGAATTCTACACGTGATCAAAGACAATGTGACAATCACACTCCTATCGCCGGGAATCGAACCCGAGACTTTCGGTGTGGCAGGCAGCTCTTTGCCACTCTGCGACGAAGGTCTTTGTATTATTATTTCGGATTAAATATATCGCATATATATAAGAAAATCCTCAGATATCTTAAGTACACGATTCAAATGTTGGCGCTGTAGCTATTTTATTAAAAAATATCAGCATTTATTTAAATTTTTTCAAGCAATTTTATCTTAATAATAACACCACATCAGTAAAATATTTTTTATGACTTCTGCAGTATGAATGAAAATCCATTGATTTAAATTTTAGTACATGTTATAAATTATTTAAATAAATACATATTTTCGTTGTGTTTTTGGAAGATTTTATCTTTTGCAACATGCTACAATGAATGTATGTTTAATGTTCATCCACATTCAGTTAGATTCGCTCATATTATTATATTAATTAACGATACATTTCTCAACCATAACAAAAGTGTTTAAAGCACGATGTTAATTGAATGAATCTCCACATTTTGCTTTCATGCATATTCAGAAGAGCGCGCATTAACTTTATTGTTAATTTACTTTCCTTTAATTACCAAAATAAAACGGCTAAGCTGTAATTAAATTGTAGAGTGTTGTTTATTACTTACTTTACATTTTTATTAGTTTTAACAAATATATTTGGTTTTATAGAACATATAGTAAAAGCGAAGTATGGGCGTTTCAGTTTAATTAAATAACATTCACGACTAATAAAAAAAATTATAAATCAAAATAATAGATTTTTTATTAAAACTTAATCACGTCACATAATGTGACTTATTACAAATTTTTTTACCACGACATGTGTGAATAAAAATACTACGCGGAGGGAGTTATAGTGGCCATATTATGTTAATTAAAAAACAATCTCTAAGATATTTAGACATGACGAATTCACGCGAGAAAAATGGATAAAATGTTGTAAACAAGCGGTGTGAGTGGAAAGAGAAGCCGCGGAAGACCAAGGAAAGCATGCCAAGACTAAATTAATCAATTATATGAGCGTACATGTTGCGATGTATGAATGTAGAGAAAGCTCGAGAGAAAGCTCTCATCCTCTCTGCCTACAACTCCAGGGAAACGGCGTGATTGTTAGTTAGTTGGTTTTTTATTTTAATAATTCTTCTTCAAATATATTCAACAAACATATCAATAATTTTAAATGGTAAGTCTTAGAAATAAAGTGGTTTATTTGACTTTTTATGCATAAAAATAAATGAATCGTGTTTTTCAGAAGAAACACACATCCAGTAACCTCAACTTTACAGGACGGACACAAAACTGTCTGGTACAAAATTTTCCTACAATATATATTTTTTTTCAATACACATTTGTCTATTTTACTCCCTATGACAAATGTGTATTGAATAAAAAAAATATATTGTAGGAAAATTTTGTACCAGACAGTTTTTTGTCCGTCCTGTAAAGTTGAGGTTACTGGATGTGTGCTACTTCTGAAAAACACGATTCAAATAATTAAAAAGGCAATCAGATTTTATAGTGTTCGGAATAATTCTATATACAGTATAATATAATATATTGACGACCTTCGTGGGCGAGTGGTAAGTGCTATGACTGCCACCCCAAAGGTCCCGGGTTCGATTACCGATGGCAGTGTGATTGTCAAACTGTCTTTGGGTCTGGTGTAGAATTCACGTGACAATAAAATGGTGATAGATAAGCTACTTATCACATGTCATGAGAGTCAATATGATAGCTATATCCTTTACATCGATTTGGCTCGCGCTGTATTAATGTATAGAGCGTAATATTAACAATAATGTAATAATATCGTAGTAATTACCATAAATATCTTTAGTATAGAACAGAACCGAATTTTCTGGATTATGAAAAGTTTTTTTCCAAATATACTTAATCATTTATATAGTAATGTGTACACGTTTTGATACGCTTAATTGATTTGAATATTTTTTCACCGCTCACTTTTATTTTATCAGTAAGTTTTATGAGTATTACATAATTTCACCTTGGGCAAGAATTTTAATTTCAATTATACAATTGAATTTGGAATTTGTGTCGCGTAGAAGAAAAGGGAAAAGGAGTTAATTAGAGATTACCCCGGGCCACCAGATTTCGTAATGCACTCCACGGGCCGGCCCGCGGCCACGTCCCGCGGACGCATCCGATACAACTATACAATTTCTCTCCGTGGAAGCACGGCTAGAATGACAATGGCCGCTATCAAAAAGTCCATTTGTTTCATTCAGAGCGTCACCTGAACCGCCGCACTTCGTCCCTCGGCCCCCTCGCCACACAGCAGGGCGGGCCAAGCGAAGGGTCGAAACCATCGATTATATTTTTGTAAAAATGTTCATGTATGAATCTGACGTCAAAACAATTCAAATGTAATATTTTTTAATGATTTCGTTTGATAATTAATGCGAATGAAAACATACGTTTTTGTTCGTATTCATTTGTTAATATGGAGTTTTACTTAATTGTGCAAGAAACAATAAATACGATATTCCTTTGAACCGGCCGATGGTCGTATTGCCACCAAAACTGGTATCGGAATTTTGAAATACCTTTGTATTTAACTAAAATTACACACGATTTATTTTGACGTTTTTTTCTTCGTATTATTTGTAATTTTGTAATTATAAACGATCTGGAATTGTTCGTCTGTAATATTTGTGGTTTTTAAAAATAAATTAAACAAAAATTCGTCTGTCTGTCCAATTGTCTTCAAAACTATTTCTGTACATGCCTCTTTATTTTATTCTAAGCATTAATCAACGTGTGTTATTATTTTATACTTTATACGTGGCACGATCAAATAAATCAAATATTGAATGTCGGCCACGTGAAGAGTCATAGAAATCAACGCGCGTGCATGACACGATGTATAAATGTTGAAGAAGCGAGAGAAATATGTCAGGAAAGAAAAGTGTGGCAGTCCATTATTTCTGCCTACCCCTTCGGGGAGACGGTGTGATGGTTAGTTGGTTAGTTAGTTACTAAAAAAATCTCACAAAATGAATACTATTATGCTTGAAAATAAACGTCAATGTTTTTATTCAAGAAATCTGTTTTTAAATGTTTTTATTTTATTTTTTGTATCTGAAATTTAAAATAAGCCTGTAAATACGTATTAGGGTATGATTTGAGAAACACGGTTATTTACTGAACACATATTCTGTAATTTACGCCATGGGTGTTTCAAACTACAAGAATATGAATATGAATATTGTAAAATATAAGACTCACTTAAACATGTTCGCACCTGTTTTAATATTAATATTATCACTACGATCGAACATAAATTTTGAAATAAAGGGGTTCTCGGACAGATGAGCGCCGCTGGCCAATCACACGTCGTTATTTTATAACCGACAATCGCGCTCAGTCATTCGGGAAGCCTCCATTATCTGGCGGAGTCAGTGCGGGTTGGCGGGAGTTCCGAGAGGGTGCACCTAACCTCACTCCAACTTACCTTACCTAACCTAACGTCACCTTATGCTGCTTGTCGCAACAGTTGGCTAATTTTAAAAATTTACTCAGTGGCAAAAATGCGCTTGGACGGGTGCATTCTGTTTTGTGAAAGAAAGTTTCGATATTTGCATTGAAATATAACAGTTTTAATAGTGATAAAATTTCAATATCTTAATATTAAATAGTTTTTGCATTAAAAATGTAATAAGTTATGTGATTGGAATTATCATAGATAAAGGTATGTTCCTAATTTTTTATGTAAATTGTAAAAAAATTCTGCACGTATAGTGTGATTAATTGCAGTGTTTTAAAATTATAAAAATATATTTTTGTATTCATTAAAAGAACCTCAATCTAGAATGAGAGTAATTGTTATTTTCACGTTAAGCAAGATTTTATAACGCACCCAATTGTTTTATTTTTTCTAAGAACATATATATGGAGAAAAAAACTTTGGACAAAATAAAACATTTCTTCGATGTAGTTGTTTTATTCAATGGAATTGTGCAGACTTGGGTTGTATAGCCAAGTTATTTCAATCATTTTCGAAATCTTTTATTGTTTCATTCCATTTTCAAACTTATTCATCTACGAACAATTTTTACATTATTTTCGTAAAAAAATTCCAAATTATTAATGGTTTTAAGGTTGTATAAGTAATTATTGAAAAATTATGCGTAGATAGCTATTTCAAAAATATTTCATAAGATTAATTAAAGTTATGAAATGGTTATTGTACGACTGATCACGGAACTAATACCAATAGTTGTAACAATACTATTGATAAAAGAGTATTTAAAATGTGTGATCAATAAATTAGTACAAAAAATATCAAAAATTAAAAGGCTATGTTTAACACTCAATTATTTAATAACAAAATAAACTAATAATAATATTAAATAATATTTATTGTTTCTTGAACAATGATGTAAAACTCCATATTAAATCATGTAGGTATACGAATGAAAACGTCAGTTTTCTAGAAGTTTTATTATATTTTATGGGAATGACATGTTTCGCTCTTCTAAGGCATAATCAAATATCATTTGATAATGCCTTAGAAAAGCGAAACATGTCATTCCACCCCCATTCCAATTAAATATTGTTTTTTTTAAACTAAAGTTGTGTTGTGTACCTACATACACGAATAGAATAAATGACGTTATTTCATTTAAAAAAAAACAGCCAACGTATTTTAATTATCTGCTCTGTACTGTATCTGCACACTTTGGCAATCAATAAAACACAGCTTACTCTCAAATCGTAAAGCATTTAGTGGAGTTAACCAATAATAAATATTTGGTTTCACAAATATACACAACGCTGTGCAATATGGTGTACAATATTAGAAAAGGTACTCTCTCCTGTATTAACAATCGATCGGCCATTCACATTTCCCAGCAAAAACGAGAGGAAACAGACGATGCAGGCAGGAGAGTAAGAAAGTGACAGTTGGGCCGCCCGCAAGATCACGGCCGCCTGTCTCCGGCCCAGGGGACCCGTCAACCGTGAAACAATACAATTTTTCTAATAGCTGTCTTCTCCCGTCGGTCTATGGAGTTATTTACCAATTTTATAAGCCGTTCCGCATTTGCAAGTCCTCAATATTTTGGTGTTTATACTCGTATTTAAGGTTTTTCAAAAGTAGTGGATCTTTTTGATTAGGGGTAAATTATATATAAAATGTTCCCAAATATTTCACTATAGTAAATTTTACTTCTTATATACCTTCTCCTAAATCTTTAAAATATATTATGAATTATTTTATATTAAGCTCAATATTGTGTTTTTATTGGAAATAATGAATGAAAAAATAATGGCCGAAAGTATAATTATGTTAACACTGTAAATGGAACTAGAAATAGAAATCGAATATTGAATGTCAGTCACGCGAGGAGTCTGCAAAATCGACATGCATGCATGACACGATGTATGGGTGTTGAGGAAGCGAGAATAATATGTTAGGAAAGAAAAGTGTGGCAGTCCATTCTTTCGTCAATTAGTTGGATTTTTGTTAAATATTTGAATATTTAACATAATTTAATGGTATTATTATTATTAACAAAAGCTTTCAAAAGTAATAATAAAATACATAAAATATACAAAAAAATATTGAACATTAACTTGCTACTATTTTATTTATTAGTAAACACATCTATAATACACGTTGAACTTCTATTGATAGATGTGTCTAGTATAGCATCGCTATCTCTTTCATGAAATTTGATAACTAAAATGAATGTGCTTAGCGCTGCATGCCGGCTATTTAATTGTAGTATATTAATTACTTCCGCAATTATTTTTTAAACATTAACAAATTTATTTTTTACTTATCTTTATTGCGATAATGTATACTTAAATTTCAAATTTTACAAAATTTTAAATTATTTTATAGTCAAAATATCCTTGGAAACGGATAATATAACAATAATCAGATCAGTGCACTACAATAAAAACGGTGAATTAATTTTGCTCTGTATTTCCAGCCAATTGATAATATTTATATCTGCCGGAGAGTTCAAGTGTTGATCAATAGAACTTATTATTTCGATAAGGATCATTTCAAATAAAACCACATTTTTATAATCAACGACTATTTTATAAATATGCATATTCGACCAAGCAATGTGTCCCATTTAAAGATTTTTAATGTATTATATTTTTTCATGAATAAGATTAAATGTATTTTCTAGAGCAGGAAAACTTTTCAAGTATCGTATAAGAATAATATATCTTCACGTTATTCAGTTTTAAATTATTAAATTAAACTATATTTATTATTTCTGGACGATAGCAGGTGTGATGAAACTCACGAAAAAGACAACATTGTGTGCATTGGACAACATAAAATATTTCATATTTATTGTTTCTTGAACAATGATGTAAAACTCCATATTAAATAATTAATACGAATGAAAACGTCAGTTTTTTCTAGAAGTTTTATTATATTTTATAGGAATGACTTGTTTCGCCGTCAATGCTGACATTTGATAGTGCCATAGAAGGGCGAAACATGACGTTCCCATAAAATATAATAAAACTTCTAGAAAATGACGTTTTCATTCGTATTAATTAAAAATATTTCATGTCATTTACTTCTCTCCCCTTAAACGATGAAGAGTGAAGTGATTGTATCAATCACGTACAATTAAATAAGCCTTCAGACAGAGGCTGAGCAATGAGGAAGCCGATTACTGATTAGACCTTTTTGTAAGAAATTGCTGAATAAAAATGTTCTCACATAATTTCCTCAGCACTCACCCTTTGTCTCGCGAACTTTCCCACTGGTTACTATAAATAACGAATGAACATTGCACTTCTGCACTGAATACAATTAAGTCGCCTGTTACGGTGCCCATCACATCAGAAACTAAAACAATGCTGAATTATTTACGTGTTGCATTGCATTTTAGATTTTTCGTACTGATTCGATTTGTATCGTACGAATTGGACAATATTGAATAATAATTAATTACTATATAACACAACATGTGAATTGATTACAGCAGAATGCAGTTATTGTTGCAATGAATGATATTTTATATAGGTATCTTTGTAAATATTGACAAGTTTTTGTCATCGCGTCTTAAAAGTAAATGTAAATTAAATTATATACATATATTTTAAAATAACATTAATTATTTGTTCCCTATATTTTAAATACGTTTTGTTAACATTATGCGCAATAAATGTGAAAACTAGAAACTCCCACTTGTGTCCAAGTATTATAAATGAATATAATTGTCCCTGCCGCACGTCATGATATCAGCCGCCTAGAATCAGAATAACAATAGGCCCCGCCAAAGAGAATGACATTGAGGCTGGGTGATGGACGCTGGATGGGTAGGCACAAGAATTTTGAGAGAGGTCATGGGAGAATGGCAGAATTCGTATCATCACAAATTTAATAATTAGTTCAATGATGATGCCATGATGGAACGCTTCTCCTTGACAGATTTTACTCTATGATTTATGGTGGGAATGTAAAATTTCAAATTAAAATCATTAAATTTTTTTTTTTTTAGAATACTTAATCGATTATTAAACTCTAACGTTAAAGACTCACTTGATAATTAAATTATGTTCTGTGATTGAAATATTTTTCAACGTAAATTAGTACTTATTATGATGAAAATAAAATGTAATTCGGTCATTTTAAAATTGAAAATATTATTATTTTTTATACGAATAACATAATATAGAGTTAAAGCTGCGAAAGCAAATTGCCTAAACATTGTTTGTAGCATCTTGTTGACCGGCTATTAGGCACGATGCCTTCCCGAAAGAGAAAGAAACAGACCGGATTCTTTTGAGATGTAGTGCTAGAGAAGATTATTATGAATTTTCTGGAGAGAAGGCATAACAAATGACGAGGTTTTCAATAGAATCGAAGGAGAAAGGTAACATATCAAAACCACCTCAGATAGACGAGCCCAAAGCATCGACCACATGCCATGAGAGTCTCCTGCACGGAATAATAGAGGGGATGGTTAAGGGGACAAATTACAGGAGGCGTCCCGACGCGAATAACTGAAACAGGTGTGCGAGAACATGAACTGCGTCTCATATTTTGAGCTAAAGAGAGCTGCAGAATATCGAGTGCTGTGGAGGACGAGTTGCAAGGCTTAGCTGCAAAGCAATCCCTAGGATTGAAACTGCAAACGTTATATAAACTTTAAATATTTAGAATTCTAACCTGACAATATCGACTACTCCCTTCGTATCATTTTGGTGTACCTTAAACCTGATCACACAGTGTTGTTATGTTTATATTCCTGCTATCGAGATTTATTTAACACAATCATTGTAATTCAGCACACTTTCAACACTATCCGGCGTAGTCATGGACCTATTGGTCACGCTGATATTGGTTGCGCATTTACTGCCACAGCTCTTAGCCAACTGGTTAAAAGTTGGTGCAAGTAAAGCTAGAGTTTGCTCCAAATTTATTAACTTAATAAAGAAGTATTTTAATAATATTTTGAGGATAATTATTATTTGTAATAAGACATGAAACACTTTTTTTCTACGCATCATTTTCTTCTTATGATGAAAACAAAAAAAACTTTCAAATTTATTTGGTCATGAGAGACCCTATTCATCCTTTGTCTTAAACAGTGGTTCCCAAAGTGGTATATATTAACCCCCAGGGGTCGATTCCGACTTGAAATAGGACTACGAAAAATGAAAAAAAAAATTAGGGTGCATGATATGTAAACGGGGGTCCACGAGATGGTTCAACTAAATTGAAGCCGAAATATTGAAATTTTGATATCATAGTATCAGGTTTATCCTTCCTATTAGAACATTGATTTGTTTGTGTTTTTATTTTATGTAAAAATCGGTAAGGGGTCTACAAAAAAGTTTGGGAACCTCCGACGGTACCGCCCCCAGTGAATGCTGGAGCCCTCCATATGCAACGATGTTTAATTTTTTTGTATAAATGTTATGAAACCGGGGGCGTTAGAAATTTTTTTTCTTCTAAAGGGGGTGGTGGTCCAGAAAAGGTTCAGAATCTATGGTTTAGGGTTAGAATATCTTGGATACTGCATTATGCAGAGTGTCGTTGCTAGTTTAAGACCAGAGTCCGTTTGGAATTATCTATGTCTACATGGACAGTAGTGTTCTGAAATTAAGTTATCATTGGATTTCAACAATGTTTAACTCTCACAATTCACCATCCCCACACTCAGTTTCTCCTCGTCAAATAATAGGTAACTCTCATTGTTTTGTTTAATTGTAATCTTGGTGACATTTATTTGACGTATGGTACCTATAATGAAAGGACCAATGAAAACTTGTAAATTTTGAGTCTATTTAAACCTTGAATTCACTCATTTTAATCGTGTAATTTATTCCGTTGTTTTGTTAAACAAACAAAATACCTTCAGTATCCATATCTGATTTGGGTTACGCGAATACATCAGCGAAATGCATTTCCTATGAGCAATTAATTACGAATCAAGCGAAACGTATTGTGATTAGAACATAAATTCTCTAATATCCTCGTGACTAACGCGAAACTAAAAGACAATGCTTTTCCCAATACCGAACGCGTATTTTTACAACGAAGAGTTCCTCTTTAATTAATCGTTGATTAGTTGAAGCTATCCATAAACCATGAATTTTGAAGAAATTTCTACAACATGTTCCCTTGACATTTATAGATGGTCACAAATTAACGATAGTTATTAGGTGCTTTTGTCTTATTGTGTTAATATTAGGTCCTTACATATGAAATTGGCGTTTTGCCGTACTGGCAACTTTGATCTCAAATATCTTCTCTTTGGTTCGGAATTCCAAATTCAAATTTATACAGCTATTTACTCAAGTATTTGTTTCGAAAATTATAATTCATTTGTTTTTTCCTCAATTGTTTTTTTTCTTTGCCTCACTCAGTTTACAAAATGGAAAACTTGAAATATCGCGTTATTTACGAGTACGAGTTCCACCGTGGCACCAGTGCTGCAGAAACGGCTCGAAGGATTAATGATGTGTATGGCGACGGTGCCGCAAAAGAAAACACAGTACGTTTTTGGTTCCAACGTTTTCATTCTGGAAATTTCGACCTGCAGAACAAGCCCCGTGGACGGCCGGAGACCAAAGTTGATAATGAAGAATTGAAGGCTATTGTGGAAGCGGATCCATCGCAAACCACGTCCGAGTTAGCTGCAGGCTGCGGTGTTAGTGATAAAACTGTTTTAATCCACTTGAAGCAAATTGGGAAGGTGAAAAAGCTTGAAAGGTGGGTACCTCACGAATTGAGTGAAGCAAATCAACAAACGCGCGTTGACTGCTGCGTTGCATTACTCAACCGGCACAATAATGAAGGGATTTTGAATCGAATCATTACCTGTGATGAAAAGTGGATCCTGTATGATAATCGGAAGCGCTCATCGCAATGGCTGAACCCTGCCGAACCAGCCAAACCATGCCCCAAGCGAAAATTGACTCCAAAAAAGTTACTTGTGAGCGTTTGGTGGACTAGTGCTGGTGTCGTTCACTACAGCTTTCTTAAATCTGGCCAGACGATTACGGCAGATGTCTATTGTCAGCAACTGCAAACCATGATGGAAAAGCTAGCTGCTAAACAACCGAGGCTGGTTAATCGCTCTAGGCCACTGCTGCTTCATGATAACGCTAGACCACACACTGCACAACAGACGGCTACCAAATTAGAAGAGCTTCAATTGGAATGTCTAAGACATCCACCGTACTCTCCGGACCTTGCCCCAACAGATTACTATTTTTTTCGAAATTTGGATAACTTCTTGCAAGGGAAAAAATTCAACTCCGATGGGGCAGTCCAAACCGACTTCAAAGATTTTATTGATTCCCGTCCGAATGTTTTTTTTAGTAAAGGGATCGATGAACTACCTATGAGATGGCAAAAGTGCATAGATAGCAATGGTACATACTTTGATTAAATAAATATATTATATTAAAAAAAAAAAACTTTATGTTCCTCCCATACAAAACACCAATTTCATATGTAAGGACCTAATATTTGTTTTTAATGTTACATAATACATTTATTGTTTTATGAACAATGATATTAAACTACATATTTTATAGTCAATATGAATGAAAGGGTATATTTTCTAGAATTTTTATTATATTTTAAGGGAATGACACATTTCGAAAACATGACATTAAATGATAAAACTTCTCGAAAACAGACGTTTTTATTCGTATTAATTATTATGTAATTAATTTATTGATTTGACTCAATGCTCAAACATCGTTTTACTTTGGAGGTGGATATATTTTAAGAGAATGATTTTGCTTAGGAAAGCACGATCTATTCGATTCTATATAGTAACTAAGGTACGACTAATAATTATTTAATTAAATCATAGTCACTATTTTATAAATATTATTTATAGACATAGGTGATTCGATATGATAGTGCATGGCACGCTTAACTGTTGTCCAGGAAATTGACTGTTTAGGCCTGCGTCCCTGTTTCCGGACCGGACAATACGGACGGACATGGGCCCTGAATGTTAATGTCTCTTCCAGAACACGGCAAAGGCAAAAGGTAATCGGCTGCCTGCCGCGGCTGCCCGCGACGGCTGACAAGGGATGAATTTTAATCATCGTGATTTAAGCTTGGGACTATTGTTATCGTCGTTATATGAATACTAACTACATACATAATAGTTGTAATAGATACCGCACACGATTACAGACAGGTGTGGTTAATATTATTTTCTTTTCTTTCTACAATCCCCGGCTTACCAAAAAACTTTAAAATGTCGTTTCTAACTATATAGGTAATAACAAAAAAAGTTGTTTCATCTGATGAAAGATAATTAATTAATTTTAATATATCGTATCGCATCGAATAGAATCATATCACGATCACCGAAAGTATCGAATTACATAATACAACTAGTAATTAAATGAACGAAAACGTCTGTTTTCTAGTAGTTTTATTGGGGTTTAGGGGAATGACGTATTTTGCATGCTGAGAAATGATCAAATGTCACTCAAGAGTTTCTTCTATAATATATTCGCCTTCACTTTGTGTTGCCGTTACAACACCTTATTTCACTCATTTATTTATTTACAAAATTTTGTCCATTGAAAGGTTATGTTATAATCAAAGCATGTCTGTGATAAGTGAAATAAAGTATTGTAATACTAAATGCAGTTATATTTCTTCAAATGTTACTCTTTTATTTTTTGTTTAATTCTTGACTTTTCTATTCAGATTAATTATTGTAAATTAAGTTTTACCTTATAGTTCCAGAAATAATAATGAAATATTATTAAACGTTTAATTAACTTGTATTTTTCTTTTCAACACAAACTTTTTAAACAAATTAAAATTATATATCAAACATGTTCGGTCTACCCGGTCTTTCCTCAGTGATATTATATAGATATTTAAAATATTATAAAATTGTTTACAAATATAGTCTTCTGTATATATTAATTAACTGTTAAATTTTTTTTAAACAGTACACAAGATACAAGAATATAACAAGCGAGTGTATTTTAATTGTTTAATCATCGAAAAAGACACTTTTTCATATTTCGGTGTACGTTCTTGATAAGTTAGCTTTCGGTATATGCTATATAACATTATGTAAAATAAGTGTCATGAAAGTGATGCATGCAAAATTTAGCATTACGCAATTCTACGATGTTGATGTTCCAAGTATATAAAAAGAATATAGAATCAAGCAGTATTGACTGTTTCAAAATTGGCGGATCACATACGTTACAAACATGAAAGGTTAAATTCTCTCGATCATGTCGTTTTCCGAAAACGATCATGGTGAACACGAGCTACAAAGAACACAAGAGTCAAATTATTTGTTTAATATTTTATTGGTAACTTGTAGTAGTAAAAAATAGCGTGAAAATAGTTGAAACGAATAACAACAATGGTTAATGACCATTTTTATTATATTACGCAATACTGAATTCTTATCGCGATGGCGGAAGTATCTCTTTTCTCTATTTCAGCAAATAATTAAAGATAGGAACCACTTGAAATTTATATTTTACATTTATAGAAAATGAATAATCCCCTTTAAAAAAACAATACTTGAATTTGAACCTGTACTTGTATGGGAAGAATAAATTATTGCAAGTGTTTCGATATAATAAATATGGTCATCAGTGTGGTCTAGCTTTCCCATATTTAGGAACCTCGGTCAATGGAATCCGATGTCGATGAACTTACCATAATAAAAAAATTCATTCCTGTCATTTTTTGTTACCAATATGGTAGCTGAGAAATATATTTATACTGTTACTTTAAAAAAACAGTGAACTGTAAAAAAAACTAGTACAACTTTATGTTTTTAAATGATTTATACTTCTAAATATGACTCATACCTACTTTCAAACCATTCTATTCTTAATTATTGTAAACAGCGCCATCTTTGGTATTTTTTTATAATCTAATTAGCGTATAGCGCCACATATCGTAAAACATCCAAAGCTATGTAACGCCTTTATTATACTCGTCTCATATTAATAATCTGAAATTCTTATATTGTATTTACAAAAATACAATTTATTTAACGTTTAGTACAAAGATATAAGTATTTTTTAATACGTAGAGCGTATTTTTAGTACCTACGTATATTTTTAATAAGCTGACGGGAACATTTGAAATGTAAATCGTGTGACATTGATGTTCAATCAATTTAATAAAATTATTGTTACACTTTCTATCCATTCATAATAAAATACTTGTTATTTTTTATTTAGATTGGCGAATATAACCATCGTTTAGGTCGAACGAATTTTATCACTGAAGCTCTGAGCACACAGAAAGTGGATGTTTGTTAGTGCGTAATTTCATATTAACATTTCAATAAAAATATATTGTGTATTATGTAAACAGTAAGGAAAGTGTCTCCGCGCGAGGTGCTACTATAAAAATAATACCCAGCGCCCCTGGAAACGACATAAAGTCGGCTTAAATGTATGCTTTGTACGCTTCAATTTACGTTAAATTTCCTGGTATCTACATACTACGTAAATCGAAGGAATAGCGTATATAGTTTGTTATCTCATACTACGACCATAGCTTATATGGATGAATGTAATATAATATAATGTGTGCAACATTAGTTATTGTTACCTGGGCGGTGAAGTTGCTTAATTCTCAAGTAGTCATACCGGTTCAACGTCCTTGGAGTGATTTAAAGCCCTTTGATATTATTATAGAAACACGTGCATTTGGTATAGAGACATTAACTAGCCAACGAACAATTTCCTTGGGACAGTAGGTAGAGAGGAAGGACGGCCACTCTCTTCTATCTTAAAATTCCACTCCTTTGCATTTATACACAATGACACACGCATTCGTCGATTTTTCCTTTTTTCCTTAGCCTCCTCGACCTTTTTTTACTAGCTATTTGCATATATTTTTTCACCTCCATATGTCTTAACCATTTTAGTGATAATTTCGGAATTTTCATTAAACCACATTTTTCTGCCTAATATTCCTTTTTCTTTTTTTCGTTCGGTTGAATATCATACCTGTACATTGTATTTCCGCGCATTCTTCAAAGCGATCTAATTACTACTTGTTATAATTTCACCGATTGATATAACCGATTGAGCTGCAACGGGGAGTCAGACAAGGGGATGTGATATCTCCGAAGCTGTTCACTTGTGCTTTGGAAGATATTTTTAAAACTTTGGACTGGTCTGAACGTGGCCTCAACATAAATGGCGAATACATTTTTCACCTTCGTTTTGCGGATGACATTGTTATTCTGGCGGAATCTGCTGGGGAGCTAGAAGGCATGCTAGATGAACTGAACACTGCATCCAGACGAGTGGGTCTCGGGATGAATTTGGACAAGACGAAAGTCATGTATAATGAACATATTATCCCGGGATCAGTAACCGTCGAAGGGTCGGCTCTCGAAGTGGTACAAGAATACACATATCTTGGCCAAATCATACAATTAGGACGAAACAATTTCGAGAAAGAAGCCGACCGAAGAATTCAGTTGAGTTGGGTGGCCTTTGGGAAACTACGTCATGTTTTCACTTCCAAAATACCACAATGCCTCAAGACTAAAGTCTTCAACCAGTGCGTTTTGCCAGTCATGACGTACGGAGCCGAGACGTGGACATTGACAAAAGGTCTAGTCTACAGATTCAAGGTTGCCCAGCGCGCCATGGAAAGAGCCATGCTTGGAATAACCTTGAGGGACAGATTTAGAAACGAATTTATTCGACAACAAACCAAGGTGACTGAGGTGGCTCTACGGATAGGCGGGCTGAAGTGGCGGTGGGCTGGCCATATCTGTCGGAGAACCGACAGCCGATGGGGAAGACGGGTTCTGGAGTGGAGACCGCGTACAGGATTCCGTAGAGTTGGACGTCCTCCTGCCCGCTGGACCGACGATCTGAAGAAGATTGCTGGACATGGATGGATTGGAGCGGCAATGGATAGGGGGCGGTGGCGGGTTTTGGGAGAGGCCTACATTCAGCAGTGGATGACAGACGGCTGATGATAAATAATTTCATTCTTCATCTGTCATTTCCAAGCTTTACTTCCATACAAAACGATTGGCACTAGATTTTTTTTTGCTCCAGTCAATATAAATACCTATATCTATCTGGAGTGATGATTTTGAGTATAGGTAATATTTATTTTTTCACGGCACTAACCTTTCTTTTGATGAAATTTTCCATCATTTTGTCTCTTGTAAACATGTTTTCAAGATCAATGAATTCGGTAACTTGTTCCAATTTATCAATATGCATATTAGGGTGGGTCATTTTTGTATGGGGGAAAAATAATTACAATGTATCGAATTCTAATAGTGAAAAAAGGTTGCTAAATGACGTGTTTTAATCATATATAAAGTTTCATTACAGTTAGATATCATCTTCTGTCTCCGAATTGACATGGAAACCATAGAAATTTAAGAAAAAAAAGCATTTTAATATATTTTGTCATACTGGAATGTTACTGGATTATTTTCATCTATTATCAAAATAAAACAAAAGTTCAAGGCAGATCATAATGTATTTAAGAGAAAAAAAGTTTTTAGAAATTTAAATTCAAAGAAAATTTTACAACTAATTAGTTACTACAAAATCCTTTTTAATTTCAAATGTTGGCATATTACTGCGAGACGCTATTTTCGCTTTAGTGAATCCTTCTCTTGCTGTTTTCAATTGCTGTTGCAACACAAAGTTGCTGAGGCTTCTGTTACATTCTTCACGGCTCTTTCGACTGCTTGTGTATGACAGGGCAAACGTAGAAGAAGTAGTTCACCCTCACTACCTTGTGCTATGAACATCTGAAGATCTTCGTCAGAAATTTGTTGAAGTATTGGTGGTTCAGTAATATTTTGCTGCCAATTTATAAGATCGTAGTAGTCGTTAACGTAGTAGGCATTAACGTTTATAATTGGAACTTGAAATAGTCTGACTTTATTACCTCGCATAGTACGAGCTTTTAGAATTCTGCGTGGAGCTAGTTCTTTTATATGCTTTTGAGGATCTGTTAACATAGCTATCAGTAAGTTTTCTGGATGAGCAAAGTAGCTATTTCTCCGTGTCATAGGATCAACTACAATATTAAGGTCATCCGATAAATATCTTGACTAGGTATATATATAGACTTCGATAAATATATAGACTGATAATTCAGGCATTTCTGTACTGATTTTTATAAAACTAACTACAGGTTTTTCTACGCATTTTTCAAGTTCCTTCCCTATTTGGCCTGTAAAAGTACGTGGACCTGATGTAGCGCCATCAATATATTCAAACAAATGCCTAAATGGTAGTTCATTCATATGTAGCAAGCAAACAAATCATTGTTTTGTAATTGTTTCGTTACAATTATATCTGTATTTCCAATACTCATTTTTCTGGATGTTCGCTGGTCCGTTAGAAAGCTCTGATCTTGCAAGGGTACCTAGCGATCTCTGGGACAGGAACATTGATTAATTTCTTTACATTTACTGAGCGAAATATCAAAAAGAAATTTACCACTACGATGAAATTCTTCTAGTTTTTTTCGATATCTTCGGGTGAGATTTGATAAGATTTTTATACTTAGAATGATTAGATTTTATCATTTGTACAACTCTTGTATGCATCACTGTAGGAATTGAAGCTCTTCTCCATATTTCTTCGATTTTGTTTATTACAATATCAGCTATGACTGTAAATGGTTGGTGTTTTTTCGTAGTTGTTAAATTATTTCTTACCCACTCGAAAAATTTCTTTACATCCTCATTTGTTGGTAATATATTGTCTTCAATTTCACAATATTCACCAAGCACAGCACATTTAAACAATTTTCGAGTTCGATTCATTATGACAACATCCCCAAACACAACCTCCCTTGGAGCAATACTGACTACTAGCTCGAGGTCACAAGTCTGTGCACGCGTGAAATTAGGTGCACCCCCCACCCCGACTACTGGTCACTGGTTTTCAAAATAATTATTTTTTTGATTTTATTATGCAAAGTGCTTCATATTAAGCAGGAAAATATTAAAATAAAAATATAATATCAATTCTGTGTAATATTAATGCCAGCTATAAAACAGGTCAAAAATAGCCATTTTCTTAAACTTTGAGGCCAATTCGGAGACAGAAGTTTATACTCAATTCAAAAAATATTTTACATACGTAATTTTGATATCATTTGGCACCATATTTTCACTATTAGAATCGTATAATGCAAAAAAATCATTTCGGCCCGGCCTAATGCATATATCACAATCCGTCATACGTCCTTCTTTATGAAATACCATAAATTTAGAATTTTTTTATTTTTTATTTAATTTATTTTTTTAAAAACCCAATTGGGTTATATGGATACATTTTTAGATCTTACTATTCAGATTTTATATTGAGTTGTAGTGACACTCCTTGTGTCTTTTGGTAGTTCATTGTAAAGTTTCAGTCCATTGTTCAATATCCTTGATTGTCCTGTTTTAGTGACTTAAACACATTCATGACAAGGTCACACTTCTATTTTTTATATATTCTTGATATGAATTGACTTTTACATTAATTTGACATGTAGATCTTAAATCTCTGCGTGAGTGATTAAAACATCTGCTAATACTCGTAGAATATAACCCACTGACATATCGTTCATCCTGGCACCAACGCTTAAACCTTCTAGTCCTCTCTAGCTCGTACACGTTTGGATTGAATAACAACGGGGACATCATTATATACAACATACAAGCCTGATTAACACCTCTAGTGATATAAACTAAGAGATGAAAGCCCCGTTGACTCTGACACACGCGCTGCTTCATATAGGGATGCAACCGTTCTTGTTAGCTTTGTGCTCCCTACACACCCGGCAAGAACCTTCCCCGTATTTTTCAACGATTCAGTTAATCTCTCTTTTCAGATTCACAAACACGTAGAAAAGTTTTCGACCCTTAACCAAAAACTTTTCTGTTAGGTTGTAAAGTGCGAAAATGTGGTTCATGCATCTTATTGATACATCTCTCATATCATAAATCTTTTCAGTTGTCATCTTCTTCGCGCTTTATATTTTTTATTTAAAATAGAAAGTTAGAGATATATTTTAGAAATACTTACATAGCTGTCCAATCGGTCCATCTCATTTCCGGCATATTTATTAATACATCATGATTTTGTTATTTATTTGAACAAAAATGGTATTTTTAGTTATCTTTTGCAAAAAAAAACCGTGAGATTTTTTAAAAATTATTTATTTATTTGTTTACTCACCTGGCAGTATAGCTATTTTTTTATTAATTTGAACAGACCGGTTATTTTACATTCAACATGTGTCTTATACTCGTACACTGATATTAACCGAAGCATGTCAACCGCCAACGACCTATTAAAGTAAAATGATTTTTTTTGTTAACTAGCGCCACTAGCAAATGCCTGTATACTTTAACATGTAGATAGGAATGTAGAGTGTAGCGTACAACAAGACAACAAGACTATGTATGAAATTCTTATTTTGTATCTATTAGTATATTTTTCGGTTTGCAGAAAATTTAATACACCATGAAAATTCTTCTTCTTCTTCTTTCTTCTTCCTTATTGTAGACGTATGTGGTCTGTTCTCCAGAGTGTTGCTCCTCCTGTGAGGTAGATTCCCAGCTGTCCTTCCATCTTTTAGTAGGTCTTCCATGAGGTTGATTATGCAATGCAATATAGGGGAGTCTGGTGGTGTCCATTCTCTGAACATGACCGCACCAGTCCCCTTTTCGCTGTCTGCTCCATCGTATAATATTCTCAACCTCACATATCTCTCTTATTCTGGTGTTCCTCACGCGATCCCTCAGTGTCTTGCCTGCTATCGTCCTGCTATCGTATAAAATTAATTGTTTTCTTAAAATTAGTGTGAAACCACAGATTTAAATAAACCTCAAAGTAAATTTTCTTCTTCTCTCTCAGTGTCTTCATTTCGGAAGTCCTCAAAACTTGTTTGATCCTTACTGTATCTGCCCTTGCTTCGACGCCATATGTTATTATTGGTCTTACTCTTAATGGCCATGTCTTTGTTTTTCCATATTGTGGATTTTAGAGCCCCAGAGATTGCAGCTGCCTTGTTTACTTGGGCTTGTATTTCTTCCCGCAGATCAGCTCCCCCCACCAGGTCTATGCCTATATAGATACTAGAAGGTCCTGACATGTTCTATGGGTTGATTTTCTATAACCAGGTTACATGTTTTGGGTGTTTTGGAAAAGGTCATACATTTTGTTTTTTCGATGGAGAGCGTCGTGTTGTATTTCTTACAGGCGTGATGTAGTCTGTGTAGCATTTTTTGGAGGTCATTATTGTTTCCAGATATGATTATAGCATCGTCTGTATAACAGACCACATTGACAATTTGCTCTCCCGTCCTATATCCCAGTTGTAGCGATTGGGTCTCCTCTATAAATTTGTCCATTATCAGATTGAACAGAAAAGGGCTTAGGCTGTCTCCTTGTCGTATAAGTCAGTACAGGGATTGTTTTACTTAGTTCATAATCGAATCTAATTCTGGTGTTGGCTCTCATATATAAATCTCTGATTGTATTAATAATTTCTGGAGGAACAGACTTTTGAATCAGAATGTTATTTACCATGAAATAAAGTTATTTAATTAATTAATTTTATGACTTAAAGATTGTATAGATTTTAATGATAATATTGGCTCATAAAGTATTGCGTATTGTATACAACCTGCATGTAGCGATGTGTAACAGTCGAGGCAGAACCTGGCTGCGCGCCGCCGGTATTGGCCAACTCACACCGCGGCACAGCTCCTACTCTTTATATTGTAGTAAATTATGGCTGCTCAAGGCGCAATAGTGCTGTGGAAGGAGTATTGTCTATATTGCACAGATGAAATATCCACTTTGAGAAATGGATCTATAAATAGCGCACATAAAGTAGAACACTCAAATAATTCAATAAAAATAATTTTAAGCTTTTGCATCAAATAGCCACAAAAATGTAAAGTAGCATTTTAGACTCATTTAAAACACAAAACGGCGTTAGTCTACGGATTTAAATAATGAAGACAAAGACATTTTTGATACAATTTTTTATTTTTAATATATTTAGTGTGCTTCCACTTGTGTTTAACGTCGACCAGAAGACGGCAGCAAGCTGCCGAAACCGGTCGACGTAAAATACTAGTGAAAACACACTAGATATATAATAATAAAGAAATTTTGTATAAAAAATTTCTTTGTTTTCATTATTTAAAATGAACTTCTACCAAGAGATTTCAATTAAAACTATTAATTTTTTCTATGGATTTAATTTTTTTTGTTCCTTTAAAATCGTTGAATATTTATTCTGAAAATAATTATGTATTGTTTTTTAATATTTTTTTACTGTAAAAACTGACATTTTCATCAATATCAAATATTCCATACTAATTATTTATATTGATGAAGACGTTCGTTTTCAAAAAGCGTCGTAAAAACCTATTACATTTTATTTCTATCACATTATAAAAATGTGACGTTAAAAATGGCAAATTAAAATAAATTGTATAATAGAACACGGTGTGCATTTCTGGAGTATTCCGATATAATTATCACGCCTCACGAAACTATGGTAAATGTCATATTAAATAAATTAAACTCTATCCGAGTATTGTAGGACTAGCTTACCTTAAACCGCATAATTCAATATTTTACAACATAAACTTTAGTACCGCGAATTGTAATTTGTGTTAATGTACCATACGTGGTGGTAATGAACGGAAACAAATTTAACATTTAACCTCTTTCTTTGTTTACTGGCAAATCATGTACAGTTGTCGACCTCTTAGGGAGTAATAAATAAACAAATATACAATACATAAACGTTTTAAATCCTAAAATATCGATATTAATGGACAGAATAATTTTAAATGAAGCCTTTCGCCATTTGTTATAATTACTATTGGGTTACTTTTTCGTGATAAGATAACCTCAAGTAAACTTTTGACATAACTTAAAAAAAGTATTGTAAATATATTATAAACAATATATTTCTAGAAATATTGTAATTACAGCAATAAACTCTACAACTGATATTTAGAAATTAAACCGGGTGGTGGTCTAGGGCAGTGGTTCCCAATAGTTAGTTTTTCCTGCGTACCACTTCAAGAAAGACCTCACACTCACGTGCCCCTTATTGCGCGAATGATAAATAAAAATAGAAGTCAGTTTTTGTAAATATATTACCATCAAAATGCAGTTCTTATGACGTCGAAAATTAGTTTAATTTGACAAATATGCACGTTTCTCTTTGCACAACTCTGAAAAATCTGGTTGATGTCAACTTCAGTCTCAAGTCGTCTTCGAATTGAAGTCTGTGACATAGCCGAAAATCCGCTCTCGCATAGGTACGTCGTACGCATATATTTCGGCAATTGTATTTTGCGTAATTGTTTTTTACTGATTAAATTATCTTAGTCAAGAGATTGCCGCGCGTATCCCTTGATGCAACTTCGCGTACCACTAATTGGGAAACACTGGTCCAGGGACATAGGTTTCCTTCTTCATAATAGTAATGTATTTTCTGCTTATATTCAAGATTGCGTAATAATTTCTTGACCATCGATTGAAATTCTTAACGTTAGTTCTTTTTATATTAATGATAGAAATATATTTTTTTAATTGAGCTGGTATTAAAAAGCATATTTTTTACGATTACCCAATATATCTATCATATTCAATAAGCAATTTCATCCTTTATAAAAACAAACGTCCCTAAGGATCTTTTATCTGATAATGAGTCCTATCTATACCCTGTGGAATGATCGTTTTTATTATAAAACAATAAGTGAGCAAATTGAATTATCGTGTAATCCACTTAAATTTATTTTGTTCGTATACCCCGTGTCAACTTCAACTTCATCTTAAGAGCGATAACCTGAAATGAGTTTTTGCGCACTGCAAATATTTCTTCCTTCGGACTCCGTTCAGCGCCTATGCTTAACAGTAATTCTTATCCCCCTTTCAAGTCAATCACTTCGTCAAACTAGCGCAATGTTTTTCAAAAATATTTCATAATTGAATCTACAGCCCAATGTGATGGCGAGTATAATAGAAAATAAACATTTTTTTTTGTAGAATCATTAGGTTCATGTTTTTATATTGACGATCCACAGGAAATATTTTTTCATTTAGTTAGTTACTTTTATATAAATCTGTGATCTATAGACCTTGCATTTTCCACTTAAGTCATCTCTCGTAGATCTAGAAACCAGTTTAATTGTAGCACTTCAATGTTATATACAAAAGAAACAACATTGATTATAGGTTGTATCCAGTACAATCGATATTCAATGCTACATTAACATTCCAGTTTCCCTTTACGACCTTAATAATAATTAAAAGGTTTCTCATTTCCTCGTGGCCGATAGGTGATCGAGATTCTCGAGGTCCTTGAATTTCGTTGTGGAAGGCACCGGCGTGATCGTTACCGGGCAGCATGTAGGCACAGCTCAGTAGCTCGCTAGATTCGTAACGCTGAGGTAGGCTTCCTCGGGAAATTACAACATCAGTTCTTACCTCGATTAAAGTTATTCTGTTGGCAATACCGACACTTTACCGCCAATGCCAGAGAAAGTGAAAACTATTTTTGTGTGAATATTAAAAATGTAAAGATGTGTTTTTGTGGATTCATAATGAAACTCGATCTGTTTTAGTTGTTCCGAAGTCAAATCGCTGAGGAGCAATAGTTCCTTATCGGTTACGTCAGACAAAGTGTGTCGTTGACCCAGAAACTGGAACAAGTTTTAGCCGCCGTTTAGTACCAGCATCACAATAAAAGAAACGTTCAAACTAGAAAGTAAAAGTTCTGTATATTTGGTTTCATTGAGTTAATTCGTTATCAGAGTTTTCCGGGAGCAGTTGGTCTGACAGATATCCGTCGAAGATGCGTTTATAAGTGGCTTATGGTTGAACTTTATTTACTCGTACAATGCCTTGGTTAAGTGTTTCGGAGTTGACTGCTAGCAGCATTGAAGCTTGGGTCGAGCAGGAGGGCGACATGTCTCTCAACACCCCGCAGCACGGTGGGACCAAGCTGGTGTTCTTCCTCATTCTCTTCGCTCTCTGCACCATGGAGGTGGTGATGCTGAAGATTATCACTACCGAGATGCAGATGGGCAGGTCATCCTTAAGGCCAGCCACCTCGTGGTTCGACTTTGACGAAGATCGATAGAAGACACGGATAGAGCCCTCCAACGGGAGAACTGCAATGACTGGAAGACTGTGCTCAATATAAGCCTATCAATATATTGTATGAAGCTGCTTTGTAAAAGGGAACATGATATTTTACTAGAAGTAAAAATATGTTTACATGTAATCGAATAGTGAGTTCCTGCTTATACTTGATAATTCTACGAGTATATGTATAATAATTGTTTTGTATTATTTGTAAACTTAAAAGACATCAACTTTTTAATGAAATATTTCTAGTGAGTATTCAAACCAACATCTCTTCGTAATCACCTTTACTTTACCGTTGAATTAATATTAAAATAAAGGATTTTTACAACACTTACATTTATTTACATATATAAATATACTAATTATAAAAAAAATTATTTCAGGAAAATAATGCCTCACCAGTATTAAATATCAAAGTTATTTTATTCCAAATACGTTTATTGTGTATTGAAAAGAGATCTACTGTCATAAAAATACAAATTGTTAATGTAGTCCATTGTATTAGCCGAAACACTATGATGATACCTTAACATTTTAAAACTGTTAAATTAAATAACTTTGTTTTTGTATCACAATTGTATTTTATTTTACGCGACAGCTGTTTCATCATCCTATGTTGACATCATCAAGTGTTACAATAATATTGTATATTAATATTCCAACAATAAAAAATGTATGGTATTTATTTTCATATTAGATTAAACAAATTTTAACAACATTAGTAGTAACTAAAGTTTTCCCGCTTTTATGTAAAGAAAAATGATAGAAATAGTACAGTTTCCCGCTCAACTGTGACAATGGGGTCTCTGGACTCCATGTGCGGGTCATTGAATTCATATTTTTATTGTATTGTTCTCACGCATCGAATTGTGAACTTTGACTGTGAAAATCAAATATACAATACTGTTAAATTAATAAGCTTTCGTAACTCACAAAATAAGTTGGTTTTGTAGATTCAATAAAAATATGTTTATTATAAAAGGATATTAAATATGCTTTTATGCTGGTATTTATTTACAAGAAACTAATTGTACATATATATAATAATTTAATTAATAGTTATTTACAAACTAACTTTGTATTTAAAACTAAACAATATAAGTGTAAAACATACGTAATTTAAATGTTTTATAGAAGTAAGATACGAGTTTTTGAAGATTATATCTTAATAATATTGTATGAATGTTAATTTATTTCCTGGGGTTGTGCAATATATTGAATTATAACAGCGTGATTTATAAGAAGTGCATATTATAGAATTTGTTATTTTATGTTCATACTCAGTATCAGAGTTATAATTAATTATTTAAATAATAATTCAATTACAATAGTTACAAAACAGTTTATATGATAAACAGACATATATGATTTCTGTGTCACAGATCGTCAGATCTATCAAAAGAAGAAGAAGAAGAAGACAAAACAGTTTAATAAAAACTGTTATTAAAAAATTACTTTTTAATAACAGTTTTTGAATTTTTTTATTTTCAAAATAAATATTACTTTCAAGGACACGATACATATTTTAAATAATATTGATTTAAACAAAGGGTTTTTAATTAACGAAATCAACTTTACGGTAGAAGATATTTGTATAAATAAATTCACGAAGTTTTAATATAAATATACGTATGTAAAAAATGTATGTACAAAGTGATTGTTGGTTATTTGAAATAATTAAATGCTTGCAAATTCTATTGATCATCTATTGCAGGAAATTGCATGCTCTTCAAAATCAGTAGAAATAGTTGTCCAAAAAAAATTTTGAGCTTTGTATTAATTTTCGAAAACTGTTGAAATGACTCGATAGAGAATGTTATCTAATTTGTTATTTTGTATAATATATTACAACTCTATCAAAGATTTTTTATTTTCGACTTATCGTGTGACAACATACAGTTGACGAACAATAAAATTAAACCGGATTCCTTAACCTTAAAATTAAAAAAAAAGAATTATGCCATGTTCACATCGTGATGATAAAATAATTCTCGATTGCCAAAATATCTGACCTCAATCGAGAGTGGTTTACCAACCGGCTTTGCGTTACCGCGAGGAATGAACTAGTGATGGGTAATAACATACTCGTATAGTCTAAATCGAATTCTCATTTTTTAAAAATCAAACATGTTTGTTTTTAATAATATAATATATACATCTAATATTTTAATTATATCATTATCTAATAATTTATGACTTTCATACGAGTATTTTACGTATTTCTTTCTAATAAATAATTTATGTCATTTTGGAGTAGTTCCTTTTTTTTTAAATATGTGTTTGATAAAGTAAACACGTGTTTAACTATATTTTGTAAACAATTTTTTCAATATATTTTTCGTGTGAATCTAAAGAATGTTATTTTATTTTGATATATTTAGGCATTACTAATTTTTCCACACATGTAGTAATTTTTTTGTTGAGAATTAAGATCATTAGCATTAATTGTCACAATATGCGTTGACCGACAGAAAAATCACGCATTATTATCTTAATAAATGTTGCACAAACGAATGTAACCGATAATGAATATAATGAATAGGAATGAAAACGTATTTTTTTTAGAATTTTTATTATATTTTATGGAAACGATATGTTTTATCAAGCTAAGGCATTACCATAAATATGTTGTTTGTAAAACCTTATGATGCCAACATAGGTTTGCGAAACAGCTGTTAGGACAATCTTATAAAAATAAACTGTATTAAAATACAGTGTTTCAAAATTAAAATAATCAAATGATTTTACTGAAATCTCTTGATGGAAGTTCAGTTTAAATAATAATTAAATAAAACAATGTTTTTTAACTACTTCCACTTTTGTCTTTATTTAGACAGCGACCGGTTTCGCCAGGCTCGCTGGCATCGACAGACTGGTCAGTTACTTATTTCTTGTCTGTCGATGCCAGTCTGTCGATGCCAGTGAGCCTGGCGAAACCGGTCGCTGTCTAAATAAAGACAAAAGTGGAAGTAGTTAAAAAACATCGTTTTATTTAATTATTATTCAAAATTAAAACATCAAACATCGAACAGGCGAAACACGTCATTTTCATAAAATATACTAAAATTTCTAGAAAACAGGCGTTTTCATTCATATTAATGATTTAATATGGTGTGAAACATAATTGTCCAAGAAACAAGAAATAAGTAATTGAATATAAATTAATATTGATAATGTCGGCAAGTCTCCGTTCGTCAACCATAGGCTACATTTCCCGCCACTAGGGCCAGGTATCACAAAGAACAGCCTAGCCGCCAGTTATGTAACCCGAACTGGCACAACACCCATGCGAGAGCGCTCACCTACTTTGATATTACGTAAAATATAATCATGCTCTACCTGGCTTTGGCTGTGCTCTCTATGACGATATTAACTTGCACTTTAGTTTAACCCGTAATCCCCCGATTGTGACTAATTTAAATAATGAAAACTGCTTTGATAAAAGGCAAAACGTTTTTATTCTTAATCATCACTACTCCAAATAGAAATATATCCACAGAAGCAAAGATGGCAGTACGCAATGGAGTTCTAGTGCCAACCCTCATGTATGAAAGTGAAGCTTGGAGCTGGCAAAATAAGGATGAAAGCAGGATAAACGCCGTAGAAATGAGATCACTAAGAAGAATTTGCGGGAAAACGTTGTATGATAGAATACCGAACGATGAAGTAAGAAAAAAATGTAAGGCAGATGACTGCATCATGGATAAAATTAAAAAAGGATCCCTAAGATGGTTTGGACATATGGAACGAATGGATGAGAGTAGAATGGTTAAAAAGTTGTACACAAGCAGCGTGAGTGGAAAAACAAGGCGAGGACGACCGAGGAAAACATGGCATGACCAAATTAATCAATTACTAAAAGACGGTCACATTCGATGTCGGAATAATCGACGTGCGTGCATGGTACGATGTATGAATGTAGAGGAAGCCCGAGAGGTATGCCAGGACAGAGCATTGTGGCGATCCATCCTCTGCCTACCCCTCCGGGGAAATGGCGTGTTGGTTAGTTAGGTAGTTAGTTAGTTAGTCATCACTTCACTCACTTTAGTTACCATATTCTTACTCTGAATAATTGCTATTATTTTTTATAATAGCCAATAAAATTATTGTAGACTAAACTGTATTACATCCCACTTCTTACTTTTTCAATACATTGATAACTCTACATCTCATTTTTCTTGTATCGGTTTTCCTGAACCTTATTTGGATATTTATTTCTCTATCGTATTATTTCAATATCTCACCATTTCGCCTTATCTATCTCACCTAGACTACTTTATTTTATATTAAATGAGAATCAATAACCAATTTTCAAAGTAAGGGATTGGTTTGCAGCAAAATGTCAGATTTTGTTGGTTCTTAGGATGCCACATGGGCCTTTAATGCGGTAGTTTCCCATTGCTTTCCACATTTGTATACATCAGGTTATGAGAACCCAATTACTTTTACAACTGTATAGCTATTGATTATCATTACATGTGATAGGTATCTATCGCCATTTTATTGTCATGTGAATTGTGCACCAGACCAAAAACAGTGTGACATTCACACTGCCATCGCCGGGAATCGAACCCGGGGACCTCCGGTGTGGTAGCCAGTCATAGCTCTTGCCACTCTGCCACGAAGCTCGTCTTACAGTCTATTATCCGTTTGTCAAAATATTTCATTTATCGAATTATTACAGCATTTATCGGGCTTAAATTATTTAATTCCAAATTGTTTTCTTTTCTATTATTAGAAAAAATGAATTTTATATTCTTTTAAACGTATGGGTGTGTCCTGTTAGAAATGTGAAATTAACATTTTCAAAATAGAAGTTTGCGAATTCTCCCGGCCAATTTCTTTTTTGCCACACTTATATAATTACAAGTTATGGAACTTAATACGTTTGTGCCGTTTTGGTGTTGAAATTATAAAAGTTTTTCGTTTATGAGGAGAGTTTTGACAGCTGTTAAAATAAATTATCATGATTTTTTTCGAATCTTTATGTGCATTTGTTCCAATGTTAATTTGAATAAATTCTTCTATAACATGAAGTTCTTGCTGGAGTTGGATTATTTTAAGTGCCTAATTACAGTTAATTAAAAGAACGGTGGATACGTGAAATATACATGAAATAAACACACAAGTCCGGATCGTCCAGCTGTCAACATGTGCACCATCGAAAAGAATATTATGTGTTACGTTATTTTTGTTTTGTAATTTTATTGTGTATGATAGTATTTTATATTCTTTGTTTTATATTTATTTTGTGGACGTTGGACAATCGAAGTGTGGGCGGGAGATGCCTATTGTTGGCGATGAGGTTCGCAACCCATCACACCGCGTCTCCCACGGGGGCGAAAAGAAAGGTTTGGAGTGCCGCATCGATCTAAATGAGGCAGTCCATTTTTTCTGCGTTCTCCTTCGGAGAGACGGCGCGATGGTTAGTTAGTTAGTTAGAAACACAATTTAAAACAATTCACCAACTTTTTTATTCAATTATTAATATCTTATGTTGACAATGTTGATTTTGAAGTTTTGTAAGTTATGCCATTTGAAGGGTTTATAAATATATTATGTATATATATTATTTTTGTAATTTTCCAATTGCACCACTTTGACTCTGTTCACCCAAATGAGAATATGAATCACTTGCTCAACTAGATGCGTTACTAACTCACATAGCGAAACATCCCAGACTTGACGACTTCACAGATAGAAGAAGTGGAATTAATGATCTTAAGGTCATTAAATTTAAATTAGATATTCTTTTCAGGTTTATAAATATTATATATTGACGTTATCAATTTGATGTACTTTGGTAACAAAACAAAAAATGGAATCTTAAAACTCTATATCATAATTTTTTGTTATTAAATATTCAATGGATTGTGAAATTGAATAATATAACTTTTTTCCTGTTAAAATATACATATAACATTAATTTACTATTATAGAAATCTTTTTTATGTATTTTTTGTTAATATTATAATACATTGACAGTATTTTTTTTTTTTTTCATTTTATTTATTTCATTTATTCCCCTTATAACGAAAATTACTTGCGTTAATGGGAGGAATTATTGATAAAATGTATGCAGGTTTAGCAAATATAATAAACCAGCACATCAGAAATAATTCATAATAGTATCCTCCTTCTTCTTCTTCGATGGCCCTACAGCCCATATCGAGCCTTAGCCTCCAGTATTCTTCGTCTCCAACTCCTCCTGTCCTCCGCTTCGATCCTCCAATCTGACACTCGTAACAATTTCGCCCCATCTCTCCCAACTTCATCCTCCCATCGCAGCCTTGGTATTCCAATTGGTCTTCTACCACCTGGGTGCCACTCCAACAATCTTTTTGAGGTTCGCGATGACGACATCCTCTAATAGTATCAGAAACATATAAAACTTTTAAAAATGTAATACATTATAAATATGTAAAAATAACAAAATTATTTTTGCCGGTTGTATGTTAGCTATATATGAAATAATACTTTTGGTATAATATGTAAGCTATTTTATTTTATTAAAATTTAAGAAAATTATTATGTCAACCAATTTCATGCCTATCTTATCATTATATTTATGAAGATTGATTGTCAGGGTTCATACGTTAATACGTGTGAGATACAACAGATCTAATGCCCAATTTAGGAATATATTGCGTAAATCTTTCATGATTTTTAATCTCTTTTTATTATGTAAAAATTTAATTTTTTTTTAACGCTTTGTTTCTACACCACTTTATTTGTATTAACAATCCGCCGGATTTTAAATAATGCTGCTCCAATAATTTTGTTCTTCACACAAAATAATTATAGTTTCGTTTTATATGTGTATTAACATTTTTATTATAATATAATGTATTTTTATCAATCTCGTTATTATTTATTTGTCGTATGAATTCGACAGAAGATAATAGTTTTAATTTAAATTTGCTCTAAATAAAAATCTTACCATTGTGATAAAAAAATGTTTGCCTTTTCGACTGTAAAATGCAAGAAGTGTGACACGGTTGGTAAATTAGTCCGTAATTATATAAGTCAATTATCTGTGAATGTAAGATCGCCATAGCAAATAATGCCTCTACTACTTAATGCCTCACTGCTTTATTCATGGAACAATGATCTTTTTAATAACTATTCTGGTTAAGTTATTTTGTATTTTAAATATATGAAATTTAAAAATATTTATTGAGTTTTATTTGTTGTTTCCGTTATAAATGTTTTAAGTATTATATGTTTTATTTACAAAACATAAAACATATTGTGTTAATTTTTAACGCTCTGTTTAAACCTTGTGCTAAAAATACATTCATAATAAAACAAATGGTGTGGCCGTCCATTCTTTTTGCTTACGACTTTGGGGAGACGGTGTGATGGTTATTTAGTTTACTAATAACAGTTGCGAATTAATTCATTACTACCTACGTTATTTCACCTGATAACTGGAAAATGGAACGCAAGTTATCATAATTATTGAATTATTATAAACTGTTTGATTTGAAACACTGATATTATATATGTCACAAATTATTTATTTACTTTCTTTGAAATTGTCGCCACAGCTGTTTCACCATCGGGTGTAACAATCAACCAATGAGGTGCAATGAATCAATATCATAGAAATTGAATAAATTAATTGTGATATTATAAGTGTTTCTAATTAGTACATCTATCATAGAGTCAAAACAATGGATTATCTTATGTAATATAAAATCTTTTAAATAAAATAAAATGTCTAATATTAAACTACACGGAAAGCCGTCTTTAACTTAATTAAGTGTTTAAAAGCTTTTACAAAAACAAAAGACAAAAAATAAATATATATTGAGTTTTATTCATTGTTTCCGTTAAAAATATTTTAAGTGTTATACGTTTCATTTATAAAACATAAATATTGAGAATGTTAAAACATTTTGTGTTAATTAATAACGCTTTGTTTAAAACCTTGTGCTAAAAATACATTCATAATAAAACAAATGGTGTGGCCGTTCATTCTTTCTCCTTACGACTTTGGGGAGACGGAGTGATGGTTGTGAGAGTGGCAAAAGCCATGACTGCCACACCGAAGCTCCCGGGTTTGATTCTCGGCGATGACAGTGTAAAAAAAACAAGCTGTATTTGGTAGAATTCACGTGACAATAAAAATGGCGATTTACCAGCTATCTATCACATGTCATTAGAATCAATAGCTAAATTATTGTATACAGTAATTGTGCTGGAATAATCTGTTGTATACAAAAATGTGAAAAGCAACGAGAAACTAACAAGCAAATGCCCAGGTGGCATCCCATGAACCAGCAAAGATAAGGCTTGCTGCAAACTGTCATAAATAGGAATATTCTTTAACCTAACCATATCAGTATACTTGTATAGGAAAGCGACATGTACCCATACTTGCCCCCTAAAGAAACGTAATTGACTTTTGACACCATTGTATTAGAGATCAACACCTTGACATTAGACGTCCCACATTAATAGAAATGCATAAAAAACACACTCTAATCATTGCATGGCATACAAGTGTACGTAACTCTTAACCACCTACTTGGAATAGCAAAAAGTCTAAACACGCAACTAAATTTGCTCATCGTCCCATTGAAACGTCGCGTCGCCGCTGTCTAAAAAATGAGAATCATTGGGCTATGAACACACATTTTAATTAAAATATTTTGATAAATAAGGCGTTAACACCGTGGATTGAATAGTTACGCTTTTTTGTTAATTAAAACACTGCTCTTTCTACTTCAGAGTATACTTTTCTGGCATGTTTAAAGGTTTTATATATTTGAAACTTCTACATAAAACATACCATATATTGTATGTTATATATTAAATAATTATATTATATATTAATAATCATTTTCGGTAAAGTTCAAACATATTTTAATTCTCAATTTAAATTTTAAGAGTTTATATCGTTCTTGCGGTCTATAGGGCGTTGCATGGAATGGCACCCGCTTATATATCTGAACTCTGCATCAACGAAAACCTGAATGCCAGACAGTCTACATTGCGATCAGCTAAGTCTTCTGCGATCGGTAGATTGACTGTGCCGAAACGCTGTCCAAGCACGAACTTCGGCGACCGAGCCTTCGCGGTAGCCGGCCCTTCAGCCTGGAACAATCTTCCAGCAGACCTTAAGTGCATATATAATCACTCAGAGTTTAGATTGAGACATAAAACGCCCCTTTTCAAATTACCATTCCCTGATAGGAAGGGCTGATCGACTACGTCAGGTACCTCAGCCCTCATACTAAACATGTTTATTATTATTGTTATTTTTTTTATCTAGTTCATAAAACGGAGCATTTTCTACAGCGCCTTTGAGATGAGTAATTCATAAAAATGGCGCTCTATAAATTATCCATTTTATTATTATATTATTATTGCGATGATGAAGGTGTAAAGCCTTCGAAACAAGTCGAGAAAAATGATGAAACGATGGTTTAATTCATAAAAAATTCGTCGTACAATTTTTTAAATATATTTGCATTTAAATCACATTAATGAATTTATATTCACACTTTTTGACGAACCTCTTTAGTTTTATCCACATACATACGATTCATAACTATACGAATCTAGAATATTACAATTTCTACCAGGAACAACCTTTAAAATGATCATGCCACGTTTTACTCACTTCACTCTTTTAACAATTGTTTCTTTATCCTTTCACAACAATTTCTTCTGCTCTCCCTATATTGTTTCCCGATATCAAAATCTCTACAGCATTTATTCTGCTCTCATCCTTCATCCTCCAGTTTTACGTTTCGGGTCCATAAATAAGTATCGGAACCAGAATTTCACTGTGAACACATCTACGGCTGTATTCGATTTCCTAGATAAATCTGCACGAACGCACACTTCAAAAAGTCTGATTAAAGATTCAGTCTTGATCATCCTATCATTTTGACATATCCTTCTTAATTTTAATTTTAATTAAAAAAAAAAAAAAAAAATTTGCATACAACAGGTCGTCTGAACCCAATTACTGTATACATTTATTTTTTAGCTATTATATTGATTCTTATGACATGTGATAGGTAGCCAATCTATCGCCATTTTATTGTCACGAGAATTCTACACCAGACCAAAGACAGTGTGACAATCACACTGCCATCGCCGGGGATCGAACCCGGAACCTTCGGAATGGAAGTCAGAGCTCTTACCACTCAGCCACTAAGGTCGTCATGTGGGTACATTGTAAAATATACGATTGGTAGTAGGGAAACCTTAAAAAAACTTATCATCATGGACAAAGTGGAGGGCAGGCGACCAAAAGGACGACCACCGAACCGTTGGTCCGATCAAATCAGGTCTCTCATTAGCTGCAGCCTGGAGACTGACGGGTGACACGAGCGCTTGGCGTGCCATGGTCAATGGTTTACAGGATAGACACGACCCTCAATCATGAGGAACACGACTGAGAAGAAGTAGGCAAAAGTCAAGGAAAGAAATTGTAAACTCGCGTGTATCCTATAACTATCATACCCAACTTTTTTCATCTTAAACAAAAACTGAATAATGATTTAAATAACACAAACTCCTGTAGACGTGTGTTATGATTAATCCTTACGTTTAAGAAGATACGAAAATCCAATAGACTACTTGACGTAAATAATATACTTGGAAAACAATCCAATTAATTACGTCAATTGGTTATTATGACACTTGAAGTGTACATTTTAATTGCCGCATGTGTATTTATTGACAATAAAATCAAATTTACATAATTGAGGTTAATGTTCACGTATTTAAATGATCAATTTCAGCTGCTCGATTCTCGAAAGGTTTAATCCATATCTCAAATAACAGAGGTGCTCGAGACAATATTTGTTTTAGCTTTGAAGACCGCTTAGGATCCGCACTTCTAGAAAACTGTCAATGAGTGTTGAACTCGATTAATACGAATGAAAACGTCTCTTTTCTAGAAGTTTTATTCTATTTTATGTGAATGACATGTTTCATGCCTGTTTAAGTCATTATTAAATATAATAAAACTTGGATAATTTAGACGTTTTCTTTCTCATCTATTATTTAATATGGAGTTTTACATAAAAAAAACAATAAATATAGTAAGCTTGAGTACCTAAGAGTAATATAAGAGCTGTTCCACCTAGCTAAGCATCTCTATGCTTTCTTCCTTATCAACATCAAGTAGATCTTAAAATTCACAGAAATAAGAGAATAATATCAAAATTTTAACGGTTAACGAGTTAATTCTTGTGTGTTGTCTGCTTCATAATTTACAAATATTATAACGGTTTACAAATAAAATTAAAACGATTTAAAAACCTTTATGCATTTTGTAGCGAGTGACTATAGCTTCACATTAAGGAGCAAATGAATAGAAATGTCAAAGGGTGTGTCAAATTGATTGATGAGATTTTAACAAACATTGTAAAAATCTGTTTTCATCGATATTTTCAGGCGACTGCATCACAACGCAGTTTTGCACGCGGAGGGTGCATCACTCTCTGTGTGTGGCGCGTGCGGCGCCGAAAGCAGCGAGCTGTGCGCGTCGTGCTCCGTGCCGCTTTGCGCGCTCTGTACTCCGGACGATCCTGGCGCTGGCCCCGTAAGGTGCCGGGCCTGTGCTAATGACAGGTTGGTGACAGATTGGACTATATTTTTTATTTCTAGAAAACTATGTAGGGATACACATACGCATTAAGTCCGCCTACATTGTTCTTATAAATATTGGAATGCGAGAGCTCAATAACCCACCAAATTACTAGAACTTTCAAACTAGAATTAAATACGTAGAATATTCAAGCAATTTGTAAAATGGGCTATAGGTCAAGTTTAACAAAACAAAGAGAATTGGTAACAGAGCCATCTATTGAATGAATGTTGAAGTAATCCTATGTATCTGGTAATAATACTATTTAATATAGTAGTGGCGATGAGGTTCGCAACCCATCACACCGCGTCTCTCGCGATGGCGAAAAGAGAAGGATGGAATGCCGCATCGATTAAAGTGTGGCAGTCCATTCTTTCTGCCTACCCTTTCGGGGAGACGGCGTGATGGTTAGTTAGTTAGTTAGTTAGTTAATAATATTTAATACAGTTTAATATACTATATATTTAATATATCAATTTAAAAAAAGTAAGGCATTAGTTTGGAATATTCACAATGAATCTCTAATTTATGGGAAATTGTACATGCATTTGAAACATATTTTTAGATCATCTGTAATCTTATCTAACACGTTGCGCGTTGGTATGAGAGGGTGTATGTAGGTTTGAAAGCGTGTTTTTATTATTGTCAAACGATTTAGTTTATTTTTTGCGATTGACGTTTTAAACGATATAAATGATAATCCGTTTTAGTAAAAACACTATTATAATTCAACATTATTAATTGTAAATTGGAACGCTGTTATAATATCACAGTTTAAATATTTTCACTAAGCAATGCTGGCATCAGCATTAAATTCTAAAATTGAAATTTTACATTATGATACAAGAAACAATAAATAAATGTTTATTTTTTCAGATATCTACTGACATCAATTACTTCACACTTCAACAGTGGCTCCTTCGTGAAGTTCCTAAAGGACAACTTCCTCTATTTAGGATCGTGGTACGAAGAAGAAGACAAACTGAATAATTTAAAAGGTATGTTGAAGATCGATCTAAAAAAGCTTTTGCACCCATTTCCACTATAATATAACTAACTAACTAACCATCACGCCGTTTCCCCGAAAGGGTAGGCAGAAAGAATGGACTGCCACACTTTAATCGATGCGGCACTCCATCCTTCTCTTTTCGCCATCGCGAGAGACGCGGTGTGATGGGTTGCGAACCTCATCGCCACCAAAAGGCATCTCCCGCGCACATTTCGATCGTTCAACGTCTACATAATAAATCTAAAACAAATTATCTGTAATACAATAATATAAAATAAAATAACAAAGAAAAATAATTTAACACATAATGTTATTTTAGATGGTGCACTTGTCGTCAGCTGGACGATCCGGACATTTGTGTTTATTTAATTTTTATTCTACGTTATCCACTGTTTTTTTTTTTAATTTACTGTAATTAGGCACTTAAAACAATCCAACACCAAGCAAGAACTTCAAAATATTATTGAAGAATTTATTTAAATTATCATTGGAACAAATGAAAAATTTATTTTTGCACCTGTCAAAATTATTTTTATAAACGAAAAAAAACTATCGCTATATATATATAGTAAAAAAACTATATATATATATATATATATATATATATATATATATATATATATATATATATATATATATATATATATATATATATATATATATATATATATATATATATATATATATATATATAGAGTATATATATATATATATATATATATATATATATAACTAACTAACTAACTAACCATCACGCCGTCTCCCCGAAGGGGTAGGCATAAAGAATGGACTGCCACACCTTTCTTTCCTGACATATTTCTCTCGCTTCCTCAACATTCATACATCGTGTCATGCACGCGCGTCGATTTCTCTGACTCCTCACATGGCCGACATTCAATATTTGATTTATTTGATCGTGCCACGTTTTCCTGGTCTTCCTCTATTTCTGGTTCTATTTACATCGTTAACATACAATTTTTTTACCATTCTTCTTCATTCATTCTTTCCATATGTCCAAACCATCTTAATGATCCTTTCATTATTTTGTTCATAACACCATCATTCGCACCGCATTCACTTCTTATATTTTCATTCGACACTCTATCATACACAGAATATCCACACATTCGTCTAAGAGATCTCATTTCTACTGCATTTATTCTACTTTCATCCTTCCTTTGCCAGTTCCATGCTTCGCTTCCATACATAAGGGTCGGTAGAAGAACACCATTGTGCACTGCCATTCTAGCTTTTTTGGATAGGTTTTTGTTTGCGATGACAACTTTAAGTGCACCATTCACTTTGTTGCCTGCCCCAACCCTTCTTTCAATATCCCTCTCCACTCTCCCATCTCTTGTAAACATACTACCTAAATACACAAACTCAACTACTTGCTCCAAGTTTTCACCATTCACGCTAATGTTGCAGACTGTCGTGGTTTCTTCCTTTTCAAAAATCATTACCTTGGACTTATTAACATTCATCATCAGATCATTTCGCATGCATACCTCATACATACAATTCACCAGGACTTGTAGTTCATGCTCGTTGTCAGCAAGTAGGACAGCGTCATCCGCATACAAGAGACAGCTTACTGACACTCCGCTCATTTTGGCACCTACATCCAACCCTTTCAGCTCTCTCATACAATTGTCCATATACAGATTAAATAACCACGGGGACATTATGCAACCTTGTTTGACACCTTTATTGATATCAAACCAGGCTGTAAGATCTCCATTTACTCTGACACTAGCAGTGCTTTCTGTGTATAGCGACTTAATGGCCGTGATCAGTTTTGTACTTATTCCATATTCAGACAATATTTTCCACAACTTTTCTCTATTAACGTAATCATATGCTTTTTGTAAGTCGACAAATGCACAGAAAGTTTGCGATTTTTGGCCAGAAACTTCTCTGTCAATGTACGAAGTCCAAAAATTTGATCCATACATCCTCTGCCATTCATAAAGGCACCTTGCACATCCCAAACTTTGTCACTCGTCAATTTTCTTACTCTTTCTATTAAAAATTCTGCCATAGACTTTACCAACGACACTCAAAAGACTAATAGCTCTGTGGTTTCCACATTCCATACGCGATCCTTTTCCTTTGTACAGGGGCATAATTACTGCTCTCCTCCAGTCTAGCGGCGTATATCCCTCCTCCAAGCACTGGTTAAATAACTTACATAACCATGTAGAAACCACTTCGCCACCGCTTTTAATAAGTCTATGGCAATACAATCAAACCCAACAGCTTTTCCACTTTTCATTGCACTCACGGATCTTTTCATCTCATTCGTACTTATTTTTTCAATATTATCATTCATAGGTCCCTCACTCGCACTAGCTGTCATATTTTCGATCACGCTTGTATCACCACCATACATCTCCTTAAAATATTCCATCCATCTTTCTTGTATGATCTTACTCTCCGTTAACATTCTTCCCTCGTTGTCTAAAATTGTTTTCACACATCCACTATCAGGAGGATTTCGGGCTTTTTTAACTTCTTTCCAAAACATTTTTAAATTTACTTGGAAGTTGTTTGTCATTTTGAGCCCTTCTTCCTCCTTCAGCTTTTCTTTCCGCGCTTTCACTACCGACTTCACTCTCTTCTTGCATACCTTATACAAATCTTTTGCTCTTTCATACTTAACTCTGTCATTCTTATTTATCGACAACATATTCAACCAAGCATTTTTCTTCTCTTTAACAGCAATCTTTACGTCATCATTCCACCATGCATCCCCTTTCCTTCTTCCTTGTACACACACACCACACGATTCTTTCGCTGATTCACACAAACTCTCCTTCAAGTATTTCCAGGTCTCGTCAATACTCAACTCACTTACATCCCGCTCACTCAATCTATCTTTCACTTTTCTTACGAAATTATTTCTACGTCATTGTTTTGCAGTTTTTCAACTTTGACTCTAGTCGGTGCGGCTACTGTTTTGCTTCTTCTGGTTCGCCATCCCCGGAATAAGATCACTTTTGCCATTACTAAAAAATGATCCGTTTCCAGTTCGGCTCCCCTGAAGACCCTTGAATCAACAGTATCTGCCCGTAATCTAGAGTCTACAATGACGTAATCTATAATGGACCTTTCAAATCCTCTTTCCCAAGTATAGAGATGGATTCTCTTATGATCGAAGATGGTATTTGATACAAAGAGACCCCATTCTATACACAACTCAAGCAGTCTCCTTCCATTATCATTTATTCGTCTATCACCAAACGTACCCAGACATTCCTCGTACCCACTCCTACGGATTCCCACCCAACCGTTCATATCACCTGCTATTATCAATCTTTCGTTTTCACTCTTACACACCAATGTCTCTCTCTCACTTTGTCCCAAAACTCATCTTTACTCGCCTCATTTTCGTTGTTACCAGGGGCGTATCCAATTAAAAGGAAAACTCTTGTTAACCCGATCTTGAAGCGAATCCACATGAGTCTTGGGCTAACACATTTATAACCTTTCATACATTCTACCATCCTTGGAGCTAGCACTGCCGCCACGCCTTGGCATGCTCTGTGGTCATTCGGCACACCCGACCACAGAACAAGCTTATCCGCATGCTCCAAGGAACCACACTCTTTCATCATACATTCAGTCACACATAAAACATCTAAACACTTTTTATCCATTTCTGCACACATCTCATTCAACTTTCCTTCCATACCTCCCCTTATATTCCATGTACCGATGCGGCACTCCACCCTTCTCTGTTCGCCCCTGCGGGAGATGCGGTGTGATGGGTTGCGGACCTCATCGCCACCAGTAGGCATCACCCGCACACACTTAAATGCTAAATCATTTACAAACTATATCTTAAATAAAATTCAATTGTATAAAATAAATAAATAAAATAAAATAAATCATAAAATAAAAATTACAAAATATAACACATAAAAGAAAAAAAAAGTTATAACACATAAGCTATTTTCTAAGATAATATCCTTTCATTAAAAGTTTGTTTCTTCCGCTACCACCGTTATATTAATAAAATTTTAGTTAGTTAGGCACTTTAAATAGTTTAATTTCCAGCAAGCACTTCAATATGAATCAAAAGAATTTTTCAAATAGACATCGGAACAAATGTACATAAACTTTCGAAAAATAAAATTATGAAAACCAATTTGGCACCTGTCAAAACACTTCACATAAACAATGTAATTATATTTTTCACCACCAAAACAGCACAAAGGTATAAATTTTCACAATCAAATATTATTTTGGGATGGCAAGATGCGTATTGGCCAGGATTATTCACATATGGATCATTTATATATAAATTTTGTCCACTAGTTGACGATGTTTTAAACAAAGGTCAATATTATAATTTGCTCATCCAACAGGACACACCCAACACGTATACGAGGTAACGAACCACAAAGTACTGTTTTAAACATATAAACATTTTTAAAAAATCACTTATACGCCTAAAAACTCCAGTTTTATTGGAGAAGCCCGCGACCAAACAACACACCCAACTTCAACTGTCAAAAATCAATATATATATATATATATATATATATATATATATATATTATGAGCATATATATATATATGTTATGTTATTATTATTACATATACATACATATTATTATTATATTATTATTATTATTATATGCTATTATTATTACATACATATTATTATTGGTTATAGCACATATACATACATATTATATATTATGTATACATACATACATATTATTATTAGTTGTTATTATTGTTGAGTTAATATTATTATTATTACACATATTAGACATATTATTATTATTATTATTATTATTATGCGCTACATACATATTATTATTATTGTTGTTACATATACATATTATTACATATATATATATACATATTACATACATATATATATTATTACAGTATAGTATATTATAACTATAATATAATATACTAAAAGCTGGAAAGCATTTATAGTAAAAAAATATTTAACTTGTGGTGTCCTTTATTAGTGTCCAGGGCTGGGGCCGTGCAGGGGGCGGGGGCGGGTGCAGGGGCGGGGGCGCACGAGGGTGACCAGGTCCGGGAGTTCCTGCAGCAGCTGGCCGAAAAGCTCGCCGGGGGGTCTCTCGATGACGTCAGCGTCTCCAGGATGTACGAGCACTCAGAGTGTGAGTAGACTTTTTTTACTTGATTGCCTCGGCCTTTAGTGAATACTTGGTTTAAAACGCTTTCCTTAACAATCCACAGATGGCGCTCATAAATATCATGGCAGACTTTATTTTATGTTAACAAATTTTATAGTTTTGATTTTTACTTTTTAGCAATAACCAAATATAAAGTTTTTGTTGATATTTCTGGATTAATTAATATTTTATTTAATGTAAACTTAAGACCAAAATTGTGTTATTTTACGAATACTAGTATTACAATTATTGGGGAAACGAGAAACAGAAACCTTAAAGATTAATTCGGGATTGTTAAAAAAAATTAAAAAATTCTTATTTTGTTACGTTTAAAACTTTTTGGTACGTAATCATGAAAATAAATTCAAATACCCTTGTGTTTTGTTTTTAAACTACGTAATTTGGGGTAAAAAGAACATATGCAATTGATTTAATTAATTTAAAATGTATTCTTGCATCCCTTAGAGTATACCGAGAGTAAGATACATCGAAACATGTCTCAATTTTTTATTTATTCTTTCAAAAAATTATGTTGAGTTTATAGATTTTAAATAATTTATTAAAATCTTGTATCATTAAAGTATGCTATAAGTTGCACTTAATTTTTTTTTGTGTTTATTCTTATTTGTTGTTTTTTCCCGACCTTGCACATGTATGTATTATAAATATTTTTCTTATAACCTCATTTTCCGCTACCGTCAATTGCCACCGAGGTCCGCAAACTAGGTAAACTAACAATGTGTTCGGTTTACTTTATGACAAATTGGTGAAACAAGTGTAATAAAGCGACACCATGTAAAAACTAACAAAACCACACCTTTATTGAATTAAAAATGATCATGAACTCCTAACATCAGTGCACATATTTTTTAATATTATAGTATATATAACTAATTGCACATTCTCTAAAAATAAAATAACGGTTGACAGTTTAAAAATGCTGACCGATTTCTTCGTCATATCTCGACTATATAACTGCAACGGAGTCTATCTCCGAAAACTTATAAACTTTCCACTGCATTTAATGCGGCAACCCCATCTAATAAAAACTGTGCCGAATGGTTTTCATATATGGCAAAACTTTAAAGAAATTTTCTATTTTAAATGTCCAGTAATAATAAAATACTAGCTATACTGGACGGTCTTTACGGCCTTACATGGAATGGCACCAGCTAATACGTCAGATTTCTGCATCACTGAGAGGCATTAAGATTAGTAATATCTTCTTCGATGGGTAGATTGTCTGAGAAAAGATGTCCTCGCATAAATTTTGGTGACCGAACCACCACGGTAGCCGGCCCTTCATCCTGGAACCATCTTCCGGGAGAACTTAGGTGCGTTGAGATCCACTCAGTGATGCGATCGACATTAAAAACGTATATTTTAAAAATCATTATATCCTGATTTTAAATCTTTATCGACTACGCCAGGTGCACCCCTCATAAATATAGTTCATAACTAGTAATGTACGAATAAGAGTTATGTTAAATCACCGAAGTATTCTGATATCTTTAAACTCCGCGATACCTACCTATTTCACTAACAAGCATATACATTTTGTTTCAATACCTTCTCCAAAGATAAATGTATTCGAACCCTACAAACGCTTTTCTCTTTTTTTTTAATAAATAATTGTTTTTGCTACTCTCATTCTTTGATTGTTTACCAACCAAATCCTTGTAACAATAATAACGATCGTTTAAGTATATAAAACTGTTTATATCATTCAAAGTTGACAGTGAAGACCCAATTTCATTTGGATATTTTGTAGGAAGATGATTTATGGGCATCTGAGTCAACCGTGATAAATGTGTAGTGTCTTTTGTGGTCCATAATTCTTATCAGAACAAACATCCATTGTAAGAAAGCGTTTATGATCGATGCGTAACTCTAGCGGGTATTCCAGCGATGTGTAGTACCCACAACTTCGAAACAATACGTTGAAAATAATCTTGTATGCATACCTGGTAACGAATTGTATTCATATTGTATTGACCAATTAAATCATTAGGTTCTTTTTCTGGTAAGCGCAACTATGAAGTCCAATTGGTTGAGCACGTGGATTTGTGTTCCTTATAATCTGACTTGCATCGCATTTTTTGTATGAAGAAATACCAAAAAAACTTTTCAGTTAGTTTACTTTCTCACAATTTATTTATTAGAGTTCTATGACATTTTCTCGACAGTTTTGCTAACCATTGTTGGCAATATCGGGTGATACTAAATCTAAATAACTGAGTAATGATTTCTAGTTACATATTTTGTGAATGTTACAAACACCAATTTTTAGGAATTTAATATTATAGATAATCGCTTTACGTAAAAACGAAAATATCTGCGCAAGTCATTAACATATACGTGTATAAACAATAAATACATATCCATTAAATACGTACGCATGAGCACATGACTTAACTTTGCATGTACATAATTATAAAATATTTTATCTCCGATTGCGTAGAACAGTATACAACATATATATTAATTATAGCACATATTATCAAACAGATAATAAATTGGTATTAGAAACAGATTTTTGTTTAACTTATAAATTCCGTAAAATAAAATATTTTTCTTTTAACGAGGAATGTAAAATTGTTTCTTGAACAATGATGCAAATCTCCACCATCATAATATAAATAGAAAAAAATCCAGATGTCGCAAAGAAAGAGTATGAGATTATTTATCAAGAAAGTAATTCGAAATGCACACGATGCGCATGCCCAAGAACTTTTCTGAATTATTTTGAATTCTGTTCTGATTTTTGTTGCATGACAGTATTGTAGAAAACAAAAGGAGAACAATTTGCTGTTGTTAATTGTGAAATTTTTATCATGTGTGAAAAAAAAAGTTTTACTTTAAAAATATAACTTAATCACCTGGAGTTTAATTTATTGTTACATACAAAAATTAAAAGTATCAAATTTCAAAACGTAGTTATTTAAACAACGTAAAAAAAAGAGTCGTACCATGATAAACTTTTGTGAAAAAACAGTATCTTTATTTATATTGCGTACTCTCTGATCCGTTTGTATTTGTCGTCATATTGATTCATTGCATACAATAGTATCAGCTAACATATAGTACAATGATTATGGCAGGTTTGTGAAGTACGCGCGTGCAAAAGTTCGAATTTCTTAAAACAATGGTGGTTGAATGAGTAAGTAATAAGTCATGGCTTATCAGTCAACGCTATAATAATATCAAGTATTGTTGATCATTTGCCATATCCGGCCTGCGCAAGAGTTATAGGAATCACGTAAAACCACGAAGAGAATAACCATTGTTAGCGGCACAGCGATATCTTGAATCTAATGTAGCCTCTTTGGTCTTTACTTTGTATGCCTAATAATGGTCATACTTCTCCACACATCAATTTTCTGCGATTTTTCATAAACATTCGAAAGATTTCACTTTTAGTAATTTTAAAAACTATATATTAACTAATTTTGAATGCATCGAATAATAATTTAGGGTGTATTTCAGGTCCAACTTAAATGTTTCAGATGATAGAATGTTCCGCCGTTATCACAGCCCTATAAGTACGGCCATCGCTTCCCTTTCTTTAGCCCTGAGGACCAACCCAAGGAGTAAGTGATGTCCTGATAATCTGTTGGTGAAATCACGCGTTCGAGTGGTATTTTTGCACGAATTTCTTATTACCTTTACTTCTAAGGTATTTTTGAGAGAAAAACCCAGAATTATAAATATACTCGCAACTAACTTATTAAACAGTCGGCCGAGTTAGCTTTTGAGAAACGAATGGCTTAATATTAAAATCATTTTGAATGTATGCAAATACTTGTAGAAAAATACATTAAATACAAAATAATACAGATTTACTGGTTAATGCTTACACCTAATCTTAATAGATGGCGCTAGTGTAGATTGAACTAAAAAATATGAAGTGTTTCTCAACATTGTAGCATTTATACATCTTCCAAAAATTCGTCAGACGTGGTCGTAAGAAGGGCGCAACGGGGAATGTTGTTAACATAAAGCGATCTTAACCCAATCAATGACAGGTCATAAGTCCTGTAAGCGCCTCGACCACCATATTCTGTTCCCAGAAAACAATTTACATCTTCGTCTCTACTGAGATAAATTAATCCTAAATATTAAAATGTTCCTTATAACACACTTAACCAAATATTTACTTAGATTTTACACACAATGTATATTAATGTAGGTATTATGAATCTTGGCGTTTATTCAAACTGAAGTAAAAAAGCATCTTTCAAGGGTTAACTCTCAAAAATACTACTTACCTTTAACTATTTAACTATTTTATTTCAGCCTCTTCTGTGAACGCTTTATCACCGTGTGTTGTGTTTTTTGCACAGTGTTATGCATTTTTTAAATTGAAATTACGAGTAGGTATATTATGTATCCCCATTTTCAGCACACCGGACTTACATAAAAAAAACTAATCTATAATATTATATATGGTATTATAATATCAAAAATAATTATTAATAATTTTTAAGTTAATAAATTCATAATACTGTTTTTTTGCCCATACGAGTATATTATTTTTGGCTTTTTATCTATAATACTATGTCTATGTCTCACGTACGTTTGAGATATTATAATATTCAATGTGATATTTATGATGATAAAATATACAAATCAAATACGCACATTATACGAGTACATCAGATAATCTTTAATAATTACCGAATACAAAAGGTAGTCTAGGCGAAAAGTTTTACAAAGTCTTGTTGAAATTAAACGTTTATGTAAGTTATTTCAATGGAAGGAAAGAATTTAATTTGAAAGCAAACAATCAGCCGGTGAACTTTGATTTTGTCATCATACTTCATACGAGTATTGCATGTACGTAATTATATAAAACTAATGTATCGTATTTTCTCAAACGTTTCATTTTCCCGTCACAGAGGAAGTCAAAGTACAAACCTTCTAATGACTTTGACCTTGTTCGGTCAAGGTTTACATATTAATGCAAATAGTGTGCAAACACATTGTTGCCAGTTGCTTTTGATCAAACATTTTTTATTGTATTTTGGAAGACTTAAAATATTACGTTTCAGGTATAATTTTTCACGATTTTTTTACCACTAAAACAAATATTTGTTTTTACCTACAATTAATTTCTTTGGAGATGTGAAATAAACACGATCCGTCTTATTCTTCTAGCTTGACAAACTTTTAATACTTCCAAAATACATGTAATTTATTATTCAAAGAGATTATTCTTACCTCTAATATGGTAGATATTTTTTTTTATTAGAATTTATTTTACAATCTTCAATATGAGCAGAAAATAGCTCATTATTATGAAGAAGGAATCTGGTCGTGTCCAGGTTTGAACCCATGTCCCCTGGATTAGGAGCCAAGCGTTCTATCCCCTAGAGCACCACCCGGAATTTTTTTTTTTTTTGATAAGTAAAGTCTTCCCATCTTTTTTCGGTTTCAGTTCGTACTTCATTCTTATAGGTCACTAGAATTTCCGTAACTATATTTTTACATTCGTATGAATATTTTAGATACATTTCCTCGAAAGGTTTCCGTCCTTCTTTTAAATATATATTAGCTGTGAATTTATACATATTGTATTCAAAATAAGATTACTTTTCTGATACATATACTACTATTTACTGACATTAAGATTTATAAAGAGTGTCTTTTTTGTATATGAAAACGTAACGTTATAAAAACTTACTCGCCGTCACTGTTGTCATGTGTTAGAGATCGAACGTTTCCCAAGGAAAACGCATTTAATAATTCATATGATACAGTTTGAACTATGATCATGGTTTATTTGCTCTTTAATAACGTAATACTTGGAGAGGTCACTAAATAATTATATCTTAATAATATACCTAATTTAATGTTAGTATAAAATCTTAATACGTAGTTATAATTACGTGAAGACGAGAAGCAATTTATATGATAATTCTTCTTCATTATGATTTAGGCCTCATGACCTGTTACTTTTGTCCCTTTTTGTTCTTACGGGCCTTGATTTTGCACTTCTGGTAACTTGTTTATTCCAGAACGTTATTTTCTGCTATTCCCATCTTAGAATATCTTCTACTTCGTATATCCTTCGGATCCCTGTGTTTCGTATTGTGTCACGAAGGGTTTTGCTAGGAATCTTCCAGAGTATCTTCATTTCGCTGGTTTGAAGGAAGCTTTTGGTTCTGACAGTGTCTACTCTGTATTCTATATCGTGGGTAATTATTGGATGGATAGAGGTCTTGTGTATCATTGCTTATTGTCAGATAAAAAAAATATTTTAACCTCTACTGCATTAAAAAAAATGTGAAAATATTATACTAAGATCATCAATATAAACAATTAATAGTGAATGTTATTTTTCGTGTAAATATCTCTTCTTCTTAAAATTTGATTGATAGGTTGATATGATAAACGTTCCAGTGAAAATAAATAGCGATAATAATTGTAAATTGTTCAAAGAGTTAATATAAAATACTGATATAAATTTAAAAAAATCAAAACGGATAGAATCACGTGGAAAATATACTTAAATGATTTCGATTGGTCAACTTACAGTTTCACAAAATTGATTAAATATGCGCCACAGAACTTAATGATATAACCACACGTTTTTTTAGTTAACTGATAAGTCATTTAACACTATGCATAAATTTATATTTAGTTTCGTATTTTGTTTTTATGCAACACTATCAAAACAATTTAAGAATAATGTTGTTTCAAAAATTTAAGTATAAAATAAGAAGTGAAAGCGCACGCTTCAATTCAACTTTACCTTGATCCGCTGATGCCCTACGGCAAGGATGAATTCCGGTTTGTTTTGTATTTATCCATATGTATGCTTACAGGTAGGTACTGTTAATACAACTACAGGTGTATTATTTCTTAACCATAAAAATCAATATACCTATTCCTCGAATCGAACACTTACTACGACGGTCATGTCCAAAGAATGAACACCACCACACTCCCCTGTATTGTACCACATAATCAGCCTCACGCGACTCGTCCTCGTGGAAGAACTCCTAATATATAGAATAATAGCTGGGAATCCACCTCACAGGAGGAGCAGCTCTCTATAGAACAGAGATAGTTCTAAGGCAAGGGAGAAGAAGAATAATACTTAAAAAATGATAAATCGATAAACAACACAGTACGAGTATATAATATAAGTATATAATATTATACACGAAAAATCTGTCAAAACTGAGAATCAAATCAAAATAATATTGTTCTGGCATTACAAATTTAAAATAGGGTAAATTGTTGTTATCTGTTAAACCATACTAATATTGGAACCTTTTCCATTGAAGATTAGATTGTCTATCAATAACTTACAGTTGACAGCTAATGTTCGTTCTTAAAACAAACGTTTCAAGGTTAGACTGCGACACGGAGCCAAGATAAGATAACCTCATTTTAACTCTTTTTAGATAAATCTTTCTAGAATGTTAAAACATGTATGATAATTGGAAGATATTTTTTATTCTGTCTATATAATACTGATCGATTACGTCTACCTAATTCTTTAGAAATACTGTGTTAGACAAATGATAACTATCAAACCTGATATACTTTCTTGGAACCGTATTATGAAATTATTTCTTATGACTATTGATGAGTACTAAGATAAATTAAATACAGTATTCTAAAGTCTTAAGCTAAAGATTAAAGAAAAATATGACAACTCGAGAACGTTTATTACGTGCAGACTTAAGCGAGATTGCATCGAAATTGCAATTGAATAAATTTAATTTATACATAATAAAATAATAAGGCATATATGCTTTGTGCAATAAAAACGAATCGAATTATCTTTAAAATCAGAATCCCTAGGTCGGAAGTCCATAACTAACATATATTTTCTTCTTCTGCTAGTTTAGTTAGGACTGTGTCCTGTTATTACTCGTTATCCGTTCCTGGGATGTAGATGTCCAACCATCACGCCATCCTTTTCGTGGTCTTTCAGAAGGTCGATTGCTTGTTGGTACTTTATTTACCGCTTTGCTTGTCACCCTTTTAGAAGGCACTCTCTTCACATGATCTCTCAAAATCCACTAACTTATTTTACGTTGTAGAATTAAATTAACTATATTAATTTGGGCGCAGTGTTTATTTCAATGACCTTGGAAAGGTCGCTTAGAGAGAGAGAACCATTATGCGTGCATATGCGTGATTATGCGTGCATGGATAACAAATCTACCCGTTTTCCCTTTCACGAGTTTCTTAGCGACAGCTCACATCTATGGCGCATCAAAATGTATACACGACTCAATAAACTTGTTTATAAATCACTATATACAGAACGAAACAGGATTTTTAGCTATGATCTTAACCCATGAGGGAAAGTGCTTACAAATCAATGTCAATAACTCTTCACCTTGAAGCATTTCTTAGTTGATTTGCAAAAAATAACTCTCAAACAACAATTATACCACTTTCTTACACTAAAATGAAGTAAATAAAGATTACTTTTTAGAAAATTTTATTCACAACAAACGTCGAAAAAATAAAAACAAACTTGCTCTTTTTAAAATTCTCGTAAGCTTTTTAATGTATATTTTTAACTTTCTTCAGCTCCACATATCCAATCCGCTGTTTTTACTTTAAGCTCTGTTCTCACCAAAATAATAAACTTTATGTACTAAAATACAAGAGTTTGATTACCATTTACTACTAATACGTATACTTTAGTAATAGTAAAAGGATACAGTATATAACAGAGTACCGAGTTCTCTAAATCATGTATCAACTCGTTTCGTACAATAATAAAATGGGGTCGTAATGAGTTTAAAAGAAACACAAATTACTGAATAAATAACTAAAAATATATTAGCTTTAGTTTTTGTATTATAATGCAATTGTGATAAATTTCAGACAATATAATAATTATTAATGTATCAAATTGAAAAATTATGAGTATATGATACACTAAATGCAAATTTTACATGTTAAAATTAAATAATTCGTGTTTATAATTAATGTGACGCGCAGAATGTATTTATTTTTTAATTGGTATTCACAAATTTTTGATGAATGCGAATTGACAGCGGAGAACTTTTACCATTACGATAGACGCCCGGTTTCTGCATTATAAAAAAATAGTTGGTGTGCGAACTTTATTGTCATTAGAAATCCGCAGTAATAGTGAAAGAAGCTATCGTGATTAATCTCGGCGAGATGATATCCGACGGAACATTCTCTTATTAATGTGCAGTTTCAATCGGCTTCGCATTGCAATTGAGTAAGCAAAAAGACCATCATATTATAATTACCATTAGCCGCGAATCTATCATCCCATTGGGAGTAGAAAAATTTCTCAATTGCGGCGTGTTTTAAGAATCATTAGTTAGTATCATCATTAGTTTGGCGTTACTAGTGTTCATCATAAGTGCCTGAATTGAATATAAGCTTTTACTATCGATATTAAAATATTTATCACTCGCATATATAATATTTTATAGTTCAGTGAAAATGAACAAAAACACATACAATATATTTATTTAAGATGTATATAAAATGCCATTACTTAACGGTTATGTATTGAGAAGGAACTATCCTTGATATTTGTATCTACTTGTATCGAAGTATCGAATGAGGGAGGAATGTAGGATTACATATAATATACCGATTATTTATGGTTCAAAACACTGCTTCTTTTCACTTTTGAAAAGTTTAAATCAGTGTTTTAATTGAGTACGAGAATATTTTGAATACAATATACCAAGAGAGTAATACTTCGATTCTCTCCGAAAGTAATTAGAAATGCACACGGTGCGCATTAGGGTGGCCCTTAGCATACAGGTTAAAAAATAATTTTATATGCTTATAAGTCTCACCCCCTATTTCTTTTCTTTGAGGGCTAGTAAAGTATTAAAAATGGTTTTATGTTACTAACAAGTTGTCCGAAACGTACATATTGGTATTCCACGTACATATTTCTTTCACGAATAATTACAGGTATAAATATATATTTTTTTTTATACGAACCTACAAACTTGGTGGTTTGAGATATTTAAAAATAAAATTAAACACTTTTTCATTTAGTATAAGCCACTTTATTTGAGTAAGTAGCGCCAACCGATTTCACCCTGCAGCGAGCTTCCTCAGGGCTACACACAATCAGTTTGTGTATAGCCCCAAGGAAACTCGCTACGGGCTCACTCAAATAAAGTGGTTTACACTAAGTGAAAAAGTGTTTTATTTATTTTTTTATTATAAATGTGTTTGATATAAAAACTAGTTTAGTAATAGAAATTAAACAACTTTCGTTTAAACATACCTTTACGCTATACACACCTAGATGGCTACGATATCGTCTATAACGAAAATTTAAATTCTTAGAAATTAAATTATAAATATTAAATTGAAATATATTTTATTAACTTTATACACAGGTGAGTAATTGAATACCATGTAACTGCGTGACTATACTCATGTAGTAAATATCATACTAAAATATCAATTTCTATGTTGGTTTGACCCTCACGTTTCGAGTCTTGAATCTCTAGGATGGGAGTGGAAAGTTGCGAAATTTCAAAAACATATCGGCCTCTCCACGTTTCAGGAAAGAGTTGACTTTCCAGCATTTTGCTCAAGGTCCACGGTAGTATACCTGCTTCAGTAAGATTATACCCATCCGAGTCTTCATATCATATTTCCACCAGGGGTCATCAACCGTTGATTTTTTGTACATTTTAGATCAATATTTATTAACTTATTAACCTAGTAACGTAAGTATTTTCATTTTTTAAGGATTAATTGTATCTCAATAGAGACGAAGATATAAATTATTTGGAAACATAATATGGTAGTCGAGGCGTTTACAGGACTTATTACCTGTCATTGGTTGGGTTAAGCGATCCCTGGTTGGGTTAAGCGATTATGTTAACAACATTCCCCATTCCGCCCTTCTTACGACACCACGTCTGACAAATTTTTGGAACTTGTATTTATGTTAATATTTTTAAATAACTTCACTGTTGGTAGGTCCATCTACACTAGCGCCATCTATTAAGATAACTCGTAAGCATAAAATCTTTATTAATGCAATGTGAAAGGCTTTTACGCAATTATAACTTTGCTAGATAACGCCTGGAGTGATTTGGATTTTTATGCTATTAACTTGTACCAGTTTTTTTTATATAATTTGTTTTTTGTATACAAATACTTATAGACAAATACTGGATTTTTACCCATTGCGGGTTAATCATTTTTTAAGGATTAATTGTATCTTATACAATTAATCCTTAAAATATGATTAACCCGCAATGGGTAAAAATCCAGTATTTGTCTACAAGTATTTGTATACAAAAAAAAACAAATTATAAGTATTTTCATGATTAAAATAAAAAAACTTTGTACACAAACACATTAATTTTGCGCAATTCAAATAATAATGTTTTTATAATGTCATTGTCAAATCATCCACCATGTTAGATTAGCGAAATATTATAAAGAACTTAGTTATGCGATGCACATTGCAAACATTAGTCAAATGAATAATGCATCCATGTCATTAGGATATTATTGTATTCATGAGTTACGCAATAAAAATAGTCATTATATTCCTAACGATTTTCTTATGTGGTGTATTATGAAAGATTTCACTTTATTTGCAAAACAGAAATAATTAGTTTTATTGAATAATGGCTTGGTAGGTACGTGGCTTCGAAACGCAATAATATACTCGTACCTAACTAATTGAATGACCATCACGCCGTCTCCCAATAGGGGTAGGCAGAAACAATGGACTACCATACTGTTCTTTTCTAACATACTTTTCTCGCTTTCTCAACATTTATACATCGTGTCATGCACGCACGTGAATTTCTCCGACTTCTTACGTAGCCGACATTTAATAGTTCATTTATTTGATCGTGCTACGTTTACCTCTATCTTCTTCTATTTCTAGTTCCATTTACATCTAAAACATACTTTTTTACCATTCTTTCTTTCCGTGTGTCCAAAATATCTTAACGTTTCTTTCATTATTTTTTTCATAACATTTTTATTCGTAGCACACATTCGTCTAAGAGATCTCATTTCTACTGCATTTATTCTACTTTCATCCATTTGACTCCAATTACCGAATAAAAATCATCCGCAAAATCTAATATTTAGTAGGCTGATTAGTTTATAAATCATCTGTGGATCGCATCGATTAAACCATTTATTTTAGTGGCATTTCAAGAAATTTGAACAACCCACAATAAAAATACGAAGTAAACAGAGAGCGTATTTTGTTTTAAACAAAATGGTTGTCGATCCTCCTTCCCCTTCAGTGCGGGCGCGAGTGTGGCTGCGAGCAGCACAATTTAATTTGACGTTTAGTTGTTAAACGTCGCCAGCAGCTATCGCACTCCATACAGTGTGTGTAGCCCTTTACATACTCGTACTTTGTTTTACTAGTATTAACGTAAGTAATACAATACGCGTGTACCCACACGTATTTGGCGCGCGATATCACAACCGGCATAATTTCAACGGGAAAATACCGAAACGCGCGGGAAAATGGAAGTGTATTCGTTCGATCTATAATTGTGACAATGGTGTAGTTAGTGACATTTGAATTTGATATGTGAATATCAACTATATCAATTTATAGTTTATTTATTTGTGATATTGATGCGTTAAAAATATTTTAATATTTATTTTATGTTTAATACAAACAAACAAACCACCACGCCGTTTCCCTGCAGGGGTAGGCAGAGAGAATGGACCGCCACACTACTCTATCCTGGCAAACCTCTCTAGATTCCTCCACATTCATACAACGAGTCATACACGCACGTCGATTCCTCCGACTTCTAACATGACGACGGTGTGATGGTTTGTTTGTTTATATTAAACAAAAAATAATGTTTAATAAATTTTTATAATTTTAATTGTTAAACGTATTGATAATAAATCAGTGATTACGATAAATTTTATTATATCATCGTTTAAATAAGATTTAATAATCTGATTATTGTGATTGAATCGCTATTAATAATTAATTAATTTTCGTTTGTTTCATTATCTGGTGAAATTCCAATGTTAATGTAAATACCCAATTATTATCTGGTACCTAGGTACTTATCCCCCCCTGGTTTCCCATATAAGGCAAGGGGTTGCAATTTAATCTCAAAAAATATCGGTTGTATTACAGCTAAAATCCTACTGAAAGAATCCAGTAAAAACTATGCAGACCGGATTTTAAAGCGCTTCACGAAATGACACCAGCCTATATATCTGAACTTTATATTGTTGAAAGCCCTAACTTGCGGCAATTTACGCTTCGATCAGCGAACTCCTCGGCAATAGGGAGATTAATTAAGCCAAAGTGTAACCTCCGGACAAATTTCGGAGATCAGGCTTTTGTAGTGGTAGGTCAGTCCGCCTGAAATATGCTCCCTACATGCCTCAGATACATTGACAATCCGACAGATTTTTCTTTCTTAACTATTCTCACATAAAAATCCACTTCTTCAAAATATCGCATCAAATATTGATTAAACAACGATTATTTGGTTGCTGGTGCCAGATGCAGCTCTCATGAATAAAAACATTGTCAATGTGACCTTGAGGTGAGCTATTCACGAAAACGGCGCTATATAAATTAGCTTAATTATTATTATTATTGTAATTGACTGACATTGAAATCTTTCGTATTGATTAATTTCTTAAAATATATTGTACATATTATCAATAAACATATACAATAATTTTATTGCTTATGAGTATCCAAATAGAATAAATATAAATTTCCTGAAAAGATTGTGAGCAACATGTAAATAATATAAAATGGAATGAAATGTAATACATATAATATATATTTTTTGTTTCTTCTTATTGTATTTAATATATGATATCTTCTTCTTCTTCCCCTTTTAATAGATCTGTGGATCTGTTTTTATGGCGTCGAGGTCTCCTGGGACACAAAACTCCAACTGTCTCGCCATTTCTTCGCGGGTCTTCCGGGTTGGCGAGTTCCCATTGGCACGTTGTTTGCGGCTGCTTGTGTGACTGTCTATCGTCAGTCCTTTTCTGTGCTAGGGTCCGTTTTCCGTTGTTTAGTCCTAAACATATAGTTAATATATTATATGTTTAGGATTAAAAAACATTTGTATATTTTGTCTTTGGTTACTTCAATCGTCTTGATTGAAGCTTGATTTAATCAAGCAAATATAAGCATCTCCTTAGAAAATATACTGATAAAGGCACCCAGATACAGAGTACAACAGACATTATTTCAAGTATAACGGTTCCTTTATTAAAGTTATAATGTGACAGTTCTAGATATAAGAATTCTTTAATACCGGCGTGCAGTTTTCTTAATACAATAGCGAGCCGGGCCAGTACAATGCGCCTTCATTAGAGGTTGCCTCCACTTTATCTAGAAAGAACAGCAATCCGTTTACTCTAAATGCATCGCCAATTATTTTATCATTAACGATCGTTACTACTCGCACTTCTCTCGTGCTCCAGAAAGTTAGTGTCGCGACATCTCGGGTCCCGCTTAATGGAGTCTATTGATAAATTTAGTATTTAATCGGCCACTTTCTTGTGCCGTTTGCTTCCGAATTATATTCCAATTTTGCACAATTTGGCCTCAAGAGATTACCCGCAAACTGTTAGATCTGCCTGAGAATTTTTAGTAATACGTGCATTGAATTTAAACACGAAATTGGTCGTAAAATGTGAGATTCCATTGTATCATTTAACGGTTTAAAGACCGCACTATATTGTATGCAGCAATCTAACAATTATCAATAATAATAATAAAACGTATACTGTTCATATCTTCAATCATTCTTGTATGATCCATATAATATAAGTTATGGATACTAGTGAAATCATTCGCCTACTTTAAAGTAAAAGTTTTTCAGTTCGTCGTATCAAATTTAAGGTTATAAATTTTAACTGGAAGTTGTTGATTGCAATATTGGAATAAATATTGTTGAGAATAATGATTAAATAATACACGATAAAAAAATAAAGTTTCCGAAATAAGTGGTTATATAAAATTTGATATAAATGACCGGCGAATAGCGAATAAACAACTTATCATAACTGAAGACGAAATTCAGGTTACAGATTTGCATAGCTTTAAAATGGTTATTACCGCGTGACCTTGAACTGCGTGGCATTTGCCTAGAATTAATAGAAAAATTATCGCAATCGTCGATGAAACATGTCTATTTGATACTTATATTGGAAGAGGGGCAAAAACATAAAAATGATTCATATTACCTTATATTTGACTCATACAACATTAACATTTATTAATTACACTGGAGCAAGTAAAAAAGAGTACATTGATCTAAACTAAAGTTCGGGCGAGTGTTAGATTCTTCTTGGTATACACAATTGCAAAACACAATCCTATATGTCAATTATAAAGCAATATAATATTTTTTGAAGCTCTGTTTTAGTGCAGTTTAGTGCAAAATACAAAACACATTGTTATATTACATATTTAGTTTAATTCTACTTGTCTTTTTTTTGGCTTCGATCATTTTCGGCAGCTAGCTCCCATCTTCTGGTTTGGAGATCAAAACCAGATCAGAAGATGGCAGCAAAATTTATTTTTACTTCTAGAAGACATCTGTTTACTAGAAGTAAAACTAAATGTGTGTAATCGAATTCAATTTTTTTTTTAGGGTTAAGTCTCTCAAACTAATGAACCATTCGCAATTTTTTTACGAATAAGAATACCTTAAACGAAATTATATCTTCTTCTTCTTCTTCCTCAGCCTATTCCCGTCTACTCCTGAACAAAGACCTCCTCCATTCACTTCCATGTCACTCTGTCCTGTGCAGACTGCATCTAGGTTACTCCGACGTGTCTGTTTAGATCATCCTTCCACCGTAATTGCGGTCGCCCTGCACTCTTTGCCGTCTTCTTGTCCACTTTTCATCTGAGCTTCTGGCTACGTGACCTGCCCATTGCTATTTTAGAGTCGCCACCCGGTGGATGATATCATGTCGGTGAAATTATATCACACGTGATTTTTTATTCAAATTTTCTAGAGAGTTTTTGATATCATTCCTATATAAAGTAAAGAACTCTATATTTTATATTTTTTAGAATAAAAAGCTGTTGGAAAATTTTCTATGTTTTTTATAAGAAAATAATAATTATTATTATGCTTAGAGTATCGAATTATACAAATTTAATTTTCTCTGATTATGGTTTACTAAAATTTACAAATAGCTTATTAGATTAAGTGAGGAGAAATGCCTGTCTAGATCACAAAACATAGGATCAATCGACGGGAGGCATTTAATATGATCAAATTAAGTATTAATTCAGATGAAAAAGTCGCTTTTTTTGAAGCTTAATTGTGTTTTATTGGTATAACATGTTTGACATTTATTACTACTTTATCAAGATACATGTTCTAAATAATTAACATATTTTTTTTATAAAATATATTTCGTTTTTCAAAGTCGAAACTAATTGTGGTTCGAGGTCCTTTTTATGTATAAAAACGATATTAATATGTAAGTAGTATGATTCGCCGCTCACAGTTGCAATTACGCATATAAATTTACAGGTGGTAACAGTTGTGCAACCTTCAGAGAGGTGTTCCAAGTGCAAGAATCTGGAGTAAGGCATCTCCATCTCCGATTACGCCAAGGAATGCCTTTACTGTTAATAGCGCTGCCATTTTACATATTACCTATTCAAGTTCAACGATCTCGCCGTTCCCGGGTCTGCCGTTAATGCGTGCGTCTGACCTGCATGTCAAGCGGCGAGGAAGCAGACCACGCTTATGGGAACTGAGGTTCAATATATCCTATTGTTTATGATTACCTCTAACAATTAGATTACGCGCAGAGATAAGACTCATTCAGCCCTGGATGCGCAGCAAGTTAGCAATACAGATTTTCCATCTACAAGGAGGGAAATCTTCGAAACATCATCAAGATAATATTATGATCCATTTTTTTACATTTTTGTCATTAATCTAAAAGTCTACAAAGGTCAGAGAAAATATGGCAAGCTGTCATGTTCGATGTCGGAAAAATCTAAGTGGCAGTCACTGTTTATGAATTCAAAAGAACCTGCGATATATTTATGTCCGAATATAACAGAGTAATAATTATTATTGTTACTTTGTTGAATCGCTCTTTTTACATCATTACAGCGTGAGCCAAATCGATGTAAAGGGTATAGCTATCATATTGATTATCGTGATATGTGATAGGTAGCTAATCTATCGCCATTTTGTTGTTGTCACGTGAATTCTACACCAGTCCAAAGACATTGTGACAATCACACTGCCATCGCCGGGAATCGAACCCGGGTCCTTCGGTGTGGCATTCAAAGCACTTAACACTCGACCACGAAGGTCGTAGATCCTAATCCATCATTTCTCCCGATCCCATCGTGAAACCGTGTAATGTATGTAAATATTGTGAACCAAAAAAAAAATAAGTCGAAAATTCTGGCCTAGGACCTCAAATGTCTTCTTCTTATCTGGTTTTCTTTAAAACTCTGATAAACATATCAAGCTAACATCGGAAGTAATAAAACTATGCAGCTTTTAAAAACCCATTTTTAAAACGGATGGATGAGTATATTAAGCCTTAATAACATCCTAATTTAATTTCCTACGAGATATTCCTGTTCACTTCCCACACGTGTACGGAGCAAAGTGTTACGCAGAAAAAAATACGCATTGAAAATTCCTTAGCTTTTCTGTAATGGCTTTACCAATATTTAATTATGCCCACAAACATTAATAGCTATAATAAATAGTTTTATTCGTCTGCTATTGTTGCCGTGTACGTATTGGCGGTGAGTGGTACCCACATAAATTAACAACATTTTTACCACTTACTTACCTTTGACGTTTACGTCACGACATTTACGTTTTTGCGTTTATGGTTATTACTTGTGTATTTTTTGCAAGAGAATCGATAATTATAGCAACAGACATATCGATAAAAAATGCCGACACACAGATATCTTGTAACGTCACTTTTTTGGGATTTAGATTTTGTTTATAGATTTATTCTAAGAAAATCGCCACACGATCTCACGTGAGTGCAAAAAAACACACATAATAAACTAATGTATACAAATAGGTATAATTTAAGACATTTAATCAATCAAACATTTTCCCAGTGAAGTTTCCTAAAAAATATGATTGAAGTTAGTACACACTTAGACAACTTTTTTCCAGTTTTTTTTTCTGGACATGTTTTGAAGGTATTATAATTTCTAATTTATATTTGATATATTTTGCATGGGACGATCTTAATTTTAATATGTCTAAACTAAACTTAATTATTGTATAATATATTGTGCAATTCCTTAGTTGTTTTTTTAAATTAATTTAAACATTAATTTTCCACATTTGACTCCATTGTAATGGACATTTTAAAACGTATTATACCTTCATCATATATTTTATTCATAACATGTTTTAATATTATATAATAAAGATCTTGACATGTTAGTTTAAAAATGCATATTTGTGGTAATAATTTATTTAACATTGTATGCGGTTGAAGAAAAATGCATTAAGATATTTTACAACTGAAGTTAATTAGTGGTGGTCCCAGCACACACACATGTATACGTGTACCTGACCTTACAGGAGCGTTGTGATATGTCTCACTGACGACACGTGACACCGTTTTGGTTTACACTATTTTCAAGTAAATTGTGTATTCAATGATGACTATTGAGTAAAATGGAACAATTTATCTTCTATGATTAACTATACAACCCTATTGAAGTGGACTTTATTACAACATAATGATTACAGCACTCTTATCGCATTTATCTATTAGTCGCCTGTCTTGCACTCCAAATAACAACGGATAAATTTAGATATGGACAAACAATTTACGATTGAAATCCATGTTAACCGAAAACGTAGAATTTTGATATCGTAAATTATGACAGTTCAGCAGATAAGTTACTTTTAAATCATGAACATGAGGATACAATTAAATTTTCGTATGAAGTATTCACTTTGTGGTAAGACATTTAAATATTTTTTATTATTTATATTTAAAATAAAATAGAAATAAAAATATGGCACTTTGTTTTTCACCACTATGAGAGAGAGGGAGGGGAATAACTCTTTCTATCTACTATATATACATGTAAATCTGTGTTGTTGTTCTGTTATTATGAAGCCCTGAGGAAGTTTGGGTACAAGCGAAACTAGTCGGCAATTAAAATAACCCCATAGTGGTGAAAAACAAAGTGCGTTTTTTATTTATTTCTATTTTATTTTAAATATACAATAAAAAAATAAAAAAATTAAGGACACAATAGCTATTTTTTCAAGCAATAAACAAATAATGTAGTTATTTTAAATTCGTTGAAGAGAGTTCGTATGATATTTATTTGCTCACAATTTTGCCTTTAAATACATTTTCTTCTACGGAAAAATAAATATGCATTTTTACTACACAATAAAAGTTTGCAAATAAACAATACAGACAGCCGATTATCATTTGAATTATCATTCAAATGTATGGAATGATAAAATTTTGAAAAAGGGGTTCTGATTTCGTTAATCCTTAATTGAGCGCTGTAAAACTGATTATGTGAAATAAAATTATAATATTTTCACTTATTCTGACTAAAAATTATTTTCATTTCAACGACAAATATGATAATTTTTAATATAGCATATTGTGGGTAATACTTACTCGTGTCTATAGAAACATGAAGCTTAAAATCAATTGTAAAGTAACTTTCTTTTCACACTCATCCTAAGTTAAGAATTTTCGATACGATATTAATGAAATTGAAGCAAAAGCTTCATCACGTTTACAATACTTATTAACATAAAAATAGGAATAATTTAGTGCCTTTTTTGAGACCACTAGGATAAATTATTTGACTAGATGGATCCAATTAATCGGCTGATTTATTTAATTTCATTTATCGTAGAAAAGTGTAGGGTGATGGAGGTGAAATGTGTTGACCGGCATCATATATTTATTATCTTGTTTCTAGCAGAGGCGTTATTTATAATTGGAATAGACCTCGTAAATCAGTTTCAGAACAGTTTCCTGCAAATTCTACAAAAAAAGATTCGTGAAGAGATGTGAAAACGGGATATCGAATTAAAGTGATTCGTTAACTAATTTATACTTAATTACAACAAATTTATTTCGATAGTGGGTAAAATTCCGGTACAATCAAGATCTCAGTTAATATAATAAAAACTACACTTCAAAACCGTTTTAGGATAAATGAATGAATATACGATTGTAGGTTGGGATATATTCTAATTTAAGATTAGATTTATGTACAATGTGTGTGTGTATGTGTATGTGTGTGTGTGTGTTTGTGTATATGTGATGTTGTGTCCGGATTATGTCAAATTACTTACAATAAGGGTAGGTTAGATTCTAATTTAGGCTAGGAAAGGTTTGGTAAGATTGACATACTAGTTTGACTAGTATAATATGTTTTGTTTTATAAATCATAATTTCTTTAATTAGAATAACAGTTTTCATTACCAATTTGCAGTTTCAGAAAGCTTGTTTTTGACAGTCTAAAGTAAAGCGCCCGCTAGCAAGAAACTTCCTGACGGTAGTACCTTCAACTACTGAAAAGACCCCTTGCAAAAACAACCCCGGAAGTACAATATTTTAAGCTTTTAATTTTTAATCTTCCCGTTTCAACTTGCAGGTGGTGTATACTGTATATACGGTGAAAGAAACTTACGGAAGTTAACTTGAAGAAATTTAAACCTAGCGGAATCCTCGCTTAATCCACAATACTATTTACAACGTAATTGGCTTCACGTAGCGCATCGCTTATCGTGGATATGTTTTGTGGTATGCATAGATAACGTTAATTTACAACATCCCGTAAATTTTTCCAATTATCTATGAAAACTCTACGTCAATATCTTCAACAGCAAATATTTATACCTTTTGTGGTTTAACAGATATTGCGGGTATCTGCGTTAATCCGCTAGCTCGGAATGAATTTTTATGACGAAGATAATAAAATTACATTTCTTTTAATGTTTGGTTTCAGTTTTTATTTATCTTGTGGTTTACACCGATAGAATCCAGTATATTATAAGCGGTGATGATTGAGATAAAGTGATAAACGTGCATATTCTTTAAACATTTAAAGTACGATTAAACCTGATTCGTTGTAATTTTTGCCGGAAATGTATGATAAAGAAATTAACAATTGTACTATTGCCACTTCTTCTATGTGTGAAAAGTGTTTTTATCTTGTACAATATTTTATAATCCAGGACTGTCGCATTCAGTTTTTTTTAGGGATTTATTGTTTCTTGAACAATAAAGTGAAACTCCATATTAAATAATTAGTTCGAATGAAAACGTCTATTTATTTTTGACAGTGACATTCGATACTGCCATAGAAAGGCGAATTATGTCATTCCCATTATATATAATAAAACTTCTAGAAAACAGACTTCGTCATTCGTATTTTTATTATTGTTTTGTGGTTTAATGATATTTTGCAAATCATTTTATCTTTATTAAGGGTTAGGCAAATTATCTTTGGTGATCTAGAAGGAAAGTTAGCTTCCTGCTCCGTCTTAATCATTTCCTGTAATATAAAATTTTTACTTGAAGTGTCCGATCACATTCGATTTTAATATGAAATTCTAATTAAGCAAAGTTGTTAAATTGTCAAAATGATACGTGAAAATTCATGCGATTCGCTTAGTAATTATATTATTCCCCAAGAAATTTCGGATACAGATGGATTCTATGCGCTTTTGATATTTTAATAGTCGATCAATCAAATCAGTTTATTAACTCAACATACATTACAAACAGCATAAATGTTAAGGGCATATGTTTTTATATTACCATTTTTACGTAACTAGTATTTGTTTACTTAACCAAAAATATTAAATTTATTACAATATGACGCTTCTCGTCGCTACGAGAATAAATTAAAACGGTAATGGTTTAATAATTATGCGTTCAGTTTTCTTTTTCCCAGCTTCGATAATGCAATCAGATCATAAAATTGTGAACAATCATAGCATATTTCTCTTGAGAAATTTTTAAATGAGTATTAACTTGTGTGCATAATAATCGGATTATATCCACCATTAGTCAGCAGTCTATTTGCCACATTGAAAACATTGTTTCATTAAACACAATATAAATATACTTCGCTCATGGCTGGATTGTTTGGTCTGAAAAGCGAACGTTTACTTTCGCATAAAACGGTGAAAGAATATTTTTTTCGCATATTGTAATTCTACATTTATTTTAATATGACCACTCTCATAAAGTATGATGAAGAAAATTTCTACACGATTTTATATTGAAATTACAAGAGAAATATAATGAAATATTACAATAACAGTACGAGTAAATAGTGGTGAATTTGATTTTTCCGGAAACCGGTGGTGTTTGATAATAAAAATAATGAATATTTGTATATTTGTACTATGGAGCTTTTGGATATGGAGGGGACGGCCTTTGTGACCACACGAAAGGTCCAGGGTTCGATTCCCAGTATGATTTAAAAAAAAGTATGCTGTTTTGGTCTGATAGAATTCATGTGACAATAATAATGACGATAGACCTATCACATGTCATTAAAATCGATATCTAAAAATGTATACGTTAATTGGGAAAAATAACCTGTTGTATACAATAATGAGGAAAGCAACGGGAAACTACTACATTAAAAAGCCCATGTGGCATCCCAAAAACCAGAAAACATGTTAACAGACTCTGCTGCAAACCGATCCCTAGGATTGAAACATAAAAAAGAGCTTTGACGCCAGTTTATTTTAAAGACATGAGCATTTTAGTTACAATTTCTAAATGGTGAAATATTTTTACATGGAATTTCATCAATCGTTTTGATATCTGAAGGAATTTTAATTGTAATAATATGTATAGGATTTAAAATAATGTATTATAGGTTACTTTTTCAATCATTCTTATTTAAGATCTCGCGTACACAATCAAATTTTTTTCTGTTTCCGTTGAAATGCATATATTGTATATTCTAAAATAAATGCATTATTTACATGGCCTCGCCTAGACCCATTAGTTTCGCCAATAATTCGATAAGACTTATCACCGCGCTTATCTGGGCCGTACAAATCCCACCTGAACAAGTGATTTCTATGTAAAAGACAATACCGCCGACACCTGATTCCACATTGACTCAGTTCCATCTGACACTCCACTAGTATTGTACCCATTCGCGCACGTCTAATACGCACTTTCATCTTTCATAACAATCACATTTCAAAACAGTTCTAAATATAAACAACGTGCTTTTTTTAAAACGCAATTTATTTCATAAGTTTTATCGCATTTCAGTTAATCACCTCGTGTACTGGTTTTAAAAAGATGTGAATAAAACCGTTAGGAGTTTAGGTTTTTTAGTGTTTTTGTGAAGTGTAAATAATTAAAATACATCATGCTGGATTACTTATTCTCTATGGTGGCTGGATTCTGGATTGGAATTTCGGGATTACTCTACGTAGCCTTCTACTGGATAGAAGAAGTATGGGGTAAGTTAGAAAATCACGTAGACAAATCCTAATTCGTATTAATATTTCAAGATAATCAAATGATTTTACTGAAATCTCTTGATGGAAGTTTATTTTAAATAATAATGAAATAAAACTATGTTTTTTAACTACTTCCACTTTTGTCTTTAATTAGACAGCGACCGGTCGCTGTCTAAATAAAGACAAAAGTGGAAGTAGTCAAAAAACATCGTTTTATTTAATTATTATTTAATATTTCAAGTATTTCATAATGTACATAGATCAATTCAATTATTTATAGTTGTCTGTTTTCTAGAAGTTTTATTATATTTTATGTGAATAAAAGGTTTGCCTGTCTTAACATTTGACAAAGTCTTAGACAGGCAAAACATGTCATTCACATAAAATATTATAAAACTTCTAGAAAAAAGACGTTTTCAAAAAACACTATTTATAGTCGGTTTTTAAATTAATGCCACATTAAATAAACAATTGTTAACGACGATAAATTAGTTACAAGTAAACGTTTTTGAAGTAGTAAAATAGTATGTAAAAAATATTATGATTCTATGTTTCAAAATATATAAAAGTAATTGTTATTGTTTTGTACATCAAATAATTTAGTAAACACAATATTTTCCTTTTTTAAAACCATGTTCTAATGCGCACCTCCATCTTCCAAGAAGATGTGTGTTGTGTGGTTGTGTTGTGTTGTTGTTGCGTGATGTTCATTTAAAAAACCGACATAAAAGTTAGGGTATACTTTAAAACGTCAAATAATTGATGTTGATATTCTTTATGAACTGTTTTTCCACTTAAAAATTCATTTATCTCGACATATTACGACGGTATTATACCTTATAATGATCGGGAAAAAGATTTAAATTGAAACAATTTTATGTTCTTTAATCTTAGAACAATGCGTATTTTTTATAACATTAAAGAAAGGCAATTCATCTAATAAAATAAATTAAAACAGAATATCAACAGACAATTTTAATTATTTCAATATTAATGTAATTATATTTTTTGTACAATGTTCCTATGATCTCATAAATAATTAGTTTGAAATAAAAAATATTTCAATTCATCTATTATACACATTAATACTCTTTTATTATACACATAAATTGAAATGCGTGTTGTTATTGTGGGATTTTTTATTCACCGGTGTAAGGGTCAAGATCCTTGATTGACGGTAGCTACTTATACATATACATAGGTTACGTATCTTTAATATAAACATCCGGAAATAAGATTGCCTACGAGTCTTAAGACTATTAATATGTTGGTTCAGTTGAATACAATACAATCGACAAGAAAAATACCCAAGTCAGCGTGTTTAACTATTGTTTTCAATCTGTCGACCTTAGTGTTATGTTGATTGCGGGCGCGCTCGTACTGAAGGAGCCGGCCGGGGCCGGGTAGCCAATATTCTTCATTAATGTGTCTTTTAACAATTATCTCTCAATATAATGCTTCAAATGTGTAGTGGTTTAGTCACACGTTATGTAACTTTTTAAAAAAGAAATAAAATTTAAGCATTCATTAATATTCCGCCGATAATTTCATGGCCTTCGTGGCAGAGTGGCAACAGCTAAGACTGCCACGCCAATAGTCCCGGGTTCTATTTCCGGCAATAATGGGCTGAAAAAATCACGCTGTCTTTGGTCTGGTATAATTCACGTGACAGTAAAAATGGCGATAGACTAGCTACCTATCACATGTCATGAGAGTTAATAGCTAAAAAATGTATACAGTCTTCGCTAGTTTCAATCCAAGGGATTAGTTTATAGCAAAGTATAACCTTTTCCCCTTTGCTTTCCACATGCACGAGTAGGAGTCGGGTTCAAATAACCTGATGTATAAAATAGTGGAAGGCAATGGGGAACTACCTCATTAAATGCCCGAGTTGCATTCCATGAACCAGCAAAAAATGTTACACTTCTCTGCAAACCAATCTATAAGGTTAAGATGCAAAAAAACATTCATCTTGTATACATTCATTTACATGTATTCCTCAACAAACATCATATTCCATCAAGGCAAACATAAACTTTTCATTAATTAACACTATGCGATGCTAAGCAATTGAGACATACTCATAGAATTGCGAATTAGAATAGTTCGATGTTATGTGCTACCCCTCTTATTCTACGGTATGGAAACATGGACGTTGATCGAAGCTATCAATAAAAAGCTGGAATGTTAAAAATATGGACAGAAAGAGTCACAAACGATGAAGTACTGCAGCAAAAGAGTAAAAAAATACATCATGACGATAAAGCGCAGGAAACTGGAATACTTCGTCAGCTTATGAGAAACGATAAATGCAAAATGCTGCAACTGAATATCCAAGGTAAAATTAGTGAAATAGAAGTGTCGGAAGAAGGAGAAAATCGTGTCTAGAAAACATTCGAGAATATTTCAGTTGGAATACAACATCCCTGTTTTGAGCTGCTATATAAAAATAAAAATAGACATGATGTTGTCGAACCTACGATTATTTTCGATCGCGTCCGTTGCTATTTCAACTATGAATTTAATAAATTCACTTAAAAATATGTTTAAATAATGTATATATGTCTAAATAACAGAATAATGTATTAATACAAAATGGCAAAACGGAAAAAGTTTTCACGATAAAAAATATCGAAATAAGAAATATATAAAAACAAAATACTTTTGTATATTCAATAATCTAGATATGAAAAACTACGTGTTTCTACGCAACGATATTCTTCATATACAGTTTTTATTATTCTGAGATGATGATCCTAAGATCCATTACTGGAAAAACTCTCCGGGATCGTGTCCGTAACGCAGACGTAAGAAAAAACTTGCGAAATAAAGGATATCGTTCGGTGGAGTAGATCCAGAAGAAGATACTGGAGAGACCATGTCACCAGAATGGATAGTGATAGACTCGCATATACAGCCGCTTACGAAATCCCACCCGGACACCGCCCATCTGGGAGACTGGACTCAACTGTCCATTATTCGTCACGCAAATATTAGATAAGTTGAAAGAAAAGTGGAGGAATTAAGTCAGATGATAATTAATAATAATAGGCAAATTAATAAAGAAGCTCAATATAGTCCGAAAGAGCAGATAGATAAGGTAGAGCGCTACTGTATGTTACATCAACAATCGGCATTTTTGTATTTTACATACGTATAATGAAATATTGTACTTTATCTTATCTGAAAATACCAATTTAGTACACCGCAGCTTTTACAGATGTCACTAGAGTGATGCGAGTGTTTACTTGACGAATTATTTTAATTAATCTTGTTAAGAAATCAGATTTCCTAATATTGCCATTTTTATTAAAGGCTTACTTAAATACCTCAGTTTAAAATATTTAGTTTTATTATTATAGATTCAACAATGTTAATATTGGATAGAAGTCTTAATCAAATCTACTATATTCTCAAATGCCTCCGTAAAACAAAAAGTAATAATTTGTTTAACAAATATGACATGAGCAACTTTTGTGTATCCAGAGTGATTTGATTTTCTGATAAACATAAAATATAAAATAAAGTAAACTATACCAGCGGTTCTCAAACTGTACTCACCGTGTACCGTGTACCGTGACAAGTACTATAATACATTTACAATCTCGCTACGATCAAAAACTGCTCAGAAAACAATTTAACTTGTACTAGTATGGTAGGTATTGCTTATTTTAGGGCTGCGTAAAATGTTTAGTGTTTTAAAAGGGTTCCGTCGGCAAAAAAATTAGAAAACCGCTGTTAACCACGTAGTATAATATATAAATATATTAATTTAATTTTAAAATTGTTTATAAAGGTGAGAAGATTGTTGTAAGCACAAAAAAACATTAATTTTACAATGGTACACTTTGGAATTTTTCCATAACATCTGAGGTAACAATAAAAAGCACATTTCTTATATCATGTTAGGTTGGCGTGTGGTTGCGGTTTGGATATTTTATTTTGATTATCTCATCCTCGAATAGCCCCTTTTCTCATGGGCACATTTTATTATACGCATTCATCATCATATCTGACCTCAGATGATTTAAAATTACTATCACATAGAATATTTATTGATATTGGAAACATTATAATTCATAATTCATACACGGATTTGCATTTTCAAATAAAATGACATAATTATTATGTTTTATTATAAAATTGATAGTCACTTATTATAATTATTAAATTGAAGAACTCAGAAACCAGGTCTTATATAGTAAATATAAACATTCTATCAAAAACTTGAAAATGTGAACTGTGACTCTTTGGTGATATAAAATAAGTTTTAGTGACATTTAAATGACATTTTAGATACTCCTCTCCCTCACACAAGACATTTTCTTCATTAGGAGAGTAAAGAAACGCAAATAAATAAACCGAATGTTTAATTATATATATATTTTTTAAATGTAACTTAAGAGCAATCATTTTGAACCATTTATATACAATAAAAACACATGAAAAAAATCTCATTCTTCCTTGTTGTAGACCTATGTGGTCTGTTTTCCAAAGGGTTGCTCCCCCTGATATGGATTCCCAGTTGTCCTTCCATCTTTTAAGAGGTCTTCCACAAGAACAAGTCCCGTGAAACTGATTAAATAGTGCAATATAGAAAAGTCTGGTGGTGTCCATTCTTTGGGCATGACCGTACCAGTACTACCTTCTCTGTCTACTCGATCTTATAATATCCTCAGCCTCATATATATCTCTTATTCTGGTCTTCCTCGTGCGATCTCTTAGTGTCTTACCTGCTATCATTCTCTGTGTTTTCATCTCAGAATTTCTCAGAATTCGTTTGGCCCTGACTGTGTCTGCTCTTGCTTCAATGCCATTGGTATTATATTATTGGTCCTATGCATGCTTTATTAATTCTCATATTGCACTTAATTTGTAGGTACTTACAGTTTCGTTTACTCCCTTTTTAAAGAAAGATTCTTGTGTTAAGGGCAGGAATATTTAATCATAGTAAATCAGAAATATAACAAAGTTCTCAGAAATAAAAAATCATAAATACGGCAAATTTAACATATCAGATATATTGCATAACATTCATAATTTATTGTTTGAGGTTGTGTATTATGGGTATACCAGATATCAAAAGACATAGTATAGCATTTGTATTTTTATATTTGATCAAAAATCTTGTACCGACCTTATGTGTGGAAGTGAAGCATAGAACTGGCTAAAGAAGGATGAAAGTAGAATCTATGCAGAAAATGAGATATTTTAGATGAATGTCTGGTAAATCTGTATATAATAGTGTCAAATGCAAACATAAGAAGTGAATGCAATGTAAATGAAAGTGTTATGAACAAAATAATGAAAGGATGGTTAAGACACATGGAAAGAATGAATGATGAAAAAATAGTAAAGAAAGTTAACGGCGTAAACGGAACTAGACACAGAGGAAGACAGAGGAAAACGTGACACGATCAAATTAATTAAATATTAAATGCCGACCACGCAAGGAGTCGGAGAAATCGATTTGCCGGCAATACACGATGTATAAATGTTGAGGAAGCGAGAAAAGTATGTCAGGAAAGGCGTGGCAATCCATTTTTGTTTCTATTTACATATTCAGGGGCACGATGGTTAGTTAATTAGTTTTCGTGTATAAAAAAATATAAAATTGATGCCATAATTTTATTTACTTATCAAAGCGACAAAGAGATTCATATTTTTACATTTCTGTAGTGACTATTCAATGCCTGAAATTTTTAAATTTTGTTTATAAAATGCTAATTGATGGTATTTATCGAGAAATATTTGTTTCACAGATTTGCCGGTGACGCGGCCATCGGAGTCCGCCAGCTCATCTCACACCCGGCTGCAGCAGCTGATCCAGCGGGTCATAGAAGAGGCCCTCCACCTGCCCGCCTTCCTGGACTACAGCGGCCTACTCCGGGACGCCGAAGGTCGCCTGCCTGAGTTCAGTCCTTCCACGTATGAGGACCTGCTGGCCACTGCCATTCTCAACAAGGTGATTAACCAAAATAATACGCTTTATAACTAACTAACTAACCATTACGCCGTCTCCCCGAAAGGGTGGACAAAAATAATGGACCGCCACACTGTTCTTTACTGACAGACTTATCTCAGTTCTATAACTTTCATACATCGTGTAATGCATGCACGTCGATTTTTTTCAAATCAAATCAAATCAGTTTACAGACATTACAAACAACATAAATGTTTAAGGCATTTATTGAGTACAGGTAAAATATTATATACATACAACATAATATTTGGAACGCATGAGAGATGGTTCGACATCAGGAAGACAATATACTTTTCAAAGTCGAGTATTTGTGTTCTGAACTTACTTTCACTAATATGAAAGATATCGATTTCCGGGGAAACCACGTTCAGCAGATTAATTACTCTGGTGGTCACCGGTGTCACCAAAACCAATTTGGTTCTGGCGGCCAGTAGGTAAAACAATCTGTGGTGTCGCTGTCGGAGATATCTATCAGGGACAAAAATACCAACATCCTCCAGCACGGCCGTGCTCTCGAAATATCCCCTGATTAATCTTAAGAAATGGGTTATGAGATGTCCATCTCTTCGAAGCTGCAGAGAGTTGGTCCAACATTTAACTTTCTCCGACTATTCGCGGGGCTGACATTTAATATTTGATTCATTTTGATCGTACCACGTTTTCCTCGGTCTTCCCGTTTTTCCAGTTCCACACACTTTATTTATTAGTAAAAACTAATTACTTGTAAAATAAAACACATTTTCTAAGTAATTTTGAATGTCTATATTTTTCAATTGCATATTTTGTCTTATCAGTGTAATATCGAATTAAATAATTAGAAGTAAAAATTATTGGGGAATTTGTTAGATAAAAGGAAAATACAAACGAATAAAACGAAAAGATGTTAATGTTAGTTATTGAAATTTCTTTGAGTAATTTATCGTTTATAATGATTTTTTTGGTGTTCTTGATTTCAATGATGTTCTTCTGTACTGACCCTTATGTATGGAAGCAAAGCATGGAACTGACAAAAGCAGAATGAAAGTGAAGAAAATGCAGTAGAAATGAGATCTCTTAGACGAATGTGAGATAATCTGTGTATGATAGTGTCGAATGAAAATATAAGAAGTAAATGCGGCGCGAATGATGGTGTTATGAACAAAATAATGAAAGAATCATTAAGATGGTTTGGACACATAAAAAGAAAGAATAAAGAAAGAATGGTAAAAAATATACATATGTTAACAATGTAAATAGAACTAGAAATAGAGGAAGACCGAGGAAAATCAAATATATCAAATATTAAATGTCGGCCACCTGAGGAGTCAGAGTAGTTGACGCGCGTGCATGACACAATGCATGAATGTTGAGGAAGGGAGAGAAATGTGTCAGGAAAGAAATGTGTGGCAGTCCATATGTTTTGCATACCCCTTCGGAGAGACGGCATGATTGTTAGTTAGTTAATGATTTAAAAATATATATATACATATTGTATATTGAGTTTTATAACCTATGAAATTGGAGCTTGGAGCACGCAAAAAAAAAATGAAAGTATAAATAATACTATAGAAATGAGATTCCGAACGAAACATTAAGAAGGCAATTTAAGACGAACGCGGCGAAAGCTTTTTTTTTATTATCAAAACATACATTATTTTCCCGGCATTTCATTTTCCATCAATTTAACCTTGACCTTGAATAAACATTTTCAGCACTTCGATTTATCGATTCTCATAATGTGCCCAAAATATTCCAGTTGTGCTTTATGGTATTGACAATTTGTTGTTGTTTCTTCATTTGGTGCAGTACTTCCTCTTTTGTGTCTCTTTCTGTCCATGATCATTTAAATACTCTACGATATATCCACAATTCAAAGGCATCCAGCTTCTTGATGATGATGGCTTTTGTCAAGGTGTATGTTTCTATACTTATATATTTAAAAAAATTGTCTTATCAGTGTAATGTCAAATTAAATAATACGCCGTAAAATATAATTATCGTGGCATTTGATAAGATAAAAGGAAAATACAAAAATCCGAAGACAGGTTAATGTTAGTTTAACTTTCTTGATATAAAATATCATTGTTAATTATTTTTTAAATTTCTCTATATTAAATAATTGGGGTTTGGAGGTTGCAAAAGAAGTTTAAATGTAGGATAAATGCCATACAAACAAATGAGAAAGGAATTTAAGACAGATGAATGCAGGTAAAGCTTTTTTAAAATATTTTTTTATCAACACATACAATATAAATTATTGCATTCCCATGAGATTCCGGTGTAAATACAAACTAACAAATTTGTTATAAACATTTAAAGTTATTGTATATTGCGATACCATTGGATTGATTGGATATATAATACAATCACTTCGGCATGACCCGCTTTATATCTCTTAATTATGCTTAGTTAAACGCTAAGTAAAATAAAGAGTGAGTCAATATGATAATTTGGACATCAGAAACAAATAGGTAAGGGAAGAATTATTAAAAAGTTACATAAAAGCAGTGCAATTGAAAAATAAGTTAATATTGGCCGAGAAAAATATGGCAGGACCAAATGAATCAATTACTATAAGGCAGCCATGTTTATTGACCGAAAAATCGACCTGCATGCTCGTCACGATGTACGAATTTCGAGAAAACTCGACAGGTATATCAGGATAGAACAATGAGATGGTCCGTCCCCTCCGAGGGTGAGTTTGGTTAAAACGGCGTTGTGGTTTGATATATATTTTTTGTCGTTATTTATGAAAAAATGATCATCTAGATTTTTAAGATAGACGAAACTTGAGAGGGGATCCATCCGTAAATGTTTATGAACTAAAAATAATAGTTATCTGTAACCTCTCGTACTATGGTTCTTATTAGGTGATGATTAGGCACCGCATCCACCCTTCATTTTTTTCTGAAAATGTAACTGACTGACTGACTGATTATTATTATATTAACAGACCTTAGCATCCCAAATTGATAACCGAGTAAATTTTAACATTCAAATAATGTTTTATATAATATGTATAATCTATAATCTAAAACTTTCCCATGGATATACAAAACGAAGACAGACGAGTCTGTAATGTGTTAGCTAGACATGTACATAAACTTTGAATTAATACGCAGAGCAAATTATGCACCAACGAACATTCATCAACTTGTAATGAGGCTTCATTATCCAATAATATGTATTGTGCTCGCCGTGTACGATCTTAAGACAGATCTCTCGTTTACAAATTAACATGAGCACATTGAGCACTGTAAATAACAAGCTTGTGGTGTTTATTTGCGAACGCAAACAGGTTCTATTGAAAGCGAAATCTCCGCCACAGGCAATACATATCCAACACATGGCAACATAACATTAAAAAAATGTTTTTACACTTATCTTATAATGATGGAAAAGATTCTCATACAAAGAATATATCAAGTGATGGAATTATACGTTGCTCAGATTGCGGCATTGCGTAATGAAATTATTTAAACTACGAGGTTTAATATTACATACAATATTCTTCGTATTTCAAGATATTATTTTAAAAAAATACAGTCAATGAGTTTGCTTTGACAATTATCAAGATTAATTATTATCATAAAAATAAATAAATAAATGTATCAGGGTGTATAGTAAAACAAACTCCCGTCAATTGTTTTCAGTTATTAGAACTTATTAAGGTATTGTGTATCGTATTTAATCTAGAACACTTAAATTGTGATTTTTTTTAAATAAACTTATAAGATGCTCAAATTATGTCTTATTTAAATTTGGAATAATATCGATAGGAATTAAAAATTGTCCAAATAAATAATTAAAATTCCTAATAAATAATTATACACGTCGATGAGCATTCACAAAAAAACAATAGGCGCTAGGGGCGTATTGAGCACTTAAGGGGTTAGGCCCAGTCAGGATTAAAAAAAACATTATGAAATCTCTAAAATGTTGTCTGAAAATTTCAAGTAAATCCAATGAACGGTTTACGAGATATCCTTCAATTTCTGAAGGTCTGTCTGACCCACGATGTAGGTAGCTGACGTTAGTAGCAAATAACCGCCTTTGACAACTTATATTATTTTAATTCTAACCTTTTGAGTTTTTAGAGTAATTCAAATATTAGGTTTGGCATCGGTTTATCTGTGGCAGTTGCTCAGGGCAGTAAATACGCGTGCGTTTATAAATAATTTGGATAATTTTAAACTAGTTTTTCACGAAACTGTGTTTTCAAAGTCGGTGACCACTGTAATTCAAAAACTACTAGACGGATTTGAATGAAATTTATACAGCTTATTGAAAACATAAAAAAACTAGTAAATGATCGTAGGATTTTTTATTTCATAAAAAAAATATATTGGTAACAATAGAAAAAGCGTTATTTTCCTTGAAAATCCGTGGAAAAGATATGAAAGGGCACCATTTTGTTTATTTAAAAAAATAATGAAAAAAGCTACGATTGTTAACTAGATGAACTATTATACTAATGTTTATTTTTTGGTTGATTGATTTTAGATGAACCTGTAAAATGTTATGATGGTCACCGCAAAGCACGATTTGTGGGAATGGTCCAACAAATATCGCAATAACCTTGGTCTACAATTAATATGATTTTTTCTAATTTTTGCCAAATAAAGTCAAAACATAATATCATAACTTTGTATTATTTGTTTCATAAATTTCATTAATCAAAAATCATAATTTGAAATAGTCATTTTTCACACCCTTAACGAGATTTCGGAAGTACGCGCCTAACGCGTATTAAGGGGTTACACCACCTTGACGCTCGAAAACATTGGCATAAAAATAAACTTTTTTTTGGCTCGGCCATTAAATATATGAATAATTCTTTATTTTACGTATAATATATTTACAAACAATTTCCAATATTGAAAAAAAAAAAATAACAATAAAAATGGCGGATATACGAGTCGCTCAGTGGAACCCTCTTTTTAAAATCCTTGTTAAAAAAATTTAATGACCGAGTCAAAAAAAAAGTTTATTTTTATGCCTTTTTTTTCGGGCGTCAGGGTGGTGTAACCCCTTAAGCAATCAACGTTATCTTCATAAGTATGGAATTATTGCAAGATTGAGAGTACAAAGTATGAATAAAACGAGAGACTTTGAAATGTAAAAGTTACATGAATGGTGATTAAAAAAAAACAGAAAGAATGTGTCGTTTTTAATTTTTAGTATAATACAATTATCCATGTTATCTTATTTTATTGGATAGGCTTTTGTTTGCGATGACAACTTTAAGGGCACCATTTACTCTGTTGCCTGTACCAACCCATCTTTCAATATCATTCTCCACTCTCCCATCCTTAGTAAACATTATTCGTAAATAACCAAATTCATCAAATTATTCCAGATTTTTAACGTTCACGCTGACTGTCATGCTTTCTCCTTTTTTAAAAATCACTTATTCACATTCATCATCAAATCGTATCACTTGCATACCTCATACATACTAAATACAGGTCTTGTAGTTCATGCTCGTTATCTGCAAGCAGCACAGCGTCGTCCGCATACAACATACTTACTAACACCGAAGAAGAAGGATGAAAGTAGAATAAATGCAGTAGAAATGAGATCTTTTAGACGAATATGTGGTAAACCTGTATGACAGATGTCTAATGCAAATATAAGAAGTGAATGCGGTGCGATTGAGTGTTATGAAAAAAAGAATTAAAGAGTCATTAAGATGGTTTGGGCACATGGAAAGAATGAATGAAGACAAAATGGTGAAGAAAGTATATGTACACAACGTGAACGGAGGTAGACATAAAGGAAAGCCAAGGAAAACGTGGCACGATCAAATCAAACAAATATTTAATGTCGGTCACTTGAGGAGTCAGAGAAATCGGCACGCGTTCATAACACGATGTATGAATGTAGAGGAATCTAGAAAAGTATGTCAGGACAGAACTGTGTTACGGTCCATTTTTTCTGCCTACCCCTCCGGGGAGAAAGCGTGATAGTTAGTTAGTTTATATCTTGTTTTTTAACCCCATCGTTTGCAAGTATGATGATCGGAAAGATCACAAGGCAAACTGCTGAACAGGCTAGGGACATTGCCATTATTTGTATGGAGGGTCGAACGTTGACCACTTCACTGACCATATTTTCAATATAGAACCTTCAATGTTCTTGACCTGCCTCTTCCAATGATGTGCATATTGACAGACCCTTGTATATTGATTTCATGTACCCTTTTATAATTTTTTAACATAAAAATTATTTATTATATAAAGATGTCTGGTGAAATAAGAAGCCGTTCAAGTAGCCTGCCATAATAAAGTATTAGGTGGGACTGAGAAGTTATATGGCATCATTCTAAACTAATCACTTCAATAGGGCTGGGCGTATCTTTTATTTTTAAGCCATTTAATTGTACAAAGAAAAAATACATAAATAATAATGACTCAAGTAGGATTCATAATTTACTCGTGTAAAATTATAGTAGGTAACTAACCATCATGCCGTCTCCCTGAAGGGGTAGGCAGAAATAACGGACCGCCACACGGTTCTTTCCTTACAGACTCCTCTCGATTTCTACATCGTGTCATGCACTCACGTCGATTTCTCCGACTCCTCACGTGGCCAACATTTAATCTTTGATTTGATCGGGTCATGTTTTCCTCTACTTCTAGTTACGTTAACGTCCTTTACATATATTTTCTTAAATTTAAATTACAGTATTTTTCTATATACCTAGTCTTTTATAGTAAAATAGTTTAAAATCGATAGCAGTCAATATCATAAATGTTTTGTTTGTGCAAAAAGATAACAATATACACGTACGAGTACTCAACCAATTCAACGATGAAAATACAATGTAAATCAGTTCAAAGCCATTTACAAAAAAAATCGAAGGAATTCTTTTGAACTTATTTTCATTATCTTATTGTTATCGACGCACCTTCAATAAACCAATCAATCAATGGACGTACAAGCACATTATCTGAAACCTAATCTGGTAAACAGACGGCAATCTTATCAGACATTTTTGCTAAAAAAATACTTCATTATTAAAGTCGCGGATTGGACGGCAGCCCTGTTTCATAATTGCGAGCATTATTCCCCGGGGTTTGCCCGCCGTCCTCCGGGTTAGTCACTCGGGGTTGAGTCTGTATTATTAACTCGGGAGGTTCAGTGTCCTAGTGGAAACCCGACACCCCTCAGACCAGCAAGAGGCGGCCAGCACACCTGTTCGCCGCTATACGTCTAATCGGACAGATTTCTCGAATTACAAAATTATAAAATTTATCGAAAATTGGCATATTCAAATTTTCAACCGATTCCGAAGTTAAACTCTAGTGCAATTTCAAGAAAGAATAAAGAAGAAATTCGTTTATACGAAGGAAGAAATTCGTTTAAACGAAAGAAGAAATTTGTTTACACGAAAGAAGAAATTCGTTTATAGATATTTGAAAACTGAGTGCATTTGTTGTAAAGATGGATAGTGATAGCAAAAAGGACGATGTTGTAATAGAGTCAGATATGGTATCCAAAGAGGTGAGTCTATAGCATTATATAATACATTCTCCGTTATTTATATAATATGCAAATACTAGTTGCTACCCGTGAAATATTCACGGAAGTAAATATTTTTTTACCCCATATAAAATTGGTTCAATCGTAATCAGTAATAAGTTTTAACTTTTAATGTAAATCTTGTATTTTTTTAAAAAGGATTAATTGTATCTCAATAGAGACGAAGATGTAAATTGTTTTTCTGGGAACAGAATGTGGTGGCCGAGGCGCTTACAGGACTTATGACATGTCATTGGTTGGGTTGAGCGATCACTTTATATTTAACAACATTCCCCATTCCGCCCTTCTTACCACCACATTTGACAATTTTTTTGGAACTTGTATATATGCTAGCATCCTATGTTGTTAAACATAAAGCGATCGCTCAACCCAACCAATGACAGGTCATAAGTCCTGTAACCGCATCGGCCACCACATTCTGTTCCCAGAAAAATAATTTGCATCTTCGTCTCTATTGAGATCCAATTAATCCTTATAAAAATATAATTTATCCGCAATGGGTAAAATCCAGTAATTGTCTACAAGAATTTGTATACATTCAAAATGTTGTATAAATCTTGTATTTTTCACGCGTTAAAAATTTCACAATTAACAATACCAAAGTGTTCTCCTTTTGTTTTCTACACTCCTGTAATACAACAATAAATAAGGAAAACAATATTCAAAATAATCCAGAAACGTTTAAGGGGCATGTGCAATGTGTGCATTTCGAATTACTTTCGGAGAGTATTCGAAGTATTCCCATCTCGTTATCTTGTATTCAAAATATTCTCATACTCTTTCTTGGATGACATGCGGGTTTTTACCAATTTATATTATGATTTCAAATTAGTGTATTTACATATAAAGTACTTAATTTATGATGGGACACTTTTAAATGTCGGTATTTGCCAGTTTCGCTCACCCCGGAGTTTACACAAAACCGAAAAAACCTGAAAACAAAGAGTTTGTTATGTTACCCTGACGGAATTTTGATGGGAGCAAAACCATTGCTAGTTTAAAAATATCAAATAAAGTTACTTAAAAACAAAATATACAAGCGATTTAATTCATTAATTCATTTCATAATCCTTGCGTTTTATAATATATGTAAAACGAAATTAACGAAGGTTTAATAAATGCAAAGGTTATCTATTACAAAAATTGTAATGCCTATAGCTCTGAAGATAAGATTGCGAGGAAAGTAATGGATTTAAAATATCTTATTGTGCAAGTTTTAATAATTTATTTCGACGTGAAAAGAACAGAGATTATACTGATTATGTAAGAGTTAATTTATCTAAGATCAAATTGTTGATTTTATTTTTAAATTATTATTATTATTACCATTTTGTTATATTGCTATTTACATCATTACAGAGGGATGTTAAGGGTACTTAAGGGCATTACGATGTTAAGGGTATAGTTATCATATTGATTCTCATGACTGGTAGCTGATCTATAGCCATTTTATTGTCAGGTGAATTCTACACCAGACCAAATTCAGTGTGACAATCACACCCAAACCCGGGACCTTCGGTGTGGCAGTTGTAGCACTAGCCACTCTGCCACGAGTCAAGTATACATGGAAGAATTCAATAATATCTTTTACACTTTTTGTCAAAACAATACTATTGACATTTGTAAATAATATTCTGATTGACTCAATACTTGATACTAGAGTACAAACAAGAATCGAACAGTTCAGATTACATTAAAAAAACATTATTTTGTTTACTGCGTGACAATTGAAATGTCTATATGTTTATATTATATCGAATCTTATCTAGTTGGAGGTGTATACACATGTATAAGGCGTGTTTGTACTTTGCACATTATTCAAATATAACTCATTCCAATTAGTTTTTTGATCTGTTCATGACACTTTCACCTTCACTCAAAAAATATCCAGCCACCAGTAACAAGCACACTTGTCCGAGCTGATCAGTCAGCAATTAATCTTGCTGTCAATCAATATATCACAATACAAATCTAATTAAATCTTAATTCTAACCTTTAAATAGTAATAACAAACTGTTGACAAGAAATTTCTTAATAAATACAATGTTAAATTTACATATTATACCGTAAACTATGTGGATTATGAGTTACCTGCAAGCCATTTGTGGATCAAAACTTTACATTTGTTTCTATAAATCAGGACATTTTCAATATTTTGACATCTGTTATTGAGTAAAAATAAATATGTCGACTTGAAGGAAAATTCTAGAACACATAAATTTAAAATATAAGTGTAAAATTGTCCTATAATATTATTATATGACCAAAATCATATAATCACTGAAACACTATTATAATTAGAAAACTAAACAAATAGTCATATCAATAGTATTATTAGTATGATATAAAAAAAAATGTATCATAGAACATCTGAGTATGATAGATAACATTTCACTTAAGTTCTTAACTCATGGGACTATGAAAGAAAAACTATAATTTGTATGATATATGATATAAAATTATATAGTGTGTATAAGTAAGTACCTTGATAAAAGAGTAATGGTGGTGGTAGATAATAAACTTTTACCACTTTCAATAACTCTTGATATGTATTAATGTTTAAAAATGTAGAATGAAATTATAATAATTTCAAAACATATTTATTGTTTCTTGAGAAATGATGTAAAACTTCATATTAAATAATTAATATGAATGAAAACAACTGTTTCATAGAAGTTTTATTTTTAGTTTATGGGAATGACATGTTTCGCCTTTCTAAGACATTATAAAATGTTTTAAAAACATCGTAATAATATCAAAACTTCAAAACTCAAAGGTGCCAGATACCACAAATTGCAATATATCATTTACAAACATGCAATTTTCTTTTGTTTCTGCAGATTAGAAGATACCATTTTGTTTTATTTAAGTCATAGTTGCAAGTGTATTATAAACTATAGTGTTCGATTGAAAGAAAATTCCACATTAAAAAGGCGCAAATGGCATTCCAAGAACCAGCAAAAAAATTACACTTTGCTGCAAACCAATCCGTAGGATTGAAACTGATAATAAAAAAATCGATAAGCTGTGAAACTTTTTGGGTGTAATAATACTTGAAATCTCTGTGGATTATTTAGGTAATAGGACGGTACCAGCAGGACTTGAAGGGGGCAAGCAGTAGTGGGGTGCACTCTGGCAGTTCCAGCCCGGAGCACAGCCACACCGGTGCCACCACACGCAGGAGAGGCCCGCGTCACCAGTCCAGGGACAGCTCGCCCAGCCTTGAGCCGGCATCGCATGATGACTACGGATTATCTGACTCCAGCGGGAGAGCGGACGGACTTGTTATTGTGAGTTTTTTTAAGCTAAAAAAAATCCATACAAGACATTCTTGGACATTGGATACATTGGATACACCAGCCAATATTCAATAATTTTTCATCAAACCTATTATTAGATAGGCAGAGTTTTTTTTTGTTTTACCTAATTTGGTTTTTGTAATTAATTACCAAACAGAACACGATTGTTAATAATCGTTTCCAAGAGACAATTTACATTCAAATCCAACTACAAGAGTTCAAAAAATATTTTCGAGAAAACTAAGTAAGCTTGAATCTGATATAATGCTTCTTTTACTTGTTATATCATATGTTTGCAGTAGTATTATATATTTACAGAAAGAAGATCCGCACGATTCTAGCAGCGATGACGAGGGACAATTTGTTAACGCCTACAGTAACCCAGTGGATGGAGCTCTTTCTAACATCAACTTCCAAAATAAGAGCAGGGTTGTTTTCCCAGAATACGGTGGGGACATTGTTGAAATAAATAATGGTGAGAATAAGATTCATTTATTTTTAGAACTATTTTAATATGCTTGAAATTTGTAGCATTTTTAGTAATGGTGTAAACATGTTTTATAGGAATTAATGCTGGGAATGAAGAAGACAATGATATTGACCAAGAGGAATCAAACGGAAATTTAAATCAAAACAGTGAGATTTATGCCAACAACAATTCATGGGAAGAAAATTGGCTATTTCAAAAAAAGAAGATTAAGACATCACAGTCTGTACCAGTTCCCATGCTCATACCCAATTCCAACACAGAAATCAGAGCCATGATTGGTGACAGGGATGCTGAAGACACCACGGATCTTTCTGAAGCTGGTTCAGAAACCGAAGATAATACAGCCGATATCAAGCAAGTGCTGGTCAACTCTAAAACTATTATTGGAGGGAAAAATCCAGATATAGTTTTGGCATTAATCGATCAAGACGTCAATGACAACGATGTACCGCTACTTAGCGCCTTTCTTAGTGACAGCAGCCCTAAAATTACAGTCATTGAGAATACTCCTCTAATAGAAAAAGTGGAAATCAGTTACAATGTGACAAAAGACGAGAATGATAACCAGCAAATAACAAAGTTAATCGATATTGATGCAGATATGAAAGAGGCAAACATTTTACCTGAACCAATAACTTTTTTGGCAATAGAAAAAGAGAGCATCGAATCTCCCGGCGATTCAAAAGTTCCAGTGAACGCCATGCGAGACTTTCTGAACAGTTTAGAGTCCGATGAAATAGATGGAAATGTGGAAATCCAAGAACAGGAAATAGCGAGATCATCTTCCATCTTTGACCAAGATGTTTTTAAAGATGATGGACTAAATGATGCAACAAATTCAGAAGTAATTGACAAAAATGGTGAGTTTTATTAAGATTTCCTCTAATTATTTTACCAAATAAATCTATGAAAATATTAATTAACCATGTGTACATTTTAGGGCTTAAATATTGCTGGGTTCCCAATTCGAGAAGAAACATAATTATGGACAGGCAATGTAGATAATCATGAGATAAAGAAAATCTAGCATAGTGAACTCGTGAGTATTGAAATTTGATTAAAAAAATTGTCATGTTTTAGATGAACTTGAAAATCCTGAGTCACTTGACGGTCATCAACAGGAAAGTGAATATATAGAGACAATAACAATGCCAGTGCAGAGACATATGGACAGTTTAAAACGCCAACACAATGTTCCTATTCAAATATACAATGAGGAAGAAATTGAAGTTGAGGATGAGGAACCGCCACCACCTCTACCCACATCTGCGTAAGTATTGTAAACTAATATAAACAAAGCATTAGAACTCTGACGCCTGAATGTAGTTGAAAAAATCTGATAACATTTAAAGACAAATATTAAAGATCAATGACTCGGGATAAAGATGCTTGGAGGTAACTAGATGAGGACACCCAAGAGCCAATGAAATTGGAAGAAATATGAAAATCTGCAATTCTATAACACAACACTTCAAAATGTATAATACACTAATTTGTATAGAAACATTGCTTTCAGATTGTTAATCTAAAAAGTTAAATATTTATCAATTAGTAATTTTATGTTAATTGTCATAAATGTACTACAACATTTATTAATGTAACATAAATTTGAACGCCAATGATTTTTTTTTTCTTAAAATATATTTAATATTTTAAGAAAAAAAAAACATTGTTGAAAAAAAAAATAGCACACAATCTTACATAATCTTGTTATATAAAATTATATCTCATTTCAGATTACCTACTCCAGTTGAAATAAAAAAAGAAGAAGAAGTAATTCTGATGCCCATGGTTCCTGGTAAATATAATGATTTAGGCATGATTTCATTTACCATGTTTTTTTTTATTTAATTGTTGGTGTTTGACATATCACAATAGAGATTTAAGTAAAGTTCAAATATTTCCATTACACATTTGCTTTTAAAATTGCATGGCAATATGCAGATAAGACCCATCCCAACATAATGTATACAAATGAAAATGTAGCATCCTTCAACATAATTAATTATCTTAACTATGTAGGTTAGGGTTGTGGCAATAAAAATGCATGCAACCGGCTTGTACTATATTTAAAAATAATAAACCCACTCAATGTATGTTATAACATGAATATGCACCTCTCCACAGTTAATACTGCACAGACATCTGTTGTAAACGGGCACTACAATAGAGCAATTGATCACAATGATATACCGGTGGAGCAAAATAGTGAGACAGATGAGTACCTAGAGAGAATTGAAATTATTGAAAAGCATGATAATCAAACCATCGAGGAACCAGTTAATGAAAACGATGATATACAATTTGTGATGAACGGGAAACCATTCCAAAATGATCAGCAAGGAATACCCAAAATGGAAGACAATAATGAAGATACCCCACTTATAGATTATACTGAAAATGATGCTCCTGGTAAATAAAAATATAAAAATATATAAATATAATATGGCGTGTGTTTATATGCTGCTGGTTTATGTCTATAGTTTAAAAATTATATTCCATTCACATTCTCGCATAATAATTTGTTTTCCATACTTTCGTGTGAAGAACTTAAATTGTGGTGAAACATTATTGAACATAGTTTGAAAACATTTCATATTTTGTTTTCACAATACATTTTTCATTATTATTTAACGAATTCACCAGTTTCGCCCCGCCAGAGCTTCGCAGGGCTTACAGAAACTATTGTGGTGAAGCATTATTAAACATATTTTGAAAACATTTAATATTGTGTTTTTACATTACCTTTTTTATTTATTTAACGAATCCACCGGTTTCGCTCCCGCCGGAGCTTCCTCTGACACATTCTCATTCCTACAGCTTAATGATTTGTTTTCAAACTTTGATGCAATGCGTATTCTACCAAAGATTTTTTTTGTCTATTTGATTTTTAAAAACTTGTATGCTTAAATTATATTAAAAACTACTTTTATTTGTAGGTTCCATAGCTGAAAGAGAACACAAAAAATGGCTTAACGCTGTACCGATGGAAAACAATCCGTACTCACCAGAAGCAATCCAGAGGCGATTGAGTAAACAGAATAAAAATTCAGTATTTGATCTGCTTACTAAAACACCTTCAGAAACTGAACAGAAGGAAAAGAAAGTGACCGGTATACCACTGCAGGTAGCGCTTAGTGAGGGACAGTCGGAATTTAAAAGGTAACCATACAAATATTGCAATTTGTGTTCAAAATAGGACATTACTTACACCTATTAAACATAATAAATTTCTATTGGTTAAATTAAAATATAATCCAAAAACATTTTTTCTTTTAGATATGGAAGAGATTACTATATCAATGAATCAAAGAAAGCAACAGGTGCAAGAAAACGACTTCTGGAAATGAGATTTGACTCCATTCCAAATGACACATCAGGAAATGAAGATATGAGATCAAATAGGTTAACTCGATCAACATCTGAAGCTCCAATTCCAGTAAGTCTCAACAACTGGTTGAATGACCTGGAAGGTTCTGCATTACACGAGAATATAACAAGGGTTTGCATGAGGTCAAGGAATGCTAGCCACGGCTTTGCCATAAATCCATTATTTGAAAATACGGACATGGTCACAGAAATCACTCCTTTTAATGTTGAAACGAAAAATACTTGTAAAATCAACCGTAATCCTCAAAAGAATCATATTGTGATAAATAGAAATACAGACAGTGAAATGTTGAAATTAAATATACCTTTAGTGCCGGAGATGGTAGAGAAAAATTTCGAAACGCTCAGCAGTTTACGTTCGTCAATGAGGGGTAGTTTAGGGAATCAAAGAAATGTACACCAGAAGCGCAGCATAGAAAATATTTTCGGAGGCAGCATGCGCCTCAGAAACAGTAGCAATTTTTACACGCCAAATAAATCCTAAGTTATATTTTAAAAATAAAAACCGCTTTTAAATCAATTTAGAAAATTGTTATAAATTTTATTTACAAAAAAACTTACATATATAGTATGTATAACTAGATGAGATTGTGCTTAAAACTAATCTCATAGGTTTAATTTGTCAGTTTAATTTAACAAGATTGTGACTGTTCAGGTATTTTCATTTAACTGTGTAATGACAAAGAAATAATGTAACTATGAATATAACATACAATGGAAATGATTATAATATACAGGATGCGGCAGAGCAGACAGTGCAGTTTTGAAGGGCTATTAAAAAAGCGGTGCAACATACAGAAATGAGATTAATTTTAATTTTATTTGGTACATCATGCCGTTTTACGTATCAAGTCTTGAAGATGACATCAGAAAGATGATGACCCCCAGCAGCGATACATTGATGAAGGCGATTTCTGAAGTTTTTGGCTGCATTTTGGCACATCTCGATGGGCATAGCGGCGATTTCCTCCCGAATTCGATCCTTAAGTTCTTCCAAGGTGTGAGGTCGATGTTTAAAAACTTTTTCCTTCAGATAGCCCCACAGGAAAAAGTCGCAAATGCTTGGGTAATTTTCAGCCCAGTACCGAAAATTTTGTTTATTCACACTCCACAGAGATGAAAGTGGGCCTCATCACTACTGAAAAAAGTTGACCTCGCATGCATTCGGTTCAACATTTCTTGAGAGCAATTCATGCGGTTTTCATAGTCAGGAGGTTTCAACTCTTGGATAATCATAATCTTGTAGGGGTGGAATGATAAGTCTTGATGCAAAATCCTCCTTAGTGAGCGGTCAGCAATGCCCAATGCAATTGCATGCTTCCGGGCAGAGCGCCGAGGCGACAGTTCAATAGCTTCTCTTACTCTCGTTAAATTTTCGGGTATTCTTACTGTTTTGGGTCTTCCTAAACCCCTAGATCTTAGTGTGGAACCAGTTCCTTGTAATGTACGCACCCTAGTCATGATTAAATAACGGTGAGGGACGGTATCACAAAGCCCAATATTGAAGTGCAGCCGAAAGGCCCGCTGGGTGGCGATGACAGAATGGCCATTTTCAAGAAACGTGTGGACGGCAAAGCCCCGGTGTTGTCCGGACCAAACCATGGCAACGACTGAAAACGGCAAGACCCTCCCGATACAATGAGACCACTTCCAGGTTCCTACCCCCACCACACAGGATGTACCGGCCTTTCAAAACTGCACTGTCTGCTCTGCCGCACCCTGTATATATCCTTATTTATAATTTATCACTCTCACAATGTTATAAAAACGTAAACTTAAGAGTTCTGCACTTAACGTACTTAGTTTTATTTAAATATTGAACACAGTTGATACAAAAAAAAAACATAACATTGATCCTAGCAAGATATATGAATGATTTAGTTCCAAAAATAGCATTACAATATATTTGAATTGTTTAGATTTACGAAAACATTAAATTAAATTTTTACAAACCTACCGCATACTACACTGTTTTGTTTATTTTGTGTTTTTTTTTTTTTTTTTCAATACAGGGATATTGGTTTTTGGCATGCAATCTTATATGAATTTTATATTTATAAAACAGGTTAATCGCAGAATATTCCTAAAAATAAACACCAAAAATATTTTTAAGCAAAATTTATTTGAATGAATTCAACAAGTCTAGAGATAGGGAAAAGTAGAAATAACTAAATCTGATATTAGAGAGCTTAAAAATAATTTTGGTAATTTTGGAATAACTGCAAAAGTATTAAATGTTTTTGAAATGCCTGAGATTGGAATTTCACGACAACACAATATAATATTATTGAAACTCTAAGCACATTCCTATATTTATGGTTAAGCACTAAGCTGAAAAGCATGTTATTAACGTCACGTAACCTTTTAATGGTGAGTCTTCTTTACATTTATGTATATTCATGTTTTTACTAATCCAAGCATGATCAAAATCCGCTCACTAACCATAAATATAGCTAATGTAACCCTTGTAATGCATTACATTTAATTATCTAACACATTCATTTATAACTGGGTGTATGTAAATATGTATTCATATTGTAAAGTTTATGAACATTGTTTTCAGTCGTGGATTCGTAGGAAGAGTGAAGATAATCCAGAACAAAATGAAAATGATTTAGAAATACAAGAAAGCAAAACACTTAAAGAAGAAGGAATATTCCAAGCAGAAGTTGTTCAAGTAGAATCCGTTGAACCGCAAACATGTGTATATGAGGCCACGCCCGTGACAATTGAAGATGTCGATACCCAATTCGACGACATGTACAAAAAAGCATTTAAGTTTGAAGGCGATGATCATGAGTTTTATGCTTTACCGGTAGATTTAAATAACCAATCGACACAAAAATTAATTGAAATCACAAATGGGATAATAATAAACAATAATGAAATATTGGATCAAAGTGACAGCATCAGCAGTGTTGATGAATCGCCGAGAGTGTATAATATTCAAAGTGGTAAAGTAATCACTTCTAATACGCAGAAGCTACCCAGAGTGGCCGCCGATGAATTACATACTCCAAAATTAGAATTAAATGGTAATATTGAAAATGACCATTCTTCAGTTAGAAATAATATTAAATCTTGGAAGTCTACTGGAGACGTTTATCGAGACACAACCGAGAACAGAGAATCAGAAAGATTGCCCGAGTCAAAGATTGAAAGCGATATTGATTTACCTTCTGTGAAAGATTTGAGAAAGAAATTCTTTTCACCTAAAACGGAGGAAGTACAATTTGTGAAGGTAATATTTATGAAACACAGTGTTTAAATATTTTTATTATTAAAAGCTCTTGCTGTTGCCATGTATCGCTCTATATTATATCTTCGGTAATTTTTTATTATTACTTATTCAAGTTCAAAACTTAATCAGCTCAAAAAATATCAACTGGTTGGTCAAGACATAAACATTTTTATAGATACTTGTTCAAGAAATAATCTTTTAAAATTTGAAACCTATTGAATAGTTAACCATAATATTTCCATCATTTTAGCCTAAACGGAAGATAAGTAAGGACTTGCTGGATAACAAAATCATCACAAAAGCGCTTTCGACTAGTCAGACATCACTGAAACAACCACAACACATGCACAGTCTCACAGCACGGAGTATTTCCAAGGAGTTCCGAGACGAATTGAAGCTTTCAATGCCCGCCCAAACAAACACCCACCCCGGCGGAAGCAAGAGTACTCCAGATGGTGTGGACGAACCAGTGAAGGAAGGGAAGTCTCCTAGTCGACCAGATAGCCCAGTTCCCGAACCAGGATCACTAAGGAACAAACTGGCTTTCTTTGAACAACTAAACAAAAACTAAATAAAAAAAAATCTATTGGATATCTTTTATGCATTACCTACAAATATATCATTAGTTAGAGGTTATAATTTGGCCATGAACTTCAACATTTGTATTTTTATTGCATCAATATTGAATATAAAACATTTAAAAAATATTATTTCTGGTCATTTTCAATAGATGAGCCAATTAATGTGTTGTAAATCTCAATAACAAAATAATGTGAATTATTTGAAAGACAATCTTATATGTAAAGGTTTGAATTAATCAAGATTGGTGTAAAAACAGTACTATAATAGAAAGTCGAGTAAAACATTATTATTGCATGGGTTTTGAAGATGTCATTATTATATTGCATACTGCACCAACAAGCGTACTGCTGAAGAAAAATAAGCCCGGCCATATGAACAAATAAATAGAATATTCGCACAACACATGTCAACCAAAAGATGGTTCTATAAAATCAGTTTTTTTTTGTACTGTAAATAACTTGTCCAAGGTGCCATTTATGAATATTATGTGTAAGCTTAGTTTATTATGTATTATTAACTACTTAATTGTTAATTTCCCTGTATATAAAACTAATTCACCTTACCAAAGAACCAAAGGAAAGCAATATTACCTATATTATTAACCGTAGAATATATGAAACTTGGGAAATACATTATCCAGCGGTTCTTGTATATGATATTGAAGGAACATTGCACCTTTTTGGCATATTTTATTTATTATAAAACAATACTTTTTAAATTAAAACATAAGTGTTATTTTAATATTTTATTAATAAAATGTTACTCAAAAGTTTTTTATTTTTATTTCACATAAATATGTAAATAAAAGATTCTTAAATAATAATAATAACATTCAGCAAAGGAATTGATTTGCAAATCAATACCCATAAAACGAAGTGGTTATTTCTGTTGATGGAGTGTTTCCAGGAAGAATAATGTCTTAGTCTCACTACTGAGGGATGTTGGGATGAAGGTGGGCAAAGTCGAGCAAAGTAGAAAGTTTACTTGCCTCAGTACGGTCATGAAAGAAAGCCAACGATATGCACACAGAGTTGGAAAAGGCCTGGATGCTACAGCCTCCCAGAGGACGTTCTTAAAGTCTTAAGCTCCTATCCAGAAAAACCAAGCTATGCATATCTTCAAGCCAGTGGTGACATATGGTTCTGAATCATGGACAATGAATCTTAAAGAGCACCAAATAATCTACTGATTTGAGAATAGGATCCTAAGAATGATCCCGGGACCCAGACATGGTGTTGTACCTGGAGGCATAGGAGTAACCAAAAGGTCCGTACGATGACCCAGCAGCCCCTTATAACGAGCACCGTGAGAGCCGGTCACCTAGCATGGATTGGATATGTATGCCGAGCTGGAGAAACCAGTGCAATCAAGACCCTCTATGCGTCAAGATCAGCCAGGAATAAGACCTCTAAGAGAGCCTAAGCAGCACCAGATGGATAATGTTCTGGACTATCTGGCTAAGTTGGGCGAAAGGTACTGCTGGTAGCAAAAGCCGCAGGATCAAAGAGCTTGGAATAACATAAAGGAGGCTAAAACTCTTCAAGAGTTGTACGGATAATTTGAAGTAAGTATGTAAGTTAAGTGCAGTACTGTATTAATAAGTAAATCTTAAAGGTTCCCTTCAATAGTACTTCCCGAGTACCTTGTGGAATGGAATATACTCTAACTCCAGTGCTTTTTCTCTCCGATACATCCACAAGAAGTAGTCAATCAGCACAGCATTGATGTCATTCTCCTTGATATTTGAATTTTTATCTTCGGATATTATTTTTTTTACAGCCACATTAACGAGTTCTATTGCCTCTATTGAAGCGCCTCTGATTTCAATTTCTTCCCTACAGCCACTGTCTAAAATTGAATCTGAAATGATATAAAAATACAAGACATTAGCAACTGCTCGAGTCTTTTCTTCTCGTCAAATTTATAAAGGACCAAATGATAGAAATGTTTTTCATGAAATTTCATAGTTGTAGTAATATTGAATTATATATGGTTATATAATTAACATAAAATGTAATATTTACAGCTATACACTATTTCATTTTCTTCTCGAGTCGCTAACATTAACAGACTGTCAGCTTATGGGTCATATAATAGTAATAAATTTGCGAAAGAACTGAAAAACTATTAAACTAATAATTAATATTAAAATCATTGAATAACCATACCTTGCTTAAGAGTTTGAAGTAATTCATTAGAATATTCCAAAACCCCAAAGTGCACTAAAGCCTGAGGCACCCTGTAGTCCGCAAACATTGTCAAAGATTCAATATCGTGGAACTCCCCCCATTTCTTGCCAGCAAATCGGGACCACAAGTCTGCTACGAGAATCTGCGCTCGCTTATAGAAAGCAATTTGGGATCCTTCATAATACACCTCATCTCGAAAACAAGGGAAATTTTCAACAACCATCTTCATCAAGGTTAAAGCAGACTTATTGGCGCTGGTGACACAATTTTTGAAGGAGCCTCCGAATTTTTTAAGTAACACTTGACCAACTTCATGCAGACAATCAACTCTAGTAGAGAGTAGTGGTACGGAAGTCTGATTATCATCGGATCGAAATATATGAGATAAGTCTTTTTCCGTTATAGTTGCATATACATTAGGATTTGTTATATCCATTCCCTCCTGAAAACCAACAGTAATTACCTTCTTGCCAATACATACTTTCAACCGTAGTTTTTAAACAAAACATAAATCAGAGAAGCATTTTTTCTATTAATTTAAAATAAGTTGTGTAGCACTTAACTATGTTAATTTATATAGAAGAAGAAAGAGACTATTAAAAGAGAAAAAATTAAGAATTTAATATGTATTAAGGAGACATACGTTTCCTAGAAATTTTTTGGGGGTGACATAGTTCGCCTTGCGAAGGCATTATCAAACGTAATTTAGATTTTTAATAACACATTTGATAATTCAAGATAACATATTTGATATTTTAAGATGCGGACCGCAAAGAAGATAGATATTGTAAGAAATAGATAAGAGAATAGAGTGGATATAAGAATGGAATGAAGGAGTGACCATAATAGCAGAATCAAGGGCAGTAAGTGCAACAAGGGATGGTTTTTACCTCAGACCACAAGGATGACCTACAAAAAGATGGAGGGACAGCTGGCAGTCCAGTTCTCAAGAAGGAACTTGACGCAGAAACTAACAGACCAAAAGGCCTAAACCACGAAGAAAAAGACATTTGATAATGTCCTAGCAAGCCGAAGCATATCGCTTTAATGAAATGTAAAAAAATTCTTTAAAAAATAAGATTTAAAGTTTTCTCACACAGGTGATTACTCCAATATTAAACATAATAAAAGGATTAGATATCGAAGCTAATAGTAAAATATTACTAGTATTGGAATCATACAATCAGATAAGAGTGTGTAACAAGTTATTTTAAATTAAAGAATAAAAATAATCTCTAAAAAAATTATCTTTTTAAAGTAAATATTAAAGATATGTGACCCTGTGATTTGTTGTAAGTAGTAAAAAAGAACCTGTCAAAAACAAGTCAATTTAATTGAATATTTCGTTGTCTATTAGTCCTTCGCCCACTAACCAAAAATAATTAGTCATTAATACAAAGTATCAATAAACATGCACTCGAGATCCGGATGCGCACAGTAATTACGTGCAGATTCCACAGACAACATGATTCATCGTGTCACCTCACATGTGCCATACAACCGCAGCGACAAAGTTATGTTATCACGTCAGAGGTGACTTATGTCCGTTAAGGGTTCATAATTTGAAAGAAAAATTGAAAATACATTGATACTGGACCTTAATTGCTCGACGTAATGCAGCACATAACGCCATGTATCCGGTGTGACCGTCCACACGCCACTTGGTGTCATTCCCAGGTGTCCAGAAACAAAAGTTCAGAGTATCGATGACAAACATCCAATCTACTGCATTTGCATCCCCCTCAGTTGGATGAATTCCATCGTCCCCATACCCATCAACGGATATTTTTCCTGACTTTAGATTTTTGAAAATCTAAAAAGCATATAAAAAAATTCCATGAGATATTCTTTTTAAATAAGTTTAAATGTAAGTTTCAAGCTGTATCAAGCATTTGTTTATAAACTGCAAAAACAATGACACAATATTTGAAAATATTTGTTGGGAATATTTTATCCTTAGAACTATATTTAATTAAAAATTAACAAACTTTAATAAACCTGTGAGATTTTTTTTATTTTTAGAAAAATAAGTTTAAATGTAAGTTTCAAGCTGTATCAGCCTTGGTTTATAAACTGCAAAAACAATGACACAATATTTTAAAGTATTTGTTGGAAATATTTTATCCTCAGAACCATATTTAATTAAAAATTAACAAACTTTAATAAACATACTTCAACAGCGAGTGAATTTATTCCTTCAACTTTTATGGTTACATCCTTAGCAGTTTTCATTACAAATTTACCAGCTTCTTTGGGTAAAATAAGAGGTATTTTTTCAACCACACTCTGAGACATACTTGGTAAATGTTTTTGAACGTTATAAAACACAAAGTACACTTTCTCTCAAATACCGGCTCTAAATGACAAAACTTCAGAACTTTGACTTTGACAACTCGACCAGAGATAATATTTATATTATCTTATCATTACACAACACCTTATACATAGCAGGCCTAAAAAAAATCTTATTGGCATATTGAATAAGATTTAACAATGTTAGATCACAGCACAAGACTGACCAGATATGTTTGAATCCACTTTACCAGAGATATGTATTTTTTTTTACAAACTACCCACTCCCAGTTCGTAGACTGTTACCATGACAACAAGTTGATAACAATAATCTTCCAAAATGTTTGAATCGCAATCTTTTTGACCGAAAGAAGTTATTCAACGAAATTAACAATGACAATAATATTTTTGTGTGGATAATATATTCTGCAATGGTGCCAAATTTTGGTGATATCGTTGTACTTTTCAAATCTTAATAATAAATTATTTTCTTTGTTATTTTATCAAAACAAATATTTCTCTCTCATTTTTCGATGTCAAAATTTAAAGATAGAAATGCCGACAGTCCGCTTCGTGGTTTCAATATGTGCAAATCTCATGGGGGTGGAAAGAACGAAAGAGGTACGTTGAGTAAACTTGCGTTCTTTTAGCGAAGTACTCAAATAAAAAAGAAAATACTTGTGTTACATCATTTTCAAGCAAAATAATGAAGGGCTGCTTTTCTTGATAGAAAAGAATTTGAACACTAATGTTATACATTAAATATAGTTTATATTCTATGTTCGTCATAACTTTGTGTTGTAGATGTTTAATGTTTATTTTTTATATACTTTGTATACAACACTCACTTAATTAAAAAATATAAATTAAATATCAAACATGTTTCTTACTAAGCAGCCCTTCATCAGTGATATTATATAAATATAAATATTTAAAATATAATAAAATTGGTTACAAATATGGTCAGTTTTGACAGATCTTAAAATTATTTCTTTTTTCTTTTTTAATAAAGTGAGTATTGTATACAAAGTATATAAAAAAGAAGCATTAATTTAAGTTTATTTTAAACGACAAATTTCTTCCAGAATTGTTACAGAACTTTGTCATTTCCAAATTAACTAGAAAAGAATTAGAAGATCGCTTTTGTACCGCAGTTGAGAAGAATTTGTTGCTTCAGAAACAGATTAATATAAAAGATGAGAAGTTAAAGCTTATGGGAACAAAATTATTAAGGTTAACACAGCAGCAAAAAAAAGACTCCAATGCTTCTGAACAGTATCAGCCACTTGAGAAAGTTTTGGAGGAGCAATCATATCGGTAAGTCGTTGAATATTACTTGAGTTTGCTTAAATATTGTACATAGAATGTGATCAGATAATCATACATATACTTGATACGAACAACGTTATTAGGATATTGGTAGTTTTTTATGTAAATACTTTACATTATTGATTCATTTGTCAAAATAGACTTGAGTTACATTTGTTCTTTACTTATCTTTATCCTAACAAATTACGTAATATGATATTTATAATGTTTAAAATGTTACCATGAGAATATTTTAAACCCTGTAATATACTGTTAGGGTTTGTCTCCATGGCATTTCGGTGTTTATAATATACATACTTGTTTTGATAAATATAATAAAAAATCGCAAACTTTTCTGTGCATTTGTCGACTTACAAAAAGCATATGATTACGTTAATAGAGAAAAGTTGTGGAAAATATTGTCTGAATATGGAATAAGTACAAAACTGATCACGGCCATTAAGTCGCTATACACGGAAAGCACTGCTAGTGTCAGAGTAAATGGAGATCTTACAGCCTGGTTTGATATCAATAAAGGTGTCAAACAAGGTTGCGTAATGTCCCCGTGGTTATTTAATCTGTATATGGACAATTGTATGAGAGAGCTGAAAGGGTTGGATGTAGGTGCCAAAATGAGCTGAGTGTCAGTAAGCTGTCTCTTGTATGCGGATGACGCTGTCCTACTTGCTGACAACGAGCATGAACTACAAGTCCTGGTGAATTGTATGTATGAGGTATGCATGCGAAATGATCTGATGATGAATGCTAATAAGTCCAAGGTAATGATTTTTGAAAAGGAAGAAACCATGACAGTCTGCAACATTAGCGTGAATGGTGAAAACTTGGAGCAAGTATTTGAGTTTGTGTATTTAGGTAGTATGTTTACAAGAGATGGGAGAGTGGAGAGGGATATTGAAAGAAGGGTTGGGGCAGGTAACAAAGTGAATGGTGCACTAAAAGTTGTCATCGCAAACAAAAACCTATCAAAAAAAGCTAGAATGGCAGTGCACAATGGTGTTCTTCTACCGACCCTTATGTATGGAAGCGAAGCATGGAACTGGCAAGAAAAATGATGAAAGTAGA